>OX392415.1:9322096-10522096 GCA_947623395.1 Synanthedon tipuliformis | reverse complement strand
CTGACGAAATCGCCAGTAAAAGTTAGTGTATTATAAAAACGTTTACAAAGATAAGTTGACTGATTATGACGATACTTTACTGTAACAATACATCATACATCATAATACATGTGCTATAACTTAAAAAGATACGCCGACGAAGTCACGGACAAAAACTGTATTATAAATGCATAATCTGAAAGGATGGTATGTCTGTTGCTTCTTCACTAAAAGAGCAGTTACGGTAGCAAAAATTAATGAATAGATTTTCATGAAACTTGTTAATTTATACATAAAAATAAAATATTTTTAAAGGCACGCGTTTTAGTTGCAATAATGGATTACCAGAATTATGTGGTACCTACGTTTATAAAAATTAAAAAAGTTGTTACCCTACTGTAATTATTCAACGTTTATTTGTTGTAATAAGGACAATTAAGTAAAGTGGTCGACCGTGTCCCTTAAGTGGTGTCATTTATTTGGTTTTATGAAAATTGTCGCCTATTTTTCACCTTCCCCGCCCCCTAAACAATTTTTCAATAGATATCTTTTTTTGTTATCAATTATTTTAAGTGTTTTGTTTCGACAAATGTAGTTAAATACTTTACTGCAGAATAATTTCATAAACGCTATATATTTTCAAACAAAAAAAAGTACCTACTTATTTGTTTTGGCGTCGTTTTTATTAGTAAGAAAGTAAGTATTTCACTTAAACTTAGATGAAAAATCTAATTGTGAGTCCAGATTATGTAAGAAAACACGTTATAAAACATAGAGTTGTTACCTATAATTAAATCAGAATAATCACTACATATTATAAAACAAAGTCCTCCGCCGCGTCTGTCTGTCTGTCTGTCCCTATGTATGCTTAGATCTTTAAAACTACGCAACGGATTTTAATGCGGTTTTCACTAATGGATAGATTGGTTTCGGGGAAGGTTTTAGTATATAATTTACAAAGTTGCGCGGGCAAAGGCAAATACAAAAATGTTATAGAGAGGTTATACAACAAAGTTATATAGGTAAGTATAACATGTTACTTAATTTGGAAACGCCTTAATAAAACCGCTTCGTTTTTAAAAGAAATTATTCTTGTATATTTCCAGTCCAAGTCTTCAATGAGGGACACATGCTGAGAATTTTGATTATGAGAAGAGGGTGTTAAATTGTATTTATGTGTTACTCCCCGTAGGGATAGACATATTCTTTTTATTGGTCATCTGTAGATATCCCACTGCATTGTTGTATATTGCCAAATCCCAGTTTTTTTTTTGAAAAAAAAATAATAAACACCTAGTTAATTTTTTATTTTAAAATCACAATTATCAAAACGTGTTACATAAATGACAATGACAGTGATTGAATTGGTAGAAAATAAAATTAAACTGTATGTAAAAGTTATTTAGTTATGTTTGTTCTCGTAAATTCTATTTTTAATTTTCCCATTTCACCTGGAGTCAACTAATAATACACTGCAACTCCATTATCTCGCAGACACATAAATACAAATTAGTATTAGAGCCCGTCTCGAAAACGCGAACGAATATTACGCTAACCCCAGAAAAGTGCAATGGTCATAATATCTGCTCATTGTACAACTTGAAAATCTTTTATGTTCGCACACTGAGTTACGCAATTATAAAATTTCTTTGAAGGACACCTCGCAGAAAAACATCGATGTTAATTCAATAGGCCTTATATTATTCAAGTAGTTAAACAAAATTTGGTTTTAATGGTTAATGAAAAAAAAAAACATTCGACAAATATTGTCGAATGCGCATATATACAAGCAGTACGAGTATTTACTAGGACTTAAAAAATATCTTATTATCTTATATCTACTAGTATAACCCCGCGACTTCGTCCGCGTCCGATCGCTACCAAACTTCACAAGAACACCCGCTGGACTGATTTGAAGGTTGTCTGAAAATTTCATCAATATATACATACATACACACATCGCCTTTTATAATACAAGATTAATCTCTTCATAGGACCTTTGACAGACAACAATGACGAACCGTTGCATTAATAATTTAACGAAGTGGTCATCGCATTATCCCTGTTCAATCAAAATGGCCGCCCAATAGGCTCAAAGCAATCTACCATTTGATGGTTTTCATGGGAATTGCTCTATGGATTAATAGCTTTCACGTAGGTATTATGTTTATTTAGGTATAACCACTCAGTCAGGTTAATACGGGTTGGATGTAGATGTTATTTCATCGTCATAGGCCTCGGTGCCTTATGGTTGAAAACAGCATAATTTACAAACATTATTTCCTGCTTATCCTTTGTATTACTGGCGACGCAACACGGCTTCGGATGGATGCAATGATTATTGTTTTTTTTTCTTCTTTTTCTTGTTTTAAGGTGTTAATTCCGTCTTTATTGCTAATATTTTTTGTCAGGCGTTTAATTCTTTCTTCCGAATGAAAGGTATTCTATGTCATTTTTTGTCACGGACAACGTGTATTATGCAAAATTTCATTATGATCGGTTGAGTATTTTAGTTAAAGCGTGAAAAGATAACAAACAAACAGACAGACAAGTTATTTTAACATTATTAGTATGGATTGTCTAACTTAAATATACAATACAAAATACAAATACAAAATAATTTATTCATCAAAAATTAAGCCTAGGTACAAAAAGGGTGTATACATAATAATATTCGTAGTTACAAATTGTGTAACAAATAATTCAGTAAATCAGTAATTACAGTAAATTAATGCTAGAACCATTTCTTTCATCATCTACTTAGCAGTGAATTTGGTGATATAGATTTTTATTGTAAAAAAAAAACCATATAATAAAAAAAAGTAAGAACTTCCATTTGGAAAAAAATACAACAATTAAGATGCCTGACTCCTTTTATACATAAACTTACCTTCACTGCTAGGATATCTTAACTAAGAGTAATCAGTGTAAGGAACTCGATGAAAGGAGGAAAATCGGGCCTCTTTATTTATTTGCGGATAATCTTTTTGATTGTCCACATATGAGAGTTGGGGATTGCGAGCTTTTATCTCATTTTCCCCGTATCTTTGGGATAATCCAAATAGATGAGAAATACGGGAAGAGACTTCAGACATTGGTAGTTAGAGGCTCCATCAAATAATTATGTAATATATACCAATACATTTACAACTAATCGAAAATTATTTAAAACTAGCTTGTCTTCGCGACTTCATTCGCATTGAAAAATGAAAAATATCTTAGACTAAGTATCTGATAAAATCTTATTCCGATTATTTATTCATTTATTTGCTTATCATGGATTACAACATCCTCACTAGATATAATATACTAGCTGTTGCACGCGACTTCGTCCGCGTAACTTTATAAAATATAGCCTATGTTACTCCCTGACAATGTAGCTTCCCAACAGTGAAACAATGCAAACAAACAAACAAAACTTTCCTCTTTATAATATTAGTATACTAGATTATTATAAATAATCAGCGAGTAACATAGGTTATAGTTATTTTCTAAAATTACACGGAAGAAGTCGCGTGCAACAGCTAGTTGAAAATAAAATACCTTTATGAAGAGAAGAAAAATATTCGATAAAAATACTTTTTATCTTTCTCTTGAATCACAATGTAGGCACCGTAGATAAGCATTCCCAGGGACCCTTCCCCATTAAATCGCGGGCATCCCAAATTAAATGTAAACATTGTTTAAAAATCGAGTTATCTGCAAAACCAACCAGTTTTCCTCGATGTTACCGCCATTGTTTATCGTTCGGTTTCGAAAAATAATCTCATTTGTTAACATACTAGCTACACGCCCCGGCTTTGCGTGGGTTTTATACAAAATTCCATGGGTAAATCGCGATGTAGCCATCCAATGTCCATTCTGAGAAATGCGGTAATGCTGTGACCTAATCAATTGTCTAAACACCAAACTTAGAGGCTCTTCAACCACTGTGCCTCGTGTGAATCCTACTAATATTATAAATGCGAATGTATGGATGTTTGTTACTCTTTCACGGAAAAACGGCTTAACGAAGTTGGATGAAATTCGGCATACAAGTAGTTTATTATCTGGATTAAAATACAGGATAATTTTTATCCTGGTAAAATGTTAGGTTCCCGAGAGATCGTTTAAAATATTAAAAAAAGGTCCCACTGTCGCCGTGGCGGCGCCACATCGTCACAGCATTAAATATGCCAGATATTTTCTCAGGTTTTCATTTAAAACGCTGAAGAAGTCGCGGGCACCCGCTATTAACTACCTCTATAGTGACTCCTATGAAAACATAATAAAAAAAAACTAATAAATAAGATTTACCTTGTTGTATAGTTTTTTCGGTTTCGTAGGAAAACTAATATATTTTTTGACGTATATATGCACTACAGTAAAATAAGACATAAAATTCTATTCTTATTACATTGAAATAAGTCATAAATTTCTATAAAAACCATTCACGTATTCGAAATTCGAGAATTGTTCCTTCGTGTCAATATATCACACGCGGGTATAATGTACAGTCAGTCGGAGAAATAATGATTTTTTTTCTCGAACAGTTAGGTCGACATCATTTATTAGACAAAATTTATTAGTTAACAAAGATACGCAAAATTTATTAAAAGATCCAAGTGTTTAACTCTTACTTAATAACTTAAAATGCTTTAAGACTTATTTTATTTTATTTTGCAATCAGTCGCAATGTATATGGCATTTCATTGTTAAACTGTTACGTAAAGAAGACGAATCCTAAAG
The DNA here is from genome assembly GCA_947623395.1 of Synanthedon tipuliformis. NCBI lineage: Eukaryota > Metazoa > Arthropoda > Insecta > Lepidoptera > Sesiidae > Synanthedon > Synanthedon tipuliformis. The sequence continues at coordinate 10,517,389 of OX392415.1, read as the reverse complement.
AAAATGTACGGAGAAAATAATAAAGAAAGAACAAAGCGGAGTAAAAGAAAAATAAAGAAAACATTGAAAAGTTTTTCTACGCTTGTCGTCCGACGTATTTATTCAATAATTTCACGAACAAAAAATCCTTTTGTTCATGAAATGCAAATGCAAATGTGATTTTCCGTGTGACTGTACAAGGGTGGATATCGAGACACTACGGTGAATAAAACAAATAGGGTTGTTCAAACAGACGGAACCCTTTATAAAAGCAATGTAGTGGCTATATATGGAGCAGTTTATACCGCTTTTTATCTTTTTATGAATGTACTCTTTATTTGCAGAGAAAGGTGCTATTTTTTGACACAATATTAAATTTGTTAGAGACAATTCGATTTTTTTATATATATGTTTTTTTTTTAACCATACTGTAAGCGTTTAGTAAAAAGTGCTCTGTGACGTTGCAAATAGAGGTGCTCATTCATTCAGATTCATTCGATGGATTACATGATATTAAAAAGGTCAGTCAGTTGAACGAACCCATGTATCTATGTCCGCACACCTTATAGTTATAATTGTAGTTCTGATGTATCGGTCGTTCAATAAAAGTATTGGGACTCAACATAAAGTGATTTAATTAATGTACCCGAAGTAGAGAGTGCTAACAATACTAAATAGAGTGTACAGCAGTGTAGGTACACGTACAGTTACGTAATTCTCTGGAACACAGTGTTCGCGTATATTGAAATCTAGTAATAGCATTTATGACAGCAACAGTTCATGAATTGGTTTTGTCCGCTCCATGCATATATTTGTGAAAAGTGAATTGTAAGGCAAATCGCGTAACGTAGACAGTGTTGTCCTGGCTCAATACCATCAATCATGCAAGGGAGAGCGGGAGTGTCGTTGAAGATAGCTAATCGAAATATCTGTACGGATGGATAGGTAAAGCTATTGTTGTTTTGGGATACTCTATAATATATGGTTCTTCGAATTTTGGCTTCTAAGGTTACATAAATAAACTGTCTAGTTATAATTAAAATTATAAATTTACCCCCGACTTTCTATTGAGCTCAAACACGCTTCCTATATATGCTGTAAGTTGCCGAGGAGTTATCCCGCAGGCTACTAGATGCTGCAGCATCAGGTTATGGTTACCATGTCATGAGAATTTCGCAAAAGTAACAGTAACAAATTTAACAGTACCAGTACCGAACCCGTGGAAATTAGTGAAATCCCTTCGTCAACTAGGAAATGAACTGATAGGCTTGAAAAGTGAAAAGTGAACTGAAAAGTCTAAACAAAACAAAAAACTAATAAAAATTTATCCATCCGTTTGGGAGCTACGATTACACAGTCATACACACAGATACACACATACACAAATAACGCATACGTCCAACTTATAAATTCCGTCTTTGCGTCTGACGTCGGGGGTTAAAAAATAAAGACAGACAGATATATTGGACTCTTTCATATTTTTTTTTAATTATTTGGCCTTGTATCAACCGAGTTCTCATCTAGTTATGGATTAATCCTTGTTGCTATGGTATATTTTAAATTTGCTCACATTTCGCTGATAGTGAGTTTTACAATGGCATTTTGTTGATCGCTGTTCCGTGAAGGTAAATGCAGCAATGCCATCCAAAGGTCAGAGGTTCCATTTTAACAATCATTTTAATGCTATTTGTCGAATGAAGTAGCTCGTAAATATTATTTGTATAAAGTACCACAACGTTCAATTATTTAAAAGATCCTTTTGATAAATAATATATATTTAGTAAATTCTAACTAATAACTACTATAAATGGGCAAGTAACTTTGTTTATGAGCTTGTTACGCTTTCACGCGTTAACTACTAAACCGATTATCGTGAAATATTGCTCATGTTGTCAGGGATACAGAAAAATACATAAGGTGCCTTATAGAAAAAAGATACTACTTCAGATAAAATATTCAGAGTAACGCCTAATAAAAAGATAGTTCTCTATACAAGCTTAAAGTCTAAGCAGCGATAGTCTAACCTATTTTTTATCTATCTATCTATTTATCATCATCGTGAAGTAAAGATTAAAGAAAACATTTTTTTTAATTTGCTTCTCTTTAATTTAACATCGGATGAAGTTCAAACACTCGTATGTTTCACACCATAATCCGCCAACCCCCTTAAACCCCCTTAAACCCCCATCCCACATGAACCCGAGAACTCGCTCACATTAGGTTAGACAAGACTGATCCTATCTCAGGGGAAATAAGGGAGCCAGTTAAGTGCAGATATAATTTGCATGGGGAAAGGTGAGCAACGATAATTATACCCCAAAGCGTCTGAAGCCAGAATTCATTGTATTGCTTTAATATTTTTGGTGAAATGCCTGGAACCGTTCATTGACGTTTTCTTTTCCATTGAAAATCTATAATTATTGAACTATTGAATATATATGTATATTAGAGATAGGTTTGCTCATAACATATCTACTGACATTTAATATTCTGACAGGGCATTTACAAGTCCAAGACTATTTATTATTGTTAATTAAAAAAAATATAACCAATTGTTCAACCAACTCTCCATTGATTTTGTTTACTTCGTGTTACTCTCTCTCGAGAAAAATAAAATAAAAACGACGCCTACTACGTACCAAAACAATTTCTTACCAAAATTGAAAGTGTTATTCACTGCATAACCTTTTCTTTATGTGAATCTGTATAAAGATAAGGTTCCATCCGAGAGTGGGTAACACCCTTAAAATGGGAAGATAGAACCTTTGTGTAGTAACGCACTTCCGACCACCACGGCACAATGCATACTCCGGCGAATGGCCGATTCCTATCTTATTATAGATGATGAGTTCAAGGTGTTTTGAATACAAAGTTTATTCTTATTATCATACAGTTCTATATTTGATAAAAATTTCATATTCTATTTCGTATTTTTTTTTGCAACATTTTCCAAGAAAAATAACAGCAAATCCAATCCATTGTCAACGATTTTATGATAAATATTCGTAGACAAGCTGTCTTTCCACTAGACGGTACACAAATGCAATTTATTTTTTCTACAATTTATATACACAAACCTTTCGGGTTTATGTTTAAAAGAACAGTGAAGAAACAGAATAACAGCGAATTTATTTTAATTAATATTATACATATATTTACTTGAACTTCTCATAAATGTGCATATTGTTATTATTATTTGTAGGCATTAGGGAATGATCTTTGACAGCTAAGATCCTAGCAGGCTTAGTTAAGAAGTCAACCTGTCAACATAGCTTAAGCCTATAATGGATTAGGTATTATTAAACAAATTATCTAACTTTCATTTTACTTATTTAATACCTATATTTATACGAAGAAACCTTTGTTACATTCCAGATACATATAAAGTAATAGTAGAAATCGCAAGCGGATTTGTTTTCCCTTATATTATTATATTACACAGAATGTAAGTTTGAAAGAATCATAAAGGTGGAAAAGGTTTTTGCTCTGGATATTGAATAAATAACGATCGGCGCCATGCTGCGGTTTCAATATGAAAATATGTTGTTACATTTTGTTCGACACAATCTCGTGTTTTTGTGTTGGATACTTAAAGAAAACTTTAAAACAATGTATTATTGCTTTTAATTTAAAATATTGCTACATTGGATTCCACTATTATATATTAATGAAATTGTCTTAAATGTTTGGTTTTTTTGTTACAGGTAAGGATATAGTTTGGCTCCATTTTTCAGGGAAGGAACATTTATTTCACTTTCTTAATTTACTTATTTTTAATAAAAAAAAACTAGCAATCCGCTCCCGGCTTCACAAGCATGCAATTTTTTCTGCAAATTATAAACACAAAGCCGTCTCTGTTAACACTCTTTTCATTAGTGAAAACCGCATGAAAATCCGTTGGTCGGCTTAGAAGAAGTCAGTGGAGAAACAGACAGAGGCGGACAACGATTTATTTTATACTATCGACCTTCTCCTGTCACTTCGCCCAGGATGATTTTTTTTATATACGCAAACCTTCCTCGTTTATCTCTCTTTCCAGTAGTGAAAACCGTATCTAAATTCGTTGCGTGATTTAGAAATAAGCAGTTAGCGGAGAAACAGACTGACGCGGACAGTTTCGGAAACTTGGTTGCCGTTGTTTTTTTTCTAAATTAATTTTAAATATATAAACCTTCTGTCAAAATTATCTATATGATAGGATAGCGGACATACAGACAGACAGACATAGAGAAACGGAAAGCGACATAAATTTATACGATGTATGTAAGTTTATGTAGGTACCTATATTAAGCTTACTTTAAAATAATATGAATAGTTAGCTGATATATATAATTTTGTAAGATGTTTTAGCAAAATTAGAACAAAACGATAAAATCATCCAATCATCACTATTTTTTTATCGCTCACGTTTCATCTGTTGCTCAGAAAATGAATTTCTGTAATGCTAAGTCGTGACATCTGTTGACAAATATTTTAATCTTAGGTTTTTGTTTTAGGACGTCAGATGGCTCTCAGCATTTTATCTTTCCTACTGAACACTAGATGGCGCTTACTTTTTTTTTTTTTTTTTTTTTTTTTTGTTTTGTTATAGTGATAATTTCTAGAATAATGTTCAGATGGCGCTTATTATATAATTTTCGAAGAAGCAAAATTAGAAAAAACAAAGATACATAAGTAATCATCCAATCACTATTTTTTTATTCCACGTTTCAACTGTTGCCAAAATTGATTTCTGTAATGCCAAGTCGTGGCATCTGTTGGCAAATATTTTGATCTTTGGTTTTAGTTTCATGTTAGATGGCTCAGCATTTTATGTTTCCTACTGAACACTAGATGGCGCTCACTGTTATAGTTAATAATTTCTAGAATATTGGTTAGATGGCGCTTATTCTTTAAGTTATTCCGTGGGGTACTAGGTGGCGCTGGAAGTAAGTTCAAAAAATTACTTTGTGGCTACGAATTTTATTCGTAGCTTCGTGGTTCTGAAATTAATCAGATATTATTTTCTCAATCTTGTACAAATGTGAATATTTCATTTTTTAAATTTGTCATATCTACTCTAATGGATTATAATATAATTATTATACAATTTTACTAGTCAAAAATACTTTTAAGATTCCTTTGTAAATTTCTGAGCATATTCATAAGGTAAGTTTTCAACCACAAAGTAATTTCGCCAATAATTACTTTGGTTTTATTCTTGTACTTACATTGAAAATACTAATAAAATCGTAGATACTTACTATATATACTTACTTCAGCCTTGTTCAATGCATATATATTTGCATGTGATAGTGAATTGTGAATACCTCTGAAATACTGACTCACTTATTATGTAAATATTGCTAGCGACCGGCCCATGGCTTTGCACGGAGTTGACATTTAAAAAAAATCTTTTTTAGCGGATGCTAATAAATCTTATCTTCCAAATTTCAGCTTTCTAGTTTTGGCTAGACGAAATATTTTATAAGTAGGTAATAGACGATAATTTTGGAGATAATAATGATCTAATGACTAAGTTGCATTCTGACCACTAAAGGTCAGAAGTCGTTCACAATCTTGTTGCAGCGTCAAACCGAGAATGCTTTAGTAAATAATATTAAAAGAGAAGTAACAAAGGTGTCGAAACCAGAACAACATGGCAATGGTCGAAGTGACATATTTTTTTGGAGCATCTCTCAAAGCAATGAATAATGTGTACAATTCATTCATTTGGTCACCCCTCCTTGCTAATTGTTTATAACAAACTAGCCAGCTTATTCGCGGTTCAGGTTCCATTACTGTGAAGTAAAACGCTGTAACTTACCGACTCTGCTTCGCACGTTTTATATAATAAAGGAAAATTTTAGTCTACATTGTTTTTGTATGCATCAAATACAAAAACAAAAGTATGTAAAGCTGATTTTAAGCATGATTATTTTGAGTATATATCAAATTCGAACAAGTTCGCTTAGTTATACAGTTATTCAGCGATCCTATGTCAATTCTGCTACGAACATTGATTGATGTTTTGATGTCGTGTGTCGGTCATTTCTTAGTGCATTTATTTACCGTGTTTAAATTTCAGCTAAGATTATCCTGGTTTGTTAGATTTGTTCTCAGTAATACAAACATAGAAACCAAACAGCCTTAGCCGCGTCTTTAGCCAAAAATGCCATGTACTCATTTCTGCATCAGAGCAATCATCTTTTATATTTCAAGGAGTTTATTCAAGATGTCTTGTTTATTTCACGGTCTAATCCAATTTCGGGTTCTAAATGTGGCGTCATTATCCTTATTGAGACTCGTTTAACTGCTTGTTAATGCTTTTTGTGCACTTGATAGTATAAATATAACGTCTGGGCCCTCGTTGAGATCTTTTTGTCATATTGCAAATTGGGAATACTTCTCAGTGAAGCATTATTGATGAATTCGTTGGTAGAGTGCTTTTTTGAGGGAAATCCCCCATATACAAGTACACAAAATAGTTCTTTTTTAATCACAGAAATGCATACATAACAGAAGCAAATCAGTAACCAAAGAAGCGCTATTTATTTGAGTAAATGGTCATTAAACATATTTGCTTTGTCGTGGTTACAGTGTATAATATAATAGTAATCTGTCAATATAAAATAAAGCCGCTTCCCGGCATCTGTCCCTCTGTATGTACGTTTAGATCTTTTAAAAAAAGCACGGGATTTTAATGCGATTTCCAATAATAGAAAAAGCATTAAATGAAGAAGGTTTTAATATATAATTTGCAGAAAAAATTGCACCAGTGCGAAGCCGGGAGCAAATCGCCTAGCAGTTTTATAATTAATTCTAGTTCAGTAGAACGATCATATCATTTTGTCGGGTAATAGTTCATTAAAGCAGGGTGAAACCGTGACCTATTTAAAAAAACCTATTTAAGAAAACCCATTTGGGAATTCGATGTAAAACTACAATAGAATTAGAAGCACACAATCTGGATAAGAAACATATTCGAGACACAGCACGTAACTATTTTAATAAATAAAATGTATAACAGGCGGACCAGTAATAATAATAAGTTACCGTTTCTTTTTTATTTCCGATTCACTTACTTCCCAAACGTGAAATTGCAAATCTACAATTTGAATATCAAATAAATCTGTATCTCGTCCAGCAAACAAGAATCAAAAATGGACCCTCGCTAACGAGCTCTGTCCAAAACATACCATAACACATTATGCAAGCGCGTATAATGCGCGATAAATTCAATGCAAATCGTGGAACGCGCCACTCTTTGTGCAGAAAGCGAGTTCCTCTGCGTACGGTTTGAGATGTTACTATGGGCGGGATCAGCTATTAACAGAATATTTGCAATGTCACAAGAGAAACCAGAACCGAGACACTATTTAATGAAGCGAAGTTCGCGGATGATACTATTGAGAATAGTAATGTCACAGATATTGTGGATCTTGTTCATTCAACAGATGTTAAACATCACTTTAATGAACTAAAAGTAGTAGATGCGATTGTTAAACACATTGCTATTCAGATTACATAGCAATATGATAAACTATACAGCGTTAATGAAACAACAAATTAAAAGGATTACAACGAAGAGCTTAACGAAGAATATTCAAAATACGTAATTACAGCTTATAAGTTGTTTTGAAAGATTTCAAGGTTTACACCTTGATATACACAAAGTGTTACTGTCACAGTTGAATAACTCAGATACAATGTGTATTGATTGTCTATAACTAGCGACTTGTGACGGTCCCCAATTGTAACGTATTCATCTAATCACATTGTGGCATCGTATTCCGCTTCTACGGATTCTGGTTTTGGCTGAGATTGCGTCAAGTAACCTTGATATAGTTAGTTGCTACGGAAGTCCCTGACCATGAGCTATTGTTCCCCTCTATCCTGTTCTTAGCGGGTACCACGGTGCCAAACAATAGAATGGATACCGCGACAAAATCCCTTACGCGTCAAAAACAGTTTCGCCCAAAGCTATAGATTTAAATTCACCTATATTTGTGTTGTTTGTGATACCAATTCAAATCTTATTCCTGCCGCAGTAAGATCTAAATTACATTGTCTGTTATTAGGCATTATTATTAGAAGAATCTACTTCGTCAATAATATTAGTTTTACTTATTTTTTTTTAATAATCCTTTCGCCCGTTAGCCAAATTTTTAATCGCTACAGTTTTGTTATAGAGATTCTAATAGGGGATTTTGTTAGGATTATTGTCTGTAAATTTTTTTGGTGATATTTTCGCTTGTTTTACTTTAAATAAATTTAAAAAAAGACAGTGGTTTTATCAAAAGTTAGAATAGGTACAGAACAAAATGATAAAATAGATTCTTTCTTAATAGTGTAGTATCCATATTCGAAAAAGTCTTCTAAAAACGATTTTCGTGGGACTCATCGAGTTCCTAACAATTATTGGTATGTACTTATTCAGCATGCTTTCCTGATCACGAAAAGTGCGGTAGTAAAACGGCAAAGGTGTGGAGGGGGTAGCTATGACGACACAAAGATGGCGGTCGGGCCTATCATATTTAGCAGTTTTTCTCGATAACTACTGAACCGATTTACTTGAACAAGGTGTCGAATGAAAGAGAATAGAATACACAATATTTTATCTCATACATTAGTTTACGTAAATCTATTATTTCATAAAGAAAAACACAGAAAACTGAATTTTAAAAAATATGTACTATTTTATCTTGTAAATATCTCGCTAACTATTGGGATTTGGGAAATTTAGTTTATTTTAAGAAGTACTCTAAAGTTTATCAGAATTATAATGATGCTTGAATTATAAAGATAGAGTGATAAACAACGAAGCTATAGTCATTTATGTGGGCGTCGGCAGCGCGAAGATGGCTGTGGGTAAGGCGTTTGGTAAGGCGGCCTGGCGGGAGAGGCAGGGCGGTAGGTATTTTTAACCGCTAATAGCTAGCTTTTGTAACTAGCAATATAAGTTGAATATAATAATAATAATAATGGTTTATTAAAAGGTCAGTAAAAAAAGGTCCCAGTAAAAAAATACAAATTAAAAAGCTTATATTACTTACTATTCATAGCGAGAATTTACTTGACCAAGATGTTCGACGAATGAAAATAGATAATGAGCTTCATTATGAACAGGGGTGTTATTTCAACAATTATAATACTGATAAAAAATAACATGTTTATACATTTTTGTTTTTTATCACTACACCCACAGCGGGATGATCGGCAACCAGCTTAGGCATCAGCTGTCAATTTCAGGGCTCGAATAGAGCGATTATAGTGTCTACCTTCCATAATACTTTAAGCGGTAGTTTCCCCATAAACAAGCGAAGACTCAAGCGTGTCTTTTTTCAGCGAAACGGAGTCCATTTGACCTGAACCCGTCTTTCCGGGGAGTGACCGTTACAATCACAGACCACCTGCAACTCCTTGGTGTAGACCTTAATGCCGATCTGAACTTTGGTAGGCATATCGAGTCCATTGCCAAAACAGCTGCCAAAAAATTGGGCATCCTTTCCAAGGTTAGGCGGTACTTCACTGCGAGACAGCTCCTTAACTTATATAGAGCACAAGTCCGATCCTGCATGGAGTACTGCTGCCACCTCTGGGATGGGTCTGCCCGATATCAGTTGGCTGCACTGTACTCGATTGAAAGGCGAGCTATGAAACTCATTGGCAACGACTCCCTTGTGGAGTCTCAACTTCAAAACCTGCAGCATCGCCGAAAAGTAGCATGCCTATCGATTTTCTATCGTCTGCACCATGGAGTGTGCGTCCATTCTCTTAGATTTGATCCAACCGGAACCGTTCCACTTGCGAAACACGAGGCGCGGGCGGGGGTTTTATCCCTTCGTGGTTGAAGTTCCTCGGTCACGCACGAAGCGTTACAGTTCCATCTCCCTTGTCCAAACTGCTAAGGAGTGGAACTTATTGCCTGCGTCTGTGTTTCGCTAAAATTACAACCTCGGGGTCTTCAAACGTAGGGTAAGTGGGCATCTACTAGGTAAGCGTGGTCCACCTCCGGCCGCATCTGCACCTAACATCAAGTGAGATCGCGGCCAAGCGCTGCCTTGACTTATATATATAAAACATCTGCCTCAACCCAATTATCTGAAAGACCTGCGCTTCCGAAATGTTGACCAATTACACGCAGAAAATTAAGAACCCAATGAAATCCTCCAAGGCGCACAATAACGTCATTATAACGATCGTTATACCACTGGATTTGTTTAATTTTACAATAAAGAGCCTCGTCACAAGTTAAAACAGTATGCGTTTGTGGAAGAGCCTTGGTTATTTCTTTGCAACGGTTCAATACTGCTATCAGTGTGTCCATTTCATGCGCCGGATTATTAATAATCGGAGTGTATCCAATGGTCGTAATTGGGTGAGACTTTACAACTTTATTCATATCTGTCCAAGATGGTAGCACCTGATCTTTATTAGAAGATGAACGACATGTAAGCCAGACTATGTCACGGTTATTTATAGGAATTTTTTTTGTCTTTCTGTGAAATACGCCTTATTCACTCAAAATCAAAATCACTTCACCCTCTATTTTCTTAGGTGGACCACGTTGAAAAGCAACTACTTACCTGTGTGCCATGAAAAGTTCCACGTCCATCAATTGTCTCTTCTAATATATCAATATTGTCTGTAGCAAATTGGAGAAAGTGTTGTCCATTTTGAGTCTGACATAAATTTTCGGGAATAAAAACTTTACCATTTAATTGGAAATCTTTTACAATGTGATTATCCAAGGAAGTGTCAATGCGCATTAACGTCATATAGCTGACGCAATTTCCTGCAGCATGTACCAAATCAATTAAGGCCCGAGACCTAGTAGTAGCCTGATGAATAGCTAATCCAATACCATGCTAATGTGCTTTGATGTGAGATTACGGTTATTATAAGCAAATACTATATCTTGTCCTAACGATAGAACTTGATTTTCAATTTCGTCGGGGTTTTTGGTATTGTCACCTAAAATTAACTTTAACAGCATTTGCAAACTATCAGGGACAATAGACGTGGCTGCTCTTTTAGTTATTTCAGTTATATTTTTTAGTCCTTTTAAAGATTTCAAGTCCCCCTTTACTTTTTGAGCAACGTGATAGAACATTCTGGTGATCAACTGGTCTTCTCCTACTTCTCCAACAGTATCGCTTAAAAAATTGTCTTGACGTTCCTGACAAAGATTCTGCAGTTGGTGTATAGCATCAGCAATAGTTATTTTGGGAAAAATAAGGGTAGACTCATTTCGTCTGCTTGAAGAGCAACGAGAGCGAGCGTCATTCTCCATTGTTTATATATACAGGTAATTAAGTCATTTACCCGAAAATACTGTAATCTTGATGATATAAGGAACCCTAAAGATTTTTAATATTAGGTATAATATTAAGTAATCGTAACAACACACATATTTTTGAAAATTATAATATCCAGAAATGTATTCTCATTAGTAAGAAACACCCAAAGACCATTTTAGCGATTCATATTAGCCTAAAACCGTCGTCCGCCGCACCCGCGCCAGGCGGCTCAACTGCCATCTTAATGCTGCCAACGCGCACATAAATGACTATAGCTTCGTTGTTTATCACTCTATCTTTATAATTCAAGCATCATTATAATTCTGATAAATCTGGGAGTACTTCTTAAAATAAACTAAATTTCCCAAATCCCAATAGTTAGCGAGATATTTACAAGATAAAATAGTACATATTTTTTAAAATTCAGTTTTCTGTGTTTTTCTTTATTAAATAATAGATTTACGTAAACTAATGTATGAGATAAAATATTGTGTATTCTATTCTCTTTCATTCGACACCTTGTTCAAGTAAATCGGTGCAGTAGTTATCGAGAAAAATTGCTAAATAGAATAGACCCGACCTTTGTGACGTCATAGCTACCCCCTCCACACCTTTACCGTTTTACTACCGCACTTTTCGTGATCAGGACAGCATGCTGAATAAGTACATACCAATAATTGTTAGGAACTCGATGAGTCCCACGGAAATCGCTAGCAACCTGCTTGGTTACTCTACTATAATCATATTTTACATTTTTTCTAAAGTATTTTGTTTTCTTGGCATCGAATCGTTGCCAGAGTTATATTTTATGTGATTTCTTTCCGAAATTAAATATTGTTGTTTGAGTTTACTTCCCTATGATAACTGCGTCACCCTTTAATATTATAATTCTTTAAAATATTCATTTATTGTTTACTTCATTCTAAAAGTAAAATTTAAAATGATTTCGTTACATAAAATATAAATGAAATTTCTTCGACTAGGTTAACAATTGCAAAATCATCCTAATTTTATAGTTTTTCAAGCAATATTTTGCTGCAGTGGTTTTATATACTTTAAATAAGAGTGTATTAGTACTATTTTAACTGAAATTTTAAATATTTCAAAACGTCTTGGTTTTTATCAAGACTTACAAGTTTATAAGCAACAAGAAACTATAGGAAATTCCGTAAATTGAAATAACTTCATTAACTGCGAATGTTTCTGAACACAATCAAACGTGATAATCGTGATAAAATTAGAATAGAAAGGCAGCTAATATGTGACACTTTTTTATGCTAATTTTTTATATATATTGCATTCACCCGTCATTAAAAGTGCATTTTCGCCTTGAATGTTTTGAATGACATGCCGTGACTACGTGTCAAAGTCTACAAGTTTTGCTATTGTCACATCTTGACGAGACATGACAAGAAAGGGTGCAACCCTCAGGTCAACAACAGGGCCATATTTCATAACAATATTTTCTATTACTGAGAGCGTTTAGTAGAAGGTTAGTTGCTTGTGAAGCTTCCTATCGTAATCGTGTATGGACTTATGGCATTTTGCATTACCATAGTCAATAATAGAGTTAAAGGCTTAATATTGTTGTAGATTATATATCCATTTAAAATGTGTCTTTTTGCGTTAATAAAAATTGCTTATTCCTTGAGAAGCTTATTACTGCTGTTCTGATTAGTTAGGTAACATGTAAATACGGAGCTATTGATCTGCCCTTTCAAGAAGGCAATCGGATGACTTTTCAAGCAAGGCCAAAAAAAAAGTATAGGTGTAGAAATTAAATTATCAATGATTTATAACTAATTTAATCGTAATACTAATAATTGAATCAAAAAGTTTAAAAGAAAACCAAAATGTTCCGATAGTTGCATTTAACTGTATATGGGAACAAGTGGCACTGAAAACATTGCTTTTGAATTAATATATTTAATAAAACTTTATTAGAATGTTAAACAAGTAAGAAAGTAACGACTTGTGGAATATTGTCCACAAGTCTTATTATATTAGTAGGTATATTATAGATCTGTCAAAAATGTTGAGCTGCAGTAGGCATGCATCAAACTTATTTTTAGTAGAACCGGTTTTGCACCACGGAAGTCTCACGGTGATTTCCAGTTTTCATCTAAAATGTTCTCAACGGAGTGTTCTGTGTTGGCAGACGACTCGTCATACATCTGTCCTGGTTTTGTTAAATTTATTTCTTGCAACTATTGTTGTTACTATAATAACGAGTCTTGCACGTCCATATATTGTGTTCATATATATTCATATATTATGTGTTTAGGTCCATGGCTTAGATAGGTTGTCTTTTTTGTATGTTTTATATCTTACACAAAGATAGGGACATCGCTGTCTCCTATCTTAACAAATTTTTTAAGACCATTGGTATTAAAACTGTGCACCTCTTTCGGTTAGTACAACTATTACCAGTAATTGTACTAAAATTAGTTTAATGACCCGTGTACTGAATATGCGAGAAATTATGCTACAACCACATTGTTACCACGAGTTTTGTGTGATTTATTATCTTACACTCGAATGTTCCTACGGGGACACGGCTCATAAATTTGTCTAACGCCTTTGATAGAAACGATAACGAAAGATATTTGGCTCATTCATCTCGCTATGCTTGCAACCGTCGTAAGGTTAAATTAAAATTTTAGGTGTGTAATTTGAATTTGCTGCCAGTGATTCTATTGTTCGGGTAGGTAATTGTTTTTATCGAATGGGTTCTGCTTTCTTGAGTTTTCTACCGTTTTATAGTATTTTATTCCATCATTTTTTACTGAATAAGTAAAGTATCAGAAAAGTTAAAAATCCTGCTCAATTGGAATATGCTAACGAAATACCAAAAGCTAATCCTAACTCTTAAACTATGTATAAGGACATGACTAACATTTCTTATAATAATGAAAATAAAATCTGTTCGTCTAATTAATTTGTTTTGTTTTTCTACGACTTTCCTCCTACTTTAAAGATAAATTTATTTTCTGATTCTAAAAATATATAAAATAAATAAGTTTGCCTACGACAGTTTTTTAATAAAAATATTGAATCAAATAACTAATGATGAATGAAATCTCTATATAAAAAAAATATGGATACAAATCTTTGAGGTCTATAAACTCCGCCTAAATACATGTTAGTAAGCATACCATAAACTCGCTTCGTCTTCAGATATTCAGACTCGAATATTTAAACTTTGTGATGTCGTGTACGCCCTTCGCAAGAGTATTGGGTGACACCCTTGCCATTTCTATCCAATGGCGGTGTCTTAAAATTGCATCTTTATCTTTCGACCCCTCGCTATTTCACCTCAAATAGACACTGTAAAAAATTCAACACAATTTCTGGGGACCCAAAAACGTAACATTTCTGCTCCATTTTCTGAGGGAATTCCAAGACCTTGGAAAATCGACGTGGTTATTAGCTCTTGTTTTTTTTTTTTATTTCATTAATCTTACCTCTATTTATGTTGCAACTTTGTAACTCAGTTTTTAATCATATTTCACACTTTTTTGTTTTTACTCGAAATTTGTATCTTATTCTTTTTTTAATTGAAAATTTCATTTTTAATAAATTTTGAACATTTTTTTTAAAGTTATTATTAAAGATTAAACAAATTTTAAAAAAGAATTACTTCTTTTTTTTTGAAATATGAATTTCACTACTAACACTTTTATTGCTTTCTGAACAAACAACAGTGTTTTGTCCAACTCATTTAACTTTGTCTCTTATTCTTCCAGACGTGTTTCTTCGTCTTTAAACAAATAATATTCTTTTATATTCTCCTTGTCTATGTTTGGCGCCCTACTTTACATTATTGGATTAGTTTCAAAATATTTTATAATTGGACCCCTGCTGTTGAAGATTTCGTGTTTGCTTTGTCACTTCCTGATCTATTTTCGAATGTCAAGTTTAGTGGATGACATTGACAATTCATCATAGTGATGGATGTTACCTTTATTAGGCAGGATTAGTGTAAATAATGGATTAGGTGCGGTTTCTTGGTTTTTAATCTGTTTGAAATGTTTAGCGATTAATAATTTTTTTTAGTCTTCATTATTTTTAAATAGTAGAAGACTCGTGACGAGGGGAAGTAGGTTGTATACATAGAACGGATGTCATTCGTAGTTTTTGGTTTATTTGTTTAATAATAATTATAACTATTTATACAAATACCTCTACCACCTACCACTTTTACTTTTATACAATTTTATAATATACTATTTTATGAAGAACTAGCTGTTGCACGCGACTTCGTCCGCGTAACTTTTTTATAAAATATAGCCTAAGTTACTCGCTAATAATATACTCATAGCTTCCCAACAGTGAAAGAATTTTTCAAATCGGTCCAGTAGTTTCGGAGCCTATTCAATTCATTAAAAAAAAAACAACAAAAACAAACAAATCTTTCCTCTTTATAATATTAGTATAAAAGTATAAACTAGCTGTTGCCCGCGACTTTATCCGCGTTCAAAATGTTATATGGCCTAAAGCCTTTCTCGGTAAATGGACTATCCAACACAAAAATATTTTTTCAATTCGAACCAGTAATTCCTGAGTTTAACGCTTTCAACCAAACAAAAAAAATCTTCAGCTTTATAATATTATTAAATTAATTATAGACTAAAAGCATAGGTACATACATTGAACTATAAAGAACAGACAGTGCGAACAAAATCTGTCCAACAAACGTGGCACAACACAGCAAACACGCAAGAGCTAATGTATCATAGAATCGATGTCACCGTCATAGAGGCGACACTGTTTATATTCTGCCTATTTCATTACGTGCTTATACTTACGTGATTTTATGATAATTTTATTTTATGATTTAATTTATAATTTTATAATATATAAATTTTAGAATATTATAATTACCTATATATCAATATATAATTATAATTTATATACATATTATATATTATAATATTTTTTATATTCTTATATATTATTATATTTATTATATATGTTATATTATATATTAACATATATTTTAATTTATTGATTTGTTATTAAAATATATATTAATATATAATATATACAATACACCTAATGTCACTTCTTAATTTTTTTTTGTCTATGACAAATGACGCAAAATGGCGTCCGCTAAATATTTTGCTCAAATTGAGTTTTAAAATGATTATTTAGTTACTTACCGATGGAAAGTTATTCTTTTGCACTTTGATGTATTGCTTGAATTATTAGTGCAATATCGTAACACACACGAGGACATATTTGATGAGTTTTAACGTTATTTCCCTAAAAAACAAACAAGGGTTACAAGCAACAAGCAACTCAAGAGCTAGAAAGCGACTAAGTCAAGTGTAGATTGCCAGCTTCAGTTGAACGGATCACTAGTGATGAGGGCGATAGCTCCTCTATACGTAGTAATATCACCTCACTGGGTACATACTAAATATTGCATAACTAGGTACTCTTACAAATTGTTGTACAAATATTACTTATATTGGACTTCAATAATTGTATTTCCCAATACTTTACATTTCCTAATTAACTTACAAGAAAATATGTTGAACTATTGAATAATATTTTTGTTACATTTAGTAAATGTTTTTCTATGAAATTTTAACCTTAACATTTAATCATATGATTTTTGTTATAATTAATCTCAAGAAAAACGTACGCTTTGGACGTTCTTTTCTTGACGAATTTTCTTTCTTGTATACATATCTTTTTGAATTAATGAAGACAGTTCATGGATATATTTATCATCATAAACGGATCAAAAAAAGTTTAATTTATACGACGAGTTTGAAAAAAAAAATTGCATTATTGTGCATTAGTAGCAAACATACTTGGACCTTTTTTAGTGCATTAAAAGTTGCCACAATAATTTTGTTGAGTATCATTAATCTAAATTCCGCAAATCATTACTGACAATATAGAGTAAATGATGCAAAAATTGTCGACGCCTCAGACCTATATTGTGATCGCACTTTCAAAGTATCCTATCATCAATTATTACCTCTATACTCCTATTTTATGGCTTGCAATTTAGATAATGTTACATTATATTTTCAATTTCAAGCGAAACGATCTTTATATTGTGTATTAACAGTTAATTTTTTTTACTAAAATTTTATTTATTTTTTACCAATAAATTCAAAGAATATTGCACATTCACGCATACTACGCATTAGGTATACTGAGAGATCTCTTAGGTTGCTTTCCACATCAGACCCCGATCTGTTTGTTACGGGTCTGATGTGAAAAGAAAAATTGTAAAAAAATACTTACTTGTGATTTGTAAAGGACAAAACACGCGGTGGAAACCAGGTTTAAAACTTCAACAATTACTATTAACATAAAATGCAGTACCTACTCTGCGGACTCTGACTGAAAATTATCGTAATAGGTCCTAACTTATTTTATTCGTAGGTCCTAACTACAGCATTAATGTCGGGGACAGGAATTTTATTCGGTACATTTCAGACACCTTATTTTTAAATATTGGATTAATGCGAGGGTGTTAGGTAGGGTTTTATAAAATATTGCATTGTCTTAGTTGATAAAATTTTATATACTTACTTTTATACAAATATAATAATATGATAAAGAGAAAAGATTTCTGTTTTTATTTTTCTGAATAACGCGGACGAAGTCGCGTGCAACAACTATGTATTATTTAGCGTGTATATAACTGAAGCGAATATTAATAATTATATGTCTCAGTTTTGTGGTAGAGCTGCGTTTAATCACTCTGCCCTCCAACTTTATTTTAAAGCCTACTATTTCCTGCGCTCTAAACACACATCTCATCCTCCATAATTGCTCTAGGCTGCACAAGAGTGCACTCGTGCATTAAAAGCGAACGCATCGCCTAGGGCTCACACTGAACACCGAGTGACAGTATATAATCTCTATTGATTTATCTAAAAGTCATTTCAAAGCAAAATGCGTGTGGTCCATTTACATATCGAAGGAAGGAAATAGAAAAACTCTTTCAATTTTTTATTCGGAATCAAACCCCGACTAAAATAATTTATTAATTAATTAAATTAATAAAATTAATAAGAATTCTAATCATAATTTTCATGATATCGATCGAGTGTTTGTAAAATTAAAAAAAAAATCTTCAATAATTCATGACTTAAGTAAATTAATCAAGAGTAACAAACAAACAAGATTTTCTATTTAAAATATAAATCCAGTAAATCCATATTTTTGTTCAAATTAATAGGTATATTGATGATAGGTGGTCACGACCAAGAATGCAAAGAACTCAGGGGTGTGGAAATACGCGATGTCGACTCTTTATATGAATTTAGAATCGGTGGATAGACTCTGGCATCCCTATACACTAATAACAATTGAAACAGTACACGTACTGCTATTTTAATGCGGTTTTCTGTAAATAGTTGGTTAATTTTGCTATAGTTAGTGCACTCTGCCATGCCACACCAGTCGTCCTTACATGCTGTTTAAATTCGTTACTGTGATTGCAATGAGTGATGGCTTCCATCGATCACATTACGCACCAATTCTTTTGCGTTTCTATTTAGATTGAAATTACCACGTCTCCCTTCATAATATGAGTAAAGTTGTAAGGGAAAAATAACGCTGTTTTTTCATATTAATGTGCTGAATTACAATTTCTACTTATGCAAAAAAAATGGATATATAATATTCAGTTAGATGACGTAAGTAATGCTGGCACCGTATTAATTTAATTATGACAAACAATAGGTGTTGTATTTATGTAAAACTAGCGAGTCGCTTCAGGCTTCGCACTGGTGCACTTTTTTTGTAAATATATGAAAGTATAAGTATATAAAAACCTTCCTCGTTTAACGCTCTTTTCATTAATGAAAACCGCATTAAAATCCGTTGCGTAGTTTAAAAGATCTGAGCGGACATACAGAGGGACAGACGGAAGTAAGCGACTTTATGTAAAGATATATTATAGCTGAAGAGTTTGTTTCGCTAATTCCAGTTAAATGAGGATAGCCAAAATGTTTAACAAGTTATTGAGTACTCGAGAAAGTGTCGAGAAAAAACTTTCTGGATTATTTGGAGTGAAATCCAACTCCTCCCCTTCTTCAATACCCGAATCTAATGGCACATGTTCGAATATACCATACAAAGAGGGTTTACTTGCAATCGGCCCTCGATTGAAGAGGGAGGAAGGCAATTTTCTTTTAAAACTAACAAGCAGAGGGGTCACTACCCTCTCAAAAAGTTAGGGGTTCAACGTAATAACTCAATTATTGCACTATAAGTCATGTTCTAATATTGATTTGATGGATTACGTGTGATGATTGTTATTGTCAATGACACGTAACGAAGGTACCTACTTTGATTTACTTTATTGAAATGAAATTCTCTAACTGTTTTATTTCTCAGTAGCTCATGATTTTGTCCGCGCCCCCTTTTTAGGTCTTGAAAGGAAGGTACCAATCTGGATGAAATCCAGATGGATTGGATGTATGGATGGTATCCTATGTCTTTTTCTGTATCCCTAATAACGTGTGTGTAACATTTCATATTAACAATTTATTAATTTAATTTATAAATTAATAATATATTATATAAATGCAAATTTTCGATGTCTAAACGAGTTCTGAACAAACAGTAAAATTCATCCATATTAATATATATAGTTTCCAACCTAATAGTACTCTACCCGTTCTTCGATTCAGATCATAAAGTTTACTAAAAAATGACCGCCTGTCTCCCGACACTATATAGCCAACGCTTACCGGAACCACGGAATGTCATTCATCATTTATGCAGCGTATGGTTTCGGTAATGAAAGGTTAGCGTTCACATAGGTCTATATAAGTTAGGTATATAGGTTATATAGGTCCATATATTTTTATGTTGGTTAGGACTTTATGTTGAAATAGCTTAAAGACTATATACTTCTTTGTTACTGAAGATTTAGTTAGGGCTATACCTAACAAATTTTTTTATACAATACAATTTAAACAAACCTAATAATACTGTTTTCTTTAATGAAAAATACTTAACAAAAATGGCTCTCTAATGCTATAGTTTAATTTTCGCTACCGCTTGCACCTCAATATTATAACTCGCCAGATGTGACAAAGCTGTTTTGTTTAAGTAATTCCACCCCCAAGACTTAACCCCTAATTTGTTTTTAATTGATTAAATTGCCTCAGTTTACCATAAATTGATGGATACGGTTTCGGATATTGTTCATTATTTATGTATACCTAATTTGGTTCCGCCTTTTATTTAAATTTCTTTATTTTAACAATCAATTCTATGTATTACCTAGTATCTTGTTATTCTTCAATCATAAAAAAAAATGTGAGATAAGGAATGGTTCTCACAATATAGAGATATGGGACCCATTCTACTTATATTATATTATAACTATGCTAAAAGATTGTGACGATGGATGGATGTTTGTTATTCTTTCACACAAAAAAGGCTCAACGGATTTCGATGAAATTTGGCACACAGATAGTTTATTACCTGGATTAACATATATAATATACTTTTTATCCTGGAAAGTCTTAGGTTCTCGAAGGATCGTCTAAAAATATACAAAGACGGGCGCCAACGTCATCACAGCGATAAAAATGTCAGGCGATATTTAGTTACTCATTTTTTCAAGGCGGACAAAGTCGCGGGCATCAGATAGTTGTAAATGTATAATATTTATTCTATTTACTAATAAAAAAATTATTGTTATTGTATAGTTCTTTCTACTGGTAGGTACGAGTAATAAGCAAACCGCATAGTTACAATAAGTCCACACCTATGAAGCGAAAGTCCCAGACTTCCACCATAATTGCTATTTTGCTCCTCGTCGAGGAAAGAAAGTGCTGTGTTTATGCAATTATACGGATTTTCTCTTTGACATTGGCTTGTTCTTACTTCGATGATATGCAAAACATAATTTGTGGTAAGAATTGGAAAATGTGTTGGGAAAATTTTAAAAGCCTGACTATAGTACTGTCGTTAAATTTAGATGTTGAACTTTTTAAATTTATCATATATACTAATTTACAATAATATTTTAAATTAACAGAAAAAAATCTTACTGACAAAAATGCGTAAAAAGATTTACTTAAGTTCATTAATGTTAGTTTAGAATGTCACTGTCTCGACATGGACACAGCTGGATGCTGGCCAAGAGCAAACCCATTTCTAATAAATAAATAAAAATAAATCATTTATTTGAAAAGAAAAAAGATATTATTGTTTTTCTCGGTTTTTTCCTTGTGTAAACAGCTTTCCGTAACCTTAATTTCTTTTTTCCATTTATGTAGATCAATTATAAAAGTAAAAAATAAAGAATCTGATCCGAATAACATGTTGTAATTTTTTATACAAATTATATACAAATATTACGCTATTATTAGCCGAAAAACAGCGATTTTATCTATACTAATAAAGATTTTTGCACTTTTACTAAGAAAACTTATCCCGTGTGAAATTAAACTGTTAATCGAATTGACATTCGATGATTGGCACGCCTGATCGATTCACCTCAATAAATTATTATTGGACAAAATCGAACTCACCCCATCTCGACTGATAATGTAAAGTTGGTAAGAAAGGGCGATCGTAAATTCCGTTTAGTTTTGGCTCGTAAAGTAGTCGTGCCTTACATTTGACGGTATTGTGGTGATGCTTTATTGCATATGGGGTATGCAAGTAGCTTGCAAAGTGAGCAGAACGTGCTTCAATACGACGGTAGGAGTGTGCTAAATGCTATGTTACAAGGTTGTGAAAATAATACAACAATGTTGAAGGGTTTAAAATATTTTTAACAGCGTAATATAATATTGACTACAAGACAATGTACAATAGTAATAACTCAAAGGAAACAGAAGTAGATAATACAGTAAAAATTAATATTAGCGTTACTTCAGGACAAAATAAAATAAAAATAAAAAGTTAATAATATGAAACTAGCTCTTGGCCGCGACTTCGTCCGCGCCCCTTTTTCTTAGGTTTTAAAACTGTTTATTCAAAAATTTCAATCGTTCAATTTTTTTATTTTATTTTTAGACGATCTCTCCAGAACATTAGGTACTATTTTATGGTTGAAAAAGTATCCTATGTCTTTTCTGTACCCCTGACAGTGTGAAAATTCATGAGAATTCAGTAATTAAAGTGAGAAAAGGTAACAGACAGACAGGGTTACTTTAACATTTATAATATTAGTATGAATTAGTTAGATCATAATATAGAAAGAAATAAAGCTTCAGATGGAACAATAATTTAAGGTCATAAATAAACCAAAAATGTTCCTACATAAAATATGTCCGCAGCTACTTCATTTGGATTTATTAATATCAACTGACGTCAAAGTGTTGTGCCAATGAACCGTAATTTAATATTAAAATGAAAAAATATATTTCACAAATATATTTTGATATTATTTTAGAATCTAAACACGCGTTCAACGCCTACGATACTATATGTTCTGATTTGTAAAAAAAAAATGTTGTATGGAATGAAATTGTTATTTATTTTATTTTAAAGATGACAAAATAGAACCTCAGTTTCTTTTGAGGGTTCTTCTCAGAATCGTCATCATCTTGGCTGTTTTTTTTTTTCAATATGGTCCCATTACCAATTTAACTAAATATATTGTAATATGTAATTGTAATAAAATAATATAATATGTCATAATAATATGTTTTTTACTATAAAATTACTTTAATCATAATTACAGCAGTCGTCTAGTACTTAACTATTCTGTCATAGTTCTTATTAATGTTCTGACATTTTGATAAGGTCAGTCAGTTAATTTGAACCATAAACTAATTGCACATTAAACACCTGATTTGGACGGGAGTGTTTTATGGGAGCGTGTCCACTGTCCACGTAAAGGTCAAATTTGAACAACGCCCTAGTTAAACGCTTATTTTCACGTTGATTTTACGAGGTTGCGACCCATTTCCGCGGATTCGCGGTCATTATAATAACAGAGTTTATTTTAGGAATGCACTGACGTCACTCAAGTGTCCCATTTCATTTTTAATCTCGGGTATAAGTAGCTAGTCACAATCTGACAAGTACGGGTTGGTTGGGTCAGGTGATCTGGTATTGTATACAGGTCAAGGACTGACAAGGAATTCAGAATATTTGGCTAATCTACATTACTTATATATTTATAATCGTTTGTTCTGACTGACTATCAACGCACAATCAAAAATATTAAGCCTAGAATTTAGTATTTAGTCGCTAGTATTTTATATTTTATTCGAATAAGTTAATTAAGTAAAAGTCGTAGGTACAAGTCAATACGGAAATATATACCTATATATAATATATATGATGTATGTTTTTCCTTATTTGAACAGTTGTATAAGTATAATAACTCGTATGTTACACACGTATGTTCAAACATTTTCTGACTTTAGTGCTTCTTTTAAAAGTAACTAATCAACACCTTGTAGTTGGTGAAAGAGGCCCCTAATTTATTAAATTCTCGTTTTATCTTGTTCATATCTTTAGTTGTTTTTGATAGTAAAGAAAAACAAATTGTAATCTGAATTAAAAAGCATGTTTTACACGCAAATACGACGCCACCAACGAACGACCTCCATTGTAAGAAGGTGAATTTATTATACATTAAGTCAGGGGTTCCCAATCTTTTTCTGGGCGCAGTTACGAATTTAGTATTTTGTCATGGCGCCCTGCCCTAGCTAGCTACTCTAGCGGGAGGGGGTAGGTACTTTTCGGCGAGTGAGCGAGGGCGACGCGCGCGACGTAATTAGTTACCTATGTTCTTTACCGATGCGAGCGCTCAAAAAAGGTACCCGCGAATATTTTTGGTTTCGGATAAGATAGACGATCTTACTTTCTACGACGCACCAGGGCGCCGCGGCGCACACTTTGGGAACCCCTGCACTAAGTGGATGATTTTATTTGTACCTAATAGAAACAGTCACGCAATTAGTGCTGTCCTTTACCAGAACTTTATTTTATTACTTGATACTCTAAAGATTTTCATCAGTATACCTTTTTATGTTAAGGTTAGCAGGCAGGCTGACGGTCCACTTGATGCTACCGAATTAGTTACAATAAGGTGGCCATAAAAGTTGCCATCCTAACTCACATTTCGCGGGCAAAATCTTGTAAAAAATAAGAGACTAAACTTAGATAACTTAGTTTTAGTAAGATTTGACAGTAACGCAGAAACAATATGCTGTTATTTCACTCTGTTCTTCTGTAAAGTGGGAGTTACTGCCACCAGACGGGCTGCTCAATTCATAATTGCAAAATGCGGTGTGCCCTGCCAGCACTGCTTCTACTAATAACCTTGTGCGTATAGACGTCTATTAGCTTAATTATTCTTTCTATTATGATTGTCATTACAACCAATGCAATTACATTTGTCTCTATGTCTGTTGCGCTTCTCACGTGTCTTTTAAGTTTAACCTCAGGAAAGCGGTCACGAACTAAAACTTTCGCTACGATACTCATCAGCACACCATGAAAATGCATAGTATAAACATTTTACGGTACATTAGCATTAAGTTAACTTAACCGACCGAAAATGACGGTGATAAAATTCATCCTTTTTCAGGTTGTGAAACCCACATCATAGATTAACTTTTTCTACCTTTAAATTATAGGGCGACGAAAATATTCAAAAATCCAATGATTTATTGATAAAAAGATTAGAGACTGCAACCACGCAACGAATTGTGATTCGGTTTTCACCATCACAATTTTTCGTGGTGGGTTTTTATATCCTTACTAATATTAACTATAAATGTAAATGTAAGTTTGTTTGTTTGTTACGCATTCACGCAAAAACTACTGAACCGATCACCATTAAATTTTGCATACACGTTGTCTGGGACACCAGAAAGAACATAGGGTACCTTTCATGCAGAACGCGGACGAAGTCGCGGGTGCCAGTTAGTATTTAATAAAACCTAATTATGTTATGTGAGTAGAAAAAAAAAATTCGAAGTCGTCGAAAAAGTCCGCGTCTGTTCTAAACCACCCAACGGTTTTTAATTCTCTTTTCTTTCACTTATGGAATTTGTGTATATATATTTCTTATTAATTTTTAGTGAACGAGCTCGTATTTCTGTCCATTTTAAGTTCTTTTGCTGTTTTGTTTACCTTTGATTTATTAAAGTTCTGACGACATGCAATTGGATAAAGTTATAACTTCAAACAATCAAAATCAAACCGCATATATAATAAATTATTAAACCAATGGTTATTGCCTTTTCATAGACAATCGTAAAATGATTCACACTGTGTGAAGACCCTCATAAAACTTTTATTTCCTTTGTCAGAGGTAATTTGACCAGAACTTTACGATCTATCACTGGAGATTCATAAATATTTTATTTATATCTTACCCCCCTCCCTTCACATTGGTTTCCTTCTTAATAGATCAAATCTCTTATGTTTAGGAAAAATATATTTAATGTTATTTTTTGTTGTTTCAGGTAAACCGTCTTTGGTCATAAATGCCGCATCAAGTTCTGTTTTAAACACTATTATTATTATCTGCTTTGTGGCTATTCCTGTCTACTAGAGTACCAGTATCACATCGTCCATTGCTGAAATATTGTGATCGCCACGTAAACTAAAGCTCTCTACCAATACCTACCACGTCAAGGAACTGTAGTACTTTTTTGATAGAGGCATTCCTCACATCTTCACAAGCCATTGTGTGGCTTCCTAAGATGTGACTACGCTTGTGCATCAAAGGGCCACACTCGCACAGGATATGCATTGGTGTTTCTTCTGCTTCATGGCAGAAGCGACACTCTCCCGTACTAGCGAGACCCATTATTTTAAGGTGCCTGTTGAGACGACAGTGCCCCGTTAGTGCCCTTGTTAACATGCACCAATTGCTCCTACTAAGCGACATAGCCTGATTTGTCACGTTTCGACTATAGGCTCTTATGAGCGCTTTGGAATGGTTCAAACCTGGCAAGTTAGTCCAGCGTTTGTAAGATTTAGTAAAGCACTGGTTCCATATGGTCCAGCGAGCTAGGCTATTTGGTAGTCCGCACACAGGTTCAGGACCTATTAGCCTACCTTTAGCGCCTGCCCGGGCCAGTTCGTCGGCATATTCATTGCCTTCGATCCCCATATGGCCAGGTACCCATCTTAGGACCACTTTATTCTTGCGCCCTAATATATTTAAGTAGTCTACACAGTTTCGCACCAGCTTTGAGACGGTAAAGTCCGAGTCCAGTGCTTGAAGTGCAGCCTGACTATCTGAGTGAATATAAATCACACGGTTGACATAGTCTTTTCGCAGGTTGATTTCCGCGCATTCCAGGATGGCGAAGACCTCTGCTTGGAAGATGCTGGCGTATTGTCCCAGGTTTACACTGGTCCTGTAATTCTGGTCCTCGCCATACACACCACAGCCTACGTCAGGTCCTGATTTGGACCCGTCAGTATACCAAGAAAGGCTACCTCCTCCCAAGAGATCTTGTTATTTGACCAGTTTTCTCTTGAGAGTAGCTCCATAGTATAAGACTTTTCGTCTATGTACTGTGGTACCATTGTGTCAGTAGGCATGCATAGGATGGGATCCCTTAGTACTGAGTCTTCTAGAGCTCTGAGTACCTCGGACAGCCAATTGTGTTTACCCCGATTCATCATTCTGCATACTGGTTTTCGCCTCCTTCTCTAAAAATAGATTTAGAGGCGGTAAGCCCAGGATTGCCTCCAGAGATGCTCCGGGGGAACTCGACATGGCTCCTGTTATCATCAGACATGCCAAACGCTGTAGGCTATTAAGCTTGTCAATAGCCGTCTTTTGGTTGGCTTTTCTGTACCATACTATAGAAGCGTATGCGATCATCGGCCTCACAATAGCAGTGTACAGCCAAAGGGTGAGCTTTGGACACGGGCCCCAGCTCTTCCCTACCATTCGACGGCTGATACATAAGGCTGCCTTAGCCTTATTTATCACATTTCCAATGTGGGCATTCCACGTTAGTCTCTGGTCGAAGGTAACTCCCAGATATTTGACCTCTGAGGAAAATTCAACTCGTTTACCATTTACAAGAGGTGACTTTAATTTGTCTAGCAGCCTCTTTTTGGTAAACGGTACTATAGCGGTTTTGTCACCGTTTACTGAAAGTTCATTTGCTGTGCACCATTCGCAAATGATATTTAGAGCTTTCTGTAATAGGGCCGAAATTGTGCTTTGGCAGAAACCTCTTATGATCACCACTAGGTCATCAGCATAACCTAGGGCATCGATCTTATGTTCTGCCAGCCTATACAGCAGCTCATCAACTGCAAGAGTCCAAAGTAGCGGCGATAGAACACCACCCTGCGGACATCCTCTTGTAGTTGCTACAGTAAGTGAGGTATCATGTAGTTCGACCCTCGCTTTACGTTTGGATAGCATAGCCTTTACCCACCTAACAGTAGTCGGGTCCACATTTTTGTTTTGTAGCCCCCTCACTAACGTGTTGGTGGGAGTATTGTCAAAGGCACCTTCTATATCCAAAAATGCGCATAAAGCAATCTGTTTATCTTCCAGAGCCCTTTCTGCCCTGTCAGCTAGCTGAATAAGGGCCGTCTCAGTGGACCTTCCCTTCTAATAGGCGTGCTGGGTGAAATTGGGTGAAATTGGGTCTTGTGGCCAGGGCTTTGTCCCTTATGTGCTTGTCTAGAATCTTTTCTAGAGTTTTGAGCATAAAGGACGTTAGGCAAATTGGTCTGAAGGACTTAGGCAGAGCATAATCCTTCCGACCTGCCTTTGGTATAAATAATACCTTAGCCCGGGTCCATTGTTCCGGTATATATCCGCAGGCAAAACTTGCCCGGTAGATCTTTACCAGATATGGCGTGAGTACGTCTATGCCTTTTGTTTTAAACACTAGGTACAGTACTCAAAATCTATCTTCATTGTGGAGTTTATAATCACAAAGTACAATAAACTTCTGTGTAATAACTATCCCATTAGCCTCAAATGTTTACAAAGCATTCGATTCGTTCGCCTTGTAATCGTAAATTTGCAAATATCCAGCCACCACCTACTTTTGCATCGACCGTGCCAACGCCCACTTAAGCGAAACATCCTAGTCTCAAATAAATACACAGGTTAACTAGCTCAAGGCAACTTGGTAGGCTAATATTTTAATACTGACATCGATGTCTGCCTACACTGCCCGGTGTACCACAAGGCTTTCAGTCTAGATTAAATTGGGTTATAATTAGACTTTGTACTATCTTAATATAACCCAATCAGACTCTGAATATATCTGAATCAGACGATAAACTTAGAGGCGTCCCTTAGAATTTGACACGATCCACTAAATGTTCAATAGCCATCGAAGGATAGATAGATTAGAAAGAAAATAATTTAAAAAAATCGCCTATCGAAGGATGCACTAAACCGAGTGCATATTCTAAATATTATTACTAAAAGTAACTAATCAACACTTTACTTGTAGTTGGTGAAAGAGGCCATGAGTTGAACCGTCGATTGAATTGTAAAGCGACGTTGTCTTCCTGACAAATGTCGGGGGTGGATAGTTGTCTTGTAAGACAAGGTGGCAGGACACAACCGGTCCTGTTCCCGGTATAGCCCTAGACGTGGGCGAGGACGACATTCTCAAAATAGTGTTCAATAATTGAGCCGGCAATTAAATTGAAGAACTGGTTCAATGGGTAACTCAGTATTATTTATGGTTGACAAATAAATCAACATAATAATTGATTTATTTGTCGAGCCTATTCGTCGAGTGGTTCTTTTGTTAGCGAGCCTATTGACGTAAAGGTTCTGTAATAACTATGGTGAGGAAATTTTCAAAATAGGAAGAGTAATGGGCTCTGGCATCCCATACTCACTCATCGAAACACGAAAGCACACATACTCACATTCTCATACGAATAAAGTTATTATTATTATTATATCATTATACTGTTATTTCACGGTGGTATTTTGTAAGAGGGTGGTTACTACTTTGTTCTAGACAAAGTCTATCAGATTGCATAGTTTTCATGCTAAGTCTAGTGCTTATTTATTCACGCACCTATTTCTGCTTGTAGTATTTCGTGCAAACATTAAATTTCTTCGAGCTTCAAGAAATATAACTCACCTCCATTGCAATATATTATCGTTTTAGATCGCTATCAAAATAAATAAATTAACAAAAGCATTTATCAAACAAACAAGAAGAATTACTGTATACATGACAGCATCATAAAAGTTAATAAGCGAACTCACAACGACAGTAAGACACCATAAATCACACAAAAGAAACCGTTTCCAACTTCATCATAATAATAAAATAATGCGCTTATTATGTAAAATGATATCTTCTAAAACGTAGTGCCTTCATGACTTCTGGTGACCAATTTAAGTTGATACCTAAGACAACCGTGCAGGTTCTGCCTCGAGTTCTTTCTAAGAGTAATTGCAGAGGACGAGGTAGACCAAGCTAAATTGGAATTTGATGTTAAATAAACAGCATCGTGCTCGTTGCTGAGATGCAGCGATAAGAATTTGCACGACTCTAGGGAATGGAATTCAGCGGATGTAGCGCTTTACGTGTTTACTTTTTTAGTATTCATTAGTATCATTTCCTTTTTCTTACACCCATAAAAAGGAAGCTTAAATTACGATCAATGGAATTTCGATTTCTAGAGCGCATTTGCATGATTGAAGTCAGATTTTGATTAATGTTTGTATAGTCTTCTTTTATTTATTTGTTATATTTATAGAAGAATCATATTATATAAGAAACACATTTTTTTTATAATTTCTCTTGAACTGTTTCTGAGAATAAGATTAGTATAATAATAAGATTTCTCCTTATGAATATTCTTATACCTATTTTATTGTAGCTGTTCTTGCAATGTCGTTCAGAAAATTAACTCAGGCTTTGTTTTCTCGTTTATCGTGACTGCGAATTTCCACTGAAAATGCTAAATAGCTAGTTTACATTCAGGAGAATAACAATTCAAATGCAGCTGTAGGTAAACATGGTAAGGGAAGTGTTTTGCTTCGTTGCACTATTGGGAATGTATGGTTCCTATCTGTCGTTTGTTTAGCGTAATTTTTTTAAATAAATATGTTAGTAACTATGTCAAAAAGGTTAAGTACCTTTTGCCAAAAATAAAGTATTAATTTTCATTAATATTTGAAATATATTTGATTTTGTAGATACGGTCACTTTAAACAAATAAAATACAAAAACGACCCAGTGCCCCTAGACAATGTCTGCCTTTACTGTGTAGTATTTGCCCGTAGATAAATAAAAATGTTACTAAAATATGGAAATTTTTCTATTGATAAAACTGTCTTTTCTATCATAAAAGTAATCATTTAAATCATCATTGTCAGTAAACCAGCACGTAACCACCGCTAAGCTTTTCGATTATGACCTATTAGAAATACCTAAGTATATTTTTATTTACAATTTTGATACCTACATATATTTTTGGTGTCATGCACAATTTACTAAATAACAGTTACGAAGGCAAAAGTTTCATCATTAACTAAGTTTCCACTGAACATAAATTACTCATGTAATTAGCTTTCAGACGTCACCCTACCTCAATTTCAACTCAAAGTTAAAAATGTAGGTCAACTGGAATGACTTGAAAATTATTATATTTCGCTTTATAACTAACCTGCATTGCGACATGAAACTTTTATTAATGCCTTCAATTCAAGGTTTTCAATTCTGAACTTGCTTTTATTCAGCCGTCAAAGTTCTTTGAAATCTAAAATCAATTAAGCCTAATCCGCTAGACTTAGCACGAGGTAAACCCTGATAACGGAGATAAGTTCGCTAGCCATTGTACTTTACTTACCAAACGCAATCAAGGTAAGGAACCTTGCCCCTCTCTGGCAACGATGTCGCTTAGATTCGTATTGAATTCGCTGACGCTCGTTCAGTATGCCGAACGTCGCGACACAAGTACGTCGTGTCCCGGTACTCGACTAGTCTCGAACACACCCGAAGTTTTCTCGTAATCTAGGACTCGGATTTCCCAATAAGGAGACAGGATAGCAGTGATCGTGAACCGCATATCGATGTGATAGAAACAATAGTAATAGTGTTATTATATTCTACGGATGTACAACACAATAGAATCGCATACGGCGGTAAAGTGTTTGGTGTTTGAGGAAATCGTGGTGCTCATAATGTGTACAGGAAACATGAAAATGACTGTTAAAACCGATCATCTGTTAATTGGAAAATGATCGACCTCGCGGACTCGATTGATTTGAGTTGATTATACGATTCATTTGGTTTGTGATTCAATCAATTGCAATCGTTCGATTGTAATGATTAGTTCAAAGTAATCGGACATTACCGTAAACATACTCGC
Organism: Synanthedon tipuliformis; assembly: GCA_947623395.1. Lineage (NCBI taxonomy): Eukaryota > Metazoa > Arthropoda > Insecta > Lepidoptera > Sesiidae > Synanthedon > Synanthedon tipuliformis. Next base: position 10,485,830 of record OX392415.1, on the reverse strand, counting down.
TATAAACTTTCCGTTGTATGGTGAAAATGAAATTTATCTTTACCTTTTAATTGTTAGTGAAGTGATTAAGCAGATTGTTAACAATGCTCGCTGTAAAGAACTTTTTTATGCCGGAGAAGAGAGTGGATTCTCCGAGGTTTAGCCGCATGCCTGAAGCCCTCATGAGATCCATTAGGCGTAGATCGTTGAGAGTGAAGAGAACCAAATCATTGGTACTTGTCAACGAGAAACGGAAGTCCGGTGAGTGGTAGCGTATGAGATTATTATAATATTTTATTTTGTTTTACAGTATTTATCTATTAGTTGGATTCGTGAATTTCGATTTGCACTAAACGATGGTATGCAATTTTCCATGGAAATCTTGACTATGAAGTCAATTCTGATAGGTATATCTTTCGGAAGGTAGAAATTACTTATAACAAGCTGACTTGCGAACTGTGTGACAGCCAATAAGTTAATAAATTTCGTCCTCTATACTTCTTCAGGAAAAGGCTTGCTATGTAGCCCATTTCGGTAAATAGGCGCATAAATGTAGTTTTTGCAGCGGCATTTCTTCCTCTCTATTCTACAGGATTGAGATGACTCTTCTACTAATTATAGATGAAGGTCTGATGGCTTCTAAAAAAACAATAAATTAAATAAATATTATGTCGCATTGTTAAAACTTAAGAAACAGACCTAGTTAATATCGTTACTGTTTTTTTTATGATTTCATAAACTTTTAATCGTTTATCGTATCGTATTTATCGTATTCGTACGAGTATATTTTGTACCACAGTAGAATATCTTATGGCTACACGTTTGATGTTACTGGGTTTTATCATTGTAATACTCATTACTGTTTTTATCATCTTCCCAACTGGTTTATACAACTTTACATTTCAACAACCGTTTCAATGTTTAGTCGTAATTGTTTTAAAGATATAATCAAAATTCCAGTTTGTTCTCGTAAAACGAAAGGATCGAGTGGTTTTTTTACATATTCTTTTTTTACTTACACTTAATACCTATATAAGCAATTATTTACTTAAAGATTAGGTATTAAATTGATTATTTTGGTTGATTTTCTTCGCTTTCAATGTTTTAACACAAAATTAGTAGTTTGAATAAACTTGGTACCTACTGGTGTCGTTGTCTTGAAAGTAATGAAATGGTTATTAGTATTACGCTTAGAAATTCCTTGCATTATTTATAAGGATGAGAACGCTGTGTAATATAACGTAACAAACTATGATAGTGTTTAACTTTTCTCTATTAATAGTTAATTATTGCGTTTAAATTATTAATGGAAGCATTGAAATTCTTTTGGTTTTCATGCTGAAAAGAATTATGGTTTCCAATAAAACTTTTCATCTAAAATTAATATATTGTTTTCCACTGTACAAAAATATATACTTACTAGAAATAAAATCTACTAGCTAAAGATAAGGAAAAAGATAAGATAATATTTGATATTATACCTACGTAGTGTTTTTCTGCGTTTATTATTGTAAATTTGTAGTGACTGTGTCCTGCGATTTCATCCGCCAAAGATACATCCATTTCGGTTTTTCTCGGTAATGCTCGTTTATTGTCGGCCCCCGACCCGACCCATTTTACTTTTATCATCGTTCGAAATAATATTATATCTGTACTATCTGTAGCATAATCTCATCGTCTGTTCCAAATTTAAGCTTTCTAGACTTAGTCTTGTCAGTCAAACAGGAAGTCCCTGATAATGTTTTGCAGTTTCATGAAGATGAGTAGTAGTTAAGGTAGTTAAGATTGAGTAGGTAGTTAAGGCGTGAAATGGTATCAACAGATTTCACATTTATTAATATTAAACTATGGATATCCATAATAATATTAATAATTATAATATTAAGTTTATTAATAATTTTAATCCATACTAGTCCTTATGGACCAGTGTTTAAGTTTATATTAAAATAGACCATTTTTCTTATGCGAATCCAAATGAGTTGCTAGTAAGTATAGTTTAAAAAAAAACTACATAAATCGTCGGAATTAATGAACTAATGCGACTAGAATTCTCATGTGCAATCCTCTAGATGTTTGTTATTCTTATCCTGAAAACAAATTTTATAGGACACATGTTTTTTATACAGTTTATGTTTCTAAAATGTTATCGTTACCAATGTTTATGTTGGTAATAAAAATGAAACTTGACCCCATTCACACGAGAAATGTAAAGAATTCATATTTCATATTCGGCGAAGTCTGGATCGCCGATATGCGAATATTTTCAGAGCTGTATTTATATTGACGTTTACGTAGGTAGTTACTCAACTTTCATGAAATATTTTTCAAGTTACATAAGGTAGGTATGTGTATTATAATTATATATACTTACTTAAGTTTAGTAGGTACATACTAGACTAGCGACCCGCACCTGGCTTTAACGCTCTTTAAGAAGCAGTTAGCGGAGAAACAGACAAAGGCGGACGGCGATTTTATTACACATATATTATTATGTATATATAGATCGATATAGATATAAGTTTAGATGCATAAATTTATATTATTCGAAATAAATATACTTATTATACTTATACTTATTCGAATCTAATAATTATGAATGCTTTATATAATTTAATCAACTACATATTATCTATATTAAAATATTATTATTCTTATTTTTTTTTATTATTATATTATTATTATTTTATGTGTTTTCATAGTTATTAGTCTTACATCTCAAAATAACTAATGAAAAAAGAATGTATTGGACACATTTTTTATGATAATAGAAATATAAAGAAACATGGTAATATAAGACAAATTATATGAGGGGTCGGTTCGCTGTAGTGCGCTATACAAATTCAATTAGTCTTGATTAATCTAGAGATGAGAGTGATAAAGGTGGGTGAAAAATAGTGAAATTAGAGGGTGGCCACGGACAGGGTCAACGACCGCTTTGCGGTCGAAACGAGACATACAATTAGTCTACGAAGAAACTTTTTTTCCACTAGAAAATTTTATTCACAAAAATCCGTTAGCAACTAAAATTAAACCCTGAATTAACACATTTTTTAATACGCCAGTAGAAAACTAGTGCTCCTCATTTAAAATATTTTAATAGTTTTTCTTAAAATTTATTACTGCTCCTGTTTAGAAAGGCACAGTTTATTTAAAGTAATTTAAATTGATCTGCATAGTTAAGGGTTAGTACTGGCTGGATTCACAAAAAATATGTCCTTAAGTTAAAGGTCTTTCCGTGACAACTCGGCCAACCATGACCAATCGGTTCAAGTTAAAAAAGCAGTTAAGTATAAGTAAGCATATGATTGTTAATTAGTTTTAACCGCCCACGAAGGGTCGAACGTTGCAAGGTGCAGTGTCGGCGTGTGCCAAGGTAAATGTCACATTTATCGTTACACAACTTAAGCTGGATTATTGTTAACGTATAATATCTATTTTGTTTTAACACTAGATTTTGACTGAGTACCTCTACGTAAAAAATAGTAATAGGTATAACCTTCTCCAGGGTTCAAGAAAGGGTTTAAGTTATGTGCAAACAAAAATTCATAAAAAGCAAAATATAAAAGACTAAATCTTACGATGGCAAAGTATGTAACTACAGATAATATAATTAAGTAAATACCATTTGTTTATATCTATATTTACACTATAAATTAATATTATAAAGCTGAAGAGTTTGTTTGTTTATTTGTTTGCTTGTTTGTTTGTTTGTTTGTTTGAACGCGCTAATCTCAGGAACTACTGGTTCGAATTGAAAAATTCTTTTTGTGTTGGATACATCATTTATCGAGGAAGGCTTTAGGCTATATAACATCACGTTGCGACTAATAGGAGCGAAGAAACAATCGAAAATATGGAAAAAACGGGGAAAATTATTCATCTTTGAGGGCTTCCGTTGCGTGCGCTGCGAAACCCGTTCGAGATACCCAAATGATTCCCAAAATAACTATTCCACGCGGACGAAGTCGCGAGCACAGCTAGTATTAAATGAAAGTAGACCCATTTTTACAAAATAATTAATTATTATTTATAAAGAACTCAAAAATCTCGGCTTTCTAAAGCGTACTTTTAAAAAATCAATAGTATGAATATTTTTAGTAACCATTTTACTTTTATAAAAACATAGTTACTTTATCATCGCAGAAACCGGTTCGTTTGAATCTGCTAACGTTTTTGCTTCATTCTGTTCGATAAGAATACACGACTAATTAGAAGGAAGGCTCGCGTTGCTTTTTCTGATTACACTTTTTAATAATAGTCCATAATTGACAGCTGCCCGTTCGTTCTCTCTCTAGTGCTTTTTTACTGTCTTGCAAGGTTCCATTAAAAGGTCGGACTGTGGCAGCGATAGAATAGGTAGAAATTCTACTTTAAGTAATGGGCTAAATGTTTTAACCGCTCTCTGCAATTGTATAAGTAACATTATATCCGGGATTATCGAGCCCCGGCTTCGTCTGGGTGTAAGAGAAATGGGCATATTTTGCTAGTAACTAAAATATTATTAGGTAAGTACCTACTAAATAATCATTATTGATTTGTCCAGTGTTGCAAAACACGCAATATTCTTGTATAAAGTTATCTTCTTTTTCATAAAGTGCCGCTTCTCTACGAAGATTGGCGACAATCATAGGCTATCTTAACCCTGGAAGCTGCTGCACGATAAAGGGCGAGAGAGTTCATAGCAAACCACTCAAATTCTTTAACCGGAATGTCTTTCCTTGGTTATACGTTCCAACTTATCTTTTTTGTCTTTTTCAATGGCACGTTCACGGTTTAAGGCTCCAATGCTTGTTAAATCGTTCCAGATCAGTTCCATTCGATTAGGCACCGAACGACCAAACTGAAAACAATTAGCTGAATAATTATAATGAACTTGACATAGCGGGTCAAGGGCATACATAGTGCTCTGTGGACCGAAAGAAAAAAAATAGGTAAAGTGTAGACTATAGGACTATGTGTAAGGGCTGTTCGCTAACATTTATTATTTTTTTTACTTTTTGCATTTTTATACGCCGCGTAACTTTTAAACGAAGGTATAATCAACCATGATTATGAAACTTTTTTTTTGATAAGGATTAATATCATGATATGACTGTCATCATCTTTCGAACAGTAATAGTGAGAACTAATATATTTCGCATTTTTATGGGTAAATTTTTGATGCCTTGCGTAACATTATTAATTTTGTAGAGTAATGTAGTTTTCTATAGGTGAAAGAATTTTCAAAAACAGTAAACTAGTTTTTGAGTTTATTAGTGATCTGGTTTTCACCAAACATAATTAATGACAAGTTATAAATTAATCAACAGTTCAGTGACCAACAAATTAAAAGGCCTCACATTAAACAAATTGCGCATATTTTTTTTAATTTAATTACCTCATTTAGACTTAGTCATTTCTTGGTTTCCCTCTAAATAATCCGATAAATAGTTTATGACGTCTTGTCGTGCATTGACTGGTTTATTATGCTCTCCTCTTGATGGGTTTCTTGTTTTTTTTTCGTAGAAATACTCGTAGGTGTAAATTTTAACCAACCTTTCAGCATTCTAAATGACAAATATGTTAGACACAGCCTCTTTATATATGAGTAATAACGCCTGACATCGCGTTATCGCTGTGACGACGCGACAGTGGCGCCCAATTTTTCAAGTATTTTAGACGATCACTCGGGAACAGTTGGTACTTTTTTCTAGATGAAAGGTATGAAATGACATAATATGGGATAGGTTCCTTTCTTGTATCTCTGACAATGTGTATGCAAAATTTCATGATGATCGGTTGAGTAGTTAAGGCGTGAAAAGGTAGTAGACAGACAGACAGAGTTACTTTCGCATTTATAATAACTTTTTTTTTTTTTTTTTTATATATATATATATATTCACACATTCCACACAGCACCATCTGGTTCCACACTAAGCAACATAATGCTTGTATTATGGATACCAGACAGTTGATATACTACATACAATACTTTTTTTTATGTAAATACATACATAAATACATATTATAAATACAAAACATCCATGACTCAGGTACAAAAGTAAATGTTAGCACATAAACATTTGCCCCTAGCGGGATTCGAACCCGCGACCGCTTGGCTAACAGCTAGGGTTGCTATCCACTAGACCAAACGTGTCGCCCATTAGTATATGGATAATTAATTATATAAAATTTAAGACAAATGAGTGGTTAAGTAATAATGCAACAAACGTTATCATTACCTATAAGTAATATAAAGAGTTTTAAATAGTTATTGAAATCGCATAGATCTATCACAATATAAAGAGATGCATGAAGAATCCGAACATGGAACGCGACCTCGTGAGAAACGACGCGTTCGAGTAGCGACAACTTGTTATTTATTTTGCGAACGTGACTAGAAAATAGCAAATGCAACTGCTACTTTATTTTCAAGGACTTAGCAGATAAGCTTTGCTTTTACAAAAAAAGAAACAAAAAAAAGCAGTTTTAAAGAATACTTCAGCTATAATTCTACAGTAAGTATATTATAGAAGCTAATATAAAAAATCCATGGGTAATGACTTCTTTTATTTGCTTTAATCAACAGCCGATATCTCTGGCTCAGTGCCCAGTGGCAGTGGACTCACTGGTCTCGTTGGATGCACTCCAAATGTGGAAACTAAGATTATGCTTGAGCCGTTTGTTTTGTTACAGTAGATTATGTAACCTTTATTAGGAATTTGCTTTATATATATCAAACTTGTTATTGTAGCGATATGTTAATAGCGATTTCAAGAAAGATATCTAAGGTTAAAATGAAATGAAAATTAAATTAAATGATCATTTACATCAAGATCGATGTTTCAGGCTGGGTGTAGTTTTTGGTATTTAAAGTGCCGCAACATATAAATTACCAATAAAATGCTAAAAGTACTCCCCTTATAAATTCGAAAGTGAGATTATTTGTTTTTTACGCTTCAGGCCTTAATTACACTACCAATCATCAAGAAATACTGCATACACCTTGTCAGGCATACACCAGGCCTTAACTTTTCATCCAGAAAAAGGTACCGTTCCCTAGGGATCATTTAAAAATAAAAATAAAAATTCAACGTCTGACAAAAAGATATTAACAGCAAAGAAATATATTTAAACGTTTTAACACCTAACGCCGGGGCGCAGACGAAGTCGCGAGAAAAAGCTGGTATGTACTTGCTCACCAACTTTATTTTCACCAACCCGAATCAAAATATTAATGAACAGTTATTGACACAGTTAACCAAAGGTTTAATCAGGGTAAAGGGGGCTCTCATAACTGTTCGGTATAGCACACGGCTTCCATTATAAACGACTGCATTCTATAGTAATTGTAAAACTTTCGCGCGACTGTCCATAGGGATATAGTTATAATTAATTCATTCTTGTCGGCTTCTGTCTTCTGTATAGTCTCAGGGAAAAGCGATAGCGGTAGATAATGAAAAAATCATCATATTATATTGGTTATATGTCCAAATTTGATTACATTGCTTATCAGTGCGTCCTGCCAGTGATGACGTGTGGTGCCAAAATGTAACCTATTACGATAAGACTGATCCACAAGTTTAAAGTTGATCAGCGAGCGAGCTATGTGCTGGGAGTTTCTTCGGTGGATAGGATCAGAAACTCTGGAAGTCGCAGAAGAACCAAGGTTGTCGACATACCCAAGAGAATTGCAAGTTGAAATTGCAATAGGCCGGTCAGATCCTATCATACAGATAACCAATAGGGTACAAGTTCTAGAATGGAGGTCCTGCGGCTAGGTGGACAGACAACTTAAAAGGCTCGCAGGAAGCGGCTGGATGCTAGACAGAAGACCATGCGTGATGGCCTCCCAACATCCAGCACAGTGGAGGGACATAGACTGATGATGATGATGATGATGATGATGATAATGAAAGGTTAATACAACTACATATTAATTTAGAAGATCCAATAATTGATCCAATTAATGATAAAATTGGTTGCTTGGTATTCTTTATTCACTCACTAAAACATATAACAACATGTTTTTGTTATTACATGTAAGCATAAGTATGAAGCGGAGGGCATTGTGTCTCGCCCCACCTTATATTTAACTTTTATGCTATCAGTTACTGACGGTAGCCACCAACCAGCAAGGTTACATTCTGTCTGTCTCCTGACGGTAAAAAAGGATAAGAAGACACGATAGGTCACACTCGTTTCTCAAGCCACAAAGCTCTCGTACGAGTCCAATAAATTTATCGGGGTCAACAGTAGGCGTGTGGGGTGTGCGATATTGCGATATTGAAAAGGTCCGATACGATATATTGAGGTCGGATTCGGCATTATACATTTGGGATCCATTTCTGAAATCGAAAAATATATATGAAGATTGGTACTTATCTACTCTTTTATTATCTTTATCTCATTACACTAAAACTTCTAATATACTAAGTCGTACTAAAGATTAAATTGATATAGTTATACTTACTAATATAATAAGAGTTGAGTTGGTTTAAATTCTGGAACTACCAATAAAAAAATCTTTTACATTTGACAGCTTAAGCCTGAGTCGTGAAAATGTGAAATAATTGCGTTTATTTGATCCCTTGCTGTATCGTTATTACTAAAGTTTTAATTATGCAATTAGTATGTAAGATATTTAAGGATACATTCTATAAATCACACTCTTTAGAAACACGATTACTTATAATTTTCTCGATAGAAAAAAAATCCAAAGTTACCTCTAAAAAAAAAAATAAACCGTTAGTACGGCATAAATACTTCATGTAAGGTTATCAGTTTTTGAATAATAACAAAACAACATGTTTTCTATAACGTACACTCTTCACATTTTCAAAATGTATATTTGTTTTTTAATACGAAGGAAATACCTAAATTCCCGTGCATTCGGCCTATATTAGCTAGAGCCGCCAAGCTTCCCCCCTGTCCGCTTTAGTATTGCTTCGGCCGTCGGACGGGGAGGTTGTGTCGCTTGTGCTAACGCATATTTTTAAAACGTAAGTGCTTCGTAAGTGTTAATTTACTATGGGGAACAAAGGAAACAAATCAAAGAAAAGAAGGGGTTGGCAAAAAAACAATGGTAAACGCTTGCAAGAAGAAATAAAGTAAGTAAAACTCATACCTATACAATAACTATTATTTTTTCGTCTATGAAATTTAAATTAATACTAAAATGTATAGTATATGTATATTACATATTACATAATGTATATGTATGTAGGTATATTGTTATTATTTTTTAATTCTTTTTGTACATATAATTTATAATATATTTTATATAAATTTTATATTTATTTTTAAATTTTTACATTTAATTTTACATTATATATTTTACATACATTTTACAATTAAATTATATAATATATATATATATTATGAATTAGTGAATTATTATATGCTGTTAGGCTTATATAAATAAAATAAATATTATTATGTTGTAGGGCGAGTAGTAATAACTCCACATATTTCTATTTACACGATATATTTACAGAGAAGATTTACAATTGCTAAAAAAATGTAATAATTACACGTGCAGTATGTAAACTCGACAAATAAAGTGCGTTATCATCCTAAGATTGAACCAAAGATAATTGATTGGTCTCGCTGCGCTCGACTAGACAGAGCAACAATACAAAAACAATAGCTCCGAAAATGTGGCAACATTTTATTGTAGTGTGTGTAAAAAATAGTCACTTTTTATCACTTTTTACAAAGTTTTATTATATTTTTACATAGTTTTACTACGCAAACTGGTATTTTATTATGTCTAAAATTTTATAAAACATTCGGCACGTACACGTCACAGACAGTTTACAGTGTGACTGGCTCGGGTACGCCGAATTCGGCGTACATACTATTTTATACAGCATTTTACAAGTACGACGGCGGTATCTAGTCGAGCTCGGCGAGACCAATCATTCATCTATGGTATTAGTTTTAGTAAGCCCCATGGCATCTGCTCATAAAAGGGATGCTAAGTTTCGAAAAATCGGTGGAAGAAATTAGAATTGGCCGAATTTTACTACTGAATATAGATAGGATATATATCGAATAATTATGCCGCATTTTATTAAGTATTAAGTTTAAGTACGACGGCGATATCTAGTCGAGCGCAGCGAGACCAATCATTCATATATGGATTGAACATTCTTTGTATGTTGTAGAATGATAAGGTCTGTTTTCCTTTGAAAATTCAAAGTGACAATTTCTATTGCTATCTTTATTAGCGATGACAAATTATGTCAATCAGTAATCAATACTTTTTTCAAATCTAAGCCAGCGAATTTTGAAATGAATGGAATTTCTAATCGAAACTGATAAAGCACTTTTAGTCCATTGAAATATTAAATTTTTTTGGCTTTAGAGTGCGTTTGTCAGAGGATGCAATTTTATTTTTTAGATATGAAGGGGGGGTTATTGTAAAGTTAAATCCGAGGTTGTGGGGTTGCAACCCTTGCCCCCACAACCTCGGCCGCCATCTTGGAAAAAGGGGTTAAATGGTTTTTACGGTTTATCTGCCAAGCTATAGGTCTCACAAAAAAAATTGTTCAAAATTTTTTGTTGCAAATAAAATTATCTACAACTTTTGTTTAGTAACTTTTAGTCGAAAAACCGTAAATAAAAAGTTATAAGCGAAAATCCATAAAAATTTGAGTTTCTATTTGTCGATATAACTTTTTTTCTAATCATTTTACAAAAAAATTATATCAGACCATTTTTATGGATGGTGTTTTAAGGAACAATTTTCATCATAAACATTTTTAAATTTATTCATAAGTTAAGTTTTACAGCGCTGCGAAACGAATACTATTCTTCAGTATTCATAACTATTATTAACTATACATAAGTATTAATGATTTGCCATAATTTTTAATCATTGTTATTTTTTTTATGGTAATCTTTTTAATTATTGATAATGCAATATTGTTATTACTTAATTATTGACTCTTTTCCCCACGTTCTACGAGGTAGAGTCTGAGGTAGAATAACAATATTGCATTATCAATAATTAAAAAGATTATCTTAAAAAAATAACGATGATTAAAAATTATGGCAAATCATTGTTCCTTAAAACACCATCTATAAAAATGGTATGATATCATTTTTTTGTAAAATGATTAGAAAAAAAGTTATATCGACATATAGAAACTCAAACTTTTATGGATTTTCGCTTATAACATTTTTATTTACAGTTCTACAACTAAAAGTTACTAAACAAAAGTTGTAGATAATTTTATTTGCAACAAAAAATTTTGAACAATTTTTTTTGTGAGACCTATAGCTTGGCAGATAAACCGTAAAAACCATTTAACCCCTTTTTCCAAGATGGCGGTCGAGGTTGTGGGGGCAAGGGTTGCAACCCCAAAACCTCGGATTTAACTTTACAATAACCCCCCCTTCATATCTAAAAAATAAAATTGCATCCTCTGACAAACGCACTCTAAAGCCAAAAAAATGTAACATTTCAATGGACTATTTTCTTGTCTGCTTTACATACAAGATTTCTGCAGCAGAATGACAGATGTGTATACTCTGTCTCTGTTTTTGCGTTTCTTATTTGTTTGATGAAGGAGGTCGCCACAATGTTTATTATAAAAAAATCAATACAACAAAAAAATTAATTGTAATACAAAATAAATTTATCTTTCTAGAGCAAGATGAATACTGGCCGCGAATTTTGAAGACAAAGAGAATACTCCTGTTGCTTCATAAGTATACTCATACTTGCCTACCTACTTGCTGGCTACTAAAAGCTCAAGGCTGTCCCCAGCTCGCAGAGATATACTATACGCAGAGATATTTCGTTGGCTGTCCCCAGTTCAAAAGTAAAAAAAAAGTGAATGACAAGAAAAAAACATATTTCTGTTACATAAGACTTTATGGTGCTCAATATTTTATTTTTATAACCGGCCCGCTTTCTTTGGTGCCCAGTATAGGTATTTATTATTACTGTTTAGAAAAAACTGATTCTAACAATCTAATAGGATGATTATTTGAAAATAAGGAGATCTCTACGGACAGGCTGACAGTCCACTTGATGGTAAGTAACTATTGTCGCCTATAACACAAGCAACGCCACAGGTGTTGCAAGTGCGCTAACGACCATAGTAAATCCAACTTTGAAAACTTTTCAAAGTTGACACCTCCTGGAATCGAACCTCCTCCGACGGGCTCGTCTATATATTATGTTATTATAATTATTTATCTTTTTCTATTTATAGAATAAATATACCAGTTGTTGGCGTTTCACTACAAAACAAAGAGTCATCTGATGAACCGCTAACTTTTGACAGCCAAAAAACGGTGAAAAAAGTTACCTTTTTTTCAGATTTTGCCTATATCTTCGTTCCTTTCGATCTTACCGCTATGAGGTATACTTATAAAAAAGAAAGAATGGAAAATTCTCTAGAAAAACGGTGATATTAAGTTTATGTATACAAATTTTCAGCTTGCTTGGAGTTTTTCCGAAGTCATGCCCATTATTCGTCTAAAGTTACTGGATTACTATTTAGAGACATACATCTATACATTTCAAATCAATTAATTAATTTTAAGTTTAATTACCTACTTATTTGACAATGTTACGAGTTTAAGAAATTTACTTACTTTATATAAACTACTTACTTTAATAAATTAAAATATTTTTAAATCGCCGATTTTGAAACGAATTAATTTATTATAATATGTATATATGTCGATATTATATGTACACATATAATTTATAAATATATAAGTTAATACATGATCTTACGAGTCGTGTTTATCGATAAAAGTTTTTATTCAATTACGCTCGTAAAACATATACCAACCTACCCACCTATGGACAGTAAGTTATAAAAAATAAATGTGTGAAATCTGTGAAGTTTCCAACCGTATAATATTTTTAATTTAATAAAAGTTTTTGAGACCGTTTCTATTGTTTTATTTTGTAAATATTAGTAGGCGATTGGCGCACGACTCTAGCCACTCGGCGCACCGCTCTCCCGCTCCTGCGCTGTGCCTCACGCACACATACACTACCTAAAATCAAAACGCGGAAGAAGCTCGGTACCCCCTTAATAGTTGAGGAAATTTATAATATGTGTCATTATGTCAATAGAGTCTCGGGCAAAAAATGCATAAATTTTCAGATACAATTTAAATATGTTTTAAAATAAAATTTTGATTAAAAGTAAGATTTTAAATAAAATTTATAATTAAATATTCGCCTGAAGAAAAGCACATTTCATATGTTAATAAAATATAAGGCACAAGTTTTAATAGGTACTTACCAGCGTAGTAGAGTTCTAATACCTAGGTTATATAAACTAAACTTACCTAGTTAATTACCTAGTTTAGATAACTAACTAGTTTAGATAATACATATGTATTAAAATAATGTAAAAAACGATTATTTACATTGTTTTAATACATAAGTAGATAAACATCAAAGTTGCACCTTAGTGAGGCAATCGATAATTTTAATCACTTATCTAATGTTGCACGACTTAGTCATTCATTTAATGTGATCAGAATGAACTAAACAATGACTCAGTTTAATGCATATGCCTTCCAATGTCAAATTATTAATTATTATTGAAGTGAGTTATTGACTCAAACTCGAAACGAGTTCATTAAAATTGTGTTCGGACCTTTTGGACCCACATGTTTTGACCCGGTATACAACTTAAGTTAGGAGTAGGCTTCAGCGGACGTTGGCTCTCCGTACTAGGTATGTAGTATAGAAACTTGATATTCAGAAAGAAACTATAGAGATTCAGATATTCAGAAAAAACTAAAACACTAAACGCATATATATTTAATGTATTAAAAAAGTCCTATTTCGGTTCATACATATACCTACGAGTACGTTCAACAATTTAGTAGAGAGATTGATTGACAAACATCCGTAGAAACTTTATAAACTGCAAAAAAATAATAATTAATCCCAAAGTTCACTAATGGAAGTGACGTAGTTCCGTAAAAGTTGTTTCTAATGTTCCATTGAAAAGTTGGAAACCAGAAATGGCGCAGGAAGTGCAATACTGCATTCGTAAAATGGAACGCTCTGGAATGGACCAATCGGAAAAGCCATTTGGCCGAGCCGAGGTTGCTAGTTGCTAGTGACGTGACGTCGACCCAGTTCCGAAGGGACCGCAGCTTTCAACGACCACAATGCAATCTCTGTAATTGAACTGAAGCACAAAATGCACGATACATTTTAATGATCAGTGAAACCGATAAACGACGCCATATTGAGACTGCTGTAATCTTGCTATTAGAGGGCACATTTAGATCGCAATGAAGGCAGCACTGTATTAATTTAAAATCTATGCAATAAACATATATACACAGACCTTTATTAGAGAAATATTCTTATAAAGAGAAACATCCGTGCGAGGCCAGGAACGGTTCGCTATTGTTGATAAAAATTATCGATTTTAGGTAATTAAATTTGTATAGGGGAAATTTTTTTTAATGTAGGTTTTGATAATGATTTTGGAAAAAAAACGTGTTTTTTCCCTTTAGTAATTAGTTAGACTACATACTAGGTACTTACTTTAGACTTTTTTGCAATTTAAATTCAAAAATAAAATCACATTCCGTTCTAATGGAAATAGTCCCAATGTTTATCGCAAACAACTGTTCAATGTTTAAAAACAAATAAAACATGGACCGGATGCTGCTAACACTAAAGAGGAAATCAGGGGTGGCACTACACTAAAAGTGACTTTAACTTTAGTGTTATACAATACATACATTTTGTAACCATATTACATAAGTGTTGTTTTATTCTCTGGGTATCCTTTTCCTGTCATTATGGGATATTCTTATACGTACTTGAATTTTGCGCTTAGCAACACAACTAGCAATTCATTTTTATTATAGATTTCTAGCGACATGGTTCGCACAGAGTTGAAATTTTAAAATTCTTTATTTTTACCTAGGCTTAAGCTTACGTTACATTCCAGATTTCAGCTTTCTAGAACTTAGTAGTTTTGGCTGTTTTGAAAGTCAGTCAGGACAAACGATTTTAAAAGTATGGATTAAGTTTTGACAACCCTAGGTTTTAAGTGGCGTTCAGACAAATCAAGCGAAATATTATCGACCTCTGCCACCGACACAGCACTCCATAAGAGCGAAATTGCATTTCACTAGGGATGAATGTGTTCAACTAGATCGATAAACCCATCACTACTCGAATAGATTGCTTTCTTTTTATTTCTTTTTTTTATAAACAACTAGTTCCTGCTTCTTCTACCGTTTACAATTTATTTACGTAGAATATTATTTTTGTAAATAAGTTATTCTGACTTATGAAATCGCCTAATAGTTTAAGTCTGAAATTAAAAAATAAATTAATATATTTTTTAATAATGTCCAGACAATATTTTAATATTTTGTTCAAAAGAATCATAAAAATCGTCATTAATTTAAAAAAAAAATCAAATATCATAAAAATGATTAATAATGTATTAAATAAAAACTGTGAATTCTTTTTATTGAACATGAAGACGAGCTACATTGAACAAAGTTTATTCCTTTATCTAGATATTAGTCCGATAAGCCAATCAAAGCAAGCACGTTCTGCTTGCTCCCATCAGGGAACGGAAGCATTTGTTTAGAATGTAGATCGATTCTCAGTGTTGCGACTATTTAATTCGCACGATCGTTAAATGCAATGCGTTTGCGATCTATAACTTTTTTCTCAATATTATTTTCAAACCGTTTTAATTATGTAGTTTTAAATTTTTATTACTCTGATGACCACAGACTTAATTACAATAGCAACGCGAAACAAAGTGTCAGTATTGCGTCTCATTTTAAATTTACTGTCTTTTGAGGTTAGTATAATAAGAGGCAAAAATAAAAAAGTTTTTTATAAGATTTTTGGAAAGCAATAAGATGCTATCTTCTTCTAAACTACCCAATAAGATTTTGATACAGTTTTCACTAATGCATCTGTGCGAAGCAGGAAGCGGGTTGCTAGCTAGTAAAGGATACATTGCAACTGAATTGAGATTTTTCAACTTCAAAAAAATATGTTGGATTTTTTAAAATACTTTTAATAAATCACACAATCAATCTTAATTAAAAAGTAATTGATTGTAATTCTTGCGACACAAATTACCATAACAAAACCATTGGATGAAATAAACAAATAAAATAAAAAATCAAAACATATCATTACAGCGTGCGAAACGATATCCCGCTGCGTTTACAAGTAGGTTGGTTTTTTTTTTTAATAATTTGTGGGCGGTACCGTGGTAACCGATAATAAACGACTTAATAATGATCAGTTAAACCGAAAAAAAAAATACGTATTAGAAAACATATAATTACGCGAATTAAAATATTCTTGACGAGGGCTGCGCGGAAAATTAAATTAGTGATGGGATATACTGGAGGGTATTTGTCGATATTTTTCAATTTATCATAATAATAAGATTTTAGATGGTGTTACTAACCCACGAGGCCATTTGCCGGTATGAAGCTTACTATTAAGCCTCTCATGACAGATAAGAAAATGTACTCAAATTCTCATTGGATCATGTTATTTCTATTAAGATTAAGATACTTTATCATCACATTATATTTACCATAAAACACGCATTGTTACCATCGCTTACTAGTAATTTACAGCTGCTGATTTGATTATGTTTCATAAAGTTTCTGAAAAATATATCCTAAATATGTGGAAGATATTTCCGGAGAAAAACAACACTGTATTTAAAACTGTACTATTTTTTTATTTAACTTAATTTAATATCTTGTAAAGCGGTCTGCTTCCGTATCAGATACCTCCATTTTCTGTTGATATAGTGATAACAGACTGGTTCAATAACACTGAACAATAACTGTAACACTGAACAATAACTGTGTTCTTAAAAATAAAGGTCGTCCTATAATCCTACTTATCTTTGAGATAGATTAGACAATTTTGAGAATCTGACGGTTTGTTTACACGATGAATTTCATTTATAATGAAAATTGCACAAGTGTATACTTTCTTTTTTCATAAGTAAGTCTTAAGCTCTTAAGTATCGGTGTGCTTGGTATTGTCATACCAAATGTATCGATGCAAATGTAAACAGTGCACATCCCTAGTCAAGATTTCGCTCCACATTCGCGACCGTGCGCCGGCATCACAAAGATTTTTGTAATCTATTCGCAAAGGGATCTTACAAAGGGCTTGCACGGCGTCGGAGAGGCAGATGTTCGGCAGGTAAAACGGAACAGATATACAAGCAGATGCAAGTAGAACAATGCGTTTTTGAGCTACTGCGATACTTTTGTTGGCTTTAATTAAATTATTTCGATAACGAACCACGAGCTGAAAACATTTTGATCTTAAAATTTTTTAAATTTCCCTTTTTTCTTGCATGTTTTTAAAAATAATTTAAATGTATGTAATACCGAAACTCGAATTTTATATATTTATCATATTCATGCAATAAAATTGCTGTATTTTTTTTTCTTAATAAGATTTCAACCAGCTAATTAATTTGGCGTTTTCATGTTATATTAATTTGTGCTCCGCGGCATGGTTCTTTATATTACTTTTACAAATATTAACAAATAATGTTTTAATAAAATCAATGAAAGTCGCATAAAAATCTAAGAAAGAAGATATAATATGTAACTATAATTTGTCTCCAGTTGACTGTATTTGGAGTTCTGACTACATAAGAACCGTCTAAAAGCTTAATTGACCGTGAATAGTCAGCGTTGCGTGTTGGAACCGCCTCAGCGGCCCAGGATCAATAAATGGGTAGATACCACCCTGTCCAGGTTGCTACCCTGGATTTTAGGTGTGAGACTGTTTATTAACTATTTGATAAAAGTAATAAATACATTTTTATTTATTTAATATATAATAATATTGAAATTGATTCAAGTTTATGTTGAAGAAAATATTACTTGGAGGAGTTTTCAGCAGCAAGTGCCAGACTTGCTGAGTTTCATAGACAAAATGGCGAATTGTTTTTAAAAGAGATGAATTCGGTGAATTTCATCATAATTGAATCATAAAATAATGACTGCATGGAAAAAACTTTTGAATATATTCTTAACACTATACGACCTAAACTGACTAAAGACAGTAACTTTCGCGACACAATGTAACCTGAAGAACGATTAACTGTAACTTTAAGGTAAGAAAGTAAAATATGTTTTTTAAATATAAATATCTTTATTCAAAGCAATACAGTCATACATTAATTTTATTATTTGTGTTTGAATTGAATTACAAAACACGACAGATGCGATTATTACTTTTCTTGTGTTGAATTATTTGGTGCCATAGTGAAGTCACCACTCTACTAAGACGTATCAGTAGAATTGCTATCATACAGTACCACAGATGAAGCAGTAGCATTCTGTTCATCAATCAGTACTTGTTGTAATTTTGAACGTACAATTAATTTACGATCTTTAGGTATCTCTTTTAAAAATGGTAGTAGGCTCATTAGAAACTGGACATCAGAATCTTTCGCACTTTTTTTAAAGTACTTCACCTCATCAATCTCATCTTCAATCTCTAATAATTTAACATCGATCTCATCTGGATGACGTCTTTTAACTTTTTTTTTAAATAGAGATTTAAATTCTGTTTTTGAAGTTTCTTGGTCGTTTAGTTCTGAAGATGGACCAGAGAATCGCAAAGGCGTATTTGTATTTGCGCTATCCTCCCCATCAGAAGTCTCACATGTATCTGGCTGATCCCTTCGGGATATTGTATTTTTGAGAAACATCAATAGCTTAAAATAAGTCCATTTTTTGGAGTATAGTTCTGTATCAGCTGCTTCACCAGATTTTTTGCTATTGAGTTTCTTGAGTTCCTTCGCGAAAGTGTCTCGTAGTCCTCGCCACTTTCTTTTTAACTCATCAACTGAAAAAAAAAATGTCTGCTTATTCACAGGTACTTCGCAACTGGTTCATCGTTCAGAACAATTGTATATTCATTTAGGATTTCAAATAATACTGTTGGTTATATTGTACAAGATACTTGTAACGCTACTTCGGATACTTTTCTAACATTTCCGGGTAGGTATTTGAGGCAAGCTGAAAACTTGTCATAACTCTTCTATAATATTCTAACACAGAACTCGGGCTATTATTGAAAGTAATTGAAGTAATCCCAACCGTGCCGATGTTATAATGAAGTGTTTATATATGTTTACTTCATAACTTAGGAGGCGATTTGCCTGTGGAAACACCACGATCACAAAATGATAAAAACAGATTCATGACTGTATATAGTAGGTGAAAATAGAAGCGCAACGAGAGTTCAACACATCAGGGATACACTTAAAAACTATTTCTGTCAAAATAACAATTGAAATTAGGTTGTTAATATGTTTGTCAAAAACGTATAAATTTACTTACCAGATATTTCCATTTCTTCGGATATTTTACGCCATGCCCTACGCTGATAGTCACGTAAGTTATAAGAAGGATCACTTTGATCCCACAAACATTTATGTCCGTAAACCAAGTTAATTAACTTTTCTATATCCATTTTTATAAGTACAACGCACAAAAAAAGTGTGTTAAAAATCCCAAACAATTCGGATCGTTTTCGGACGTCGACTCGTGACTAAACGCACGTGTACGTACGACTCCCCCCGCACGCAGTCTGCCGAGTCTGCGCGCTCGCTCCCGTGTTGAAGATCGGGATTGTTCGTGCGTATTCGTACGTTTCCGCACGAAAACGCATCAAAGTGTTGCTTAGGGGGCGTCCTGATTGGTCACGATCATACGATCCCATCGTGCGATGATGATTTCGTTTTACCTGGTTTCACGCATACAATGACTACTCAACACAAAATGGCGGCGGGCCGAGGAGCTAACCGAGTGAATGCGTATACTATATTTTTTAGAACTTGTCGACAATGTCGAATTGTCGATCGTGTTCGTGACTAATTAGGACAGCGCCTTAGACTATAAGTTACAAACGACGTATTAAAGTATTTGACGTTGGTATATACTTATAATGGTTATAACTTATAATGTGTTGCCAGATATAATGTGTACTTAGTCACTAATACTCCTAAAGTAAGTGTTCTGGTTGACAATATAACGTTACGTTGCCATTTAATCGATACATCAATGTCGCTCTCAAGAGTCGAGAGCGACATGTGGCGCCATACGGCGGCATGATTCAAATGGACTTCTTTTTGTTCAAGTGTTAAGCTCAAGCGAATTTTGTACCAAAAGAAAAAAAATCAGGAGAAAGAAATAAAACAACTGAATTAACGTTCTCTACTATCCGAATGACCTTGGGCAACTGGGCTCTCTTCACCCCACCCACTTGCCCACTCCCCTGCACTTCTAGCGCTAGCGTTTCTAGCGTCTGCCGGGCGACACGTACGAACTAAAATATAGTCCAAGAGCCAGTAGCTTTTTTACCTATGATAAAATGTAAGGTAATAAAATAAATGTATGAGTATTATTTACTATCGATTTATTAACTATACACGTGCAACAACAGCAATAATATTCTAATAAATGGAATTTGATGACACTTTAGTGAACGCAAACATGTTTTATTATAATATTTTATTATTATTTTTTAATCATATTTATAAATCCACAGCCTAAAATCATAAACAATTTGAAATATGAAACATCATCAATCAATACTAATAATAAATCGTTTCTCTCCTGTCAATATGATGTCGCTAGCTGAGCAGCCTAATGGTCAGTGATTACATAAATCCAGTAATTGTTTCACAAAGTATGAGATGTCTACAATTCTCCTCCCAATTTTCTTATTTGTCATCTCTTTACTTTCAGTTGAAATACAAAACTGAAAAAAAAAACAAATAAATACTACTACTATTTTCGAAAAAAGAAATAAAAAAATACTAAGTAACGTGGTGTAAGTACAGCAGTAAGAAAATAGAACAAAATACCGTAAATATAGTACTGTACCACTTTCTATAGTTTTTATGTATGTATTTAAATTTTCTTAAAGATTTTTTTCATAGAATTTATCATTATAATATAATCATTAATATTTTTATTCAAACATGTCAGTAACGGCTGAATTTAGCAGGTAAAGTTTTCTACATTGGCACAAACGAACTTACTAAAGTGATGTTTGCTATTTGCCCAAAAATGACTTTCCTCCCAAATAACAACCCTGTCTTATCTTTGAAACCTTATTTGTGAAATTTTCTATTTTCATCCACTTTTTTACGCCTACAGGAGTAGAATTTCCAAAAACCTATTTACTTTCAACCAAGGCCCCAAATCTCAACGAAATACAAACTATTTCATTATTATTTTTAATTTATAAAAAAAGCCGCATTGGACTCCCGGTCTATTATGTTCCGATACTTTTATGTGTACCTAATCTTATGGCTGCTGACGAATATTTTCAATGTTGTTTTACACTACATTTTATTATATACTAATAAAATGTACAAAAATATACTTACTCTGGCTTTGGTAGTGTCTTATTATAAAAAAGTCAGTTAACTCTTATCACTCTCACACATCATAATAGTTTATTTTTCTTTTTCTTTACGTAAGTGCGATGCGCTGCGCAGCAATACGTGTTCCCCGTACGAAGGCTGTGAACCGTCTGCCGCCCGGCCCTCGCTAGGGCACCCGCTACTCGAAAATACCAAAAAACCTTTGTTTTTCTAAAACTATTGTTTCATTTACACTAATTGTTAGTGTCATTTATAATTTAAATGAAACTCTATCGTTTTATTATAGGCACATTGCAAACGCGTCTTGAAACAACCAATTGAATCTATTTTTGTTACAAAGCAAGACATTCAAATTTTATTTATTTTCCCGTAAACTATTATACTTAAAACAAAAATAACTTGCTAGAAATATAGACCAAGAAGTTATGTATCACATATATTTTTTTTGTTACATTGGATTTATGTTTGAACGAGTTGAATAGGAAATAAACAGTGCCTTTTCTTATCGATGGCGGTGAGGAGCCTCTTAATGAATAAGTTAGAATTATTATTGATTTATTATTATATTGTAGGTATTCAAATTTTACAATCAGTCTACATGTATAAACAAAACTAAAATTAATATTATTTAAAAAAATAAAATCTTATTTTAATGATTTGTATTAATATTAAAATTGACAATTTGAGAAGTTGTCATCTTAACTGTTGAGTTTCTATCATTTTTGACCGTTGAGTTATGTTAGAGTAATGAACAATTACATGAATATATTTTTTTACATATTTATATGCAAGCATGTTATCATTACTTGCAAATAGAAAAAAGCTGTGAGATTTTTTTCGTTACAATAAACCGCAAGCGATTATATTTCCGCGCCGCCATAAGTTCGTAGCTTGCACCATAATTTTGAACGCATAATAAAATTGGCATCGTGTTAACCGCCTTTTATAGCGTCTGACCACTCACTTGACAGGTTCGCACTCGCTTAATGAAATTACCCTTATTTGAGAGCATTTGCAAGCTATTTTTAATCTCGTCTATTCATAAATGGTTTTGTTATCTTGTTTAGTGTTTAGTTCACATCTTTGCCTTGTTTGATAGGTATACATTTTATCTCTACGATACAATATTATTTTATAGATTGTATCTGTATTTAGAAAGTTGGTATTTGTGAACGGCAGATTTGTTTTTTCTTCTTATAACAGTTACATATTTTATTATATTAAAAGTATTAATATTATTTTAGTAGATCGTGGCATATTTATATTTACTGCGATTCGCAGCTTTTTGCGAGTCATACAATACATCATAATCTGATCATAAAAATTCCGTGATTAATAATCCTCCTACATAAGACCTCGCATCAGTTACAGCTAATGTGTTTTTGTAATTTGCTGAATAAGTAGGTAAACGATACCAAAGCACCAGCTTGGTATCGTTAGCTATCAAACTTGGTGCATCTCTTAGTGTTGTTTTGTGTCCTTAGCCGAAGATAGCAATTAAACCCTTTGCCTGCCTACCACCATTTTTCATAAAAAATAAAACTAAAAAAACTGTTAAAATGATAAAAGAAAGTTTTCTTCGGATACTTATTTAGGTATTTAATTCTCATAGTGTTGCCAAGCATTTGGGCAATTTTTTAACATATCACTGGGCAATACGAAAAGTACTCGTCCATTATATTCCAACGCTAAAAAGGAATATTGCAAATTGGGTGTTCTTTTAAAAATTCGATTTTCAATATTAAACCTAGGTGTCTTATAAATAAATTTCATTATTGATTGCTGCAATAATAGTTATTTTGTTATAGACTTCAACCGCTAAGACCAAAAGACAATTTTAAAACCTATTCACAGGTTTCAAGGTTGTCATTGCTTTTTAGAACGAGGTTGTGTTATTGTTTTTACGATTTCCTAATTTGGTAATGTTAAAAACGCATTAGTCTTCGAAAAGGTATCCAAACAGAAAAATAAATATTATCGACTTGGAAAGGTTTCTTGTCGGTTTCTTCTCCATACCATAAGCAAATCATTTATTTAGTAGATTCCTGTAAAACCTCAAATAAATTAATAAACATATGAAAAAATCAACGATTACCCTATAGCTACATTGTTCCTTGCCCCATATATTTTAGGGCTTAGCGGTGCATTTGCGTCTCTCTAGTAATAATCTAGTGTTACCAGATAACGGTAGCCATGCCACCAAGGTACAAACTTTATTATGAAAAAAAAATCTGAAATCATAGACTTCATAGAATGTAATTTCAAAATCATCTGAAAGTATAGAATACTGTCTTCAATGGCCCTTTTTAAATGGCGTAAATTTTGTCTATGCCCCCCATTCATGTCAGAATGACCATCGCGTCGATATAAAGGCATTTCGGCCTCCGATATCTTTGCTCGTCGCACTATTTATTCTAAATTAACAATACAACTCCCACATCTTACGTTTCCATTATTCTTTGGTGACCTTTGGCCTATTGTGTGCTGCTGTAAGCCGTATTTCAAGTACGTGTCTTTTGTCTACGGACGTCTCTGCTTTTGTCGAACACGTCATACGGAGAATTGAAAATCGCAATTTTAATTTTATGACTGACACGGGCAGAAGTTTCCTGCATTTTTTTAATATTCTAGCCCGGGTGTAACAAATAATCTGGCACGAAGGACCATATTTACTTAATTGTGTATATATGTGATGTATTTATAAAGTAAGGGTCATAAAGTACTTTTTATCACTGGTGGTAAAAAGTTATTCTAGCTGCAAAAATAACAGTAACTCAGTTAAAATCACAAACATTAACTAATTAATGATATAATTAGTTTGAACTTGAACAAACACAAGTTTTTTTTATATTGTAAAGGTTTCGCTTTGAAATTCGCGACTGTATCCGCATTGAAAAAAATAATCAAAATAACGCTTTGCCCAGGGATTAGCTTTTTTTTAATTTTATTTTAGATAATTCCTCGGGAACAGTTAAAAAAGTACTTTTTTCTTGATGAAAGATAAGGTATCCTCCTTTTTTTTCAAGAGGAATCTTCATGGATCATCATGGTCTGTCCCACCGGCCTGGGGACAGACCGGTGGGTTATGTTGGGCTCCTGCCCCGAGATGGTATTGGGGTAGACCGCTTAATAGGCGAAGTTGTGAGGTCGGACGAACACTCTTCCGCAAAAGATAAGGTATCCCTGAAAAGTTGTATGCAACATTTTATGATGATCGGTGGAATAGTTAAAGCGTGAAAAGGTAACAGACAGACAGACAGAATTACTTTCACATTTATGATATTATTAGTATGGATATTTTAGACAACTATTTTGTTAGTTTTTTTTTTTTTTTCTATTACACCTTAAACCAAGTTCGATTTAGTTCATTACACCGTACAAAGTCCTTCATTTGTACCTATAATTCACTCCAGCCTTCAATTTAGATTCGCACAGCGTGTGTCCACTCTAATAAATCTCAAATAAAAAGTGCTTTACATCGATTTGTCCGTCAGTCTGTTGTTCGGCAGATGTTCTAAGGCGTCCCATTCATGTCACGTTTCGGCAAATAGAAGCCAATGCCCGATTTATAACGTTATATTTTGTGTTTAAAAAAATGTACAGTCGAGCGCAACGCATTATCTATTTGTGGTACAATCAGAGTCATTTCAAGGAAGAAAAAAAAACTTTAAAAAAACATTATCGAATTGACTTAAAAACGTGTTTAGTAGCAAATTTTATAAATTGTTATTCTATCAAATAGTTGACAAGCATTTGCTTCCAAATATATTTAGTCACAGGTCTAAGGCAAGATATATCGTCATTATAAATCTACCTACAAATACATAAAAAAATTAACTAGACTAAATATACCTATCGTCTTACGAAATGTTTTCACTGAATAAACGAAAGTAACACTATAAAAGCATTCCACTTTCCTCATCTTGTTTGCTGTAATCCTACACCTAATGTGATAAATGTGACCACGGAAGCTGTGTTTGTAGATCAGATTACTAATTAAACAGAAGCACACTTAATCAATACGATATTATAGAGCCTTCGTTGCTAAAATACGAGCTCTGATTTCTCATACGTACAAACTTCGTAGAACCATATCTCAATAATTTGCTTTGTTTCACTTTTAATATATTATGTCGTTCAGCCATTCGTCATTAATAAAACGTGAGAGAAAAGGGAGATTTTTTGAATTATATTTCTAGTGTAAATTTTATGTTTGTAATAAAATATTATAAAGTAAGAACTAGCGAATAAGCCCCCGGCTTGTCTTTTAAATTTTCTCTCCATAATAAAAATAAGCCGAATTGGTCCAGCTCCAGCCGTTCTCGTATTTTGCGCTTAGAAGTACATGTAGCAATCATTGAGCTTCGAAGTTTACTTGAATGTTTGTTGTGTTCAACACGATCAATAGTTTAGTTATTACCTATTGCGGTTAGACCCTATTAATATTTTGACAGTGAAAAGTGCGCTGCGTTGCCCTTCTCTAAATGTGCGCCGGCCCTTAGTCAATTAACTTCAGAACAGGAAGGAAGCCTCAATAATGAGTAATACCTTAGTAATGTTAAAGCGCTAATAAGTACATCCCGCCGGATGTTACTTCCTCAGCTCTTCATGCAAAAATTATTAATAATAGCAATCGTATAAGAATTAAGTCCCTTGAGTGTCTACACCTCTGGTCTACACACATCCAAATTTTGCCAGTCAAATTTATTATAACCTATTACAAAAATGTCAAAGAGCCTTTACTTATTGGCGAACGCGATCTCTGCCTAATATTAACGAGAAACCACCTGAGTCTTAAGAAGAAAATTAACGTCTTATTAGACAAGACATCGATGTTGCCTGGATTTATGCATAATTTACTTTATGGCAATACTAATGGCATTAGGCGTTAAGGAAGGTCTTAGGGCATTGTATTTTATTACTAATGTTTTGCTATAATAAGTTTATTAAGATAATACGTTGTTGACCACATTAACTTTACAATAAAAATTGACATACGAGTAAGTGCAAAAGCTTGAATTAAGTACTATAAAATCTGTAGCCATAGGTGTGTGTGGTGCAAAGAATAGCTAAAGACAGACAGTTTTTTGATATGAGACATAAACAGAACCCCCAAGGCGAGGCTCCATAAAATAAAGGTGCTAATCAAGTACAATTGTAAGTTAAACACTGCATACAACAAAGCCTCTCGAGTGCGCGACGATTTAAAAGCATTTCACACTTTTACGACGTCGTAAAAATCTGTACAACAGTCTCTTGGGCGGGGTTGTTTCGAGCCATGAATCCTTAATTCACATTAACCCTATTCCGATTAGCGATGCGGTCAAAGGGACCCCAAGACTCGACCACTGATTTATGGCCTTACGCCCCACAATAAAATGTAATTTACTACGGGAACCTAAGACACTAATGACGCCAGTGAATGGTTAACTCGATCGTATTACCTGTAAACATAAGTCAAATGTAAAATTATTGCTTGTTCCTTATTCAAAGAGTTCGGGCCACACATATTCCTTTCCCTGATAGTTTCGTAACTGTTAACTTTTCGCCGTTCGAAATTCAAAACGTATTATCAATGATAAGCACATCGCAATCGATGTTCGTGTTGCACCGTGCACGACTAATTCAAAACTGCTGTAAGTCAAAAAATGTCTTTGTTTAAGAACTAAGCGTATTTCTTAGTCTTTGCTAGGTATATTTTTCGAAAGATTTATAAAATTTAACACGGACTTCTATTATTATTTTTCCAATCAATTAATTGAAATATTTTTTATTAATTCGTTTTAGTATAAATTTAGTTTAACTATTAATTTTAAGTAGGAATTTAAAGAAAAAAACAGCTATAAAGGCTTTTTATTTACTACAGAAATAGGCTGAAACAATAATTACTGTTAAAGGTTGTTTTAAAATACTTTTTAAAATAGATTTGTATAAAAAAACAGGAAATACCTACTTGGTCTCTGTGTGTGTCACACAGAAGTAAAGTTTATTAACAAACGTGTCTCTGTGGTCAATGGCACCTACATTGTGCAATTGCTCCATTATTGGGCTTACTGTATTACCGTAGTAGACGTCAGGAATTCGACTCGCCGCATAGTGTCGTAATGTTTCGAAGCATCCCGAGCTATTTCAGTTGGGGCCATCAAACCAGCTAACTCTTGGGACGTTGTTTTCCAATAAATAATTTATATTTGCGGCAGATTATCATAATGAATATATTAAAAATCACTGTATTGTTGTATTTCGATACGTTAATAGAGTAAAATATATTCTTCTTAAAATGCCTCTCCATTACTGGAGGTTGGCCGTAAGCGCCGAAACTTGTGTCTTGTCAGACGGAACAGAGAACACAGAGTTATACTTAAGCATGAAATAATAAATATGATATTCAACCAGTTGGTAGAATATCATATAATTTCATGCCCCTAAATTATTTAGAAAATCATTTTACACGCTGATTTCGTAGCCCATAAACTTATGAACTGTGACAAATGACAGTCTTGCTTGAGTTTAGTTGCGCAATGCGAGGCACGCGCTGCTTTTTGCAATTTTATGGTGGAAAGTATCCGAACACAAAAAAAGTTACATCTTTTGCGCCACCGAACGGAAAGCGTTAATATTGAACTTGTTTTTTTATTAAAAATGTTTAAAGGATAGGAACTTACAACCTTTAATTTAATTTTTTTTAAAGGTTTAATTTTTTTAACAGAATTAAAAAAAACTTTTTCTCTATTTCTGTTAAAGTAATACATATGAATAGAAATAACCAAATTCACTTAATTGTATAAAATTAAAAATTATACATTAAATTATGATAATACATTTAAATCTATAAAATAAAATTTTAGGATACTTTACAAGGGTATTCTTATTGATTTAATTTTAATCACATGCGATTGTGTAACAAATATCCAAAGTGCTAAACATCTTTATAAACTTTTGCAATTCTGAAAACTTTATATAGTTTAGTATACATAATATATGCAGTTATTATATAACCACGTTACATAGTTTTAGCAAAAGGTTTCGCGTCGCTTTCCTTTACAAATTGACAACACATTAGCGGTGTTTCGCGCGTCTCCAATAATGACGCCACTTGTATAGTGTTACGCTTAGCGATTAGCGGGTTTCCGCTTTTGGTAAAAAGCTTGGTCGGCACTAGCGATCCCAAAGCTATTGCCTCGGCACCATTCTCGGAATCCTGCCTAACTATTATATAAAAATTGTAAATGATTTCTGTAAATTATACTATTTATTATTAATATTTTAAACAAGAAAGATTTGATTTAAAAAAATGAAACTACTGGACCGATTTGAAAAATTCTTTCACTGTTGGGAAGCTATATTATCAGCGAGTACCTAACATATTTTATAAAGTTACGCGGACGAGGTCGCGTGCAACAGCTAGTAATTAATATAAAATTATCAATTTTTAATTAACACAGTTTTCAATAATGTATCTAATCGTACCTACTATATTTTGAAATGTTATTTTCTTTCGTAACTCTTATTTACACATTTTTTTTAACATGTTCCATAAAGGTTCATAAGGTAAAGAATACTTCTATAAATATGCCAGACAACATAAGATAAACACAAACATCAGCTATAGTGAAAATATAGTGAACTAGCTGGTGACCGCGACTTCGTCCGCGTTGTGGATGAAAGGTACCCTATGTCCTTTCTGGTGTCCCAGACAACGTGTATGCAAAATTTCATGGTGATCGGTTCAGTAGTTTTTGCGTGAAAGAGTTACAAACATCCATACATACATCCATACATCCAAACAAACTTTCGCATTTATAATAGGTATTAATAGGAAATAGGATTTTGAGAAACGATTTTGCTGATTTTGAGAATATCTTTTCACTGGTTTCTTAATGCCTTCTTTGTAAACGAAGACACATTGTATTTGACTGAATAAATAATTTTATAGACAGCCTTTCAGCTTCACTCAAGCCATAGCCTAACGATGCCATCGGAAGCGAAGGCATCGCCGTAACTATTAGTTAAGTGACCATAATAAATGCAAATGTTATTATGAAACTGTTAAGACATTACGGACATAAATATCGATTACCATTTTCAAATATAGACAAAATCTATAATATACATAATATTATAAAATAAAGTCGCTGTCCGCATTCCTCTGGATTTGGATACGGTTTTCACTAATAAAAAAGCGCTAATAACTAGGAAATTTTGTGTCTATAATTTACAAAAAAATTGCAACCGTGCGGAGCCTAGAGCGACTCGCTAGTAACATAATATATGAAGTAATAATCTATATAAAATGATTTTTTGCCAGCACCAAAGATTTAATAGATTAGCGTGTCACGTTTATTTCCTAAACAGTTTTTTTAACTAATCTTAGAAATTGATAAATTTGTGATTACGTCATGTTCGGTCTAAACGTGATGGCTTTTATCCGTGGTCAACTGGTCACACTTGATTTACGGCGTGTTATGCTCCACCACAGAATCGGCACAAAACGTAGAACCAAACAGTCTGCGATAGAACCGGTCCTGCAATCTATCGAACTGAGCAGGAAGTAACGGGATGCAGCTACTAGTGAAAGTTACTGCATTAATGCAAATATAATAAAATTTATCTTGTTTTGTCCAATTCTTATCTCGATTCTTGCATAATAGTTATGTAGATTTTTAATACTTGAAATATAAGTATTAGAAGTGTATTAAATAAGAGTATTTTTCTTATGAATAAAATCAGCTAATACAGAATGCGCTACAGATTACTCTTATTTTTTCATCAATTTTTTTTATGGATGTTATCTTTTATACCAAAAATATTTGCATATTGAAAATATAGTTAGGAAAAAAAATTAGAGCATTGTTAATTTTATTTATGGTAAGGCACAAAGCGTTTATTGTTTATTATATTAATAACCCCTTCAAACGTAACCAGCAATCGTGTGTTGTTGTGGGAATAACAAAGGCTAGTTATTTCTCTTTGCCCTAAATGATTGTCTAAAGGATAAACCTTTATCCTAATTACTAACGACAATAAAATGGGGCGCACGCGGTACTGCTTCAAATATTTATATTTTTATATTATTTATTTAAAATAAAATTTACTCCTTGTAGCTATCTGCCAGTGAAAGTCCCGTCAAAATGTGTCTAGCCGTTTCGGAGATTACATAGCCGGAACAAACAGACAAAAAAATAAAAAAATAGGAGGTTTTATTAAGAGTTATATTATAATTATACTTTGATATAACTAATATACATTTGGTAAAATAAAAAGCAGTTATTAGGACATTTTCATTTTTTTGAAATACATTTTTGTATTTTAGAGATGATAGAATTTTTGAAATTTTTTTGGTATTCGCTACCAAAAAAAAATTAAATAAAAATCTGCGCTAAACCAAGTTTTTGCCGTCAACCAGTTTTTACAGAAATTGCCTCACGAACTGAGATGGATCAAAACTGTAATAAAAAGTTGCAAAGAAATACTATTAATAACTTTTTGTGGCCAAATTTTTTGTCACTCTTTTTAGGTTGAGTCATAAAAGAAAATCCAATTTATAGCGTTTTCAGCACGATTTCTTTTTGATCTTTAAAAAATTTGTATTCCGAATAAGTAATAAGACCACATATAGCGCCATCTGTTACACCTTCAAGGAACCTCTTAATATTGCATCACTGACTTACTAATATTACATAGTCATCAGTTCTACTACTTGCTGCTAGATGTCTCCCATTAACGAATTATTTTTATTCTATTTCAGATTCATTCGTCAACAGTCAAGAATGGACCTCATCACGCGGAGTAACAGAATTACGTGTTGGGGTACTGGGATCACCAGACAGCGGAAAGTCTGCACTTGTACATCGGTACTTAACAGGGGCGTACATGCAGGAGGAGAGTCCAGAAGGTATTTCTATGACAATTAATAAACAACTCCCTAACAAAACAATAAATAGCAAAACGCAAATTTGGCAACTTAGTAACTTTTACTAACTAACTTTGCGAGTCTTGTCTTAAAAAGCTTGTAAAAATGGGGAATTAGCAAGACCACGCAAAACTGAATTTGTGACCAATTTTGCATAGATGTCGCTACTTACTTTTGTTATAGCTTTTGTCCATAGATGGCGCTGATAACCTTATTTTTTTTATTTTTTTTGGGGAGTACTTATTTATGCTGTATTTAACTTTAGTTTTTATTATAATTTCAGGGGGTAGATTCAAGAAAGAAGTCATTATCGATGGCCACAGTTACTTACTTCTGATCAGAGACGAAGGTGGACCACCAGAATTGCAAGTGAGTTAAATATTTAATTCAAATTATGGCCAAATTTAATAGATTATTTTTATACTTATTTTATTTGTATTTTTCTAGTTACTAGAAATACCAGTTATTAACGCCTTAATTGAACTATATTTTCAACAATAAATAGTGTCTGATGATAATTTTTTTGAGGTAGAAATGCTAATCATTAAATTTTATTTAGTCCTACTAGCTTTTGCCCGCGACATCATTTGCGCCCCTTTTCCTTAGATGTTAAAACTTAGAGTCTTAGAGTCCTTTTTTCGGGATGAAAGGAACCCTATGTCCTTTAACGTGTATGCAAAAATGATCTGTTGAGTTGTTAAGGCGTGAAAGCGTAACAAGCAAACAATTTATTTAAAAAAAATCCTTTCGATTGTAGCGTGCGATCCGACAATCAGTTTTGTACTCGATAGATATAAACATGTATGTAGGTATATTACGACAATCGATAACGAATGTGGCTGATAGAGTCGGCTGATAGCATCGAAATACTTAGCTCCGATTGATTGACCCACTGCAAAGTTCAGTGTTCCCATTCGTGTATACGTCACGGGAATTTCGTTGTAAAGCTGTACTTACATTGTACTTGCGTAAAAGTTAGTTAATACAAAATAAGTTAATGTTGTTTTAATGTCAAAACAGTGAAATTGTTGACTAGACTTTGGAATTCCTTCCTTCCGATAGCATTTGGATCTTGGCAAAACCGGCGATCTGCCACTGCTACTGGTTGCCAGTCGCCAGGCGTCTCGGCCTACGGATCTATAACAAACGATTGCCATTACCTATACTTTGGCAATGTTTATTTTCTTTTGAACTGTTGGTGGAGAATATCCTTAAATTTTCCACACATGCACATGTAATTTGCAGAAAATTTGAAATAAATTATGATTATTTTAATTACCTACGCTTGATTAAATTAATAGACGAACAGTGTAAATCAGCCTTTACCGCATCGAGCAATGCACACGCGCGTCCCATATCGATTCGTTCCATAAAACGAGCTTTAACAGTCCTTGTTGTTGATAACTGCTGTTTCGAAGAGACTTTACGATCATGTCACTAAATTTTACCGAACACTTAAGCGGCTTAACGATGTCTATGTAAGGTTTTAATGCTCCCTAGGGTTGCCCGCAGCCACAGCACATAGTTAGCGGTCACACTCGTGACAGCCAGGGTTGTCCCTCGAGTGTTCTTTATTGTTGTAAACTTATTCAGTCCACAATTAGCACCTAAACTATATTTTGCAACCACACTGGACCGCAAAGAAAAAGGGTCGGTTAGAAAATCTTCAATATCTTCAAAAGTACCTGACCTAGCTTTATGAAATAAAGACTAAATTAACCCGACCCTTTTTCTTTGCGGTCTAGTGTACCTACACTAGACCGCAAATATATTTTGGTTCCAGTGTTTTTTTTATAACCTTAATTTAACATTAACTTAGCGTTTGCTATCAAATAATTAAAAAGTATATCCCCGATATAAAAATGATATCTTTTGTGAATTCAACGAAAATTTATATACCTATAGTTCTTATAATAAGTTAGCCCTTGAAACGTCCAATGCCTATGAAGGGGTGGAGAAGGCCATTCCGAGAGCGCTGAAGAAATGAAATTATTCTTTATTTTTACTTTAGAATTAGAAAGAATTAGTCTACAATGGATTGTTAGTTCTGCGCAAAACTTCAAACTTTAAAGCCTCATTTGGAAGCTTTTATTTCGATTGATTTTATAATCCAAGTACAAGTAGTAGGTAATATATTTTTCTACGACATATTCGTGTGTACCCTTGAAGACACGGAGTGAAATAATGTAATTCATCTCGTGACCGCCTGAAAAGCAGTTTTATTTAACTTTGTGCTGAGCTTAGGCTAAGGTTGCAGACGGTCAACAAACTTTTCTATACGAGCTACTTATTTTTATTTTTTTTAATTTGCTTATTATTGATATTTATTCATACCTATATTGCTCATCAGATTGTTTGATTTTCTTACCACGTTATCACTATAAAAACTCAACTAAATTAATGGGTTTTCGCAATGCAAAAAAATTGTCAACCTATCACAGACGAAAATAGGCCAAAAAAGGGTTGCCTTTATTCTACACTCCATTAAAGCATAGCATGACGTCATCGCATTACGCGGGATTGTTCCTCCCGCACCTTTTCTAATGGTATAGTTATAGTACTATGTATATGTCAATATGGTGTTCTAAATATAGTCTCTATCGAACGCGTGCCGAGTAGGGTGTCTGTATCGACAGTTAGTCCTTTACAGAGTCTATCTACTTTCAGATTGATTGATTAATTTAATGATTGATGTGAAACACAGAGCTTCTTGGAATTTAAAAAGTCCTGCTAATTGTAATTCAGGAAAATATCACAGCAAGTCCAAATGTTTTAAGGGAAAACTAATTTTTATTTCAAAATGTTCATTAACTTATGACATAAATCCTCTCACCACAAGAAAAATAAATGTTTTTGAAAAAAGTCTCTTCTGTCACGCGTATTCGGTATAAAAGCGTGTCCTTAACTTTTTATAGCATCCCAGTATACAAATCTAGGGTCATCCTAATTTACTAGTTCCTCATGTTCCGGCGTTCAGCAATATGCAACAAATAGAATAAATGTAAAAGCAAAACTATTACATATAAAAGGAAACAAAATATCCGGTTATAACAGACAGATAACTAGGCGCGTTTATTACTAACCATATCTTAGGGCCTCTTTCACCATCTGTGAAGTAGGCTAACCGCCATTTAAAGTCGCCTGTCATTTAAAACCTTTTGTTTTTAACTTTTTTCACTTTCTTTGTCCTTACTAGCTTTCATCCAGAAAAGGAGTGAATAGCGCTTTTTCTGAATAACCTTTTCTGTGCCTTTTCTATACATTTGACAACTAGTATGCAAAATTTAGAAATGTTCGGTTGAGCAGTTAAACATGAAAGCGAACAAACATTTTTTTTAGATGGGTTTGCTCTTGGCAATAATTTTTTGAAAATAAATTTTTTCAATATTTTGATAAAACGATTGGTCGCTATCACCGGTGAACCCAGAGCTGGCACGGTTAGCTCAGTCAATTATTTGCCTTACTATACAAGGAAGTAATGCAGCCAGCCAACATGCTAGTATAGGTATATCCTGCCAAAGAGAGCCACGCTAGTATATTTTGTAAATTATTTATGATAATAAGCAAGATATAATTCCAAAATGAAAATAGTTACTAAATAGTCGCAAGATTTTCGTTGTCGTTTCAAAGCTCTAGCTCAAACAGCAAACATTTTTTCATGTATGTTCTCCTATTAACACAATTTAGTTTGCAGTCAGGTATCCTAGATTTCACTTTATTTAGCAGTGCGTTAATAAGGAGAGGAAGCCTTTAAGTACGGTCCAGTAAATAGGCATGCATCCTGCAATTCCTGCGTCTGCGAAACAGTATATTAAACCACAAGTAGATGTACTTGTCACGTGCATTACTGAGTTTCTAGACTACTATTTTTATTTTCGTTAAAGATCTAACTCTGATATTAAATAAAGTCTATATACCTAGTATAGATATTAGGTATGTATTTCTAATATGAATTTATGAATGAAAATTATAGTTTATTATTTATTAAAGATAAAGTGATCATCTCAGCCGTATTTAGGTCAAATGCTGGACAAAGGTCTCCCGCATAACTTTCCAATAGGACCGCTCATATACCTAATCAGCCTGTATCCCACCGTCGATAAATATTATACCAGATAATATTATGCTCTACATTCTCAGTACTTTCTCAGTACTTGTGTCCATAGAATGTTTACTATTTGTCTAATTACTGTGCCATCAACCTATTTGCCGCCCCGGATGCACCTCGAGAGAAACGGAAAACGTTTTAGCATTCACCGCGAACTTTTAATTGCGATGCTTGAAAAATCTCATTTTATTTATTCCCACAAACAAATTTACACTCTGCAGAGGAAAAATGGAGTCATTAAAAATCGTCGTATTTTTTATAGGCCCTCCCTTCAGTGTAATTGTTATCTTCTTGTTTTTGTTTTTGTGAATGATTACCGTCATCAATAATATAATATAAACAAAAGAAACGCCATCTTGTTTTCTGAATCTTTTGGAATAAGGTAGGAACAAGATGAAAAGTTAGAAGTGGTCTGGTATTTTTCACTCGCACCGAAAAACAACAGCTTGGGTTATTTTTCTTTCATTATTTTTATGACCACGGAATACCCTATTCCCATCAATTCGACTATTATACTGTTAAAAATAATAGACTTTGTGATGATAGTTTCTTTTTTTAAAAATTTAAATTTATTAAACTCTGTTTGCAACTTCGCATTTTTCATTTTTTTTATGTAATATAATACTAAAATTACACGGTAGATATTTTTGGCAGAAATTTGTACATCCCACAGGAAGAACCACGCATTTTCGTTCAAAAAACTAGCTCAATTTATATTTTGTTGCCTGTGATGTTGGCCTTTTCAGATTAAACTGAGTCTCTTTTGAGGCCTTATTCAGCACCTGTCCTGGGTGCATTGTGGCGTCCTCTCGCGGTAATTGCGACGTTGACCTAGTTGCAACTAACAGGCCTTCTCTGACCTTTTTCTATGCTTGCATTTTACTATAAAGGCTTTACCACACTAGAGTCTGGTCGTAATTATGATATGTTATTGAGTACCTACCTACTACTATAAATTTTATTATACCGATGATTCTTGATGTATTTGATATAAATCCCAGCATTCCTTCGCTAGATCTCCCAGCACTCTTAATTTTTATTAAATAAAAAAAAATTTAGACACGATATAAATTTAGAATAACGCTTACATACTCACCTCATAAAATTAAAAATAATGTTTTCAATTAATCCTAACAAATATTATCAATGTGAAAGTGTATTTGTTTGTTCGTATATTACGCTTTCACGCCTTAACCACTCGATCGATTATCATGAAGTTTTGCGTACACGTTTTCAGAGATACAGAAAAGACACGGGGTTCGCAGAAGTTAGGGTATTTTCCCGAGTGATCATTTAAAAAGTAAATTAGTGATTATTTAAGTATTTGCTTTTTTAAGAACGAGTGAGTTCATACATAAGTTATTTCTATAAAAAGAATTTTATTTTATTTTTATTTTATTTTATATTATTATGGGTAGCCAACGCAATTAAGTCGCTGATGAAGTCTCAGCTTTGAAAGTCGCTTGTTAACTATAATATAATGAATCTGATCGGTAAAAATGAGGCGATGTTCTGTGCTGGCTTTTGTGCAAGGTCTTAAAAAAAATATGAAGTACACAGTGAAAACAAATGCCATAATAATGACTGAGAATTTCCCAGTTAACTGCCTCCAAAGAATACGCACAATGCAACGCTTCCGCCGCCCGCGGCCAACAATTAAGTCACCGCCAGAGTAGAGGGAGGAATTCAACTTACCCTCAGAAATAGGTGACGTCGTGTACATATAGCCTTGTATATAATATCTATATAAATACAATACATATAGCCTTGAACGTGTATGTATAGTCTAGCTTGTGGCTTAAAGATAATTTGAAGATTTAAAGATAGAGGATTAATGATAATTTGCAATTCTTCACTCGCATGCATACAGAAAAAAAAAATTATTTACAACACGTGTGTACATCATAACAGGATTAATCCCAATTCGATGTATCAGTTCCCAATCGAAGTACATTATTTAAATTGCTTATTTGTTTAAATTATTATTTAAGTTATATATTTACATCACACAGATCAATTACACAAATTATAAAAATTACAAAAACTATAAAATTACAAAAAAATTGTATCTACTATTCCCCATTTACATGTATCATCTAAACGAAAAAAAATAACGCCTCACACCTATATGAGCAATAAAAATGATAAATAATTTAACACGTAAGACGAAGTCGCCCCCAATAGCTATTTTTTAGGAATTATAACTCCTATTACTATGTCGCTGTATAGGATTTAGATAGCTAATGTGATTTAAATCTTACCGTTGAATAATTATATAGTCTAACAAAGGAAAACGAAAGGTAAACAACCTGTGAAAAACCTTTGTGTATTCAAGCAAATGAGTAATTTTGAAAAGTGGATAATTTTGTATACTCCGCTCTTGAAACATAGATGAGCTCTATCCCCACGAAGGAAATATTAACAAAGGGAAACTTAATGAATAGTTGATGAATGAAGCTTATTGAGTAGAGCTCTCACAGATTAAAACATACCTACAGAACAGACAGATTTAAGGAACTATTGAGTTCCTGATAGTACCTTGTGAGAAGCCCATTTGGCGGCAGCAACCACTTTCTTACTAAAGATCACACCATGTCGTAGCAACGGTAGCAATACTAAATCTATGGTAGCAGCACATAACCTACAGTCCATTCTTTATGACCATTTTTTTCCTTTTTCTGCTAAGGTTGGCAACTCCACGTAAAAATAAAATCACCAACTTATTTTTGTAGGAAACATACCAGTTCCAAAAATTCGAACAACAAACAATAATATTTAACATATATGTTACGTTCCTTCGGGACAAAAAAAAACGAACAACGTACGAAGCTACGAAGTCGCGGGTACTGCTAGTAATTAATATTTTATAAATAATTCATAATTTTCTTTGGCACCTATAAATATTCCGCCGATACACTTGGTCACTTTGACCTCTACGCTTTAAAATCAGTTGACCCATTAAATGAATCCCATGTCGCATCTATTTTTAATCTTTGACGATCAATAGAACCTCACGTCGATGTATAAAAAGCTTTCGTGTTTGATAATGCTAAGTGCGAGTAGAACACAGTCATGTATAATATACTAGATATATACATAAATGCGATTGTCATTTTGTTGTTAGAAAAATAACTGTATTGATTTATTGACTTTTCATAATTTTTTTATATCCATTTATGTTTAGAATGGGTTTTTGTATACGGCCAGAAAGTTTTCCTGCTGCCTTCTTTATTTTTATTATGATTTATTTTTATTATTATTTAACTGTTTTGCATATTAAACTTTATCCAGTTAAATTGTAGGTGTGAAATAGATTGCAGGATATAGATTGTGAATTAACTGAACCGTCGTCGTCGCCCTAAGTTGAAACACGCACGCGACTGCATGGCGCCTGCAGAGGGCAGCTTTGTTGTCTACCTACAGGGAAAACATTTTTAGTTTTTGCACATTGCACAATCGATGAAAAAAAGAATAGGCAAGCACCGTAGGCTTATATTTGAGTAGGTAATAGGTATTCAAAAATTTTCAAATTGTGTTTAAAATTCAATTGAATAATTGTAAGAAATGAAGTTTAGTGCAAAGAATATTTTGTTTCTCTTATTATTTATAACTAAAGGGATTTATATAAATAATTATCTCTATATATCTCTATATAAGTATTATATAAAAATTACGTGTCACAATGTTTGTTCCCGATGAACTCCAAAACTACCTATTGAACCGATTTTGATAAAATTTCGTAACTATATATGTAATTTTGAAAATAAGATATTTAAATTGCACCCCGGGCGAAGCCGAGAGCGAGTCACTAGTATACCTATAACTATTGCTTTTCTAACTATAGGTATTTATTGGGAGTTTTTATTTCCATTATGCTTGAAATATAATATTAGTGCTTAGAGTTGCTTACGATGTAATAATAGTGGTAATCCTATTGACTGTAAAAATCTTAATAGTATTAGCTCATGGCCGTCAGCCGTGTTTGTAGAGCGCTTTTCATCGCTACACGTTTCAAACTTTATTAAAGTTGCCAGCTTCTATCGAAAGCTTCGAGAGCTTTTACCTGGCCCTTTTAACATCACGTTAGTGCATTTTCCAATTTTATTAGATTTTTTTTTTTATTAAATTTACCTTTGTTAGATGTTTTATTACAAAAAACTGGCA
This sequence comes from Synanthedon tipuliformis, assembly GCA_947623395.1. Taxonomy (NCBI): domain Eukaryota; kingdom Metazoa; phylum Arthropoda; class Insecta; order Lepidoptera; family Sesiidae; genus Synanthedon; species Synanthedon tipuliformis. Next base: position 10,446,259 of record OX392415.1, on the reverse strand, counting down.
ATACCAGTGTGTGGTGTCTTATATTTTTATTTTGGCAACATTAATAAAATATTACCTACTTGAATCATATGGCCTGAAAGCATGGCTTGTATATTGTATAGGTATGGCTCTGTCTGTCTATTAGTGAAAACATTGTATCAATATCCATTGAGTGCTTTATATGAATTCTTGTAGCGGAGATTCTATTATGTATTTTATAAATTTAGTTACTATGCCCGCGACTTCGTATGCGCTGTAGTTCGCTTTTAGGAAAACCTCCAGGAACCCAACATTTATTCAGGATAAAAATAAAAAATAAAAATATTCTATAATATAATTGATAATCCAGGTAATTAACTATCTGTGTGCCAAATGTCATCCAAATCAACTCAGGCGTTTTAGCGTGATTGAGTAAGAAACATCATACAAGCTATCGCATTTATTATTTACTAGCTGGCGCCCAACTTCATTCGCGGTGAAAAAACTAGCCTATCCTGTGTCCCGTACGTCTAAATGTTTATCTACCAAGTTTCATGAAAATCAGTTAATTCGTTTAAGAGTTATGGAGGAACATACACACACACACAAACCTACCTATTCAAGCTTCCCGCTTGAATTTATTCATAAATTCAGACCGGAAGAAAGTGAAAAAGGATGTTGTCGGCAAACGTGTAAGCCGTAAATAAGTATGTATTGTTTATGTGTAAGAAAAAAGGTTTCGTAGTTATTGCATGTAAACAAACACGTATTAAAATATTCTGTTCTAACAGTAGCCTAAGTATATTAAGTTATTAGCTAATTATTAATTCGATCTTTAATTTGAAAAACATATAATAAATTTTATTTTACTGAGAGAGGTACACGTTTTAAAAATTGATTTCCTTTAAAATGGTCGCGCGAACTAAAGACCGTTACTTCCAAAGTGCGTTGCTCTCAAAGGTCATAGAGCCTACTATTATTTTTAATGTTGCCATATTAAGGTGAAGTGGGTTGTTTAAAATTGGAATCATTTGAGTGTGGAAATAGGACAGAGTTTAAAATTCGAGCCCGTTGGATGTGTGGTTACCTTAACGCTCTGCTCCAGGGGTCCCGGGTTCGATTCCCGGCTTAAGCAGGCTGTCTGGCGACAGTAACCCCCTTTACAATGTGTGGTGCTGCTGTTGTGTTTCGTTTAGTGGTCGGCCGAGCAGGTGTTGCAAACCTATGGCGCTTTGCTTATGTTATAGGTGACGGGTGCCACCTACCATCAAGAGGACCTCTGTCTGTAGACAAGATATGTCTGTAAAAAAAGAGAAATGTGTTGCACAGTAAGAATTCCTTAAAGTTCTCATTATTTATATAATATGTCAAGTCTGGTTTGTCTACATCTCTCCCTCCGCGCTAACAGTTCTATTTTATTGCACAGTAACATTATGATACATGTTGTAAAACTCTATAAAGTTGTTTAGTGGTTCATGAAACATTCATGTAGGTAACTGGAAAAGAAATATGTCTGCCGTATACATTTTAAGAAATAATTTTAGTTCACCTACAACTTATGCGCCATTTTTTAATTCATACATATTAAAAATGTAAGTAAAAATAGTTATAAACATGGCCATATGAAAAAAGAAAATTATAAAAATTATAAGTCTGGCATAGAAATTGTTTTGCTATTGTTGATCATTGTTCTGTATCACAGCTTAAAAAATATTAAATCTGAATAATTTATTTATTATTCAATCATTTGTGGGCTAACAAATTACTTTTAAATACCTAGTTGAAACAAAATTATATGTTAAGGTACTTCCAAACACTTGGCTTATATATCCGAGACCGAGACAAATAAAACAAAAGGAAGTTTTAAAGAAAATTAACCCATAATGTTGGGATAAATAGGATAAAGCACACAACCCAAACTTACTAAGGTGGCCATTGTTAAAACACAAATTATACTTTCTTTTCAGTGTGATAAGTTTGAAATTTGTGTAAGAGAATTAAAGTAATATGTTTTGTTAGCACCGGAACACTGGTTCTACAAGTTAATTAGAATGGGGTGCTTAATTTGAGCCATAATTTTGTAATTCATTTTGTATATGTTGTCGTTTGTGGGGTCAGTTTTATGGTTGGAAAGATGTTGACATTCTCGGAGCTGTTAAAAGTCTCGACACACGCTCATTTGAATGTTCCGTGTTTTGCGGACATTGTGTTTCGTACAAGCGTAATAAATCACTTCAATTCCGTTCATTTGTGATGTAGCGGTGGTCAAAAGAGGCTTTATGAGAATAGTTGTCTGTCACGTTTTTGACGTTATGGACAGAAACGGAGTACATATAGCCATAGCCACAATTGAGGTTACCTTTCTGCGTGGTTTCAACTTATTGAAATTATTATTATATAGCTGTTGCCCGCGACTTCGTCCGCGTTCAAAATGTTTGTTATATTATATAGCCTCAAGCTTTTCTCGATAAATGGACTGTCCAACTCAAAAAGAATTTATTTTAGATAAATATTGTTAATGCTTATTTAGGGACTTTTAGAGATAGCCATCTTTTTTGGATACTTAATAATTCATTGTTTCAAATACAGCTTATTTTTATATAGGTAACAGTGCTTCAAACGGGATTAAAAAAAGATAGGAAGGGAAGGAAGTTACGTGACCGCAGCGAGATCCTGACCCGTTTGTCTTTATAACCCTCCCAAAGTATCGTGTATGAAGCGAACAATGTGGTCGGTCCCGGCGAGTGTTGCCAGGGTCACGTTTGAGGATCGGGTTACCTGCCTCCGTATTTTTCTTTTTTATTCACGCAATGAAAAAAAAAAGTGTAACCGTGTAGATATAGGCTCCGCTTGTTTTGTTCGTAACGCACCCCGCTGAGCTAGTGTGAGAGCAAGAAAACCTGTTTCTTTGTGACTTTATAACAAGACAACAAAGGCTGTGAATTGAGTATAGAGTGCCTATGGATGGATTGTTTCTTAGAATCTTTATTGCTCATATCTTTTTATCAGACGCTTAATATTTCATTTGTACTTTTATATAGAAAAAAAATCAAATTAATTTGTAGAGAAATTATAAAATAATAATAATTATAATTCTATTTATCCGATCGCTACTAAAGTTTACAGGTCTTATCTGAAAATTGCCTGAAAATTTCATCAAAGTTCATATCGAACCATACACACATCGATTTTTATATAATACGAGATGAATGTGCGAATTATTGGCTATATTTTCAACCCGTGGGATAATTTGACATATATTTCAATGAAGTTACTTTGTATTCCGATTGTGCAATAGGTTTTATCGTGAGCGTTTCACCGGATACCTTATCAAACAATTCGCGGATGACAAATTGTGGTCTCTGGCTGGTGCAACGTCCTCAAAAGATAAAGTACATACATTTATCAACGAAACAATGTGTATTGAAATATATAATGTGCAATAAACTGGTTGGTGGATTGCACAAGTATATTAATTAATATTTACTTATAACTAACTAGCTTTTTGCCGTAACCTCGTCTACGACCACTTTTCTTAGGTGTAGACATCTATTCAATCTTTATTGCTCATAATATTTTTCTCAGGCGTTGTTTTTTTATATATTTTTTAGATGATTCCTGGGGTACAATACATTTTTTGTGGATGTAAGTTGCCCAATTTTCCTTTTTGTATCCCTGACAAAGTGCTTGCAAAATTGAGTAGTTAAAAAGGGGTGAAAACTCACTTTCGCATTTAAAGTAGATATTAGTTAGGATGACTAAATTACAAACGGTCCGCACTTCTGCTTATTTATGAGGCCAAATTGCCACTTTTTAGGAAACTAATGTTTTCCACGCACGACTTGACATGCACGGTTGCTTCCTCATAAATTCATTTCCTAACATATTTCGCTCGCACGGTTTCAAGACACATTTGTCATCGGATGTTTGGAAAATTCAATATTTCATGTTTTACACCGTAAAATAGAATATATTTAGTACTAGCAGGTACCTGCGACTTTGACCGCTTTGGCAAATGAAAAATATGACACCAGAAAAAAATATGTGAAATTTCTATTATTGTAACGACGAATCTTATAAAAATAAATGTGGTGGCCACATTTATTTTTATAAGATTCCTCGGTAACAATACTTTTTTCTGGATGAAAGATACCCTATGTTCTTTCCTGTAAGTACCTACTTCTGACGTCTATGCAAAAATTCATAATGATCAGTTCCTAGTTAAGACAGAAAAGGTAACAGGACAGACAGACAGACATAATAACTTTCACATTTTTAATATTACTATGATCTAGTATGGATTACTTCACTAAGGTTAACATGTCTTGAAATTTAATTAATAAATTACCAATCCAAAGACTTGTGACCTTGTCTCGAGTGTTCGTTTCAGTCTAAAAGTCTGACAGGTCTGGAGGGCTCCGAAAGTTATTACACAGAACGTTACCCTCTCGACCCTAGAGTACAGTCGTTGACATTTCATATAAGCATTGTAATATAACCAATAGAAATTAAAAACACCGCCAAATAATTACTCATTTTTAATAATATTTTTTGAAATGTAAAGGTAAAGATAGGCTGGCGTTTCACTCTTTGGTAGGTAACACACAAGCAACACCACATATGCTATAATTTCTGCCGACTATTAGTACAATTGAGGAAAAGGAAATGGAAAGGGATATGGAAATGGGCTCTGACATCCGTTACTCACTCACTAAAACAATAACACACACACACTATTATTTCACGGTGAACTTCTGTAACGGGGTGATGGTTACGCTGCCAGACGGGCTACCTAAATGACTGCGAAACACTTGCTATGCTATGCTACTATTTTCCAGTTCCAGACTTAAAAGCCAACTTAAAAGTTCTTTTTCAAAGTTGACCCTGCCGGGAATCGAACCCAGGACCCATAAGACATAGTGTTAAGGCCAGCTTACCACTCACTCAACAGGCAGTATAGATATAGTTCAAATATAGACTTTCAAGTCTGTAAAATACAATATGTGAATAATAATAATTTATTCAATAACTTACTCATATGGTTAGTTAGTTTTGGTCGTCATTGTGACCACTTCAATCGATAATACCACAGCAGTGATTAACTATGCATGAAATATATAGATAGATAAACTTTTAGGAATAAATTGTATTGAAATAAAAATTAAGCGCACAAACAGACAGACATGATTATTTAAAGAAGTGCCAATTTATTTTGTCTCATCAGCTTCGAGTAATTAGTAAATCGATTATCGCATTCGCGGGTTTATTATTTCAGATACGATTCATAGCGTTGAGAGCCTGGCTGGCTTTAAAGCCAGGCTTTGCAATGGACGTAAGTGCATACAGTCTATTCCATTTCAAAAAAGGTTATCCGGTATGTGCGAATAAAGTAGATATACGTGGAGGCTACGCCGCCTAACGTTGAACTACGCCCGCCCGCCCAGTCGCCTTCAGAGCGCCGCCCAAAGCGTACATTGTTTTCAACTCGTCGCGTTGTTTAATATTCACATAATCCTATCGCCTGTGTTCTAACTAACAGATTATTTTAATTAATCATGATGAATGTGAAGTTCTTGTTTTCACTCTAAGATAAAATATATATACGTTGGAATTAATTGGTAAGAGAATTAATTGTTTTTAATCAATATTTTTTAAAAAAAAATATACAGATACTGTACAATATAATGGTCTTCACTATCACTATCACTATCACTACATAGTATAAAACAAAGTCGCTTCACGCTGTCTGTCTGTCTGTCCCTATGTATGCTTAGATCTTTAAAACTACGCAACGGATTTTAATGCGGTTTTCACTAATGGATAGAGTGGTTCTCGAGGAAGGTTTTAGTATATAATTTATGAAGTTACGCGAGCGAAGTCGCGGGCACCAGCTAGTTATGAATAAATTAATATTATTTAAAAGAATATCACCTCTTTTGTACGACTCTTATAATATATTATATTATAACATTTTATTGGTAATATTTGCGTGTGGGTCGCAACTTAACCTTCGTTCGAGTCAATATTTCACGGCAACAATTTTCATAAAAACATGCGAATGTGTCGTTTAATTTGGTTGCCTCATTAAATTTATTCAGTGACGGTCATTTTAAGCATATTCAAATATGATATTATATTATAAATTAAAAAATTAAAAAAAATATATGTTAAAATAGAAAAGACATAGTTGCGTTTTTTATGTAAAGGTCGTCAGACAGGCTGACGGTCAAACTTGACCGTAGGCAGCTATAGTCGCCTATGACACAAGCAACGCTACAGGTCCTGCAAGTACGCTATCGACTTAGGAAGGGATAGTGAAATCGCCTCTGGCCTTGGCATCCCTTACTCACTCACACTTGCTGTTATTATTGCCACCAGATGGACTGTCCAAATGACACTATTTCAAAACACGAGATTATGTTTTAATTTTGAGAAACAAAGTATAGTGTTTGTTTTTATAAATAAACTAGCTTTTGCCCGCGATTTCATCTGCACATATTTCTTTTTTATTCAGTTTTTATTGCTAGCGATTTTGTCGACTTGGAGTCAGGCGTTGCATTTTTTTAAACAGTACCTACCTCAGGAACAATATTTGTCTGTGTCCTTTTCTGTGCACTTAGCTGACAATGTGACTTACAACATTTTACAATGATCAGTTGCGTAGTTAAGACGTGAAAGGGTAAAAATCTAACTCATTTTCGCATTTATAATTTTAGTTAGGATTACAAAAGTCGGCAGCGCAGTAGCATAACCATAGGTGGCTATGGCTATTATAATTTGCAATAAAAAATCTCCCTGATTCTTGAGGTTTTAAACAAACGAACATTAAATTTAGGTTGTCTAAAAATTTAACTAGATATAAATAATTATATAGCCATTTATTTGCAAATCATTGTGGAATGCGTCGCAATGTAAGTATGTAAGTAGATAAGAACAATGACTTCTCTCTGCTTTTTCCTACATATCGTCATTTCATTGTGACAGTCACGCGTCTACAGAAGATGAAGCTTGTTCCGTTGTTTGTTACGAAGGGAAAGGGGTGACACCCTCCTACGCATGTCACTTCATTCAAGTGTGAACTGACTAGGTACTCGGCGTTTTCTATAGCATTTAATTCATGGTAAAAATGTTTCACCATTACCAGTGCCACGAAACTAAACCGTTGAAACATGGTAATATATATATTTTACTTGATGAATATCCAATAATTTTCAATATCTGGGAAACGATAATAATATATTATTTTTAATAGAAGTTAGCAACTCGCCTCCAACTTTACACAGGTGTATTTTTTCCAATTTTTCTCTTCATAAGTACCTACTTACCTTCCGCGGACTTAACAGAATATTTGAAAAACAAATTAACCGAATTAATTTAGGGTGTTAAAGTCGACTGGATTAGGAAGAATCCATAGAATTAGGACCAGCATTTCTCGAGTTTTGCGCTTTTTTATTTAATAATTTATTTATATAGAGCATTTTGCATTAAACTATCATATCATAAAACAAAGCAATATTAAAAACATAAATAGAATAACAAAGAAAATATTATATGATAAACAGAAGGGACTTAGAAATAGCTGTAATATGTTATGCAAACGTTCTGCCTTATTGCGTCTGTAATACCATACGTGGATATCACATAACCCTTCCTGCAAGCCCCTACTGCGACTGCACGAATTACCCCTCATACATAATTACGGTCTTGCTGGTGTAGGGTGCGGTTTTTTTTTTCTGTACAAAACATTTCTGCATTAGGGTTGCAGTTACGCCAGATTTAATTTTTTTAATTCCATAATTTACTCAAATATATGTAGTCGTTGTTTATTATTGGAGTTCACGTCATACATAATTACGGTCTTGCTGGATTAGGGTGCGGTTTAAAAAAAACTTTTCTGAACTAGGGTTGCAGTTACTCCAGATTTAAGAATTACTTTTTGCAAATTTTCCATAAATATGTTTAACGTTATTGTTTTTTTATTGCAGTTCACGGCCTGGGTGGATGCCGTAATCTTCGTGTTCAGTCTAGACAACGATACAAGCTACAACACCGTATCAAACTACTTCAACAAAATGTCACATTATAGGAATTCCGCGGAGATTCCGATCATACTGGTCGGAACGCAAGGTATGTGTGAAATATAAATATAGTTTCCAGTGTGGTATTCAATCTATGATTGAATCTTCTTCAAAATATAGGATAAGTCAAAATATCCGTCCAGTTCTTATCACCAGTGAACTTCTATCTAAAAAAAACTATTTATTAGACATAGACTTGAAAACAAAAATTTTTGAAATCAGAATATTCAAAATACTAAAATTACTCGAATGATGATAAAATAAGTACCTAGGTATGTCAACACGGCCTTAAAATTTGATTTTTTTAAATATTATACTCATAAAATAAAGCTTTGATAAAATATGGAGCTTTTGGTCAATCCAATATTTGCATAATAAATACCTTACTAACGTTCGGGCATAACTTGTCATAAATTACCTACATACATACATTGACATGTAGGTACTACCCATAGATAAATTCCAGCCTATAGTGATTGGTTTTTTTTTTTAGATGCCATAAGTGAAAGTAGTCCACGCGTTGTGGATGATAATCGTGCGCGTAAGTTGTCGAATGAACTGCGTAGATGTTCTTACTACGAAACTTGCGCTACGTATGGATTGAACGTCGAACGAGTATTCCAAGATGGTAAGTGTAACGATTTAGAAGACGATAACGTTTTCGGATGACGCCATTTGTAACTGCTCAATTCACCTTGGGACAGATTTGTGGAATTCTGTTACCGTTTTTAATTTGCATATCTAACTATCATGTAGTGTGAGTTTACTTAATATTGAATATTAAAGTATAATAAACCAGCTTTGAGAATTTTAGTTTTATTAGTATTTTCGAAGTGAAATTTCTTAGCGAATTTTGTGTGCCTTCAGTGTAACGATCACTTTTAATCGCTAAACAAGTTTCATTTACACGGCATGTAGGTACTTCTGTTTTTTAATAAAATAATAAAAAATACTAAGTATAATTTAATTATTAGTATTTATTTATTTTTTTATTATTAGAAAGTAATAATTGCAGTTTATGAGTAAACAATTTTATCAATATTTTCTTGAATTTAGTTTGTAATCATATTTTAATAAAATTAATGGCACACTTTGTGTGAGATTTCTATTTCCTACGTTGGCAACACTACTCCCCAGCCGAGCGAGTGCTTCACGCATCATTCGTTCAATCGGCCATCGTCGGCGCGTTGTTTACATTTTTTGACAGTTTTTGTATAACTCCGATCCGCTTGGCTGTGTGTTCCGCGATTTAATTTACAAATTTTTAGTTTCCTGAATGGAAGTATGGATAAAACGCTCATGTTTAAGTCGACTCTGTCGCCGATATCAAGTTTGAGACGTCGCAGTTCGTGCTATAACATACAAAGGGCAGAGGAACGCGATCGTCGTAAATCGAAAAAATTCGAATGTGCGTTAGAAATGTTGCCAATTTTTTTGTGCAAAATATTTGTTACAAATGTGTTTCGTATGTGTGAGCATTCAAATATTTAGAAGTGGAGTTTTGTTAACGGTGTATTTGTTTTGTTTTCGCAGCGTGCCAAAAGATAGTTGGCTCGAGGTTGTCAGCTTCCTCGCAATGTTTATCTGGTGGTTCTCGGCCGGTGACTCCTCAACCTTTAGCGAATTCACCAAGTCACAACCACTCGTCATTTCTTTATAAGGTTAGTACGTTTAGACAATATATTTATCCTATGGTTGGTAGTTATTTGGGATTTTATTTCATTTGTGAAGTTATAGAAAGCTATTTTTGATTTATCAGTTTTGCCCATTTGTATTTTTTTGTGTATAATTTGTAGTACATTGTGTACTTAGATACATATGTTTCTTTTATGTTCATGGTTATATTTTATTGTTATTGTATCCCATAATTTCCCATATAGCCCTATGTTAAATGGGTTAGAATGACTTATGTTATAATGTTAAATGGACCGCCCTTGGCTTCACACCTATTTTTTTTTTCTATATCTGTACCATAGCGATCTGTATTTTCCCACAATGCTATTTCTTTTCTTTCTTGGCTATTTCTTTGGCTAAATTTTTTCTGATTTGAAGTAATGGTCAGATTTTTTCTACAAGTTGTTACTCTTTTTATTAGTGAAAACTGTATCAAAATCAGTTATAGGTGGTTTAGAAAAAGTTAGCGGAGAAACAGAAAGACGTAGACATAGCAACTTCATAATATACCATAGAGATTTTAAAGGGTCTACCAATGTTTGTTCACACATTATAAACCTCCTGTCATCCCACATATTTTGTTGTAGGCACACTATTGCTTATAGGATCTATCTAGCTATAATTCCAGTGTTTAGATATATTATACTAATAATATTCATTGAGTTTTACAGCAAGTTGAAATTAATATATAGCTTGGATTACTTTTTGCAGTTGCCAGTTTTTTATTTAAATAAGATTTTTTTACACTGCTGTTTTAACTGGCTAGGAGCAAGAGAAAACATTGTCTTTTAACTCTTTTGATAAAAAAAACCTTCTTTTATTTAGTTGTGGTTTTTTTTACTAGATACCAGTATATTTTTGTCTTTTCTGTACATACCTTCTGGATACAACAGGAAGCAGTTGTTATTTTGGACTCTATAACAGATCAAAAGAAAGCTCTAAAGATATTTATTCTTTAGACGCGTAATTACGTCTTTCTGGTATTAAACCATTAAAAATAAAGATGATATAATAAGACTTATTTTTAGTACAGTTAATTCAATACATTTCATGCATAAGTCATTTCAACTAAGTAAATCTCGAAAACTTGTTAGACTCAAGAAATATGCATTGATTAATAAAGTTAATGAAGACTTGTAAAATAATATGTTTGAAATGATGAGAAATGAAAAATACTATGCATAACTAAGATTTGTAATATGAATGCTACACAAATGTTAACCTTAAAATGTGATTGTTAACTTTCCAGCAAGACTCACTACCTCGAAGCCATCACACTCTCTCTGCTTCCTCACACCACCTCCATCGTGGAGCTCAGTCCTTTGATGCATCATCAAACAGCAGTGGCATATCGTCTACACACGTTGTAGAGATTCACAGTACAAATGGCTCTGACACCTCATCCAGATGGGGCAACTCTCTCGGTAGCCACGGCTCTTCGTCTGGCCTCGTCTCCATAGCGACAGAGAACAATAATGTCAAATTCACTGCCCCACATTGCCTGGACAACCTCCAGCCAGCCATCAAGGACTCCAAAGATCTTCCCACACCTTCCTCCACGCCTACCACCTCCAGGAAGTCTAGGCGAAGATCGAACCTATTCACTCCGTCGAAAAAAGGCGATGATAGGTTGAAGAATGGGGAGCTGGGCTCGGGTAGAGCTATTCCATTAAAACAGGGATATTTGTACAAGAAGAGCAGTAAGGCTTTGAACAAGGAGTGGAAGAAAAAGTACGTGACACTATGTGACGATGGCAGGTTGACTTATCACCCGAGCTTACATGTAAGTTTATTTTGGCTGTATCTAAATTTATTTGTTCTTTGAAAGAAAGAAAAATGTTTATTTGGTACATTGTAAAGTATTGGTATAATTTAGAAAAAAGTGTTTGGCTAATAAAAAATGTCTTCAACAATGTATATTATTTTTGGATAATTTTTTAATAACTATTTTACATTTTTAACTAAAAGTGTATTAGCTATATAATTACCTAACTAAAATATTTGACTTACTTTAAGAGTTACTTGTATTATAGGCGATGGTAGCCACCTGCTATCAAGTAGTCTGTGGACCTTCACATGAAAAGTAAATAAAGATGTGAAATTAATAATATTATTATTTGGCTTGATAGTCTAACTAAAAGATAAAAATTAATATATTTACATAGTTTATGACAGCATCAGACACAGACAGTGAAATCGCACAATTTTTTTTATATAAAAAATAATATTTATTAAAATTTCATTTGAATAATTTATTTGTATGACTTTTTATCGTCTTGTAATTTTGTCAATTGAAATTTATTCAAGGATTACATGGAAGACGTGAATGGCAAAGAGATATCTCTGCAATATGTAACGGTGAAGGTGCCCGGACAGAAGCCTCGAGGCTCCAAATCCATCATCACAACTGTTCCCGGATACAACGGATACAGTTTGGACCTACATGACAGTATCAGTGGACTCTCATTAGGTGAGACATCAAATTAGTTTTGTGCTAACTTTTTTTCACATTTTAAGTCTGCCTATGTCCAGCTTTTTAGCTATCTCTATAGCAAATTCCATCAAAATCTCTTAAATATAATATGCATTATATAAAAACGAAACAGACAAACCTTTCGCATTTATAATATTAGATAGTGATGATGATGATATTTGATGAAAATTGTATCACATTTCGTTCTAGTCTTGGTTTAGAATAAAAGGCTAATTGTGAAACATTGAACTTGAAAAATATTAATATAATTTAAATCCTTAAGAAATAAAGTCTGCTTCAATTCTTGGTGAATTGGAAGTCTGGTTAATTCTTGACTTGACTGAAGCCATAATAAAAGTTTTATAATTATTCATGTAACTGAAATTACAATGCAGTTAAATGCATTGTAATTTCGACAAAATAACGCATATAGCTCCATTTTTAAAATGCCATAACTGTTTTGTTATAAGTGATCAATTCCAGAAACTTACAGTATAATGCATAATTAGCAAAGAATTTATTTATTAATTTATGCTTATTGTAACTAGGTTATAAAGACACGAAGCCCACTAGGGCCACAGACAAAGCTCTGCTCTCGGCGTTTGAGACAATGAAGGAGCCGACCTCGAGTAGACAGTCGCTGCAACCGGATGAGTTAACCTCCACCAACGGAGCGGATAAGGATACGCCTCATGTCAAGAAACGACACAGAAGGATGAAGAGCAGTGGCGTCAAGAAGGATGGGGATGACGGTGAGATACTTTTTCTTTTCTCTTGTCTTGTCTCCTCAATGACTTTTTATACAAAAATATTCTACATTAAATTAGACAGGCACTGAGTTACTAACTAAAGCATTAAGTTTATGTGCTCTAACAGCAGAATTAGACATTCAAAATAGCTGCAAGTCCATTCACAGTGATTAAAGTTGAAATTCTACTGGCTTCATTTTGCCGTGCACAGGGCTCTATCCTTAGTTATTATTTCATCTGAGCTTTAGCTGCATATAATATTTTTGAAATTAATGCGGATGCGTTGCAGAGGGCGAGGTTACGACCGCGTGCGAGTTCACGATCGTGAGCCTGGATGGGAAGCGGTGGCGGTGGGAGGTAGGGGGCGCGGGCGGCGTGGCCGCGGCGGCCGAACGCGACGCCTGGGTGGCCGCCGTCGAGGCGCAGATACTCGCTTCGCTGCAGGGCCGGGTGAGTCATACTCGATTCTCTACCGTAGCGCCTGGTGCGTACGGCTCACTTTCGCGGTGTCGCTAACTGCGGTGTGTGTTCGACAGACGTCCCGCCAACCGGCGCCCACCGGAGCCAACTCGACGGGCGACGTGCGAGCCACTTACTACGTCAGGCGAGTCAAGGGCAACGACAAGTGCTGCGACTGCAGCTCCCCAGGTATTACTTCACTTACATATTAATCATCTCAGCCGTCACATCTTACCCTGTAGAACCTGTCATAAGTAGCCCTGGATATAGGATATATTATATTAGAGTAAATAAATGTATTTTTATCAAGTGAATCTTATTACGGTTAACACTAAAGCAACATTTAAACACTTTTCAGATCCAGACTGGGCGAGTCTAAACCTGGGAGTGTTGATTTGCATAGAGTGCTCCGGCGTGCACAGGAACCTCGGCTCGCACGTGTCTCGGGTTCGATCCCTCGACTTGGACGAGTGGCCGTGAGTATTTATTCACATATTTTCATTACATATATGACAGTAATATGACATCCATGGATTTATAAAAAAAATTACAGTACCTACACACAAACAAGATGAAAGAATAAATTTTCATGTGTTAAGTTTTTGTTTAAATTTAAAAATGTCAAGAATAATTTGATATCGTGTTCGATTAGATTTCGGCCCCTTAAAGTCGTGTTACACGAATGAATTGTTGGCAATCTATTTTTTACTATTCAAAGACTTCTTCTAGACATTATCTTCTGCTGGTCAAAACTTTTGGTTTTTTGGTATAGCCATGAATGTTTGGTGGTTTCAGATTGAGTCACGTCAGTGTTATGGTGTCCATGGGCAATACTCTCGCGAACTCAATCTGGGAGGCGGACCTCAGAGGACATTTGAAGCCTATCCCCACCTCCAGCAGAGAGGAGAAAGAACGGTCAGTATTATTGTAGTATCTTGTTGTTGTATTGTAGTAATGTTACGTATGTACCAACATGTACCAATGTTGTATTTTAGTAATACAAAAAAAAATACGATTGAATTGTTTCATTATTCCTACTAACATTAATATTGAAAATCTGAAAATAGTAGTTTTGTTCATGTAACACGAGTTATCGAGTAGCTAAGGGGAGAGTATAATTTAATTGATAAAATTTGGATAAGCTGGAGCTTCGTGAATAGTGAACGCACTCGTTAATAGCCTACAGCTACGTGAAATATTAAAACATTGACTGCTTGTAACTTTTGTCAATATTTGTTAAATTGAAATTATTGCGTTCAGGTGGATAAGACTGAAGTACGAGAGGCGCGCGTTCGTGCGAGCGGGCGAAGTTGGAACGAGCCTCGAGGCGGTACGTGGCGCCAGTGCGCGCGGAGACGTGTACGCTCTTTGCCGCGCACTGGCTGAACCCCCGCCACGCGCGCCCGCTCCGCTCGACCGCCATCGGGCACTGCGTGCCGCCGCCGCCGCCGGACACCTCGCCGCCGCTCAACTGCTCATCTGGCACAACGCCAACCCCAATTATCCCGACGCCGACGGACACACCTGCGTTTTCTACGCGCGCGCCGCCGCCAACCACCTCTCGGGCATTCCCGTCCAGCTGCCTAAGAACCTGCAGCTCACCTGCCCCCTCCATCCTTCGCCGCATCTCCCGCTTCCGCCGAGTCACAGCGGATCCGAAACTAACTCGACCAGTTCCGCCTCGAGTAAAAACTCGCTAAAGAATCCGGAACCGGATTGCAATTGTATAATTTTCGACCTCCTCAACGCTCAGAGCGCTTCAAACGCGCTAGTAGAGCTGCTCATAAGCCTGCAAAGCAACCAGTACATGAACGGGTACGAAGGCGTCAGTTCGACCATGGGTCGTCCGTCGCTAGGGCCGAATCTGTCACTGACCAACGGTAAATGTACAGCAGGTAGCGTAGTTTGAATCCGCTATGGACTTGACCGTGCCAAAGACTTTTAAATAGCAGACGCAACTCGAATAGATACTGATTGTAAGGCTGTAAAGCTTACAATGCTTAAATATGTCATTTATATCAATCAATGAAACTACATAATAATATGCAAAGTAAACCACCAGTAAACAGAATATAGTTTAATTGAACACTTAATATTAATGCAATAAATGTGAATGAGTATTCAAGAGATGCACATGAGACCACCAGTTACTTGGATATAGCATCGGACATAGATTAACATTGCAAAGGTCCCCGTTGCTTTCAAAATATTATAATTTGGGTCGCGATCAAAGTGCACATTGATATGCATGATAATATAAAATTCATGTACATTGTACTCATCACAGATAATATAATATAATATTAAAATATATAATGGGGGGAACCAACTTCATACTTGAGAAAGTGTCAATCGAACACTCTATAGTAGCAAAAGGGCATAAGTACTCTCCATGTAAGTCTTTGTCTTCTGTCTGCGTTTATAAGTCTATGGTTCGTGCGACTGAAATATTAGAGAATTTAATCAGTTACCAAATGCATGTACAGTTGATGGCGAAATGCGTTAACAATTTTGACCATAGAGAAGCGCGTTAGATTCGTTATAATAATTATGTTACCGACGTAAATAGAAGCAAAAAAAAGGAAGATACGGTACACTCACACACAACTTGTACCCTTAATTTTTCAACATCGACTTGCTGTTCAATGCGCACTTATGCTTGTGTTATAGGCGACGGTACCCACCTAACATAAAGCGGAAAAAAATATCGAATATATCTAATAATAGAGAGAGATGGTAATGTATGTGTGTCATTACGCATACGTGCATACAAAAGTTCATACTTTTTATTGTTTGAACGGCCGAATGAAAGTGAGACCACTGGACTCAGAATATAAGGACCACGCGCGGATACTGAGTAACGTATCTTCCTCTTTCTTTTTCCATCTACGGTCACCG
This sequence comes from Synanthedon tipuliformis, assembly GCA_947623395.1. Lineage (NCBI taxonomy): Eukaryota > Metazoa > Arthropoda > Insecta > Lepidoptera > Sesiidae > Synanthedon > Synanthedon tipuliformis. Next base: position 10,429,970 of record OX392415.1, on the reverse strand, counting down.
ATAACTATTTCGGTGTATAAAAATAGAAGAAACTCTCTTTTATTTCAAATATAATTAGTTACATTAATTGTCTGACGGAGTTGACATGTATTTTTCAAAAAGGGACGTATTTAAATAAATATATATGTCTGTCAATTTATAAGTAAAAATGTTTAGGAAAATATATTATGTATATTTATGATGGTGAAAATTAAAATTCGTATCTACCCCCTTTTACACATATCCAATAATGTAATAGTTCAAATCCCCCCCTTTTTAAATAATTTTAAAGATAACATATTAGGCGTAGCTCCCACACATAATTATGCACATTTTACTAATAATAATTTATATGAATTATTTAAATAATTGAAGTTTTTTTTTTTCTAAATGTAAAGATTTCTCGTGTACAATCCAGGTTTAATTACGTCGTTGAATCTAAATGTTTCAAAACGTTAGGTTCCAGGCTAGATTTTTATTAGGTTATACGTAAATTATTAAATTTAGGTGCAAGATCTCAGCTCAACGCTAATTGTAGGGTAACAATACTTTAGTGGTATGTAGTGTACTGATTTTTCTAGAATGTTTCTAGAATTTTAGCGGTAATTAATATTAATTATTAGTCTTCAAATATTCAAAATCTCAAAAGCGAACTACTTAGATTCGTATTTAAAGAATGTGTTTTCGATGTAATTTCAAAACTTGGACAAATTTAAATGTAGCGATAAATTCCAATTAAAAAGTTAGTGAAAATTTGAAATTTATTATAATATTTTAAAATACTCATAAATTCTAATAGGGAATAATGAAGGACTCGGAATGACTACGTTCTACATAGTAACAGTACTAAAGTACGTTACTAACTTAATTGTACATTAAACTTAAATATTAATGTACAATTTTTAAGAAATTTTTTAATTTATTTTAAAATTCATCCCACAAAATCTTTAACGCAGATGTGAGATCTTTATATAATATAGAAATTCATAAATATACAATGTTATTCAGAAGTAACTTCGTCACCTGTCTTTATGTCTCTTTCATACAAACTAAATGACAGATTGAAAATTATAGGAATATTATCTCATTTTAAAGTAGCTTTTCACAATTTCACTTCTTTTCTCTTGTCATAATCCAATACCTTATCCTTGATTACTATCAAGTGGACCGTTAGCCTGTCTCGACTACCTTAACATACAAAAAAATACTAGCCTTTTTTGTGCAAGACGTAGTTGTTCCGAATGTTTTGATAGCTATGAAACCATTGTAGGCAACACTATTGTTTCAATATCATCTGTAAATTCTTAAAAATGTAGGATTCCATTTTTTAATTCAAAATTAGCTTAAAAAATTAAGTTTATGTCCAATGTGGATTTTTAAAAGCGCTTAAATTATTAAGTTTTCTTTGAGTATTTTTAAACGGATCTAAGAGACAAACACATTCCATTTCTGATAAAAAAAAAATTAAAATAGAAAATTAGCGTATACAATACATACATACATACATACATACATAATTATATTTATGAATAGTTAATGTGATATTTGTAAGGTTTCCCGTATTAAGCCAAATGTACTGAACCCTTCTGTGCCTACTTTAGGTAGTTTATGCTTCCCTGAACGTAGTCTGGGAGCCGAAAGGAAAATCAATGGGAAAATTGTACGTCGCTCTCGGCCTACGATCAGGCCCTTTCCAAATATGTAATGTAAATCACTTTGTATAACGTCGTTTTTAGTAGGTATTATATATTAACTTAAAATTAACTTGTGCGTCCGTTACATTTCATTTTTTTATTTCACTTATTTTCACATTATGTATAAGAAATCAGATTATTGTCTAATTTTTCTTAGTAATGTATAATATTATATAATTCTTGTGATTTTATGTCAATTTTCGCTGTAAAATATTTTCTGTATTATTTATATTTTAATTGGCCAGAAAAAGTTGACAGGTTGATGACATATTAATTGCATTAAAAATTGTATAGAATTGATTGATAAATTTTAATTATTATTTTTTTACGTATAAATTGCAATCGAGTATATTACATAAAGTTATAATTTATTTTTGGGATATTTTAAGGCGTTTTGAATTTCCATACATATTTTTTAATTATCTTGACAATTTTTTTAATAATTTTATGACATTTCAATTATTATATTCTTAACGCACGTTAAGTTGTAAATTTTAGTGTTTTAATCCGTTTACCGACGTCAGTATTCGTATATTGTATAAACTGCACATTAGACGTTTTGAACGCACGTTCTCTGTATGTATATGTTTTAATAATTTTCACTGTTGAAATTTTATTGATAATTTTAAATGCGTTATCTTTTGTATTTTGATTGACGATTTTATTGTGTTACGTGTAATTTTTAGTTGTGTATATTTGTTTGTACGGGCCAAAGAGCTTAATGTAAATATGTGACACGCAGCTGTTAGGGGCGAGTCTTTCGTTAATATAATTGTAAGAAGATTTGTTGATGTTCTTGATCTTGTGAAAATAAAGCGTAAATGCGTACACGATTTTTTTTGTCTTATTTATTTAATTATTTTGGGTACTTACTGTTCCAGAATTTATCCAAACCCAAAATAACTAACGATTAAAATATATTATAATCTTTGACCATCTGTCAAGTAGGCTAACCGTCATTTAAACTCGCTGGTCACCAGGGATTATGGTAAAAGTCCCAAACATTAAAAAGAATATAATAAAAAAAATTCGCCTATCGAAGAATGCACTAAACCGAGTGCATAATTTAATAAAAACATAAGTAGTTAGTGAAAGGGTCTAATTGATTTTCTTTTTTTATTGATACGCAGTAGATTACTACTGCGTTAATTAATACTTTTTATCAACTATAAAAAAAAAACATTCAAATGATGAAAGTGATTACTTTGATCATTCAGAGTTTAGACTCCAATTGAAATTAATTGTCGAACACTGAACGCATACATTAAAGTAAATTGATGTTTATTGCCTTCAAATAAATGTTCATTCGCTGCTCAATAAGATCTGTTTACACATTTCAATAGAAATGCTACGATCCATTTTCTGTCACTGCAGAAATAGAGCAAAGGGCTGAAGCTTGAAATCTCCTGTCAAAGGGATTTCGAACTAAAGGAATTAAATCTATCTGATGAACATATTCTTATTTTTATTTAGGTCATGGCACTTCTTACATAGTGGTGAAGATTCTTTTCTGTATTGATCTGGTAGCAGAGTGTAAATGAAACATCTTAATTCTTATGTGCACATTATTACGTATATTTTCTTTCTTATTTTAATTTCAACAAACATTCATTATAAATAATACATTAATAAATATAAAATATCACTAAACCCTCTAACAAAACTGACTTCAATCAATTTTCTCTGTCATATAAAATTCTCTGTGACTTTCTTCTAAATTTAAACTCTAGTTTAAATACAATTTCTTTTTAAAATCAGCCAGTGATATTTAACATTCAATTTCTCAACATGCTGTGATATGGGGCAGAGGACTGTGTGTGCTGACGAGCTTTATAGAATTATAGAAATGTCTATATATCCAACAGTGGAGAGATACATGCTGATTGATTCTGATAAACATTTCATTATTAGGTATGTATTTAGATAGTGCATTATAGAAGATATGTCACGTAAATATCAGTCAGTGCAACACTTGTAAATGTATATTAGATAGGTAGATACTTGTAAATAAATGATAACATAAAATACGATTAGTAATATTTAATTTATTTCTATTTTGTGACAATCTTTGCATATCAGCATGTGACAGTATGACTTCCACATCAAAAGCGTTGCCGAACTGGATGGATGGACTGTATGGATGATGACCTGTATGCGGGGCACCAATGTCGTGTCATAAGTCATAACGTCTCCGCGACCCCGCCAATTAACGGTCGTGCTAGAAAATCGTTGGGTTTTTTTAGCCTACGGTTTTAGCCGGTATCCAACCCAACGATAAAAAAGGGACGATTCTCTGGGCCGACATAGGAAGTGACTTTTTCAAAATTGGCTCTGCTCTGGATCTTGCAAATAGTGGCACAGCACACTGTTTTGCAGTCCGTCATTTGGGCCATCGTCTGGCGGAATTATCCTTACTAATATTATAAACGTGAATGTGAGTTTGTTTGTTACGCATTCACGCAAAAACTACTGAATCGATCACCATGAAATTTCGCATACACGTTGTCTGGGACACCAGAAAGAACTAGGGTACTTATCATTCAGAACGCGGATGAAGTCGCGGGCACCAGCTTGTATTTAAATAAAGCTAAACCCATGTATCATATGTATACTTACTTACCTACTTATTTAACAAGTTTACATATAAAACTTTGCCACGCAGATACTTAGGTACGATTCAGAATTGTTATATCAATATTATGCCTGATGTTGGGTCTCAAACAAGTTGATAAATCTACTCAACGTTTCGTTTACGGCAGGATTAATTAATATCTTATCTCGTGGTGGTCATAAAATAGTGAAATACATTTTTTTATATACCTAGGTGAGCATGTGAGACGAAATGAAGTAGTTCATTTTGGAATGCAAACAAGTAATGAGAATTAATATACCTAAGCGTAAAAAAGAATAACCGACAACAATAAATTTATAGATACATAGTTGTAAAAATTTATCGCGTTGTGCTAAAGAAGTACCTACCTACCTAAGAAGCTTTATTGCGCAACAATTTCAAATGTTGTGAAATCTTTGTGAGGCATTAGCTTACATATTATTGAGAAATAATTGACAATCGGGTGTAAGCTACGAAATTCATAGTATTAATAGCCAGAGTATAAATATATATATTAATAGAATTTAGCACAACGCCCCGTTTTCGCGCTTTTTTGCGCAACAATTTCAAATGTTGTGAAATACTTTATTGATTTTTTTTCAATGATTTATTTTTATCTTTTGACATGGTCCTATCTTTGTGATGCATTAGGTTACACATTGTTGAGAAATAATTGACAATCGGGTGTAAGCTACGAAATTCATCATAGTACGAAATTATAATAAAAATTAAGTGGATAGGTAGTCTGAAACACATGAAAATTTTAGTGCATTATTGTTGTACTTTTATTGTTTTTTCCATTTCGTTTTCATTCACTCTTTTCCAATTTCCTTTAACATTTTGAATTAGATTTTTTTTATATATGCTACCTAAAGACTATATAAGTATATATAATTTTTAACACGTGATTCGTAAACCAACTTATAAATCCAACCAACAAACCCTTTCTGTTTCAGAAACTACCCTTACTGTTTCAGAACTAATTGGAAAAATTAGTCAAATTTCAAAAGCATTATATTTTCAGTAAGTATTATAAAGATCAGGGCCGCGTACTAAATGTTTTATATGGCCCAGAATTTAATCTTGATAACATACATACCTATTACGAAATTCAAGCAATCTACTCGTAGGTGTATTAAAAGAAGATTCATCATCATGAGTTTGAGGGTTCTGTTTTCTTTTATAAAAAATTGCTACATACTAATTTATCCGATAAATTTTCATGTTATTTTTTGTTTTAATAATAATTTCATTTATTTTCTCATTTGTCTAAAAATGAAAATAAAATAACAAAATTAAACTCTATAAAGTATCAGTGATGAAGAGAAAAAATAAATTAAAATAAATATAAAAGATAGGTTAATAAATAAAATTTTATTTTAATGAACCACAATCAAAATAAAATCAAAACAACGTGATGATTTCGATGAACAAACTTAAACGTCGTTAACCTAAACCTTATGTAATAATGTGGTTATAATTTTTTTTGTTTTACTTTAGAATTGTTATTGTTCCATAATTCTAATAGGATAAAACCATTGTATTAATTATTATACAATGGTTTTATATTTTATATTAAATAAAACTGGTGATTTGTCTGATAAAAACAACTATAGACCTATTTCTCTGGCTACGGTTGTGGCAAAAGTTTTTGATAGTATGCTTAATACACAGTTGGAAAAATATGTGTCTTTGCATGATAATCAATTTGGATTTAGACGGCGATTATCAACTGAAAGTGCCATACTTTGTCTTAAGCATACTGTCCAATACTATAGTTGTCGCAAAACTCCAGTATATGCGTGTTTCCTCGACTTATCCAAGGCGTTTGATCTGGTTGCATACGATATTATGTGGGAAAAATTGGAAAATATCAACTTACCATCTGAAATTGTTAGTATTTTTAAATATTGGTATGGGCACCAGGTTAATAGTGTGGCATGGGCAGGAACAATGTCAGAAACATACAGATTAGAATGCGGAGTGTGACAGGGCGGTATCACCTCACCCACTTTATTCAATATATACGTAAACGCACTGATCGAAGAGCTCAGCAACCGTTTGTTGATGTTCTTGATCTTGTGAAAATAAAGCGTAAATGCGTACACGATTTTTTTTTGTCTTATTTATTTAATTATTTTGGGTACTTACTGTTCCAGAATTTATCCAAACCCAAAATAACTAACGATTAAAATATATTATAATCTTTGACCATCTGTCAAGTAGGCTAACCGTCATTTAAACTCGCTGGTCACCAGGGATTATGGTAAAAGTCCCAAACATTAAAAAGAATATAATAAAAAAAATTCGCCTATCGAAGAATGCACTAAACCGAGTGCATAATTTAATAAAAACATAAGTAGTTAGTGAAAGGGTCTAATTGATTTTCTTTTTTTATTGATACGCAGTAGATTACTACTGCGTTAATTAATACTTTTTATCAACTATAAAAAAAAACATTCAAATGATGAAAGTGATTACTTTGATCATTCAGAGTTTAGACTCCAATTGAAATTAATTGTCGAACACTGAACGCATACATTAAAGTAAATTGATGTTTATTGCCTTCAAATAAATGTTCATTCGCTGCTCAATAAGATCTGTTTACACATTTCAATAGAAATGCTACGATCCATTTTCTGTCACTGCAGAAATAGAGCAAAGGGCTGAAGCTTGAAATCTCCTGTCAAAGGGATTTCGAACTAAAGGAATTAAATCTGTCTGATGAACATATAAGTATGCTGTGATATGGGGCAGAGGACTGTGTGTGCTGACGAGCTTTATAGAATTATAGAAATGTCTATATATCCAACAGTGGAGCGATACATGCTGATTGATTCTGATAAACATTTCATTATTAGGTAGGTATGTATTTACAAAGTGCATTATAGAAGATATGTCACGTAAATATCAGTCAGTGCAACACTTGTAAATGTATATTAGATAGGTAGATACTTGTAAATAAATGATAACATAATAATACGATTAATAATATTTAATTTATTTCTATTTTGTGACAATCTTTGCATATCAGCATGTGACAGTATGACTTCCACATCAAAAGCGTTGCCGAACTGGATGGATGGACTGTATGGATGATGACCTGTATGCGGGGCACCAATGTCGTGTCATAAGTCATAACGTCTCCGCGACCCCGCCAATTAACGGTCGTGCTAGAAAATCGTTGGGTTTTTTTAGCCTACGGTTTTAGCCGGTATCCAACCCAACGATAAAAAAGGGACGATTCTCTGGGCCGACATAGGAAGTGACTTTTTCAAAATTGGCTCTGCTCTGGATCTTGCAAATAGTGGCACAGCACACTGTTTTGCAGTCCGTCATTTGGGCCATCGTCTGGCGGAATTATCCTTACTAATATTATAAACGTGAATGTGAGTTTGTTTGTTACGCATTCACGCAAAATCTACTGAATCGATCACCATGAAATTTCGCATACACGTTGTCTGGGACACCAGAAAGAACTAGGGTACTTATCATTCAGAACGCGGATGAAGTCGCGGGCACCAGCTTGTATTTAAATAAAGCTAAACCCATGTATCATATGTATACTTACTTACCTACTTATTTAACAAGTTTACATATAAAACTTTGCCACGCAGATACTTAGGTACGATTCAGAATTGTTATATCAATATTATGCCTGATGTTGGGTCTCAAACAAGTTGATAAATCTACTCAACGTTTCGTTTACGGCAGGATTAATTAATATCTTATCTCGTGGTGGTCATAAAATAGTGAAATACATTTTTTTATATACCTAGGTGAGCATGTGAGACGAAATGAAGTAGTTCATTTTGGAATGCAAACAAGTAATGAGAATTAATATACCTAAGCGTAAAAAAGAATAACCGACAACAATAAATTTATAGATACATAGTTGTAAAAATTTATCGCGTTGTGCTAAAGAAGTACCTACCTACCTAAGAAGCTTTATTGCGCAACAATTTCAAATGTTGTGAAATCTTTGTGAGGCATTAGCTTACATATTATTGAGAAATAATTGACAATCGGGTGTAAGCTACGAAATTCATAGTATTAATAGCCAGAGTATAAATATATCTATTAATAGAATTTAGCACAACGCCCCGTTTTCGCGCTTTTTTGCACAACAATTTCAAATGTTGTGAAATACTTTATTGATTTTTTTCAATGATTTATTTTTATCTTTTGACATTGTCCTATCTTTGTGATGCATTAGGTTACACATTGTTGAGAAATAATTGACAATCGGGTGTAAGCTACGAAATTCATCATAGTACGAAATTATAATAAAAATTAAGGTAGTCTGAAACACATGAAAATTTTAGTGCATTATTGTTGTACTTTTATTGTTTTTTCCATTTCGTTTTCATTCACTCTTTTCCAATTTCCTTTAACATTTTGAATTAGATTTTTTTTATATATGCTACCTAAAGACTATATAAGTATATATAATTTTTAACACGTGATTCGTAAACCAACCTATAAATCCAACCAACAAACCCTTTCTGTTTCAGAAACTACCCTTACTGTTTCAGAACTAATTGGAAAAATTAGTCAAATTTCAAAAGCATTATATTTTCAGTAAGTATTATAAAGATCAGGGCCGCGTACTAAATGTTTTATATGGCCCAGAATTTAATCTTGATAACATACATACCTATTACGAAATTCAAGCAATCTACTCGTAGGTGTATTAAAAGAAGATTCATCATCATGAGTTTGAGGGTTCTGTTTTCTTTTATAAAAAATTGCTACATACTAATTTATCCGATAAATTTTCATGTTATTTTTTGTTTTAATAATAATTTCATTTATTTTCTCATTTGTCTAAAAATGAAAATAAAATAACAAAATTAAACTCTATAAAGTATCAGTGATGAAGAGAAAAAATAAATTAAAATAAATATAAAAGATAGGTTAATAAATAAAATTTTATTTTAATGAACCACAATCAAAATAAAATCAAAACAACGTGATGATTTCGATGAACAAACTTAAACGTCGTTAACCTAAACCTTATGTAATAATGTGGTTATAATTTTTTTTGTTTTACTTTAGAATTGTTATTGTTCCATAATTCTAATAGGATAAAACCATTGTATTAATTATTATACAATGGTTTTATATTTTATATTAAATAAAACTGGTGATTTGTCTGATAAAAACAACTATAGACCTATTTCTCTGGCTACGGTTGTGGCAAAAGTTTTTGATAGTATGCTTAATACACAGTTGGAAAAATATGTGTCTTTGCATGATAATCAATTTGGATTTAAACGGCGATTATCAACTGAAAGTGCCATACTTTGTCTTAAGCATACTGTCCAATACTATATTTGTCGCAAAACTTCAGTATATGCGTGTTTCCTCGACTTATCCAAGGCGTTTGATCTGGTTGCATACGATATTATGTGGGAAAAATTGGAAAATATCAACTTACCATCTGAAATTGTTAGTATTTTTAAATATTGGTATGGGCACCAGGTTAATAGTGTGGCATGGGCAGGAACAATGTCAGAAACATACAGATTAGAATGCGGATTGAGACAGGGCGGTATCACCTCACCCACTTTATTTTATTCAATATATATGTAAACGCACTGATCGAAGAGCTCAGCAACCAGCGTCTTGGTTGTCACATTGATTGGGTATGTGTCAATAATCTTAGTTATGCAGACGACATGGTGTTGTTGAGCGCTTCTGTCTGTGGTTTACGTAAACTTCTGAACATCTGTGGTATGCGTGTAGGCATGGGCTGAAATATAATGTCACCAAAAGTCAGTTCATGATCTTTGAGACGGCAACTGTTAAAAGCCCTAATAAAGTACCACTTGTGTGTATGAATGGCACTTCCCTTGAAAAGGTGGACCATTTTAAATATTTAGGGCACATAGTCACGGCCGACTTAAAAGACAATGCCGATATTGATAGGGAACGAAGGGCTCTGTCCATAAGGACAAATATGCTAGCGCGCAGATTTGCACGATGTTCAAAAAATGTAAAACTAACATTATTTAAAAATCTGACCCAAAAGATTAAAGAAAATTGTTCACAAAATTCAATCCCAAAAACAAATCATACTCATTGTACCATACATAATAATATCAAGTTGATAGAAAACAAGATAAGCGACGGTGATCTCAAAGGTGCCGCTCGTTTATTGTTCTCAAGCGACATGATATCTCCAGAATCCCCAGACACTCTTCTAGCCCTACAGACCAAACACCCCCCAGCTCCCGCAAACCCTTACTTTTTGGACCCACCAACAGCAAACTCAAGAATAGCGATGTAACCAATGCTATTTTGTCTTTTAAGACGGGTTCTGCAGCAGGCCTGGATGGACTTTCACCTCAACATTTAAAGGATTTAACATCTCATTCTGTGGGCAACGCAAGTGAAAACCTAACAGACTCCATTACAAAATTAATCAATTTCATGTATTTAGGAAAAGTTCATCACGACATTTTACCGATACTGTATGGTGCAAACCTTATCGCACTTACTAAAAAAGATGGAGGAGTGAGACCAATTGCTATTGGAACAACACTCCGACGTTTAGCCTCCAAAATTGCTGTTCGACATATTATATCAAAATTACAAACATCATTCGAACCTACTCAACTAGGCTTTGGTGTAAAGGGAGGTTGCGAGGCGGCAGTGCATGCTCTCCGCACTTTCCTTAACACGACAAAATTTGAAGTGTTACTAAAAATTGACGTAAAGAACGCTTTCAACTCCGTTAACAGGGATATCTTACTGTCAGAAATAAAATTAAACATTCCCGAAATATATAACTATTTACTTCATTGTTACGCGGATCCGACTATGTTAATGTACCGATCACATGAGTTATCATCAGAAGTCGGATGTCAGCAAGGTGATCCTCTGGGGCCAGCAATATTTAGTTTAGCGATAAATCCGATTATACGAAATTTGGAATCAAAATTTAATATATGGTACCTTGACGATGGGACCTTAGGAGGTGATGCCAACACAGTACTTTCAGATCTCTCCTCGATTGTGAAAAAATTCAAGTCCATCGGTTTGGAGCTAAATTTTAATAAATGCGAACTTTATATTCAAGATTCGCTTTTAAATATCGATCTTATTAAACATAAATTTAACCAACTTGCACCAAATATAAATATAGTTAATAAAAATACTCTTCACCTCCTAGGATCTCCCATTTTTGATGAATGCATACCAGAATATATTCAAAATTGTATTACAAAATTTCAAAATTATTCCCATCGCCTTCTAGAAATCAGTCCACATTTTGCATTTTCGATTATGAAATTTTGCCTTTTTGTTCCTAAATTAACTTATGTGCTACGCTGCTGTCCTCTTTGGAAATTTAAAAATCTTTTATCAAAAATAGACAACTTGCTCAAAAATATTTTAGAATCAGTTTTAAACGTACAACTAAACGAGCAGTCTTGGACTCAGGGATCTCTTCCCATCCGACACGGTGGGTTGGGGATTCGTAAAGTTTCCAGCGTGGCTTTACCGGCTTTTTTATCATCAGTTCATGCCTCTTTGAATCTCGTAGGTAAAATCCTCTGTTCAAACTGCGAAATTCAGGGCATGGACGATGCTAATAAGGCCTGGCTAATTGCTTGCCCCGGTCAAAATTCAGTGCAACTTCCAAATTCTCAACGTAGCTGGGACGATATAGTCTGCAAATTATCATCAGATTCCCTGCTCAGCCAGTGCTACATCACGGGAAGAGCCAGACTCCTCGCTGCTAATACCAGGGAAGCAGGATTCTGGCTCCAAGAACATCCATCTGCAAGCACAGGTACTTTTTTGGATCCCACAACTTTTAGGATATCAGTTTGCCTCCGCCTAGGGGTCCCGGTCTGCGCCCCGCATCAATGTCCCTGCGGCAATATGGTCGACCGTCTTGGCCACCATGGACTGTCTTGTCAGAAAGTGCTGACCGCTTTTCGAGGCATGCTGCCTTAAACGACATCCTCCGCCGGTCTCTTGCATCAGCCAATGTACCAGCCATATTGGAGCCCGTTGGTGTATTGAGAAACGATGGTAAGAGACCGGATGGGATGTCTCTGATTCCATGGAGATTGGGTAGAGTGCTGGTGTGGGATGCTACCTGTTTAGACACACTAGCCCCTTCGCATCTCCATGGAACATCTACAAAGGTAGCAGCCGCAGCAGAGGCGGCTGAAAGGGGTAAAATCCTGAAATATAGTGGTCTCGGCGCGGAATATGTTTTCATACCGTTCGGCGTTGAGACACTCGGTCCGTGGGGCCCTGAAGCAATGGGCCTCTTCAAAGACATTTCGAAGAGGCTTGTTCATGCGACGGGAGATCGGAGAGCTGGCGCTTTCCTCGGCCAACGTATTAGTTTGGCCATTCAACGAGGAAATGCTGCCAGCGTCCTCGGTACAATGCCGCGGGGTCCATTTTTGTATTGAATTTTGTTTTTAGGTATAATTTATTTAGTTATAGTTTGTAAATATTGTAAATTCATATATGTACTTAGTAATTATATGTTATATAATATTGTTGATGATTATATTAAAAGTACAAAATCATAGTGAAAAAAAAAACATTATTTAAAGCATATTGCACATCGTTGTACACTTGTGCTCTATGGGCAAATTATACACAAAAATGTTACAACGCCCTTCGTATCCAATTTAACAACGCGTTTAGGGCGATGTTAGGGCTACCCCGCTTCTGTAGTGCTTCAGGAATGTTCGCTATGATGAGCACTGATTGTTTTTATACAAACATGCGTAAAAAATCTGCGTCACTTGTTAGACGGGTGCGGGGCAGCTCTAACAAAGTTATTGCAATGATCGCTAATAGGCTAGATTGTATATATATCCGACATTGTAGTAGTAGACATGTTGGTGTTAGTTTTTAGCTATTTATGTATGTACTTATTATTATTATTTCTTTTCTTTAATTTTGTATTATATCTTAGTATGTATGTATTATAACTACGTATAAAAATGTAAAATATGGGTTGAATTGAAATAAAATAAAATGAATTTGAATTATTAATATTAAATTGCATCACTAATTGAAACGAGTTTATGGTCCACAGTGATCTTAGTAGATAAAGCGTACTTAGGTAATTACCACAGAACCCTAAGTAAACTCTTAAAATAATAAAATACGTTGGGGAATTTAGACATCTTCTCTATAAAATGATATGTAATTAAAACAGTTACACAGTTTTAAGTTAATCTCACAATGAGCCGTATCAGAGTTAATTCGGAGAGGAGGAACACAGTAACCTCAGAAAATATGCTAGATCTGGACAAAAAACACATTGAAAACATGAAGAACTTACAAGTGAATATTGTCGAATACGATGACATTTTATCATCTGCCGGCGAAATTGGGCCGTTCCAGATTAGGTTGTTTTTCTCCACTTTTCCATTTTACATTTACGGTGTATTCGTTTATATGTCACAATTATTTATGACTGAAGTGTCACCAAACCATTGGTGTTGGATACCGGAGCTCCAAAACTTAACCGATATTGAAAGGAGAACCCTTGCTATTCCACCAGACGCATACAATCGATTCGGATACTCGCGATGTAGAGCTTACGATGCAAATTGGACAGAAGTGTTGACATCTGGAATCACACCTAATGCAACTTGGAATACGATAGCTTGTCGAAACGGATGGGAGTTCAATAAAACTGAAATACCTTATTCTACTATATCTAGTGAAATGGGATGGGTCTGTGAAAAGGATCATTATCAAGCGACTGCCCAAGCCTTTTACTTTCTTGGCTCTGTAGTCGGATGCTTGCCAATTGGCTGGATCGCTGATAAATATGGAAGAGTTTATGCAGCTACGCTTAGCAACTTGATAGCGTTTGCTGGTGGGGTGTCTAGTGTTTTTGTGACAGACTTTTATCAATTTGTTGTTTGCCGGTTCATTATGGGACTCGCTGGCGAAAGATGTTTGCTGATAATATACCTGCTAGTTCTGGAGAACGTTGCTCCAAAATATAGGACGTTGATATCTAACATGTCCTTCGCTTTATTCTTTTCAATGAGTGCCATGATTATACCTTGGGTCGCATATGGTTGTGCTGACTGGAAAACGTTTGGTTTAGCAACAAGTGTTCCCATGATATTAGTTGTAATCGCGCCTTTTGTCATACCGGAGAGTCCAAGATGGCTTATGTCTAAAGGTCGCCTGGATGAAGCTATACAAAAAATTATCACAATTGGACGTGTAAATAAAAAAATTGTTCCACCGAATTTGATAGAACAATTTAAATATAACGAATTAAATAAAAAGGCAGAGGAAGAGAAAAACTTTATTGAATTATTTAAAACGCCTGGCTTAAGAAAAATGATAATTTGCATGTGTGTGGTTTACATGAGTTGCACCATAATGTTTGATTCTTTGGTAAGAAGTTCTGGATCACTTGGATTCAACTTCTTTGTATCGTTCACTTTAATGTCTTTTACTGAACTTCCTGCTTTAGTAATAATGACATTAATTCTAGATCACCTCGGCAGGAGATTCGTTGCAACGACTGCGCTAACATTGGGAAGTGTTTTCAGCATTATATCAGCATTCGTTAGCGACGGTATACCGACAGTAGTATGTGTACTTATAGCGAGATTTTCAGCCAACATAGCTTATGCAACTTCTGAATTATGGTCTCCAGAAATGATGCCAACTTCAGTGAGGGCGTCGGCTTCTGCTTTTGTTAACATTGCTGGATATGCATCAATGATATTAGCTCCATATATTGTATACTTAGAAAACTACGTCTACTGGCTGCCTTTTGTATTAGTTGGATGTGTGTCTTGTGTTGGAGCATTACTTACATTAGCATTACCGGAAACAGCAAACAAAACGATGCCGCAAACATTTGAAGACGCTGAAGAAATGCTTAAATCAGATGTGTTGTGGAGCGTACCCTTTATGGAAAGCAGAAAAATTGAAAAAAATGTCGCAAGAGTTAACGAAGGTTTCACCATGTAATGAAAACACACTCTCATAAATACACCCTAATGATAAGTATAAAACAAATCCATTATGATGTTTTATATTGATTATTTTTTTGCTTATAAAAATGATTGTTGTTTGTCAAACCCGAATGTCCATGCAAATAGAAATCGAATTTACCAAGTAAAAACATTTTATTTTATCTTTATCTCACTACTATATAAGCTCATAAGTATTACTCAATATTCACTACCCAGCAGTTCAATTAAAGTGAGGCGATGCTCTCACGAAAATAAAAAAAGTAATTGAAAACAAAGACACTGATTAAAACGGCCTATTTTATCTATTAGACGAATTAGACGGACAACTTTACAAAGACAACTTTACACAATACTTACAGATTAATAAATATGAAGGGTGACGTGATTAATCAAAAAACTTAAATTTGGAACGTGCGACTCTCATGATATGATGAAGGTAGTGTTGAAGTTTTTTAGATTTTTAGATTTTCATTATTAAGTTTTGTTCCACCCCATCTACAAGTCGGAATCGAAAATTTCGTAAGAAATAAGAAATAAGAAATAAGAAGTAAGTAAATATCAATGATGATATTTACTTACATTCTAGAAACTTATCTATTAAGGGCCTCTTTCACCATCTGTCAAGTAGGCTAACCGCCATTTAAAGTCACCGGTCACCTGGGAGGATGGAGCTAATATAACTTTGTATCTACGGTAAAAGTCCGAAACATTATAAAGAAAATAATAAAAAAAATCGCCTATCGAAGGATGCATTAAACCGAGTACATAATTTAATAAAACATAAAATTATTTCTGAATGTAACTAATCAACACTTTACTTGTAGTTGGTGAAAGATGCCCTAAGGATCTCAAATTTTGATTTGGTGGTAAATTTTCCTGGCTGGACTATAAGCTGTCAGCCACTAATACCGCCTTGATTTATACTTTTATATTTTTTATAACTTTATTACAAAGAATTATAGCAACTTACATATATTTATACAATTATTTATATTGTATTCTACAAAATATATACCTATATAAGTAGAGAGTAGATATGAATAGAACTGTCTAAAGTGTCCATGGCAGGTGCTTAAAAAAAGACAGTAAGTAAAAAAAGGTAAGATAATTTATCAACTCGACTAGCTACTACCTACTCAGAACAATGGGTATTCTTGTGAATGTTGAATTATAGAATTTTACCTGCTTAAGGAAACTGACCACTGGTACGCTAATTCCTCAGTTAAATATCAACATTTCTTTGGTTATATTCACGAGTTATTCTAAATTAGTTATTGAGCGGTTCAATGTATTTGTAGCAAGTATCAAATAAACAACAAACATTATAACATTATTTCATTGATAGAAGTTATTGTTTACCTACTTAATTATTATTATAGAAACACATACTTAATAAGTAAAACCTTTTAAAACAGACGCTGCTATATCCATACTTCTACACTAATCTATTAAATATCTGTCTGTTTGTCAGTCTTTGGCTAGCCGCACACACGCAATAATATTGTCAATAAAGTGCGTATTGACAATAATATTGTGTGTGTGCGGCCCGTATTTCGGTATTGTTCAATATTATTGTGGATTTTCTGAAATTGAGATTTCGCCTCATCAATATCGGGGTGAGGCAGGGGTATTGTCAATAATATTGTCGTTTGCGGGCGCGCGGCAATATTTTAGTCATAGATTAACTTATAATATAAACGGAAAAGATTGAGACAAAGATTTCATAGCAGGCGGACGTTCGGTTCGTGTTTTTGCTCAATATGGAGGACGAAAACGCCATCCATCTATAGTGGAAACTTATCCAGAACTGTAGAATAAATCCATCGAAGTTGTACTTAGTACATTTATTAGATTCAGATGACTTAACTCAGCTTTTATTCTCATCCAGTCTATAATCCATTGTTTCTTTCTTGATTTTTTTTAAACGACAGACAGGGTGACGGTCCACTTGATGGTAGGTGTCTACCGTCGCCTATAACACAAGCAACGCCACAGGTGCTGCAAGTACGCTACCGATCATAGAAGGATTAAGGATAAGGGGAAGAGCATAGAAAGGGTAGTGGGCTCTGGCATCCCTTACTCACTCACCAAAACACAACAGCGCATATGCTATTATTTCACGGTGTTATTCTGTAAGGGGGTGGTTACTACCGCCAGACGGATTGCCTTTTTTGAGAAGTTAAAATTAATGCAACAACTTGTTTCTTTCTTTTCATTGTATAAAACGTGTACACATGAATCAAGCTACTGAGCGACAGTAAAATTTTAAGTACCACGAAAAATTTTTACACGCAATAATATTGTATTGACAATATTATTGCGTGTGTGCGGCTAGGGTTTAGATTTTCATTTATAATTTTTTTATACGAACCTTTATAGATTTTAGTGGTCAAATAAAAGGTTAGATTTATTTTGATAAATTTTTAATTCATAATCCCTTTTTAATAATATATAATGTCATCAAACTGGAACTATGTCATTAATAATAATAATAATAATTTATTTGTTGATCATATGTACATAGTAGGTATTTTCATTAATTATTTGATCTATATGACCTACCATTGCTGGCATACAAAAACTTTACTTAAATCTAATTTTAAATGTACAAGTATTACCTATTGAGTTTAAGTATTAAGTATATTTAGTGTCAATTTCAAATGTTAAGTATATAATTTCTAGTACTAAATTTTGTCATTAAAGTAGTCATGAATGCTGTAGTAAACTCCCTCGACCAACATTGTCTTCAGTTTGTTTTTAAAGTCTCCAATTTCTGCGTTTCTTAACTGTATTGATAAGTTATTATATATTTTGGACGCCATACCCAGTATCCCCTTTCTTAGGAGAGCCGTCTGTCCACACACAGCATCTATATGATTCAACCTTATGCTTCTACTATCAGTTTTTGCTTTGAAAAGAGGTAGGTTTGAGTGTACAAATGTTGCAACTTCAAATATGTACAGACTAGGAAGTGTCAACATCTTGTATTCTTTGAAATAGGGTTTACAGCTGTCCGTAGGTCGCAAGTCAAATATGGCCCTGATGCACTTCTTTTGAGATTTAAATAGTGTGTTTGTCGGTACAATTTCCCCAGAAGACTATACCATACCTTAATATCGAAACAACAAATGCGTTGTAGGCTATTATTGCGGTATTATAATCGGATATTTTAGAAAGCCTTTTTAGGGCAAATACGTAGCTGGTTATACGTTTATTTATAGTCTGAGCATGCGATTTCCACTTAGTGTCTGTGTCTATTTCTAATCCTAAAAATTTTGTGACAGCAACTTCACTGATTTGTGTCCCCTGGTAAAGTATATTTAAAGTTAGCGGTTTGGTTTTGCTTTGGTGAAACTGCATGTATGTTGTTTTTGCTAAATTGATTTTTAGTTTATTTACCGTAAGCCAATTAATCATGTCAGCTAATGTTTTATTTATGTCATTTTCATAATTATATTCATTTTTGTTTTTGTTGTTGATTATTATAGTGCTGTCATCGGCAAATAATATCATTGGATGTTCAATATTTCTTGGCAAATCATTTATATATATCAAAAATAGAAGAGGACCAAGGATGCTTCCTTGTGGGACACCCCTAGATATCGTTCTGCACTTAGAAAGATATGTCCGCTCCATCCTTGATTTGGTACATATATGCGTTATCTGGACACACTGCTTCCTATTAGACAGATACGACCTCATCAGTTCAAATGCGGCCCCCCTGATACCTGATAGTTCTAATTTATCTAGTAATCGGTCATGACTTACGAGATCAAAAGCCTTCGTCATATCTGTGAACAGTGCACATACTGGAATGTGTTTGTCTATATTTATTGTGATATTTTTTACCAAGTCATATATGGCCAAGGAGATAGACTTTTTTTTACGGAACCCATTTTGTTCTTTTACAAGGATGTTATGTTGTTCAAAGAAAGTATAAAGTCTGCTATAAATTATTTTCTCGACTATCTTTGAAAATACTGGTAATAGAGCTATTGGCCTATAGTTTTCTATAGTGTGCTTATCCCCCTTTTTATGCAATGGTTTTACTGTAGATTTCTTTAAGTTATCTGGGAAAATACTATTTTCAACAATAAGATTGACAATAAACGTCAAGGGGTGTACTAATTCCTCTGCACAGAATTTTATCTCCCTTGAGCCTATTTCATCATAACCAACACTATTCGTATTTTTTAATTTTTAATAGTTTTAAAAATTTAATGAGCCAATCGGAGTGGGATTTGTCAAGTCAGATGAGTGCTTTTCAGTGTCGTTATTAAAATTAACATTCGTTTGTTCTATAAAAAAGTCATTTATTTTATTTGCTAGGTTACTTGATTTGCCTATAAAGTTACTGTTGTGGGCTCTTTGCGTGAGTAACATTATCTTTTTTAATCGCTTTCTGTATGTTTTATATTTGTATTTATTTTCTAACGTAGGGTTCAATTAAAAAAGGGTTTTAAATGCCATCTGTTTTTAATTGCCATTGTGCACTTTTACGCTGTCGGTGTAATTGAGGACGCTTCGATGACTCATATTCCAATTTTCTGAACTTTCGATATATACAATACCTCAGCTAGCAAACACAAATAAACAGTATTAGTATCGGCACGTAACTCTAGCGCTGACCGTTATTGCGCAGAAGTCAAAAATTAGGTATCACAGGTTGGCTAGAGGGACAAAGGGTGCGCGTGCGTAGCGCTGGTTGGCTAGCCAGTCGTATTCCGTCCCCCGCTCCGATACGCCGCCCCGCGGACTTCTGACTGTACAGTCGTGTTTTAAAGTGTTATTGCTTTTCATTATTATTGTTTTTTGTTAAGTTTGAGTTTGTTTGTTATTGTTGGGTTTTTTATTAGTGTATTTTTAGTTGACAGTGAATATGTCTAGAAGAAATACTGCTTTGAAAAGACAAGCACGAAAAATTGTGTATGACATGCATGGTTTTGTTAAAAGAGAAACCAATGAATTGATTGATTCTTTAAAGCAGAAGCTTTAAGCAGGTTTAGATTTAGAAATTTATTTATTCTCACAAAGAATTACAAATTCACTTACGTGAGAAACTTAAAACTAATACTTATAAAACAAATTAATTCACGTTGCAAGCATACCTACTTTAAAAAAAACATATAATAGCAAACACTTACAAATACCAATACTAACAAAATATTTAAAAAAACACGTAACACCTTCTACTTAACTTGTTTTGCGAATATTAAAGTAATTTTCGAATATAATATTATGTTAAATGGGGTAGGATTTATGGCAAATAAAACAACTGAATTTACGTGTACAAAAATGAAAAACGTTTTATTTATCCACCGATTCGATTACACCTTTTGAGAAGTCTCCAATTTTGGTTTGGACAACCCCGATTTACATAAAAAATTTAAATCTAAACTAGAGTATTCAGTTTTCGTTTCTTGGTTGAACTACTGCTAGCACTATTAATATTCTTTGTATAATTATTTAATTATAACGTTAGAAAAGAATGAACAAATTATTTTATACATCGTAACAGACGGCGAGCCACAAAGTTCACATAAATTATTAAAATCTATATCAAAATAATCAAATATAAAATAATTATTTATTTTTATTAATGAAAAGTTAAAATTGTATTATGTGCGCGACTGTATCCATGCGTAGCTATGCCTTCCACATTTCGCTCAGCGCTAAACTTATGTGCTGCTGCCTATAAACAAAACAGTGGTCGGCCAAGTGCCCGACCACTAACCAGTCGGGCACTTGGCAATGTATCGTGCGAACGTGAGCAGTGTCCTTTGTCTGTGAATGACAATGCGTACGGTGTTCAGTGGGCGGCCTGAAAGAAAATATTTATTAGTAGTCAAATAAAATAGTTTAGTTTTAAAAATGGCAGACAAAATAAACGGAACTGTAAATGAATTTGAATCATCCGAAGAAACAAATCTAAATAAACCAGTTATTCGCGAAGTAGACTACGATGACTTACTCATTTCTGCCGGCGAATTTGGGCGTTACCAAGTGATACTATTCTTCTCAACATTCCCATTTTATTTATACGGTGTGTTCGTTTATTTATCGCAATTGTTCATGACAGAAGCTTCGTCCAGTCATTGGTGTTGGATACCAGAACTTGAAAATTTAACCGACATTGAACGAAGAACTTTGGCGATACCACCAGATGCAGAAAGCCGGTATGGACATTCGCGATGTGAAGCTTACGTGGCAAATTGGAGCGAAGTGCTGGCAACAGGTATCAAGACTAATGCTTCTTGGCCTACAATGCCCTGTCAATACGGATGGGAGTTCAACAAGTCAGAAATTCCTTACCCAACCATAACAAGCGATCTGGGATGGGTTTGTGACAAAAGTAGCTACCAAGCTACAGCTCAAGCATTTTACTTCTTTGGATCCGTTCTAGGATGCTTACCAATTGGATGGATCGCTGATAAATATGGAAGAGTACCAGCTGCAGTTCTCAGCAACTTGATCGCTTGTTTCGGAGGTGCACTGAGTGTGTTTGTGACGAATTTCACACAATTCGTTATATGCCGGTTCATTATGGGTATAGCAGGCGAAAGATGCATGTTAATAATGTACTTACTTGTTCTTGAGTATGTTGCGCCGAAATACAGAACACTAATATCTAATTTATCATTCGGGTTATTCTTTTCTCTAACAGCTGTGACGATGCCATGGATCTCTCTTGCATGTGGCAATTGGAAAATATTTGGCTTGGTTACAAGTTTACCGATGGCTCTAGTTGTGTTTGCTCCACTTTTAATCCCGGAGAGTCCAAGATGGTTGTTATCCAAAGGCCGTACAGATGAGGCTATAGATTTAGTACTTAAAATTGCCCGAGTTAACAAGAAAACCGTACCAAAATCGCTCATAGAAGATTTTAAATTGAGCGAATTAAATAAGGAGCAAGAAAGCGATAAAAGTTGGATTGAACTAATAAGGATACCGAAGCTAAGAAAAATGCTATTTTGTATGTGTTTTCTTTACATGTGCTGTACATTAATATTTGATGCTCTCGTCAGAAGTATAGGGAAACTTGAATTTAATTACTTTATATCGTTCTCAATAATGTCTAGTACGGAGCTACCATCTTTAATAATTGTCGCACTGCTGCTGGACTGGAGTGGAAGAAGATTGTACCTATGCGTTGCCATGATAATGGTATGCATATTCGCAACTTTGTCTCCATTTGTCGGAGGAGGATTGTCTTCTTTGATATGTGTTATAATAGCAAGGGTTTTTTCCAATATGTCATACGCGGTGGGAGAGTTATGGTCCCCTGAGATGATGCCAACCGCAGCGAGAGCCTCTGGATCGTCTTTTGTCAACATCTGCGGATATATTGGTATGATTTTTGCACCGTACGTGGTTTACCTAGAGAACTACGTGGAATGGTTGCCTTTCGTGTTAGTTGGCATAGCTGGTGGTTTTGGAGCTATGTTATCTTTAACATTACCAGAGACGGCCAATAGAAAGTTGCCTCAAACATTTGGGGATGCCGAAGAAATGCTAGCTAATGATAGATTGAATATTCCATGCTTGGAAAGTAGAAAAGAGGATAAAAGTGCTGAGCCAATGATTGTTAAATCCAATAGTGTGAGCAAGAACGTATAGATTAATAGTGAGAGTCAGTGTCAAGTCGAATGGCTATTTTAAGCATTTAACCAACGACTTACTCATAATTTGAATGAACAATAAAGTATCTTCAACATAAGCTCCTTATTTACCTTAGATAAATATTCCTTGCTTGAAAAAACAGTAAAGAGGCTAAAAGTGGTGAGCAATATTCCAGGTAAAGAAGGTGGGCTAGTTCGTGCTCGTCCCATAAACTCATCCCAATTGTTTTTTTAAACTGCTATTATTTTTGTATAAAAGATTTAATGTGATTTTAAGTAATTGTATCTATGGTTTATTAAAAAAAAAACACCTAGGCCTCTTTTATTATTTTCTTTTTAATGTTTGGGACTTTTACCGTAGAAACAAAGGTATATAAGTTAAATTATTCCCGGTAACAGGTGACTTTAAATGACGGTTAGCTTACTTAGCCTCTTTCATCATCTTTCAAGTATTACTAAATCAAAAATCAAAATAAAAAATTAACTGATTTTTAATGTTTTATTTGTTTTGGTTTATTCAATTTGGTATTAGTTCTATTTAAAAAATAAATAAATATCATAAATTTAATTAGCAGCTTCAATTTAAATTTTATATACTTAATAATTTATGATTAATTAGTAGTATTTAAACAGTATAGTATTAAATGTGTACCTGTGTAATTAGCACAATTAGCTAACATTAAAAAGTTAAATTCGCATACATATGCACTAAGTATAAAAAATATTACAACAGTATTTGTCATAATCTAAAAATAGCGTTTCCTTTGTACTATTTTGTACTACTTTATACCGAGTTTTTATTCTTTATAGTAATACATATAAGTTTTTTATAAACTTAATACAACAATGCAAATCCGATATTTTTTCTCAACAAATACGCTGTGGGTAATTTAAATTATTTTACGCAATTTAAAATGCATTAGACTTAGAATTTTTGAATGCATGGTTTTATCTTGAAATAAAGGAGTAGCCTTTGTTTCATAATAATAATAATAATTGATAGGCACCCGATTATTGATTTTTAATTCCATCTATAAAATAATCTTAAATAGATTTCTACAAACTCACTCCCAAATAGATAGTGAGGTCAGGGATCGCATAAAAGTTATCTGTTTTGCATGTTCGTTGCATGAGTAGGTGATTTCATTGTCTCTTTTTGCTTACCCCTTTATGCTAATTTCTCTATAGATCTCTATCGATGATGTTAGATCAGCGATAGATCACCTAGCGACGATGTCGACAGTGCCATATCGACCCACCCAATTGTTGAACATGATATCTTCAACATATACATAGATATAATTCGCAATATTGCATTGTAACACTAGATTTTTGTATTAAACATTGATATTTTTTATCACAAGTAGGTAATACGGTATTAAGTATAGGTAGTAAAAAATAAAAAGGCAGTCTCCATTATAGTTTCTGTTGAATGATAGCGAACATTGACTTCATGCTATATCACGTTCGCAAAGCTATTATATTATATTTTAATCTTCAGGGTCAAGAGTTTCATTGAATTTTATCTATCCTTAAAGGTTTTTTTTAAGTTTAAACGTTCAAGACTTATTATCCGAGTGAAATAAACCATTGTCGTATTTTTTGAAAAAAAAAAAACGTCAATACATTTTTGTAAACAATTAAATAGTAAGTAGGTACAGTTAGATAAAAAAATGCTTTCAAATTTTAAATATTTTCCCTGAATACGAACATCATTAGGCTTTCTTATACATTCTAGGTAAGAAACAAAGTAGGCAGCCCTTTCGATGGCAGTAATCACCAACTTTGATACCTACAAAAGGCCACCGTGAAATCGACTTTTATTTATTTATTTAAGTAAAAACCGTCACACACAACTTTTCATATATTTTCATATATAAAATAACACAAAAATATTCATATAACCATGCATCGTAACGAGTATTTACAAGTGGTCGCCTAGGTATCAGTAATGTATAGCGATATGGATTTCTATCCTATAATATAGGAATATATAAAATTATCGTGTTGTAACAAAACTCTTCCGAAACGGCTTGGCTGACTCTTATGAAATTTTTTGTGTATATTCGGTAGGTTGTAAACTATTTTTTTATACTTACCCCAAATTTCCTAAAATTGTCTTTATATTATGTTAGAATGTTAGAAGGTATTACCACTTCAATGATACGAACTCTGGCTCACGCTCAAACTGCAAGTTGAGTTGAGTTCGTATCATTAAAGTATCCCCTTATCAGCGTATTCTTTATTCGACAGTAGTTGGAGTTTAAACACTTAAAAATTTATAATTTATTATAAATAAAAATAATAAATAACAAGATTTAACTTTGGGGTTTCACTTTAGCCACAGTTTCATTATCCTCGGCTCACGAGTAGGGCTACAACTTACTTAAGTTCAAGGCCATTCTACACAAATCAAGCCAGGAATGCAGCAGTTCTAAGGCTCGCTACATTCTCCGAACGGCAAAGACGGCATTGTTATAAAGGCGAAGAAGGCATTGTTACCTGCCTGGAACAGGGCTGAAACATCATCTTGTAACAGGGATAGGATAGGTCTTTCTCGGTGGTGTGCACGATTTCGTTGCACGTGCAGCAAGAACGGTGACAGACAGCTCCAGAAGCTCTGTCCCTCGGAGCGCCACCTAGTGAAACTTAGAGAAAACTTTAAGCTGACTGATTCAATTTCTCAAAACATATTATAGTTTCATTAAAATGCATTAGATGTCGCTAAATTAATTTGTATCAGTGTTATTAATTTTATAATGGTTATGATAGATGGCGCTGCTATGTTAACTAAGCAAATGTTTTATGAATTCTAATCGAAGTAGTGCCTAATTATGTAGACTTTTTGATTATTCATTTATCAAAATTATTCAATTAAGTAAACATGTATTACAAGACCAACGACATGAGACGTCACTATTACCTCTATGGCATCGACTCCTCTTGCTAAGTGAACCTTTCTTAAAGAACGACGGGCTGACAGTCCCTTTATGGTAGACTAGCTGGTGCCTGCGACTTCGTCCGCGTTCTGGATGAAAGGTACCCTTATGTCCTTTCTGGTGTCCCAGACAACGTGTATGCAAAATTTCATGGTGATTGGTTTAGTAGTTTTTTCGTGAAAGAGTTACAAACATCCATACATCCATCCATACAAACTTTCGCATTTATAATATTAGTACTGATGATGAGATGGCTACCTATAGGTGTTGTAAGTGTGCTGCCGCACTTAGTAGGATAAGGTATAAGGTAATAAGGATCAGCACATATGCTGTTATTTCACGAGTAGGTATCTTCTATAACAGAGTGGTTACTGCCACCAGATGGGTTTCCAGCAATATCTGTCTGCGAAACCCACTACAAACAACATTAGTCAACATTTTATAAAAAAAATTTTAGGTCCCTACGGCAGGGACCGTCTAGTCTTATAACAAGACTAGAATTTATATTATGTCTCCGTATTTTTATTTTCATGAGCTAAACCACATCATTACTCTAGTAAAGAATCCTGTCTCCACTTTACGCATTGTTATGAATATTGTGTCACGTAAAACGGAACCTCATCCCATATTTTCTCGGGGAGTCTCTCAAGAATGTTGAAATATTCCGGACCATTCATTAGAGCTACTTATTTGACTTGTTTTAGGATTTATTTGTGGGTCGTAAAAGAGGTTTTTAAGACAAATATATACGTGCTTTATGCGAAACACACATTTGTTGCTATCTTGACGATAAAATTTCATTGAACATTTGTAAAATACAATATAAAATATACTTATATACTAAGTACCTATATCTACTTATAAGGGGGTAAGGGCGTAACGGTAACTAACAATGTTCACCGGGCGTAACGGTAACTAACAATGTTCAATGTTAACAATGTTAACTAACAATTTTCACCGGCCCAAATATTGTCAACCTTATTAGATCGCGTGTACGCGTTATTAGAACCCGTATATGGAAATAGATAGAGTGGCAGACCATTTACCGTATAACGGCATTTGTGCTATTGTGTTTTTGTGTCGATAGCACACATTGTAACCCTTATGACGTTGCTTGTGTTTCTAGACGACGGTAGCCATCTACCATCAACTGAACCGCGCCTGCTTGCTACCGTCAAACTTAAAAAAATAATATTCTAAATGTTCTATTGCTTGTGAAATTCGGGGATAATTTAACTACTAGTGGTTAAATTGTTAAGTGAAAAATATAAGGATATTGATAGACAGACCCATAAATAATAAAATAAATAATAACAGCGTCAAAAGTGAAACTTTTTATGTAATTCAAAAACTGTCAATAAGTGTACAAAAAAATACATTGCAGCAAAGAAAAATTGACTGGAAATTATAATAAAAATGATTTATAATAAAAATCAAGAAAAATCTACAGACTATCCCGAATTAATTACTACGGAAGTTTCACTCGTACGTACTATTATTTACATATACATAAAACTATATACATATACGTACAAGTGAAACTTCCATAGTAATTAATTCGGGATAGTCTGTAGATTTTTCTTGATTTTTATTATAAATCATTTTTATTATAATTTCCAGTCAATTTTTCTTTGCTGCAATGTATTTTTTTGTACACTTATTGACAGTTTTTGAATTACATAAAAAGTTTCACTTTTGACGCTGTTAGTTTTGGACTGACGCATACATTTTTTGTATCTTCATTGACAATAACTGAGAATAAAAACAATATTAAAAATTTTTTAATATGAAATAATTTAATAAACATATACATATATATATATATATATATATATATATATATATATATATATATATATATATATACATAAACATTCTACATTAAGAAAAGAACTATATAAGTAATTAATATGACTTATGTTAACGAGTTAACTCTCATGACAAAACGCTAGTGTCCCATAAAAAGTTTCACTTCAATAAACTCACCAATGTCATGATATCATTTGCCAAAACTCTTGCTAGATCATGAGATATGAAACAACTCAGTCCACTGAGTGCTAATCCTGCTTCATATTGATTCTGAGCATTTAAATCTTTCCTTATCATATTTGTAGTGAGCATAAGTAACTCTGAGTCTGCATGGAATGATTGACTAGCTGCTAAGTACCCGATTCTTTTGTAAGTGAATTTGTTTGAACTCATCACCTCAATAATATTGAATATAGCCCATGATATGTCATATCCTAACATTTGAAGCTAAAATAAATGTCAATTTAATTAATAATTACAACAGTTACACTTAGGCTGGGTTGCACCATCTTACTTTAACTATAACCAACGTCGCAACTTCAGTTAATTCGCACTCATTTTCGGCCGAAAATGAGTTTTAGGCCGAAAATGAGTTGCACCAGTTAACCAGCTATGATTATTTGTTAACTGGTGCAACTCATTTTCGGCCTAACCGTTATTTTAACTCAAGTTGCGGCGTTGGTTATAGTTAAAGTTAGATGGTGCAACCCAGCCTTACAAATTCGATCTACTTAAGACCTAAGTACTTACGTATGTCAGCTTAGCGACAGCGTTAGCTTTCTTATGTTATGTTATCTTGTCGTAGTTCCACTTTAATTTCTTCCATACATTGTGCTATGTACTTGGCCTAAAATCGAATATTATATAAAAAAATATAACATTCAAAACTTATTTACATGTTTATTAAGTAAATAGTAACAATTTCTGATGTGTACCTACCTCGTTATCTTTATTATTCCTTATACCACGCACTAAATCGGTGAGATTTTTATCGAACATTCTTTCGAAGTTCCCCTTTACTTTCTTTAGTGCCATTTTATTGAATTATTTTCCATAAACATATAATTAAAAAATAAGGACGTTGAACACTTGAAGCATGACTGTATTATCTTAAAGAAGATAAGTTTTACACAACACTAAATTAAAAATAAAATTCAGGATTCGCCAGGCAGTCATAAAACCAAACTTTGTCATTTGTGATTTGTTAGTTAAACGTCAGACAGATGGATGACAGTAATGTCATCCATCTGTATATAGTATGATAAGATCATACTCTATAATCCGTAGCATATAGAGAATGAACTATGTCTGTGTAGTACTCATTTTTTCCATAATATTAATTAGTTGTTCTGTATTTATCCAATTTATCCGACACAGACTGTCAATGTCAACAGTGTCACTGTCAGTCAACATCAACAATTTTCTTTCCGCCTCTCTCACTCTGCTAGAGTGAGAGAGGCGGTAATAAGAAAGAGACAAGGAGTTTAACATCTGTGAGTTTAACAGTTTAACACTTAACAGTTTGTTAGCTCGACGAGTTCACTCTCATGACAAAAAGTTTCACTTCAATAGTGTCCCATAAAAAGTTTCACTTCAAAAATGATCACATATATTTTCCATTGTTTGAAAATATTATTTTCCTTTCAGACTTTATTACATTACTTATCATTTAATTTTATCGCAGAGGGGTTATATAAACCTCTGAAGTAGAGTCGATGAGCGTGGGAGAGAACCGTTGACAATACGTTTGGAATTTGATTGAGTTGTTGAGGTTAAATCCCCTAGACAATGATTTTTCTACAGTACTGTCGTAAATTCAATAAGTAACTTTTTCACTTCACAAGATATTGATCATATTATGTGTACAGATGTATTTTTCATATAGGAATTCTACAGTTCAACAATATTTGTATAGAGCTGATTTAAGCAAAGTAGTCTTTAACCATAAAACTCGCACATATCTATAGACTGTGTGACAATTTATGGAAAACTATCTCAATAGGATAATGTCTATTGAAATGAGAATTGTCTATTGAGAGAGAACGAGTATTTGAGTAAGGAATGCTCCATTTCCCATAATCCATAATCATATTAAGGTCGACGATCCGAGACCATCAACTCCTTGGCGCCGAGGACTTTAAAATCGAAGCTTTTAAATGGACTTTAAGACCAAGGCATGGTTGGTGATAGCTTTGATATTTCCCATGTTTGCATACGAAATGGAAACATGGAAAATGTGAGCTAGAGAGACAGACAAAAGATAGAGCTTTCGAAATGTGGTGATGGAGGCGGATGTTAAGGATATCCTGTAGGGCCAAACGCACAAATGCGTCAGACACAATAACGCATAGATACAAATAAAAACACGTCTATCTACTGAACGTCTGCAACGTATTCTTATGTATTTCAAAACACATTGTAAGAAGAGGTGGTAACAATTTGGAAAAGCTGGTCGTTGTGGGCAATGTCGAAGGTAAAAGATTGCAAGGCCGATCAAGTGAAGGGTGCTTCTTCTGATACACTTTATACTCCTTATAATATTTAATATTATAATATTTCAAGTAGCATTATAATATTGCATAACACTACACTACTATATTTTATATTTGCACATAAAATAAACCATTAAAAACTCATTAAAATTCTTTACTAATTACAAAATTAATTAATTTGATATATCACATTTTTTTAAATACGATATTTTGAACATAAGATATTCCACGGTAACTAGTAATAAATTTTTAAGCTACTGCCTAGTCCAGCCAATGAGTGGCTGATTAAGACTTTTAAAAATTGATATGGTGTAAGGCGATTGATACAATAAATTTTTCAACCGGTTACACAACAATAAATAAAGTATCTATCAAATTAATTGCTGCTACTTAATATACGTCAATTGATATCACGACACATTTTTACTGGCAGTGACGTTTGCATTTGGGCCTTACGAAATATACTTACACTGAAAAACATTCTGAATATTATCAAAATGTTTGAGAATTTTCCAAAGCTTCATTATTATGACCCACATCTTTTTCACTATTCCTCGACAAACATGGCATATTCCAAAACTTTTGATTTTTCACTAAAGTTTCAGCGTCATCGAAATCGTGAGGCATTTTTCTGTTTGATGTCTCCGGTAAAGACAAAGCCACAATTGCTCCCACACCAGCAATACATCCGACAATTAGCAGTGGGAGCCAATGAATGTATGTTCCTAGATACGATATGTATGGTGATAAAATAGTTGCACCATATCCACAGATATGCACTAATGCTGTGGCCGAACCTCTCACTGGAGTTGGCATTATTTCGGGAGGCCATAATTCACTTATACCATAAGACATGTTCACAAAAAATCTTACCACAAGTGCACATACGACTGAAGGCAAGCCATTACTAACAAAAATTGTTAGTAGACTAAAAAAACAGCTCATAGTCATAGCTGTGCAAGTGACCCACCTTCTACCTAATTTGTCCATGACAAATGCTAAAATAAACAGGGATGGAAATTCACTGAGAGCCGACAACGAAAATGACAAGAAAAAGTTAAATTTAAAATGTCCCATACTTCTTATTATGGAATCAAACATGACCGTGCAACACATGTACTCTAAACACATACATATTAATACTTTTCTTAAAACTGGTCTTTTGATTAACTCAATAACACTCTTTCTTTCTTCGTTCTTCTTGCTGCCGTGAGATAACTTAAATTGCTCCACAAGCTTAGCGGGTACAACTCTCTTGTTTATTCGTCCGATTGTTAGAATTTTATTTATAGTGTCATCTACTCTTCCTTTGGAAAGCAGCCATCTAGGACTTTCCGGTAAAACAAATGGTGCAATAATAACTGAAGCCATCGGCAAACTTGTTGCTAAGGCGAAAGTTTTCCAATGGCCACAAAGACGTGCAATCCACGGTAAAGTCGAGGCGGCGATACAATAGAACACAGCGAAGGACAAGCTTGATATCATCGTCCTATATTTTGGACCGACGTATTCTAACACTAGGAGGTACATTATTAGCATACACTTATCGCCCGCCATACCCATGAGAAATCGACATGCGGAAAACTCGATGAAGCTTCGAGCGAACGTGCTGGCCACACCTGTAGCACATGCTACTAAGTTTGTGACTACTGCAGCTGGTACTCTTCCAAACCGATCGGCTATCCAACCAACAGGGAATCCTCCTAGCATAGAACCGAAGAAGAATATCGCTTGCGCCGTAGCCTGATATCTGTCCTTCTCGCAGACCCAACCCAATTCACTTGATATGGAAGAGTAGGGTATTTCAGATTTGTCGAACTCCCATCCATGTTGGCAGGTTGTAGTTCCCCAACTAGCATTAGGCTTTGTGCCTGTTGCTAACACTTCAGTCCAATTTGCATCGTAAGAGCTGCATCTTGAGTATCCATATTGATTGTCATCATTGATTGGTATGGCAAGATTTCTGCGTTCCATCACAGTTAAATTTTCTAGCTCCGGGATCCAACACCAGTGGTTCGGCGAAACTTCAGTCATGAATAACTGTGAATAATAAACGAATACACCGAAAAAGTAAAACGGAAACGAAGAGAAGAATAGTATTATTTGGTATCGGCCAATTTCACCAGCGGACGAGAGGAGATCATCGTAGTCAACATGTTCGCGTGCATTTACATTGGCTTCTTCAGTTTTTGTTTTATCTAAATCATTGTTTGTCTCGTCCATTGGTGTGTCAATGCCCATTTTATTATGATTGTTTACCGCGAACTAATAATGTGACTACGTTCGGAGCCGCACTCAATTGAACCTCAATTGACAGCGAAATGAGGATTTAAGACGCTCTTATATAACTTCACGTCTCCGAGACGCTACAATTTACATAACCTGGCATTAAATAACAAATCTAGTCTTGTGACGCTAATGATAAAGGCAATATTATAACATCATCATTTGTTTATGTTGATATGAGAATTTAAGGCAATTAGTGGTGATTAATTTGGGTAATTCCTTATAAGCACACGTTCCGGTAACATGATGTGATATGAATTAACGCAGAATTCTCATTATTGTGATTTTCCTTTTATCCACTGTTACATGGTTCAGGTAAAGTTTACTTAAAAGTAAAATAATGAAATATTAATTAAAATGAAATTAATAAATTGTAATCGACGCAATTTTAGAGGAAAAGTTTAGAAAAGTATAAAATGTAAGAATAGTTATAAAGCGGTATGCCTGCATCTTTTATGTATCTTTACTAGAGATGTAAAAAATGTATAAGAAGTATTATTTATACAAAGTACATAAAAAGTAAATTTATGCAAATTTTATTATTTCAAATAAATGTACAAAATGACTAACAGTCATACATGATTGTTATTATGTTTACATTATGGTAAATTTTTCTTTGAAATTACTTTTAAGTACAAGCAAAAGTAAGCGAAAATGTTGAAAGTAGATAAAAAAAGGTATTTTAATGTAAAAAAGCAATTTAAATACAAATTTGAAACCGCCAGGATTTGCAAGTTAGAATGTTTTCATTTCGCATTTTTGTTAGCTAACTACTTTTCGACACAATTTGTAAACATTTTTAAATAGCACATCAGAATTTTATTTTCACACTTTATTTTATAATCCTTACATATTATTATATAAATAAATAAACAACAAAGTCCCCACCTTTAAAGGCCCTGTAAAGGCGTAAAAGCGTAATAACCACAAAAAATAACTCACTTTTACATTTACAATATTAGTTAAGATTTTTATTGTATTTTATGTTTTTATTCGTTTAAAAATTATATTATAAAGGATGTTTTAAAGCGCTTGGTCCGAAAAAGAGGAATTTCGACAAGATATCCCATGTCAGATGTCCGATGTGAATGTGTGAATGTCCGATGGAAGAAAGGGTAAGGTGGTATGAGCTTATGCAACTCCTGAGCACACTTTCTGAAGAAATTATTATTAAATTATTAAAGTTTGTTATTTTATAATAAATATTGGATATCACATTAATAGAATTTAATAAATTTTAAAACACTCCATTTATTGGAAAAGCTAGCCTTACTTATATAAATTATTACTATCAGCCTGTAAATCGTTCGCAAGATTCTTTTCGCCAGTTTCCCTAAAATTTATGACCACTCTATAGACTAAATTTCAGTAAATGTTCGTGATTTATTCTGGAGCAAATAAAAAATGGAATTGGTGAATTATTTTTTTATTTCATCTTTGATATTTTAAATTGGGAGATCCAATTTTTAATAAAACGAAAGTCGCTCCTAATGTAAATCGTGGATTCGTGGAAATCTGTCTGAAGATTTATAATGAGTTTGGCATTTATATTAGAAATTGGAATGTTTCGTAACCAATTGAAATTAGTTCTCAGTCATTTAAGGAGACTATTTGTTAGTTGTTTAGTGTATTGAAATTTAATTCATGCGAACTCGCTGGCAAAAGCTAGTGACTGCGTCTATATCTTCTATATCTATACATATATACTAATACTAATATTATAATATATATAATATACGTATAAAGAGGAAATATTATTTTGTCTTATTAAGTGAATGAAAATAAATAAAAATTATTTATGTATTATATACCTATATATGTAAGTATAGTAATTCCATGAGGTTTCAAATTAAAAGTTTTGTGTGAAAAAAAAAAGTCTATATTTACTACAAAAACAAGAGATGCTAAAAGAGCTATCCAATTTTTAATGTATATATTAAAATAAAGGATTCTTTAAAAAGGAAAAAAGAGGTGACTGACTGACTTTTCATTATAAGTTAAAAGCTAGCAGGTGAACTTTCTATTGCAATTGTATAGCGTCCTCCTGTGGGAAATTATTTTTCTTAGAATTGTTTCAATCTTACAATGAACTAACAATAAGTAGTTTAACTTTTGTTAAAATGTACTTTTATAACAATGGATACAGAGCAGGCAATAGGTTCTATAATACAGATCCTGAAAGACAAGGACATCATGGAGATTGGATAGGACCGTCACGAGCTTATTGGAAGAGTGGTTAAGTAGTTTGCCTCAGCACTCAGGGATCCCGGGTTTGATTCCCGGCTGGGCCAACTTTGGAAAGGAACTAGCTATCATCAAGTTCAATGACGGTAGCCACCTACCATCAAGTTCACCGTCACCCTGTTATATAAAAAGATATAAAAATGTGCTTGCTTATGTTAATTTAAAGTAAACGTAGTAACCTTAGTTAGGTAAAACCTTAAATTTTCGGATATGTCTACTTTTTTTTAAGGTGACATAAATAAATTGAGAAGAATATTTGTGAACGGAATTGTAATGTACCGAAACCGTCTTATTCAAACCTGAGCCTCTTCTATTTTGTGGGAACCACGTACATAATATTCCGAGATCAATGTAAATCGGAAAACTTGTTTACTTAAATAGGCTTTGCATCGGAAAAGGGAATTGCGAGGGTCGAAAGGTTGAACAGAGCTTGAAATATTAAAGGGATTGAAGCGATTTTATGCCTATTTTAGTAAAGTCGACTTAATTGAGTATTCCAGTATTTCATGCTGAGAAATTCGACTTTCTAAAGCTTGGGCATGAATGAATGAACTTGGAAGGAATTAAGTTATTAAACTATCATAAATAGGTATATTTTATAAACAAAAATATACATCTGAGATGCAGGCTCGGCCTATTTTAAAGGCAATGTGGCTTTTTTTGGTACAAATACGCATTTATTTATTTATCTATTTATCACAAACATGTAAGAATTCCATTCAGTTGAAAATATTTTATTGATGAGTGATTCAGTTGTGAGTATGGAAGAAACTTGTTTGAAGGCAAATAGAACAAAATTTACACATTTGATTACTCAATGTTCAATCACATACGCTTGTTCAAAATTATCGGTATGCCGTTAAATAGTTTAAATTGGCAATCTAACCAATATGTGTTATTTTCCCATCATTGTTTTACTTGGCATAGACATTGGCTGTTGCTGTCTCTGGTAGCCATTTTTGAATTAAAAACAGAAAGTCAGAGCACGGTCAGCTTAAGTATATGCATAATTCCTTTGAGAAATATCTTGCTGAAAGATTCGCTTTGAGAAGCGTTTGATGCCCAATTTCCTCGTTGGGAAGCAGGAAGTCACTGAGCACTTCCAAAGCACTTCCCGTTGAAATAAACCTACAAATAACAAGTTGAAAGAGCTGAATAGTCAAAGTTAAATATTTTCTATAAGTAATAAAAATAAAACGCCTGGTATATATGAAACATCGAAACTATTTTGGTTTATTGGCAACTTAAATTAACAATTAAAATTAAAATTAAAATTGAAATCTCCATCTAAAATGATTAGCTTCTGTGGAGGTTCGATCGCCGAGCCGAGTCGTAGTGTACAAATATTTGGCCAAATATTGGCCAAATATTGGTGGCCACACCAAAAGCAGATTTCATTAAAATATCATTGGATATCCTATATATGGGACCGATTTGAAAAATTCTTTCACTTATTGAAAGCTACATTATGAGGGAGTACCATAGGCTATATTTTATAATGTTACGCGGACGAAGTCGCGTGCAACAGCTTCGCACTAAAGAAGATTAACAGATGAGGCCAGTTTTTTGAATTATTGGGTTTTGAAGTTATAAGAAGAATGTACTTAAATGTATGTTTATTTAAAAAAAAAACACTAGTATTTGCTCGCGACTTCGTCCGCGTCCTATCGCTACCAAACTTCACAGGAACACCCGGTGCACTAATCTGAAGATTGTCTGAAATTTTCATCAAAATCGGTCCAGCGGTTATGGAGTCTATAGGAGACATACATACACACATCGCATTTTATATATAAGATTAAGAAAGAAAGATTTACAAATATTTATTGATACCTGACATAACGGACCGTCAGCCGAACTTAACATAAAAATATGTGGTTTGACTTACGAATAAATATATTATTTTTTTGGCTTCCATTCAATTTTACTCATAAATGAGTACGTATTTATAATGAATCTGGATGAAGGCTTTCTAATGTTTATTTCATGACGTGTTCCTTAAACGCCCACAGGGAGAGAAACCTTAATATGGGCCCGAAAAATGCCGACACGTGTACGGTAAATTGATGTACCATCGGAAAACTTACCAATATATTTCTATATAGAGAATTTTATGTATAGGAACTACCAATAAAAGTTTATTGGATAATATGCTATCTAATAAACTTTTATTATTTTATTTTATTTTAATGTGACTGCGACATTGCTAATTTCGACTGCGGCTTCGTCTGCTTTATATAAGCTATAAAGGCGCCTGTGTATGTGCGAGGTTTATCTGCGGTTTCTTCTGATAAGTTAATTAAAAAGCGCCTTAGTCCAAGATATTAAAATTTTAAAGTACATTTAAAATAAAAGATGTTCAAATTTTTAAACAACAAATACCTTTTATAAGTGATAGAAAGACAAATATTGTTTCTTTCATATTTTATTACTAGCTGAACCCGGCTTTACTTCGATGTGTGGATAGGCACAATTTTTTTTTCTAAAATATAAGTAGCCTAAGTTACCAGTAAAAGCCTATTTGCCAGGAAAAAATGTTGTCAAAATCGGTATAATATATGTTTCGGAGATTAGAAGACATATTCAGGGGCTTAAAAGTTAAATAGTTTAATACTTACTTATATAAATTAAATATCTACACAAGATCTACACAAGATAGTTAAATTTCTGTCGGATAGCTATACTCGTCGGTATATTCTGACGACGGTTACCGTTGTCTACAATACCAACACGGAATCCCAAGCATCATAAAGTGTGCTTTAGCGTCTCATCTCGTCATGGGGTTACGATTTTGTGAAGCAGTAGAACTTTAGAATGTATGACATTAAATTAAGTTAAGGGAAACGAATTTACACCCATATGCTAGTGTAAAAGTTATGGACCACTTTGGAAAATTTGTTATTTTTTAAAATACAGATTTTCTTTTCAATTTAATCGTCATGTTACTTAATTGACATGTATACAAATCAACAAATAAATGTACACTATAACGTCTCATTCATTTTCTAAAAGAGCCCATTACAATTCAGTAAAGAATTCTATTTGACAAGGGTACAGAATCTGTCGTCAACCTTTTTCAAATATAAAGCTTGTCAGCGTTGTCACAGATAATATTATATATATATGGATTCTATATGAAGTGACTATATATACTTTGACTCAATGTCATGTGAATGGACTTATTTATAGATGTCAGCTTTTGTATCATAAACTATAAATAATAATGTACAGTGAGCCCATAATTAGAATAGTGGACATCGAAGTACTTGTAGTACATCTATGGAATTTGCGTCATAAATGCCAAAGCAGCACATAAAAATACTCCTAAAACGGAAACATGGCGGACTCTTGGCTTCCCGCGTCGTTGGTAAAAGGTAGTAATGAAAAAGTTCTACTATTGATTTTAAATTCCAATGTGTTGACGTAAAGTCTAGTCACATTTTCTTTAAATGACAGATGTTTGGTTGGTCTTAAACCGTGGTTTTAAATTACAAAGATGTTTTTTTTACTATATAGATAAATTACAAAGGGCCTAGTGCGGGTTTTACTCTATCAAACGCGTCGAACGCGTAAATGTCAATTTGTATGGGAATGAAGCAGCGCTACCTGGTGGCTAATGTGTAGCACTGCTTCAGTCCGATACAAATTGACGTTTACGCGTTCGATGAGTTTGATAGAGTAAACTCGCACTAGGCCCAAAGTTCGTAGTGTTTTGTATGGCGTGTGAAATTCATGGTTGTAGTACATTGAGGATATAGGCGTAAGTCCAGCAGTGGTAGACTGTCTCCTCTTAATATAATAAGGTTTAAAATCTGTTACTAGATTTAATTGGAGACACTAAATGGTTTTATAATATCCAGACTGACGCAAACATAAAATAAAAAGTAAAAATCTCAATTATTTTGAGTACACTAATTAGAAGCACTCAGCGAAATTGTAAATCAAGGTCATTTCTTATCACGCAATAGGCGACCTTGTAGCTTTATTGAAGCTTTTAAATTAACCTTAAGCATCTAATAAACTGTTAACTAACACACCCTGATTGGAAATAATTGGGCTTCTGGGTCTTTTGAATCTCTGAAGTCAGCAAGTAAATGGGTTTTTAATAGGTTGACCTGAATTCTATTTTAACATTCAAAAGTTATTATCTATTAACCAAAATAAATGAGAAAGCTACATACGTTTTTGATTTTTGTTTTATTGATCCCGATCCCGATTTTATATTATAGTGTCTTGATTCGTAGAAATTTGGATAACTATGTGACATTTCTACTACTAGTAAATTTTCTTAATCGATTACGATTATTAACAGACTGTATATTTTTTAAATAAAGAACTACAAACTTTTATATTTCTCACAGAGAAAAAGTCTAATAATATTTCCTTATATTTGTTTTCCTGTTGGAAAGTTGACATTAGTTTCACAACTCGTTTCCGCTTTGTTTCTTTTGCGATGGGAAAATACGTAAAAGTTTTAATTGGATATAAAAATATTGTTCAAGACACTTTCTCGGTGAAAGTATTCTTTCAAAAGACACATCACTCACGTTCTATTTCCTTCAAACATCAAAGCACGTCGAGCGCTGTGGAGAAGAAATAATCTTATAAAATAAATCAATAAAAAAAAAACATGCTAATATCCGCCATTCGTTCTTCAATTATTATTTTTTAATATTTCAAAAAAAAAAATTTTAAAATATTTTTGTTTTTTAAAAAGTTCCATTCTAAAGATGGCCCGGCCCTGAATCTAACCCGGTACTAACAAATACATTAACTATTAGATCATTGGGTTAATTCGCGAAATAATATTATATTTAACATTCAAAGTTCGCTGGTTATAAAGAGAGACTCGTGTAGATATAGGGGTGTCAAACTAATTCTTTCAAAACACCTTATTACAGGTATGGCATTCAAGAATATCAGAACATGAAGCAGGTGGCAGAATATGACGATTCATCAAATATTCCTTCTCATGGA
Organism: Synanthedon tipuliformis; assembly: GCA_947623395.1. Classification (NCBI taxonomy): domain Eukaryota; kingdom Metazoa; phylum Arthropoda; class Insecta; order Lepidoptera; family Sesiidae; genus Synanthedon; species Synanthedon tipuliformis. Next base: position 10,390,329 of record OX392415.1, on the reverse strand, counting down.
CCGTCTTCGTTATTTACATAGTTAATGTTCTGCTACGGTCTTACCGAATGGTTTGCAAGAATCCGCCCGCACGCACCCGAACGTTATGAAATAATAACAATTTCTGTATCCTCTTATGAATTATTCATTAAAGTTTGGTATTATTCATTAAATTATGTGTGGATACATCTTCGTTTGCTAAAGGAATAAGTAGTAAGATTGTCAAAAAATATTTAGGTAATTTATGATATAAATATACCTATAGGTAATTAAATGCCATAAACAAGACCTATGTTATCTCTGAACTTATTTTTTAAGATGTATTAACTATTAACTAAATTTTTGCATTCAATTTTTAAACATGCTGTATAAGTAATGTATTACGTGACAGTCATAACTCAAAAGTACTTTTGACTTTTCCACTCACATAGACTACTAATGTATAAGTTCACAAAATTAAGAGTAGTAAAATAGAATTTACTCTTAAATGTTTTATGATGTTTCAATGATGTGATGTTGAAAAGAGCGACTGTGAGATTTCTTGTCAGTCTTTTCAGTCCGCAACATTTATTGTAAGAAACTGAAATTCAATTCTATACAATAAAGAATATTTTTATTTATTTATTTGTTCCACTTGTTCAGAAAAGCTCAGTTTGGTTCAAGTTTTTGTTAATTTATATACTTAATAGAAATGTAAAACTGTTATTTTATATTTTAGAGGCAAGCACAGATAAAATTGCAATTTTTAAAACATATTTTAATGCCGGCTTATATTTAAAAATTCAACCTTTCAACTCTTTCAGAATATGTGGTTATACGTAGTAAAAATAAAATATAGTATTTATATAAGTTATATAATATGTATATAAGTTTTAGTATAAAATATGTCTTAAAATAAGATTAGCATTCACAAATTAAACCTCTTAATCCAGCTTAATCTTGTTATGTCAACACGTAAATATATGAGGGTAGGAATTAAGAGGTAGGATTTGATGGCGTTGTAGGTGGCTGAAGTAGCGTTATAAAAGATTTAATTCATGAGATCACAGTGAATTTTATTTTTAAAGGAATTTTTACCATTGAATAAATGAGTAGGTTATGAAAACCACAATGAGTTTACAATATTTTAATCAAAGATATGCGTAATCTTACAATACTAATTTGAAATAGTAAATCTAAGTAGAGCTTAAAGTTTAAAAGATCTTTTAAAATCTAAACTTTAATTAATTACTTAATTAAAATTTTACTGTTATCGTCGCCTATATGATGGGACGGAATGCTATTTAGTATTGAAGCGATCAGTCATATCGAGATTTTTAACATACCTATTCAAAATATCATCATATATTTTTAAAATTGATTTAAAATATTTTGCAATTTAAAATATCATAAGTATTTATAAAAAACCACTTATAGTACAATTAATACTAATTTTATAATAACTAAAAATAATAAACATAATACGATTCCTAATATTATGTACTGTTAAGACAATTTATTTTATTAAAACGCCGTTATCTTATGAAATGGACCACAAAATTTCTAACCGAGCCCTGTAATCCCATCTCAAGTGGGGGACACGTCTATCAGTCGCCGCAGAACATCCTCTGGATTTTAATCTGAGACTAGAATGATATATTACGAATTTCTTTAGAATAATACAATTTGTTTTTATATTGTTCTTTTGTTATTGACGCCATGTAACCTGCTGTGAAAAGAGGGCATATCGCTACATCAGTATCAGTAGGCCTGGAGCGAGTTGATCATAATATTCGGTGTTATTATAACATTATAATATTTGTTACTAAATAATATGCCATATCTTTACTCCTGTATCAGTTATTATTTCTATTTCTAGAAGCATATAATAACTGTGTACTAAACAGATATAACTTTTAAGGCTTATCGCCCACTAGGCAGCCAGTATTTAACACACACAGCCTGCAAAATAATTTATTAATAAACTAGCTGGCGCCCGCGACTTGGTCCGCGTAAAAAAAGTAGCATATCCTGTGTCCCGTATGTCTAAATGTTTATCTACCAAGTTTCATGAAAATCAGTTAATTCGTTTAAGAGTTATAGAAAATATCTACACTTACAGATTTATAATTAGTATTGATTAAATCATGTATCATCAACAATCATATAAAATTGAGGAACTTTTTTTCACTTTCCCAATCTAAGTTTAGTAAAATCATGATTACATAAAGCTTAATGTGAAACACGTCTCAATGTGAAACAACAAAACGAAGGTACGGTCAGAAAATTGTACTCTATTCGTGGAAAAAATATATTTTCATTGACAAAAATAAGCAATCATCATAAGAAAATAAGGAAAATTTGTCATTTGGCGTTAAAAAAAGGGGTTAGTTGAAAACTTTGAAAATTGGTGATTTTATAGATTTCTATGTGCTCATTCCGAATAGTTCTTTGCCTATGTATAAACTGTTTCTTTAAACGTCGGAAATATATAGAGCTAAGTACACAATTTTTGTCAAGTGAAACTGCTTTGAGCGCGATACAAATAAAAATTCAAGGTCAATTATTATGACGTCACGTTTCAGTGTAACGATCGTCGGATGACGCCTCTTATAACGTTTCTATCATTTACTTCTATATTTTATGGACAAAGAATTTTTACAATATGTACATGTAGGTAAATTTATAAATTTACAAATATTTTATAAGTAACAAGATTCACATTTTCTCTGAGTAATTATATGTAGAGCATTTTTTTTCTGACTCTACTTTTATTTTACTAAGATTTGTCCTTGGTAAATACTAGTAGTTACCGGCAAATAGGTCTCGTAGGCACGCGAGGGCCGGTCATTTTACGGATATTACCCCGGATAATACCTATCTATACTCATACGAATGTAGTGTCAGTTTCAGCATTCAGTTATGAATATTATAGTGAAGATATTACTGTTATTACTATTACAGTGTTATGGGTTTAATATGAATGTGGGATTAACATCTGGATAATAGCAAACAATTCCAAGTTAGAGGTGTGACAATGAGCTCTTCAGCATAATTCTTAAAGATTATAAAGAGCCATATCATTAAAGATGTTATATATTTAAATAATCTTGCTCCAAACGTAGCTTGTATTATTTTAGAAAGGAGGTAGACTAAACCAACTTGAATTTTTTTTTTAAATCAACCTAGTAAAATTCTATAATATTTTAAAAATCGTTTGTCTTGACTGACTACCAACGCACAGCAAAAAAATTAAGTTCTAGACTTAAATTTGGAAATTTATGTTTATTTTATAACGTAATCATCTGCTATGAATAGATTTTTAAAAACTTCAACTATGTGCGAAGCCTAGCCTTCCCCGTTCAGCCCTGGCGGGGCACCGATGTCGTTTCATAACGTCCCCGCGACCCCGCCCTTGAACGGCCGCGCTAAAAAGTCATTGGGTTTTAGGCTTTTAGCCGGTACGAATCCGGCATAACCCCGCAGTGTCCCCTACACGTGCCTACACTGTCAGCAGTGTCCTCTACACTTCCGGCTATCCAAGAGGATTTCCCTACGTTAAAAAAAGGGACAAGTCGCTAGTTTTACATACAATAATCCAGTAATATTTTTTTTATTAAAAAACTCTCTTACTTCGAGTTTTATATTTAGTGTTTCCCATCACTAATATTAAAGGAGGCAAGGATATCGGTAATCTAGGACCGAGGACAAAAGGATAATTCGAGGACAAAACGTTCGTGGGATTTACGGAGACAATCCTATCATTGAATTGATGTCGATGAATATCGTTGTAAAGGAAATTATTTTATTATTATGTAATTAACCATATTCAAACAATATTTGGTCAATTTTATTTTAATTTTGTCTTTATTGCGAATTTATTCAGCGACGAAGTCTAGAAGTACCTACTACTTATATTTAACTAGCTGGTGCTCGCGACTTTGTAAAGGTTGAGAAAAAATATATATAACTCCTGACAAAATATATGAGCAATAAATCATTCATTGCTGTTATAGTTTTGCCAGGCGTTGAATTTTTATTTTTAAATGGTCCTTGTCGGTCCTTTCCTGTAGGTACCTAAGTATATCTGACAATGTGTATGCAAAATCATGATGATTAATTAAGGCGTGAAAAATAGATACATTTATAATATTAATATGGAAGTATGGATATCGTTTTTTTTAAAGTTGCAGCGGTTTCTGATGACTCTCCAAATATAAACAAACTTACAAAATCTACTTTATACTGTTAATTTTTTAATATTATTGTCCTTAATTAAAGTTGAACCCACAAAAGAACATATCCATCAATTCGAATTGATTAAAAATTACAAATTCAATTAAAGATAGATAGCAGCTATGTTGTACAATTACTTTGACGTGCGTTTGAATTGAAGAAATCTTCAACAAATCTTACGTAGACAGACAAATGGCGCCATTAGGGGAGGCTTAATAGCCTTCCTTGTTTGTAGATAATAAAATAACCAGTAACCACATCGTGTTTATTTGGATCATGGTTTTTTGTTCTCTGAATGCATGTGGTTTGGAGGAGAAATATTTTTACAGCTGTTGTCACACCCAGCGCACCGTCTGGTTTGAGGCAGTTGTGGTAAAGCTGATTAATCTACAGGCAATATCAGATCTGTTGGACTCCACTTGTATTGGACTATTTATTTTTATGCTGTGATAGATAGATTACTACTGGGCACTGGACTGGTACCTGGGGGTATTGTCGGTGGTACGGTGGGTCAGAAGCGGTACCAACGCTTGTTATACCGGTGTGATCCTCTGAGTTTTGGAGTTTTCTTGGAGGCTTGCTTTATTGAGAAGATTAAGTAATATGTGAATTAGTATGTTTCAAAATTCAAGATTGTCAAGATATATTTATTGGTTAGTCATTACCATATGGAAACTAAATTTCATATCTGATAAACGGTTACCTATGAGAATAGCAAATAAATTATTATTTTTAGGTAAGTCTTACATTTTAGGTATCTCATACCTCCATACAAAAGGGAGACTTGCAGTTATGCCCAGTAGTCAAAGTTAAAATAATACATACGTGTATGTATGTATACTTACTGAATAAAAAACATTCCTTAAAATTTCAAATTATATTTTCTTGTACTAACATGAAGCAGTTTATCGATCAAAATTACATTACATTATTATCTTAAAAAAAATCTTACGAGTGGCAAGTTTTATGATAATTTATTAAGGCCCCCAGATGCTTTTCACATACCATCAGGAACAAGAGATTAAAATATTCATACCTGCCTGTTAGATCGCATTATATAAATTGCTTACAAATAAACGTGGAAAGTGTATTGCTTCGGGTTGGTCCAAATAAAATTCATGAAAATGAAATATTTCGGAAATAAATTTTTCATTGTGCACTCAAAAGAAACGTGAGCGTCTATAGAGTATACGCGTGTCAGAAATGAAACTTCTTTGGCAATCAAAGATATTATCAGGTAATTACACAGTAACAGTCGATACCTAAACTTTAGTAACACATACGCCAATCTATCAATTTAACATAGGTAAAAGTTAAAAAGAAACAAATTATTGGAATTGTCATTGGAATTCACATCAGACCAGGACCGAATGTAAAATTCGGTATGTAAAATGTATTATTGTATTGTATTGTTGTGTCTTCTGTTGGTGTACCTTATAAATAAATAAATAAATAAATAACGATTTATAACTTGACTTTGCCCCGGCTTTGCGCGTATGCATTTTTTTCTGCAAATTACACATGCACAAACCTATCTCGTTTATAGCACTTTCAGTGAGTGAATACCATATCAAAATTTATTGAGTGGTTTAGAAGAAGTTAGCGGAGAAACAGACAGACACACAGCGATCTATAATATATATTTAACATTTAGATATATATAGCAAAAACGGGCGGGAGTCTCCCCCATTACGGATATGCATTTAACATGTATTTTGTTAGGAAGAAACTTGAAGAAAAATCATTAAAATCAAAAGAGCATACATTAAATTAAGAAGAAACATAAGTACATAGGCGGCAACGAAATAGTATATCTCTGCGATAGGCGGACGGCGACTACATTTTAAATATATAAATGACACAATGTCTTACATTATTTTATTTTATCACGTTAATCTCGCATTACTTGGACCGTTATTCAACAAGATCGTCTAATTGGATTGAGTCGTGTCCTGAGGAAAGAAGATGATCCTAATTTTATTTGATTAGCTAACAAACTACGAGCTCGACCCCGGAGGTGTTGAGTAAATGAATAGATACTACATAACATCCTCTTTAATTGTATAGTACATTTGTAGGTACATTGCTTTTTCATTAAAACAGTCGGAATAGGCGTCTTGGCTCACTAAAGCGAATAATATGCAATATGTACTTACTAGGAGTGATCAAAAAGTAGTGAGAATGACCCCCTTGCCTATCTCGTATTTTATTCATTTATACCAATAATAAAATATCATTTAATTTTGAGGGTAGGTACGAAAAATTAAGTCATTTCTTTAAGAAACTTAGAAGCAGTGTCCAGTTGTTTGACGCATTCCGACTCAAAACATCATTATGGAGAGAAACGAAGTGCGAGCCGTTATTAAATACTTCTGTTTAAAAAAGTTAACGACGCAGGAGATTCATCGCGATTTGGTGGAGACTTTAGGCGAGTCTGCTCCACCATATTCTACTGTGGCAAGGTGGACGGCTCAATTCAAGACTGGGAGAACTTCGACAGAAGACGAGCACCGCTCAGGTCGGCCATCGACGTCAGTTACGCCAGAAAACATAGAAAAAGGCCAAAAAATTATTCTAGATGATCGTCGAGCTACAGTGCGTTATTTAGTGCAGGCATTTCATATGGTAGTGTTCAGTCAATATTAAAAGATAATTTAAATATGAGAAAAGTCTCCGCGCGTTGGGTATCCAGAATGTTAACGGAAAATCAAAAGAAACTCAGGTTCGATCTTTCAAGGCGCTTGTTGGACAGATTTCTTGTTGGTTAGAAATGTTGGAGAAACGCTGGACTCGGTGTGTAGATAGAGAAGGAGACTATGTTGAAAAATAAATTTTAGTTATTTATAAAATATATATTTTTCTGCTTCATTCTCACTACTTTTTGATCACTCCTCTATATGCAATAAAAAAAATTACTATATAATGTTATTAATTTTGTAGGTTAAGTTATTATGAAATAAGGTAAATGCAGCGGAGAGGTGTTGAATTTCTCGCAGCAATAAAACAAGATACTTTGATCACCTTGAATATTACAACGAATATGTACATATTTTTGCCCATGACAACAAATATGTATCTGTGAATGTTTCGATACTAACATTTTATTGCCTCTGTGGATGAATACCAAGTTAAGTTATGTAAACAGTATGTTTTTGCCTTTGATTGTACAAGATTAAGGTCTATATAAGTGAGTGCAACTCCTCATATAGAAAACCACAATAAAATAATAGAATGTGTGCAGTATGTTTCTGTTAGTAAGGAACTAAGTGAATAAGGTCATTCCTCTCCACTTTGCTACTTAAATCTTTTGTCAGAGTGATTTAAGAAATATATGGATAAAAATATAAATATATCTAGTTTACAACCGTCATAAAATTTATATTGGGCTGTTCAAAAAAAGGCTGCACTCCAATAGGTAATATAACTAAAGAGTTCATCTTTCAAAAATTTGTATTTATAGGTTTTTAAATGCAATAAAAATAGGAAATTACTTTTACTACGGGTATTCTTTCACTTAAATACCTATTAGTTTATACAATCGACCTCTATGTATGACCCACACACATTACATTAAAACCTATATGACCTACATACTTTAATTAAAAACATTGACAAAGATTAAAACAATTAAATACATATATTTGTATATGTGCAATTGTGTTTGTGCAAATTAAAATTTATTTATTTTAGTTTTGAATCTGTACAAGAAATCTCTATAATTCCTTTTATATTAATAATATGTAAGCTTATTTAAACATTATAAAAAGATAGCGATTGCTACGTAATGGAAAGCCTTTGTTTGTACACATTTTTCTTTTTTATAAATTATTTGCATCATTCGTTTTTTAGCATTCGTGTAATGCATTATATTGTTAATCTAGTTATGTCACGCGGTTTCACCCGCAGTTTCATTTGAATTGTCAAAGGCATGTTCGGTTCTTCTCGGTAAGGCTCGCTTCTTATAGGGCTGCTGTCTCCAGCGACTGACCCCGCTGTCACTTCGTTTTTGCTTAGCATTTTTTCTGATATTTTTTCGTCTTGGCTTTAAGAGCCATATAGTATGATGATAAATAATAGTCTATACCTTCCATAAAAATTGAGCTATTCAAAAATAATTTTATAATTCTGCCCACTGACGGGTTGCCTAAATGACTGCGAAACGCAGTCCAGAGTTGAACCCTGCTACAGACTACTTAAATTATTAATTAAATTATCTATATTATATTAGTGTAGATTTGACCCTACTTAAGCACTTGGGATATTCACTTGTCATAGTATATTGTGTTTGCATAAATAACAAGTTATTCGTTTTAATATATACACATTAAAAGAGGTTTTCATGCAAAGCAAATGCAAAGTGATACTTAGTGTAGGTATCTCTACATGTTCCATTTGTCCAATTTTCCCGGGCAATAAATGTTTCAGTACGTTAGAAGACCTTTTCAAAGGAAACAAAATTGAATCATAATCACGCGAGAGATACGAAACATCTTGTTGTCAAATGCCAGGAACTCACATTGAGACTTCCCAGGAGATTACGAAGTTGAGCCGACGATGGCCGAACTTTCCCGAAGTAGACTTGATGGATGACTGTGGAAATTTAATAAAATCTGATAACGCCTCGTGCGAAAGTAACGAACTATCTGAAACTTTTTCCCCTGCGTTTAGATAAGAGGAAGGTTACATAATTGATTTTTTTTTGAAACCCAAAGGCCATAGTTATAAGATGTATAAGAGGTCTTTTAAGTTTCAGTATAAGTTTGCAATTATTTTACAAAATTGAATAGTGCTTATGATTATTTTTGTTTCGTAATTTTTCAAAAATTATTAATAATTCAAGATTTATCTATTTCCTGTAGTAAGGACTGAAGGACTTAACATACATATGTAATGAACTTGCAAAATGAAATACAGGGCAACAGAGCATACACAATCTCGAGAGGAAATTGCCAATTTCGATAAAAGAAATTCTTTCACAATTGAGATACGGAATAAAAAGCAAATTCTCAATTAAGAATTTAATTGTATTTTAACCAGTTCTAAAATGTTTTCTATTTTCAACAAGTATCAAAAGAGAGAAATGTAATTTTCTGTTGCAAGCAGAGCGTATGTTCCAGTATAATTGGAATTTCGTGACGTCTGTAGTAAACATGATGAAGAAAAATTCTGCACTAGTCTTATAATTGCACTGAATCTTGAAGAAAATGGAAAAAATAATTAAAATAGAGCATGCGTGGTCTTCGAAAGATTTGGATTTTTCTTTCACATTTACTAGGATAATATAAGTAATAACTCAATATATACAATGATATATTGAGTTGGATTGTGGATCGATACATCTGTAAGGAATACTACATTCGGGTCTTCCCCGGTTAGTTCATACAAAAAGTCGAATGTGAACTTTCTTACGGATATTAAGTATTGTAGTTACTTAGTTATTAGTACCTAGATAATTATGTTTTTAAGAGCCGTCAGGGTGGGGCAAGCGCCCCACCCTGCCCCACCGTGTGCAAATTACAAAAAGTAATCTGAAGTTTTCGCTTCACGTAATGACTGACAAATATATTAATATATTTTCGAAAGATATAAGTATAATACATAGTTCGGTTAGTAACAGGGCAATGAAATTACCCGAGAGAAAAACAGAATCATTTTTCAAAGTGCTCTCGAGTGTACAATTCAATCGATTGAATGTAACAAACTCATCCCGTATTTGCTATTCGCATAGAAAAATCTATTGGCATTCGAATGAACATTTTACGCGGAAGATAATATCGTTCAAAAGCTTTTCCCATTAATATTTGACAATTGATATATTCATGAGTAAAAAAATATTTTCCTTGAAACTGTTTACAGAGAAATTGGCACAATGTGTTATATTCAAAGTATTGTCAACCGTTTCTTAGCTATGACTTCTCTTTGTGTTTCAGGCAGCATATGGATTCCGTGTTGAAAAAAATCCTCGTAATATAGATATTATGGTAATTGTAGTATGATTTTGTATAGAGACTATTTATATTACGGAGAAGGACTCACTAAAATGTTAATGCAGGCAGAAGCTAATAAGTTGGCTAAGTTGACACGACGTCCGCGACCATCCACAGGAAGGCCAATGTCGAGTACTAGGAGTACTTCCAGCTGATGATGTTTGATTGTTTTGACGTTTACACCGCAGAACCTCTCTAAAGGTGCCATAGTTATTATTTTGTATGAATACCATTCATATAAAATGAATAACATTCCTGGGGGTTAATTGTATAGATAAATAAAAAAGAGAAATATATATTTATATATTATATTATATTAAATATATAGGTATTTTTATAATGCCTATATATTTAATATAATAAATATATATAGGTATGTTTTATGGAAATTGAAAGCCAACTGAAAGTTAACCCAGCACGTAAATCATTTAGACGATATAGACTCGCCTCAAAATAATGTAATTATCATAAAGACACAAAGGAAAATGAACAGACAATATTTGCCAACATTAATATTTATCCAAAATATAATACAGACAGACGATACGAAATTGCGTGTGAAATACACATAAAAGGCTGCCGATGTATTCGAAAGGCTTTTGTCTGTGAATTTTTATACCCAATTTCGTTCGGATCTGGGGAACGTTATGAGGCTTGTATAAAGAAATAAAGGGAATACAAAAAATTTGAAAGAAATACTATTTTGTAATTTTCAAATTTTCTCTAACGAATATTATTTGAAGGCCTACATTTTTTTTTGCTTTTTGTTAAAAAAAATCCATATACAAATTATAATTTTTTTAACAATATTATGAAAGCTTTTAATCGCTGAAGGACCCCAGTCTGTAGAATAGTAGACACTGATTTTTTCAAAATAATCGAAGTAAAGTGATTTTTTAATTGATTATTCGAGTTTCCACGTCACAGAATAATTTATGTAACGTGTAACAACTCAGGAATGATGTAAAATAAAGCTTCGCCACCCTAGACATTAAATAGAGCGACGCTATAAAAGAGGATCGTTTAGCAAATTGTTGCTCGTTAATACACATGCACATAAGGTCTAAAATACATTTGGGTATGTTGCGAACTTTACGAGAGTCGTTTGTGGAATGTTGTGAAGCCAACAGGAAGCCATATCGTTGAATGCAACCTACAAAGTATAGACAAGAATATTTATTATACCCCGTTTACATATGGCCATTGACATTGCCGCTCGCGTTGCTGTATTTATTTCCCTAAATACTTACTGCTGTGGCAACGTCAAGGGCAATTAGTGTTTACATAAAATATGGCCATTGACATTGCCGCTCCCGTTGCAATCCGTTGCCGTAAAAAAATCCGAAAAAAACGTCGTCGTCAAAGGAGATGGTCAAAGTCAAAAGAGATGGAGAGAAGGATACGGTAGCGGCAAGAGAAGCGACCTGTTTACATACTCGCGTTGCCCATTTTATTTCCCATGTCCCTGCTCATGGCCTTAACGGGGTATTACTATGCCTGTAATTAAATACACTGAGTTTTCAAACTATATAAGTTGTAGATTGTAAACTATATAAAATCAGCAAACTTGAATGCATATAAAATCTAATAGATAGTGGTATGAAATTAAAGTCAGTCGTATTTTATGAAACTTTTTTTACTTTATATTTTTAATCTACTTTATTATAAAAAAAAGTTTTACAAATTTCGTCCGAACTATAATTGATATAATGTGATCTTGACAAAAGTAAGTTTAAGTGTAGAAATCTAATCTTTAAAAAAGAAGTAATATTTACAACTTAGATGATTTTTTATGGATATATTATTTTTCATATCATATAAAAATATTTTAAAAAGTCAAATTACTCATAAAGCCCTACTTAATCTCAAATGTCTACATTCTAGATATTTCATTATTCTTTCAATCTAACTAATGACAAGAAATTTAAAAAAATATAATATATATATCTACTTAGAAAAACGAACGTTCTTCTATTGCTAACAATTCTGATTTTATTTACAATAGTTGCTATTATATATACATTCCTATCTCACATATATTTACAATATATTATAAACCATGAAGATTTACAAAGTCTACTTCAAGTGTATGTTTTGAAATTACTAAGTTCAACCATGAATGTGAAAGTTATATTTATCTCAAAAACTATTTAAACATGCTTCAATCTAATTTAAACAGTGTTAATATTCACATATATATAAAGTTCATATTAACCAGGCCACACGACCTCCCTTTTCGCGTTCGACTGTTGCGTCATCGGGTGGTGACGCGGGGCGGTTGGCGGTAGCGGAAGCGGGTGCTTCACTGATGCGGCGTCGCACAAGCGGCCGCGGTTGCTCATGTCATGTGCAATCGATACGTGCACACACTACTGCACTTAGAAGGGTCGTAGCAGCGAGAGCGATTTGCACACATGCGATTACGATTAAGTCGCGCGGCGATGGTTGTGAGTCTTCTTCTTGTAGGCTGTCACTAAACGAATAAACATTCAGTAAGTGTATTAAATTCATTGTTAAAAAGTATTGTAGCAGAAGCACTGAGCTTATGCGGACTCATTTTTACATTTTTAATCTGCGAATGAAGACTCCTTTTAAGTGGGAGCCGGTGCCAGCAACCTTTGCTCAGCCATAAAAGCTAGCTCATCCATAACAACAATTTTTGTTCTCCTATATGATGTGTTCGTCCGTATATAATTATGTGTCTGGTGTAAAGTATACAGATAATCTCACCTATGATCAATCCCTGGTGGATCGAGTATTGTTCTGCAGCATTGTATAACAAGAGCAAGGAGGAAGCAAGCGGCAGCTGCCCACAAAACGTTTGCAGCTCCCGCTCCCACGCCCGCTCCACTTGACACCGAGCTCCAACCTCGCGACGTTTGGATAGAGACAGCTATAAATTTACCGTTTCAGTGATTACACATTTCAGTGACTTATGCGTACTTACTTAGATAAGTCTTAAGTCACTATTTGCATGTTCTTAATCGAAAGATAAAGTGCTACTTAGGAATAAAATATTGTTTTCTGTGGAAATTTCCGCAAGTTGTAAACGAAGTTATTATTAGATTCACTTACAATAGTTTTGTTTGATGCACATATATAATAAAAACGTTTCAACACTAAGTTCACACTTTAAATGTTACCAATAGTACAAGTAGTACAAGTATAGTATAATAGTACAAGTACCAATAGACAGAACGCTGGGCTACTGTCACGGCAATGGACTACCACCATTACGGAGGCAAGTTCAAATCCTTGAATACTCCTTGAGAACGAATATTTGTTACTCTTTCAAGTACCTAAACATATTACTATAAAGTTCTGATGAATCTTTAAAGTAATATTATGGTTAATATATTAAAATAATATTAAATTTTTTGTGTTTTTGTGATTGAGTGAAAGATTTCAGAACCCATTTTCTCTCTCCAAAAACATTTATTTTAATTTTAGTGTGAAGTACTAAGTAAGAGATTAAATCTGCTCAATAAAATAAATTCCTAAATTTCCAACTATATTTTAATCTTTTGGTAAACAGATGTAAATATATGTAAATACTCTTTGTATATATACCTCGTTATCGGTATGAACCGACACGTGATTTCAATACGTTACCAAGGCAACCAAGATAGCGAGATGTGACATGAATTGTTAACAATATCTACTTCTCATCGCTTACACTCATCACGTCATGTCTTTACGATAAGCATGAATACATTTTATGTCGTTTATTGAAAAGTGACATAAGTAGGCAGTTACGCATTATAATATTGCATCTATAGGTATTATTCGGTAAACAAAGGCATTTGTTGGGACCTACTAAGTAATTGCTAATAAATAGATATAAATATAAATACTATATAAATTAATAAATAAATATCTTCACACATTCCAAACAGCACCATCTAGTTCCACACTAAGCAACTAATGCTTGTATTCTGGATACCAGACAGGTTGATATACTACATACTTTTTTTTTGTAAAAACATACATATTATAAATACAAAACATCCTTGATTCAGGTACAAAGTACAAAGGTAAAATCTTAACACATAAATTTTTTCTTCTAGCGAGATTCGAACCCGCGGCCGTTTGGTTAACATCTAGGGTTACTAGCCACTAGACCAAACGTTGATAATGTTATTAATGTCCCTAGGATTTTTATAGGATTAATGTGGAGTGAAATAAAAATGTTGAAATAGCACGTAAAAGACTGTGTAATCGCAGTCTTAAGATGTCCCATTTTTTTTTTGCGCTATTTAAAAAAAAAATTTAGTCTAGTGATCTTCTGAATGCCAATAACAATATCTAATCACTTTTAAACTGATCACATTTAGAAAGTTTAGTTGATTGGAGCTATTGTAAGCGGAAACTTGCTGATCCAACTAAATTACTTTGATCGGGTACTACAAGGTGGTCCAATACAAACTTGATTAGGAGGCTTCCATGCCACTACAAAGTGAAAACAACAAAGGGGTGATGTTCAATAAATTTGTAACATACTTCCCTACATTTAAAAAGTAATTCGGTTTGGTGTGGGTTTGGCTAGATATTATAGTAAGTAAAAACTATTTATATTGATAAATATGCAAAAAAAATTCAAGGAGGATATTCTAACATAAGTAAATAAATATTTTACTATACTTTAATACGAAACAACGTTTTTGTAAAAACTCACTGATCTCTGTAACACGCTAACTATAGTAGTCGGATGTATAGCAATAATATACCGCTATGCATTGGATAGCCCAACTCTTTAATGATAGTAGGTTCAAAAACACACTACGAGCATTCGGAGCGGAGCAAAATATGCGTCAGAAATTTGCGGTGAGTTAGTGGCTGAAGGCAGTCGCCTGACGACACCCTGACGAGAACCGAGAATTACCGAGGGAGTAAACATAACACACAACGCCTGAGGGATGTACAGGAGAAAGGATAAGGAACGAAGTGGCATCAAGGGAATGAGATAACACAACAGCACTTGTGCTTTATGGACTGTCGCTGTTTGGACCACCACACATCGCAATGCCAATGTGCCCTTATACAATAATTATGCTATTTAAATACTTATAACAATATTAACCTGCAGCTAATACACTGATGCCTCCCGCCGGTATTCCGAGTCCCATGTTGAATTTGTGCCTTTCTTCTATGAATGCAACGCTGCCCATCACTATAGTTGATATTCCGCATACTATCTGTAAAGAAAGATTGTTATAAAATTTAATATTTATGATATATCAATTGTTCTCGAAAGGTTTACATATTATATAATAAAACGTAATTAAGATTTTAGAGAAAAAATAAAAACTAAATTTTGCAATCAAGTCGCCAAAAAATAAATTTATATGGCTCACATAGACTAAACCTTAAAAGATACCTACATAAAAATGATGTACCTACCAAGGATTGTAGTTGTACATTATATTTATATTGCATAGGTTTAATTGCTTTATTTATCGAATATTTGACTTGGTAAACTGGTCTAATGTATCTTGCGTTTTGAATACCTAACAGCGACGTCAAAAAGTTGCACCTTGCAAGTTCATGCTCTTCGAGTGATATGAGTCTATCGTGGCATAATTTATAATTAAAATGACGATGGAAACAGTATACAATGCGGTTCTAAATAGTATTATTAACGGGCTCATGAATTTGAGCGGAGTCACAAAGGTCACAAAGGACCTCAAAGGTATTTTGCTTGCTTTCAAAGTTAATTTGTGATGAATTTTTTTATGCACAAAATTATGTATTTTATTGTTTTTGTAAATTTTTGTTTTGTATTTTTTTATATTGTTGTACGTCATCATTACACACGTGTGGTCTGCGGGCCTGTTCTGTGCTGATGTGTTCACAACAATGCAAAAGTAAGTGTGCTTTCCTTGGCCTAACAGCATTCTGTGCACTATTGCAAGCAAGCCTGGACTGCTTATAAGTGAAGGCTCTTGCTTCATTTCTTAGGTCATAAAAGAGACTAACAAACATTTGACAAATATTGACTAACAATAAAGTTTTATTTCACTAACAAAATGTGAGCTGTCTGGATGCCTGATAAACACACACATTTGATATAAATATAATAGCTTTAGCCTGCAAACAATAGAAGTCTGTGCCTCTTTCAAGTAAATAAAAATTGTCTACTTTTCACCTACCTATATACCATAAGTAACCGATAAGTATAAGTACATCGATTAATAGTTACACGTTTCTTAAAAATATTATTATAAGCTGCTTAAATTAAGGAATAAAGGTGGCGAATTCATTTAAAAAAAAATGTTACTTGAAACAAGCCCGTGACCACAGCAGAGGAAATTAAGCAATTTCCTTCGACGACAATGTTTCTCTATTATACTTTCACGTACCATTAAACCGACCCAGTTTTTTTATAAATAAAAATAAAGAAGAACGATTAATCATGCGAAAAATGTCCATGGCAACAAGAGGTTTAATCACCTAATAAAATTTCTATCCATGTGGTGTTGAGCCAATACAAGAGAGGCACAATAAACTTGTAGATAACTCACTTTGGCCTTCATTAATAGGTTTGTGCTGGAAAACAACCTTCAACGAGCGAATTTGATTAGATATGTAATGTCTCCATTATTTGAAAATAACGATAAATTAATTAATGGCTTCATTAAGTACCTATGTTATTAAATTTTGATTTGCTTTTGTTAAATTTTTATTTTTGACATATAGATGTGAAATTTGAGTTTATATATGAAATTAATCGTTAATTCATACGCATACTCTGGACGCGGAAAGTTTTGACGACTTGGTTGTAAAATTATGTTCTGATTTTAAAATTTTGATTGTACGAGTAAAATAATAAAGTAATAAATAATAAAGTAATAAGTAATAAAATAATAAATTTTAGTGCAATTTAAAATACAAAAGACGACAGAAAGAGCAAGGGTATTTTCCCATGAAATATCAGTCTGGAACGCGAAAGTATAGTAAAGTAGTAGTACATTTTTGCAAATTTACGACATTAGTTTTAAAGTGTAGATTTGATAGGTGAACGATAGACGCGACCACAACCCAGAAAGAGGTACTTTTTGACAATGTGCGTACTGGTATTGTCAAGGCGGTTTCTAGAATCCTTAACCGCGGTAGCTTGAACCTCGAATTGTTCCTGGCGCTGCTGAGGTTAGTGTTACATATTATAAAACACTATATAAATAAAATATTAAATATAAAATATTATAAATAAACATTAGGCCATAAAACGTTTAACATATAAAAATATTACTTTGGGATTTTTTATTAGAATAAAAAATGGGTGTCCTAACCTTTCCTTTGAAGTCAGGCACATGCGGGGTCCCAAATGATCTCTCATTTCACCGTTCAAATACAGGCCGATACGTGATAAGGGTTGAAAGTTAGGAGCAAAGTTCATTTGGGAATATGAGCTTAAACCTTTCACCCTATTATTCATACCCTAAAAAGGTGACGAACGAGCGGACAGCATAAGCGTCAAAACTTAGAATCTTTGTACACTTACTCACGCATGGAAATACTTACCTACTCGTATCGAACATTATTAAACCTGTTGATCAACTCTGAAATACTTTTGATTGCTTGGTTCCTGTTATCAGAAGGTTATATACGTGAAGTTTGGTACAGAGAGAACTTGATAGTAAGTGTCTATAACGCTACAGGTGCTGCAAATATGCTACAGGTGCTGCGACCATAGTGGGATTGAGGATGAGAATTGGGATAGGGAGAAAATGGGCTCTCAGCCAGGTGTGCAGTCAGCTACATAGTTTGTAACTGCAGAATGCATAGTTCCCTCCTGTTACTAAAATAAATAAATTGGAGTTGCCAAGTTTCTTCTGAGTTAGTCAGGATTTGTTGCTTAGGGAAAGAATTTTTTTTTAAAAATTTAAAATCTCTCGCGTAAGATAGAAGTACTAAAAAGTCAAATATAAAAACAGATCAGGTTTACAGTTTTTTTTACAATTTTCTCATATTTTCTCGAAATTAGCTTGGCATACTGCTTGAGCATGTAGCCAAGCAGAACTGCTTGCCGAAGCCATAAAATAGGCAGCCGAATGGCCACAGAAACCACATACAGAATATTACTATGAAATAACAGGACGTGTGCTATTGTGTTTTGATTTGTTAGGAATATTGAAGCCAATATCTTGAGCTATAATCCCCGCCTCACAGATTCACTTAGCAAATTATTGGCGTCCCCTCAGATGATCAATTGGGTTAATAATTAAATTGGACAGTCAGCCTGTCCGTTACGGCCAATCCGTTACATTAAAAATAATAATATATACCTGCAAAACCCTCAGCCGCAACATAAGCGCCATAGGGTATGAAAGCGCATGACGCAAGATAGTGCCCTCTCTCTCTACCGTCAAAGGAGCCGCCGACTCTTTGCGACAGGTGAGTGCTGCCTGAAACAATGATTGCACCCAAATTAAAACTCGCTTGTTTTGTATTCCCATGTGCAAATAGAATTGCAAATATGTATCGCATACGGGTGAAGGACGACGCGCTTATAAACCTCTATTCATACTCTTATATAATCTATAGTATAGATTCTATACTAATGTTATAAGAGAAGGTATTTTGTATTTTTGTATGTATGTAATGAATAAACTCAAATACTATTAGACTGATTTTAAAAATTCTGTCACCTATAGAATTATTATCCAGGCAATTTCGAAAATGACTTCAAAGATGTGACACTGATCAACTTGGAAAAATCCAATGGACAGGGGACTAATTAACCAAAAACAGGGTTATTTAACCATAACACAAACTTAATAGACCTTACAATATCATAAAAATTCATTCAATAGTTTTTGCGTGAGAGAGTAACAAACACACATACATTTATCTGCCCAAACTTTGACATTTATAACATAACAATGTAGAATTTGTGTTTAAAATATAAAAACGATCCTAAAGAGAAAAGCGAAATAAAATGCAATAACAATTGTTTCAATAAAATATTAGGATATAAATCACAGCTTTGCACACAAGGTTTTGTTAGCTTAAAGATTGATACAATCGAGTCACGAAGGTACTTATTCAATCGTAAAGAGGTTCTATAGAGATTCTGTTGAGGCGTGTGTAAAGTAATGGCAATGTGCCAAACTAATCGCGTTGATATAAATATATTTATATTTATATATTTTTTTGCCGCCACACTAAATGCCAAATTTATAACAGCGAAACGCAATGTTACTATATGGACTGTGTGTTCTGTTGCAATAACAAAAATTTTGTACAGTATTGTACTCTGGAAGTAATCGGTGAACATTTTGTAATCTGAAATTTAACTTTTAATAGGAAGTGACTCAATTAAATTGTAAAGATAACACTTAAAGAACAATAATAAAATAATAACGAAAATTAATATGTAATTTGTTTTAAGGGTATTGTCATAAAATAAGCAAGAGAAAAATTTCAAGTAGGCAATTTTCTTATAAGCTCTAAACGCAAATGTAATAAACTTGTCAATACGAAGTAATAAAAGTTATTTTCATCGTCAATCCCCGAATGCTTTTACGACCTTAATCTTTTGGCAGAGGACCGTGTGTCGTGGCGAGCCTTGGGAGATGCCTATATTCAACAGTGGAGAGACACAGCGATGATGATACTAATTATATTATATTCATAGATTTTAAAGTGTTTGATTACCAGAAATAAATTGTCTTATAATAAAGTACTACCAACAGTTCATTGGACCAAAAATTCAAATCTTGTAATCTTGTCAGATTTGAATTTTCATTGGAAAACAATAGTTCGCTATAGTGGAAATTAGGTTAAAGTCATTAATCGCCCGGACACTGGCCAAACTTCCATTATGGTTGCCAAAGAGTTTAACAAAACTGGAAGCAGCAAGAGAATTTTACTATTTAGTTTTTACTGATTCAATGGTATATAATGATTGCTGTGTGATTGTGTTCCAATAAAATAAAAAAAAAATAAAAAATAAAAATAATATGTTTTTCATAGTTTGGTACTTTTTACAAACGGTTAAAGGAAGAAGGTTTGCATATATAATTTGCAGAAATTATTATTGTATCCGAGCGAAGCCGGTGGAGGGCCGCTGGTGTGTTATACTTTACAAAAGTTGCTTTTCGCAGGGTTCAAAGGGTTCGCACCCTTTGAACCCTTTGAAACGTTTGAAAAAATTATTTATTTCGCGACCGATTCATAGTCACACCATTTACTTTGACATAATATTCTTATATATTGGTGAGAAATGACTTCACATTCGACACGTTTAGTAAACCGTCTGGAAGAACGCTTTATCTTTCAAACTTTTTATATAAACGATAAAAATAACTGGCAAGTGAAAAAAAAAACTATACATCACAATATCATGGGGTGCTTTTTTTTTCGTGTTCACTTTTCAATTTTTTGGGAAAATATATTATTAAGAATACTGCACCACTTTCCATGTTGACTTTATATCTATGATCGCAACAATTATTCTAGCGGACACTATTACCAGTAGCTTAATTTGTTTGAAGTTTAGATTGAATAATATTAAAGCGGAGTTTCTATTCAAATGTTTTGTTTGGGGTGGGTATTTCAGTTACGAGGCGGTACTGAACCATCATTTATAAGGCGGTGTGTGTGCTGGGGTTAGTCCAACTAATTCTACTATTAGTTCTACGATAGAACAGTTTGGACAAAAAAAAATCCAAGTAGTTCTACTGCAGAGTATGACAGATTTGGCTGGCACTGGCTGGAAAGTGCTGGCGGCGTCGGAGACGAGTAAGCGCCGCGCCGCTTGATTGGACTATTGGTGGTTTAGGCTCTGTGATTGGAGCGTTCTATGTCAAATCTAAGCCAATAAAATATTTTGGTTTATTCCCATCTCGGCACCTTCCCATCTCGGCACCCACGAATTATTTGTTAGGTACAGTTATTTAAATGATAGAAACACAAATTTAGCTGATTATTTATCAAGTTCAAAATCAACATTCTTAAAAAGTTATTAGTACTTAATCTAAATAAAATTTGTTAGACAAAATTGGGATAAATAAAAGCAATAATATTAAAAAAATACTAGTTATGCTAAGAATAAAAATGAATATAATTATCCAAATTGATCATAGTTGAAACATTATTTTGTAGGTTTTCATTTTTAATAAATAGGCAATGCATATAAAAGGCACTATATTATATTGAGCATTATGCTCAGAACTTTCCGGTGATCTGGAAATCGATATAACATAATAATTGCTTAAACGGACTTGGACAACATTTAAAAGTGCCATCGAGAAAGAAGTCTTAGTTCATCAGGCTTATTGCAATAAGCATGAACCACTATATTATTGTATAATCTAACCAAACAACATATATTTACGATTAGTTTTGGCTTGCACGCTTCATGCAAGCGGCGACTAGCTGTTGCACGCGACTTCGTCCGCATAACTTTATAAAATATAGCCTATGTTACTCGCTGATTTCGCTGTTTCCCAACAGTGAAAAACGAGAATTATATATATATATAGAGATAGATGTTTATATTATTAAAATGTATGTTACACACTCAAACATTTATTTTGAAACATTTTTTTTTTTTTTTTTTTTTTTTTTTTTTTTTTTGACGAGGAGAAATCCATTTATAGACTTCCTACCGCTGGCTAGGCGGTAGGGGTGTGTGGGGGTCAGCCGGCGCACCACGCTATGCTAGTCATAGCGGTCCCGGCAATACCCACTAAAACTCCCCGGTGCCTCCTTGCCCTTTGTGCGGTATGGACCGGGTTCTGCCTAGGCACCAACTCCGATCCATCCCAGGGCTGCCTAGCGATTGCTAGACTGACGCCAGTGGAGGATTGCCTGGAGACACCGAGGCAATCCCCAGACGGAGGGACCTTGTGAAGGCACACATAGTTAGCCAGCTATGTGCGCAGGTCCCATGGGACAGTTAAAGACGGGCTAGGTATGCCCGCCTTCTTCTGCCCAACCGTCTGCGTCTGAGGGAAGCGAGACCGGCCTCTTCCTCTCGCTCCCTCTCAGCTGCCTCCTTCTGCGACATTACAGAACCGCAGAAGGAAGCAACTGCTTTCCAGACTGTCACACTGCCAAGCATGGCTTCAACCATGTTTGGCAGTGTGACGTCTCCACCACCCAGCGCCGCCGCCAACTCTCGGCGCTGGGGACTCCAGGCCGGGCACACTTGGAGAGTGTGCTCGGCCGTGTCATCGGGGTCGCCGCAGTGGTGGCACCGCGGCGACTCCTCCCTTTTTATGCGGTGCAGATAATGACCGAAGCACCCGTGTCCAGTCATTACCTGCACCATATGGAAGGTGAGGCCACCTCTTCGGCGCCTCACCCAATCTTCCAACACCGGACGAACCGCTAGGATCGTCCGGTGTCCGGCGGTAGGCTCTCGCAGAGCCTCACTCCAGTCTTCAATTGCCCTCTCCTGTGCCTCAGCACGGACCCGTTGCGCGTCCTCGGCAACGGGTCTTTCTCCAAGGGCCCTTGCGGCGACCCGATGCCGATGCATCTGGGACAGAACCAGAGCATCGACATCCCACGGAAGCATGCCTGCAAGCACGCAGGCAGCCCCGTGGCTGACCGTGCGATAAGCCCGCACGGCCCGGATCGCGATGACCCTTTGAGGCCTCCATAGGAGGGCCCGGGTGCGAGGAGTGAGACTCTCCGCCCAGACCGGGGCTCCGTAAAGTGCCATCGACCTCACCACTCCGTGGTAGAGCCGACGGCACGTTGAGTTGGGTCCTCCCTGATTCGGGAGGAGCCGTCCGAGTGCGGCTGCGGTGGCGGTCAGCCGTGGAACGAGGAGCTTGAAATGCTCCTCGAAATTCCAGCGGGGGTCCAGTGTTAGGCCGAGATACTTAATGTGCATCTCGACCGGAATCCGGACCCCCTCCACTCGGACTCGGAGCCCCGGAGGGATCCTGCGGCGTGGGGGATGGAAACCCATGGCCCTAGTTTTGTCTAGGGCCACCTCCAATCCGAGCAGACGGATGCGCCGGACGACCAACGAAGTGCCGACCGATGCTAGCCGTTCTGCCTTTTCCCACGTCTGCGCTCTTGCCGCGACCAGGGTGTCATCGGCAAAGCAGACAATCTCCATTTTGGGTAGGAGATTGCCTCGCAGGACCCAGTTGTACCCCAAGTTCCATAGTAGGGGACCGAGGACGGCCCCCTGGGGTACGCCTACCGCCATTGGCCGGCGTAACACACGCCCGTCTGCGCCCTCGTAAAGCACTACCCGTCCGGCGAGGTAGTCGTCGACGAGGGCGCAGAGGTAGGACGGCACTCGGTGGAATCTGAGTGCCGCCCTGATACATTCATGGTTGAGGCTGTTAAAGGCGTTGCGGATGTCGAGTGACACCGCAACAACAGCCTCCCCTCTCCCGGTGGCCTCCTCAGTCCAACGCTTGAGTTGGCCCACAGCATCCATCGTTGACCGACCGGTGCGGAAGCCGAACTGGTGCTCATCCAGGTTCGGCCCCTCCGTCTCCAAGTGCTCGACGATCCGACGGGCCATGATCCTCTCCATGGCTTTGCCAGAATCGTCGAGCAGGACCACCGGTCGGTACCCCGCCGGCGAGTCGGCAGGCTTGCGTAAAAGGCAGAGTCGCCCCACCTTCCACCTTGCCGGGAATTTACCCCGGGCGATACACGCATCAAGTATCGCCCGGAACCTCTCCTCCAACGGCCCTAACGCTATCGCCAGGGCCTTAGCCGGAACCCCATCAGGTCCCGGGGCCGTCTTTTTTCTCCCGATCCGCTCCCTCACCGCCTCGAACTCTACGTCGGAGACGGGAGGGCCCTGCAGCGCAGCCTCCGGCAGTGGTTCCGGAGGCTTCATAGGTGGGGGCTCGAAAGGGCCGGGGGTCGGAAAGAGAGACCCCACGACCTCCTCGAGCAGCGTCGGTTCGAGGTAGGCAGTAGAGGGGGAGCTTGATGCAAACTTCCCCCTCACCGTCCTGTATGGACGACCCCAAGGGTCGGCGTCCAGGAGGGCCAGGAAGCGCTCATGTGCTTCTTCTTTGGCCCTGCAGATGCCTTTCTGCAGGGCTTTGTGAGCGTTCCTGTACGCCTGACGAAGGAGGACCTCTTCGTCCTCCGCGTCCTCCTGGAGCGTCTTCTCCGGCATCGGAGGAGAGCTCGTCTGGCCGCTAGGCATGCTGAGCGCAAGGAGTCGATCTCCTGCGCCCACCAATACACCCTCTTCCATCTGGGAGGAGGGCGCCACAGTGGCATGGAAGCATTGCAGACTACCCGAAGATCGTCCGCAAAATGGTCAGCCATGCCATCGGGATCACCTGCGAGGTGGGGGGGGAGAGATGACCATTCCCTCACCATCGCGGCCTCCTCCGCCACTTCAGGGCGGAGCTTAGCAAGTGCCCACCTGGGAAAGGCGGCACCTGCCGTGGGATCCCTGGACTGCGGGGTCCTAGCGGCCAGCGTGGAGACCTCGTATCGGACGTAGCGATGGTCCGATAGGGTCTCCACATCTTCCTCGACTTGCCAGCCCCGGATTTGGGCAGCGAGGGCAGCGGTAGCAAAGGATACGTCAACAATTGACGTACCTTGCCACCGTACACACGTGGGGGAGGTGCCACGATTGAGTACCTGGAGCCCCAGGCCCAACGCCCAGGACTCCAAAATACCCCCCCTCACGTCTGTATTGGGAGACCCCCACGCCGAGGATTTGGCGTTGAAGTCTCCCGCCACCAAGACTGGGAGTGGCGCCGCGCGCCTCACCACACCCTCCACCGCAGTCAGGAAGGACTCGAAGTCCGCCCGACTGCGGTTAGGGGAGAAGTAGGTCGACACGACCACCATTCTCCCCCAGTTCGCTGCCACAAATCCTGAGCCTCTCTCCCTTAGGGAGAGGGGAGGAGCCGCGCCACCAGGCCTCAACACGACGGCAGCGGAGTCATTT
Source organism: Synanthedon tipuliformis (assembly GCA_947623395.1). Classification (NCBI taxonomy): domain Eukaryota; kingdom Metazoa; phylum Arthropoda; class Insecta; order Lepidoptera; family Sesiidae; genus Synanthedon; species Synanthedon tipuliformis. The sequence goes on along the minus strand of OX392415.1, from coordinate 10,365,249 downwards.
AGGTCACCCAGCCAGTTGGGATTTTGGGGGACAGCGTATGGCTCCGACACGACCGCCAGGTGAATCTCCCACTCCGCCATGGACTGACACAATAGATCTTGTGCCCCAGCGGAGTGGTTGATGTTCGCCTGGAGGATCCTTGTCGAGGACTTACTGGGCATTGATTGTGTCCATGGGCTCCTCCCTTACTGCACGGGTAGCCCCGGCTATTATTACCGGTGCGGCCACTGCAAGACGGCCTCTGACGACCGGGGGAGAGCAACTAAGCCCTCCCATGCGGTGGCTGGCCGGGAGACCAGCGTCGGCGCACACTCCGCATTTGTATGTGGCCTCGCACTGGCTGGCAGAGTGCCCGTCCAGTCCGCAGCGGTAACAAAGGCCGCTGCGGTCCTTTTTGGATGGGCACCTGACTACGGGATGGCCAAGCCCCATGCATTTGAAGCAGCGCATGGGGCGCTGTTCCAATATTTGCACCGAGGCTGAGCTCCAGCCCACCGTCAGACGGCCGCCGATCGCCAGTTTCCTGGCGGCTTCAATAGGGCAAGAGGCGAAAGCCGAGCCCACCCCTCTGACACCAGGGTGTACCTTGCCCACCCTGATGTGCTCGGGGGGGCAGCCCGTGCTCGATACCAGAGCCGCCTTTACCTCTTCAGCCGACACCGAATCATCCAGTCCGTTGACTCGGATGTCGACTGATTTTACCGGTCGTGTGACTTTCGCCTCATCACCTAATACAGCACTAATCTCTGCTGCCAACCGGTCCGCCTGAACAGGCGTCGTCTCCTTCGGGAGCTCAATAATTCGGGCTCCCGTGATGCCCGTGCGGAACTGTGCCGGCCCAATCCCGAGGGCATCAAGCGACACCGCCGCCTTGGTCCGTGCAATCGCCTTATTGTAGGTGGCGCCCTTTTTAATGGCCTCCGGTTTTAGGGCCACCACCACGGCTAATTTTTTTGGCTCCTTCGGGAGCTTCGGTGCATTAGATTTAGCCGCTGCCGGAGTAGGAGCAGCGGGGGCGTGCTTTTTGCGCCGGACGACTTCGGACCAGCTTCCGAGGGCTCCAGCGGACTCGGTCGACGGTCCGGGCAGCGGCTCTGGGGCCTTGCGGGCTGGGGGCTTTGCCACTTTGGTGGCCCTCGCATTCTTGGGCAAGTTAGCCGGGGGGGTGAGTGTTGTCACCGTAACTGTCTGAGTGGCCTCAGTGCGGTCCTTTGCCTTACGATCCGCCATCAGTGGCGGTCGAATGCGTTCGGCCGGAAGCAATCTCCCGTCCAGCTCCAGCCCCTCTAGGCGCGCATTGACCATTCCGCCTATGTGGCTCATGAGCTCCGCCTGTAGAGAGCCAAAGGCTTCTAAAAATTCCGCCCGGGACAGTGACTGATGGTCAGCCACCGTTTCAGGCGTTTCCGTCGGAGGATGCGAGTCAACCACGGGATCGGGACGGGACCGCTCCGAGAAGGAGCGTCGCAACGCTTTCACTTCTGAAAGTAGGGCCTCCATTTGCCCCCGAAGACGCTTGTTGTCCGCTTTAAGGCGCCGGACTTCCTTATTTGTCTTCCTTTCTGCCACCGCCTTCACTATCCCGAAGAGGGAGTTAGTGGCCTCCTTGATGTCTCGCTGGCAAGACCCCTTAAAGTTACCCGACTTTCGGACAACCTCAAGGATCAGCGAGACGTTTTCCTCCGCCTTCCGGGTGAGTTCTTGAACAGATCCCGAAGGAGAAGACGACTTCATTGAGTGGAACTCGTCCTCCGACGAGTCCGACTCTAATTCCCTCATCTCTCGGCGAGCTTGCGACAAGCCGGAGTCATGGCCGAGGGGCTTGGCACGGCCCTTGTTCCCTTTAGGGATCTTAGGAGGGACCACTGTTTCTTCAGCTGAATCCGTAGCCTCAGATCCTGACGATCTGAAGAACTTGCTTCTTCTGCTTGAAGCTGAAGAAGGTCGAGAGGACCCCATTGCACTCTCTTGCCTCTTAGCTGCACGTTTTCGCGTCTGCGAACGAGTGCCTATCGAGGATGAAGGGGTATTACGCCCTTCTTTTCTCCGCTGGCTAGGTTGGTCGGCATCCATGGAGTCCGACATGGCCATATAATGGCCCTGCCGGCCCCCGAGGTAGGTGGTGAGCCTACCACTAAGGGAATGTGACCGATGCAGCAACAAAAAGGTCAAATTCAACAAAAATCAACAATTTCCGTGTAAGAACACGAATAACAACGGATAACAATGGGATAACAGTAAAATAACAACAATAACAACACTAGGGTATCACGAGTGACCCCTAGTGCGTCCAAAAACAACAAGAAACTAACAAGTTTTTATAAAATTCCCAACGAAAATTGAAAATTTTACAAAAATAACAAAAACAACAATAACTACAAGAAAAACAACAAATAACAAAAATTGCTGCAGGCTGCCCTGAAGAGCCTTGAAAAAGGCTACGAACAAAACAAACCGCAGCAAATTCCGTCGACAAACAACAGAGTTATAACAGAAAGAAATTTCGGGACTGAAACGAAAAAAGCCTTAAAAAAGGCTTCAATCACGTCAATCCGTCAATCAACCACTGAAATCGCTCGAAGGGATCTCGAAAGCACCTAAAAGCACTGGAAGCACCAACCCATATTTTGAAACATTTAGAAAACTGTACTTTTAAGCTAAATTTTACTCAGCACATCGAGGGTGCCGAGATGGGAATAAACCAATATTTTTTATGTCAATAAAATACGTAAATTATTTTGTTCAAAATTACAGTGTATAAACTATTTTGTATTTGCTAAGTTTTAAATACTCAAAATGGCGATGCGAAAGTATAACAGTGAGGGCGCTTCATCAATTTTGTAGAGTAAGAAAAAATGTACAGTCAAGGGCAAAAATATATGTACGTTTCCAAGCGGCAAACATATCTGTACAATTGAGAGGCCAGAAATATCTGTTCGATAATTCGGTCAGAAATATGTGAGCATTTAAAGGGTCAAAAAGATCTAGACGTTCACGTGGCCATAAATATATGTACAATGTCAGTCAAATATATCTAGACAAATAGGAGTGCATAAATATCTGTACAAACAAACAAGTTTTCGTATTTTGAATTATGACAATCATCGAAAAGAGTACCATTCTGTCATATGATCTGTTTGTCCCTTTCATTTTGATTGTGGCGTCATTAACGTAATATTTCTTTCACCTTTCATTCTATTATTTTAGATTCTGCTTCACAGCGTTCACAGCTATCATATACGACTTTCACCTGGCTTTTCTCGTGAATATTATATTAGCGTTTTTTCAATGCTAAATTTATGTCAGTAACATATTTATACTAGACGTAGCGATGAAAAGGAAGATATTTATTCGTAATTTAAGTAATTATACAATATTAGTACGAAAATCTTTCGATTACGCTAATATATACTAATATTATAAAGCTGAAGGGTTTGTTTGTTTTTTTGTTTGTTTGAATGCGCTAATCTAAGGAACTACTGATGGTTCGAATTGAAAAATTCTTTTTGTGTTGGATAGATCATTTATCGAGGAAGGCTTTAGGCTATATAACATCACGTTGCGACTAATAGGAGCGAAGAAACAGTCGAAAATGTGGAAAAAACGGGGAAAATTATTCATCCACAAAATAACTATTCCACGCGGACGAAGTCGCGAGCACAGCTAGTGTATGTATAAATGTCTCTTTGCCGTTAAAAAGAACACTTAGGTTTTTACTAACTTAGAGCATTTAATAATTAATCACTGGTCTGCAACGAAATCCTCCTTCAAAAAATATTTTAAAAATAGGAAGATTTTAATGCTTTGAATCTATTCCCGTTGGCCGATTTTTTCTATCACGTCTAGATTTATCGATATGAATTTTTATTAAATATCAATTTAGGTTTTTTGAATTAGTTTACGTCGACATCATAAACAGTATACATACAAAATAGGTTTTAGCGAGTTGTAAGAGAAAGAAGGAAAGTGCCGAAAATAAATTTTATGGTAGTACACATGCGCATTTATTGGCTCTGTTCATAAGAAATACATAAACTACACATAAAATACTTAAAAAAACTAGAGAATATGCAAAACATCAAAATATTTGATAACTAGACTTGACAGTCTTGACACGCTCTTTGTTTTCATGTATATAATAGTTGCATGTATAGATATTTTTGGCACGCGTTTTGTTCTCATGTATATGATAGTTTCATGTATGGATATTTATGCCCTCCTATTTGTCTACAGCCTACACATATTTGACTGACATTGTACATATATTTATGGCCACGTGAACGTCTAGATCTTTTTGACCCTTTAAATGCTCACATATTTCTGACCGAATTATCGAACAGATATTTCTGGCCTCTCAACTGTACAGATATTTTGGCCGCTTTGGAAACGTACAGATATTATTGCCCTTGACTGTACTTATTTCAAATAGGGTGACCAAACTGGTAACCTTATAATAATTATAAGTCTTACTGCATGCATATAAAATAAAACAGAAAAATGCATTTCGAAGCATTAGCGTATCCTAACTGGGGATTAGTACAATGTCAAAAGTAATCAGATATAAGTCTTATTACATATGAATTAAAATAGAAATTGTAATGACATTCTCCAACCCGTACCAGTCGGTACCAACATTTTAGAGCTCACGCATGCGTTTCGGTGTTTGCTAACAAAACGAAAAAGAGTGTATAGTGTACTTGATTTCAGTTAAACGTCGTAACTAAAATATTCTTAGCGAGCGAGGAGGAACGATATTTAGCTTGTCAAAGTTGTAAGTACTACATATAATAAAGTAAGCTGGAATATGAAATATAACATATGTATTTTGTTAGTTTGTATAGACGACAACGACAACAGCGCATGTGCTGTTGTCAATGAGTGATAACAAAATTATTATCTATTCTTTATTGCATAAGACTAAATTTCAGAAACCTGTTCAGAGTAGCTTTTTTAAATTTATAGATTATAGATATTGTATTGAAAAGTAGGTATCTATACACTATACAGAATTTTTGAAAAATGAATTAAAATGGAACTTGGAGAAGCAAAACTGAAAGAGCGTAAATATTATTATTAATTAATATAAGTATAATATTGTAAATATTATATTTAGAGGGTAACAGTGGGGAGAGAGACAGGCTTATGATGATGATTTGAAATTTATTATTAGATATATATATTTTTTATTTTCTATTTTACACTCTATGCTATTTCATATATGGAAACAGTTATAAATATTATAACTTCCCAAGTCCTATGGTTGCTAATTCCGACTACGTTACTTGGTGTAGAGTAATAAATTCAAAGTGGTTACACGTTAAACAAATTAAAATAATTTAACTGTTGTACGCTTCAATTCAAAGTTAAGCCGTTAAATGTTAAAACTGTCGTCTCGTGTTAATTAATTCCGTCCGTAGAATCACCAAAACGGTTGAACCGGGCAAAGTGAAATTCAGCTAACTAAATTCTGTTTCTCTTAAGAAATCATCAATAGGTACTTCATAGAAATAACTTAGACTAATATTGCTTTAGACTAAACTTAATACTTGAAAAATTGCTTAGTAGTTAGCACTTAAAATAACTGTTAACACACTCGTATTAAACTGTATATGAATGAGCTTACGTTTAACTTGGAATAAGTGTTGCACTCCAAGTAATTTTATGAAACGAAACGCTAAAGCTTGGAAACAAATAGCTTTTCTGTAAATATTTCAGACATCCTTGATAGCTTAGATTTTCCCTAAATAAATTGTATACCTATAATCTTCATTTTTAGTAACTGACGTGACAATGAACAGCTCAGACAGTGAAAAAGAAGAGACAATAGTCCAACAAGATGCGAAGAAAACCAATGACTCGTCGGATTCTAGTTACGAAGAGGAAGTCACCGATGACGTCAGCACTTTGGTTGAATGTAAGTATCTTCATCGGCTCTTAACTATGTTAGCGACCCACTTTAGAACGCCTTAAGTCAATAGAGGTTCACATTTAGAAGCCTCGTGCGGGTCTTAAGAAGAGTTGAGCGGTTTTTTGAGCAATAAATAATTCTAGTTTATTGAAAACCACCAAAAGGAAGATTTATAAACATAATAATTATGATAGAAATAAAAATTAGTCCATTTCCTTATCTTATCTTAATACCTTATTCTTAATTATGCTATGGTCGACAGTGCATTTCTAGCACCTGTGGCTTTGCTTTTTTATATAGGCAACGGTATCCACCATCCACCTACCATCAAGTGGAACTACAGCCTGTCTGACGACCTTTACATGAAAAAAAGCCTTGAGTGGATAAATATAAACAATAGTGTTGAATAAACGTAAAATTGATAAAAAGTTCGAACAATTTTATAGTTGCACACAAATAGTAAGTAGATTTCCAAAATGCATCCTTATAGTTTAGTTGGATATCGTCTAGTTGGATAACTACATAACTATATCTGTAGTTATAAAGACGGAAAATATAAGGAATCAGATTAGCAATATTCAAAACAAGTGAAGCCTTCCAGTTATTTACATGTGAATTGGTGAGATGTTTTTTTTTTAATGGACACATAATAGGCCATTGTAATATGTCACACTATACTCTAAAATGATTGAAGGAGGCTCAGAAAGCCAATATCCAAATTAACAATCAGTCGAAACTGTTTGAGACAGTCTAGGAAATTGAATTCTACATTCGAACGAGAATTAATCCCGTCTGTCGGCTAATCGAATAAAATCGATTTTCTTCGATTTGGGGTAAATTCGTCAACAGTTGACACAGTTTAGTTTTCCAGCGAATTTCTTCATCGTGAGTTTCGTCACGTAGAGGATATGCGGTGCGGAACATAACTATACAGTACCATAGCAAGTGTATTTGTGTAGTGTGACTTTGAACTTTTTCATAAAAAAACTGTTATAATAAGCAAGTCACTTATGAAAATGTTTGCAGAGAATCTGATGACTTACTTGTTGATAGATGGTAATACAAAGTAACGCTCTACAAGGGTTGCAAATGCGCTGCCGATAAGGGCTGCAAATGCGCTGCCGATCAAAGTGTGAAAAACGATAAATTATGACGAGAGTATAGGAAAATAGGCTCCAGCATCGCTTATTATTCTTAAGAAATCTGTTATTAAAAAAAATTAAAATTAAAATTCATTTATTTTCAGGCAACTGTACACAATAGTAATAATCTGTTGCTTTTAATCTACATTCATAAGATCAGTTAATCTTTCAATAAACGAAAATCATATAATTCTGGAATAAGATCCCAACTCATATTTGCTTTTATACAAATTTAATACAGTAGTAAAATAGAAATTAAGTAGGTACAGAGGACTATTTGTTACTTGAATAATGATTGTTGTTCTAATAAATAAACACACCAATAATAATAATACCAGTGTCATAGTCGACGATACTCACATGTTTTGTTAGCACCCAAGATCTAAAAATTTTTGTACACCAGAATTTGTTGCTAATTTGTAGGAAGTCTTGCTTGCTTGCTACTGATTGTATATCTAGTTAACATTATATACTAAGAATATTAAATTATATATAATAACAATGAGATAACACAGCCTTTTCTTACTGTATGCTTGTGTGTTTTTAAGTTCTCTTAAAGAATTTCTCTGTCACTAATTTATGTAATAAAGGTTAAGGAAAATACATTGGCAAAATTTCCTCTAATCCAATTGTCAAAATTGTCAACATAAAGGCAATTATTGACATAAAAAGTGACAACTCAGTTTTATTTTTAATTAGTAAAAGTATGTAAGGTTTTGCTCTGAGAAACATTATTAATTATTATTTTATAATGTACTAGCTGGTGCCCGCGACTTCGTCCGCGTTCTGGATGAAAGGTACCCTATGTCCTTTTTGGAGTCCCAGACAACGTGTATGCAAAATTTACAACGCCATCTAGGGAATTCTGTTTGAAGCAATGTAGTACTCTAATTCATCTAATCTCACTTCGAATAATGGAAAAAGTCTGTTAACAGATGGCACTACATGTTAGTTATAGTTTATAAAATTACGTTACGTGTTAATAAAATTAAAGCTGCTGCCCGCGACTTCGCCCGCGTAACTTAGTAAATTATGTACTTAAACCTTCCTCGAGAACCACTCTACCCATTAGTGAAAACCGCATTAAAATCCGTTGCGTAGTTTTAAAGATCTAAGCATACAAGGGGACATAGGGACAGAAAAAGCGACTTTGTTTTATACTATGTAGTGATTTAATTTTTTTATCTTAAGTTTTCGGTAAAAAATATTACTTCATTGCTATACTGGCGTTACATTCATAATGATGTTTATCATTATAATTAATAACTATTGTAAACTTTTTGCATGCATTTTGTAAACACAAAGCTTCGCGTCTTTGACGCGTGAATATTTTGACATTTCAAAACAATAATATTGAGATTCACTACAAATAATAATTTTTTAAATATCGTTTTTGTATATATTTATTACAGTACCAAATAAAATAATGGAACGTCCAAAGCCTCGAAGAAAACGATTTATACCAAACTATGAAGTGGAAGGCGTTCATACAGTGATGCTTGGCGAGGAAACTCAAATACTCATCGAAATGGTAATTGGTGCACATATCACATGTCAGCTACCCTGGAAATCCATAGAAAAGGCCAAAATTATGGAGTCTATAGAATTATATGGAGAAGCATCTGAGTTCTTTCCATTGAAAGCTGAGTTAGAAGCTTACGAGGACGAGTTTATATTAATGGGCTATATTGTAGATGAATCGAAAAGTGTTGACGAATTTTATGTATGCTGCACAAAAGAAGCAAGAGATCATTGCAAACAACAATCAGACAGATTTATTAAAAGACAACAGAAGAAGCTAGAGAAGGCAGTTTATAAAAAAGCCAGGCCATGGAAAAGTTTAGGCAGCGAAAAAGAAATTATAGATTTGATACCAGTTAACACAAGAAGTTTGATGGAGATCGAAGTTCGAGCAAAATTTCCCACGACATATCAGCCAGAAAAATTTAAAGTTAGAGATTCCACTGCAGTTCGCGACGGTTACATAGAGTTGACACCGTACAGACAAAAGTTTAATAATGTTTATCGGCGTAGGATTGATACAGCGAGTCAAGCGGCTCCTCCTAAAAAACATAGCCACGCCCAAACAGTGTTAAAATATCCTCGAAACATGTGGACTCAATCTATTGCCGATTCCCTTGGTAAATTCAATGACACTGAGGCAGGTGGTGATACTGGTACTAAGACAGAAGGAGGAGGAGACTTAAAAGTAGAAGATAAAAGCTCTGATGAAGATGAGGATGATGTACCCAAAGAAGAATCGGATGAAGTAGCTTTAGCTGCTTACAAAGCTGCATTTAAACGTATAAGGCGACCATCTTATGTAAAAATGATCAACAGTTTTATGGAAGCGAAGAAGAATGAAATGGAATCTATCATTGAATTAAATACAGTTATGGATATGTATTGCAACGATTATCCAAACTTAATGAAGGAAAAGAGTACCAACACGGTTTATAATTCAATGACATTTGAGGAGTACATTTGTTTTACGGATGTGAGAGCAAAAGATAAATATGTTTCATCTGCGGCATTCCATCCAATGTGGGCTGGTGTAGTAGCTATTAGTTACTCTGATGGTTCACCCGCTGTAATGAAAACATTAACTTCACGCCCAGATCCAATAGGTAGAGCTGTATATGGATTAAACCCGGTGATGATTTGGAGTCATGTCGATAGCTTACTACCGAAACTTTACATGCAATCTCCTCGCGAGGTTAAAGTTTTATCTTTTTGTCCTTTTAATGAAAATATTTTAGTAGGTGGATGTATTAATGGTCAAATAGTTTTATGGGATATTACTAATAAATTAGAAAATGTGGAGACAATCGTAGTTTTGAGTGAGACAAGAGAAAAATATAGAATTGCAATGAATGCTCATATGGGTTGGATGAAGAGTATTCATGACAATACTGTAGTACAAGTTACAGCTGCGAGTAACTTGATGACAAGTCATTACGGACCAGTGACATCGATTAACTGGCTATCTCCTAATTTCTCTGTGTCTCTTACAGGGAATGTATCTTTGTTGCCGAAACAAAAAAAGTCTCTTATGTTTTTTACTGGTTCGGAAGATGGTAATATTATGATTTGGAATTTATCAGTAGAAAATGTTACTCAAGTTGAAGGTAAGAAAGTAAAGAAGTCGAAGAGAGTGCTGAAAAGACCCTCTGGTTTATTGGTAGATGTATCACCTTACAAGGTCTTAGATCGAGTCTTGCAACCGATTTATAGGATAATAGTTGGAATAGCCGGTCAACCTCAAATTTTACCCATACAAAGTTTTTGCATGAATTATCCTGCTATAAAGTATATTTTTATTCCTAAAAATACAGGGACAGGTAGAAAGTATTTTTCTCACGAAGTAGTACCTCAAGTGGAAAGTGATATATCAACTATTCTTTATTGTGGTTCTCAGCACGGTGAAGTAAGAAGAATTTTATGGGAAGGCCATGAATTCAACACAGGAGAGGTAGTTAATTCAGAATATTCTGAAATCAAATTTAGCTGTTTTGTACATGATGGCATTATTACATGTACCCGAAAAAATCCTTTTATAAATCATATTACATTAACTGTAGGAGGAAAAGTATTTGCAGTTTGGTCTCACAAATTGTTGAATAGACCATTGATTTGGAAAAAGCGCCCATGCCGACTAACAAATGCTACATGGTCTTTGTACAAAGCCAGTTTATTATTCATTACCACTTCCGAAGGTACCTTAGAAACATGGGATCTTTTGGTTAAGAGTGATCTTCCTATTGCAATTCAAACATTAGCAGGGACACAGCTCACAGGTGTAGATTTACATACATTGCCCCTAACAAAAAATATTATTGGTATTAGTGACGACAAAGGCTCATTTAGAATGTATCTTATTCCTCCAATATTTATGATCAAAAATTCGTCCTATATAGAACGTATGGAAAACATGATCCAACGCGAATTAGAAGTTATGAAAAGTTTTTTAGACTACCAAAATGAATGGGCGAGGCAAAATGCTCATGTATTTCTAGAGAAAAAGCGAAAAGAAGCAATAATATTAGCAGAAAAGGAAGAGCAAAAACGTAAGCAAAGAGAAGAGGAAGAAAAAATGTTAGAAGAAGAAGCAGAAGCAAGGAGGTTAGCGAAATTGAGAGTAATAGGTCCTGCAGAGAGATGGCAGAGAATTGTTCAGAAACTTATCGAACGTACAATTGCTGTTAAAAAGAGAATAAACAGAGCAGAACTAATTGAAGACGAAAAACCGTTACGTGAATTGGAAGCGCAGCGTTTAGAGAAGGAACGAAGAATGTTAGAAATAATGAAAAACCAGAAAGAGATATTCAACGATACAGTTGCTATATTGTTTCCTGAGGCAATTAAAAAACCGCCAAAAGTCGTTAAGAGTTATTTATCTGATAATAAAGAAGCTCTTAAGCAAGAGTATTTAGAAGATTATGACTACTTAAGCAAAACGTCCAAGACATTCGTGCGTGAAAACCGTTATAAATTTGAATTTTCCTGGGACGCATCAGTGGCAGAAGGAAAGGAAAGAAGGACATCTTTGAATCCTTATGACGATTATATAAAATACCATAAGATGAGACTAGAACTCGGAGGTCCAGTTTCATTGCCAACTGAACCAGAGCCATTAGCACAAGTAGCAGTAGAAGAAGAAGCTGAAACCGAGGAATTACCCTTAAATTAATTTTAAATATCATATTTAAAAATCAGTAAAATAATAGATTTTTACACCTAAATTGTTTATTTTATTATCACAACCGGCAGCCAGGCTTAAGTTCAGGTTAAATATGCATTTACAATTAATAAATTAAAGTTTAAAATAATTCTGTATGGATTATGTTCTTCCTTTATATATGAATAACTAGCTGGTGCCCGCGACTTCGTCCACGTTCTGGATGAAAGGTATCTCCTTTCTCGTGTCCCTGACAACGTGTATGCAAAATTTCATTAAAATAAATTCAGCAGTTTTTGCATGAAAGAGTTGCAAACATCCATACATACATTTAAACAAACTTTCGCATTTATAATATTAGTAGGATAGGATACTGATACTATTATAATGAACAACTAACTAGCCCAATTTATAATTATTTTTTTTGCATAAAAATGAGCATAAACTCTTAATCATACCACACGATCTGTTCCATTTATCTTTTTTAAGAAGAAGGTGCTATTGTCAGTACATAACTGCACAAAACTGCTTTTATTGTCACACAAATTGATTTCTTCCCGCATTAAGTATTAACATAACTAATCATAAGAAGCTAACCAGTAATTACTGCGTAGTGACTCATCAGGTTATCGAGTTGCTAATAAATAAAAGCCTAAGATTATTAACGATAAAGGCTTTCTCATTACGACCCTATTTCATGATATTGATATAATGTATGATTGTCGACTATTTCATGAAATATTAAATAAAAAAAGCAACTTAGAACATACCACATTCAACTCCTCCATATCGTCGTCACATGTAAATGAAGGTGCAACGCATAGTTTTCGCTTCATAAGTATTTCTTCAGACAACAGGATCGCTCTTTCAAAGTCGATGTTTGAGTGTGAAGATTTGAAATGGGCTCTGAAAAGAAGGAATATTTATTAAATTAAATTATAATTATGACATCATCGCTACCGAGATTAAACTGACTAAATTTTATTTAAAAAATGTATGTATATTTTAGAAAAATTGGTTTTGTTTTTAATTCTATTTTAATCCTTCATTTTGTGCTCTGCCAAAAAAAGGGGCGGCAAATGTCATGGAAAAAATACCAGCTCCTACTAGCTAAGAAGAAGGATGTTTCTTAGCTTGTAGTTTCAAATTTGCAATGCAGGAATTGAAAAATTATTTTTGTGTTGGATAGTCCATTTATCGAGAAAGGCCTTAGGCTATATTTTAGAAAGTTACGCGGGCAAAGTCGCGTGCAGCAGCTAGTATAAATATTTATTATAATTTTGTTTAATATCTGAACATATTCAATGATAAATATTTATAAACATTAAGACCTTCGAGAGTGATTCACGTACATGCAAGATTACAAGTAAGTCTTGCACTTAAATAAGTAAAAAGAGTTAATTACGAAAGATACTTAAGTTAGAGGTAGATAAATTGAAGGATCGGGTTTTAAGCCTTAGTTCGAGTTTGGAAAGAAAAAAACGTAGTCATCAATTTGACTTCCCCTCCTTAACGACCCGAACGTGTTCGATTCACGTAATTTTTTCACAATTTGCTTTAGTTCGAGTTCCACTAATGCCTTGTGTTTGACTGATTCTTGTTACGAATGAATAATTTTATATCATTATATTATTTGTATTCGCATTTACTAGAGTTTTTGTACTTATGCTTATAAACATGTTAATTAAACTGTGCAATCTTACGACGTGTTACTCAGAGGTGAAGACCATGATTACTATACCAAGAATTCGTCCAAGAAGAAGATAGAGATTTAGGCGCTGCTCCGGCTTCAAGTAAGTACTACTTAAAAACAATATTTATATGTTGTAACGCTACAGTGGAGTCACACGGTTCTCACCTATATCTACGTTAAATTATTATAGATAGAATATGGCTGACGTATTTTTAATGAAAATACCTTGTAATCGCTGAAATATCCCATTCTCGTGTCTTATAAAATTAAATATTTGTTTAGCCCGCTGGAATGACATAATAGACAATTTCCGCAGGATGCTAACAAAATGAAAGTTAAACTACAGATTCCTGACTATAATAATAACTCTCCGCTTCTGTCTATTTGTCCGTTAACCTTATCTAAATTACTCAACTGATTATGCTACTGTTTTCACGAGTGGAAAGAGCAAAAAACGAGGAAGGTTTTTTTATATGATTTGCCTTTCTGCAATTGTTTAGTTTGTATCTAGTACAAAAACAATAAATATAGTATCTATATAGTAGTAGATATACGGTGTTTGGGCTCAATAGAAATACGTGGTTAGCTTATAAAGTTTATTTATAGCTTATTAAATTAGTCTCTATGTAATAAAACTGTTATTTTTGTCGTTACTGATTATTATTTACATTACATATTATATTACACTAGCTGCTGCACGCGACTTCGCCCGCGTAACTTTATAAAATATACGCTATGTCCTTTCTGGTATCCCAGACAACGTGTATGCAAAATTTCATTGAAATCCATTCAGTAGTTTTTGCGTGAAAGGGTTCCAAAAACATCCATACATACATCCATACATCCAAACAAACTTTCGCATTTATAATATTAGTAGGACTAGCTGGCGCCCGCGACTTCATCCGCGTGAAAAAAGTAGCCTATCCTGTGTCCCGTACGTCTAAATGTTTATCTACCAAGTTTCATGAAAATCAGTTAATTCGTTTAAGAGTTATGGAGTAACATACATACATACAATTCCTACACTTATAGATTTATTATTAGAATTGATGAACTGCATCGAGTATATTATTGAGGTCAATGATAATCCTATTTAAATCACGCTCACGATGCTTATACCTACAACCTATTTTTGTTCTTGAAGCGATCTACAGTGAAAACAATATTGTATATTTATGATAACTTTGAGACAAGAGCGATGAAAGGCTTTAACCGGTTCTCGTAAAATATTACAAATAATTTGATGCAATATTTTACTAAAACTTACGTTATTGCGATTGAAACCGTTATAGGAACATAAACGCAGACAAAGTAAATAATTATACAGTAATTTTGACAATATAAATATATATTATCATATTACATATATATTTTGACAATATATATGTAATATGATATTCAGTGTATGATATAATGAATAATAAATAAATAAATAAAAATATATGTTATAAAATAAGTACCTACAGTCGCTTTAATTAGTATCTAATCCCTAATATATCCCATTTATAACCTCTAATAACTTAGGAAAACATAAAAAGTCAATTTTATGATAATATTACCAAGAAAAGCGATAAGAAGACATATAAAAACTTAGCCAAATACACTTGGCTATGTTAAAAGCCGATTTTATTGGAACTCAAAACGAGAAAATGGGTTTGGTTCCGTGGCTTAGCAAACAATCCTCGCAACTTGAATTGGAGCTCACCTTTTTGTTGGCAGATTTACGTTGATTTAGTACGCATTTGACATGGAGGAATTTCTCGGAATATGTGAATATATAATGAAGTGTTTATCCAACTCAATTATAATTCTAGGTATTGTTACTAGTTGAATTGAATCCATACTAATATCTAATATTATAAATGTAAAAGTAACTCTGTCTGTCAGTCACCTCTTCACGCCGATTATCATGGATATTTTTTGTGAGCTCAGACACTTTGTCTTTTTAGACAGCCCCCAAAGTTAACAAACATTTAGGAAATTACTTTCAGAAAATAATCAGTGTTTAACAAAATAAGGGTCCAACAAAATAAAGATCACGAAAATCGGTCCAGCTGTTCTCGAGTTATAAAACGACTTTCTTTTATGTACCTACTTATATAAGATTTGATAGTTGAAGGCTATATTTAACTTGGGAACAATTGTATGCTCAAAGAAGCCCAGAGCGTTTCTGCGGTTTCTTCATTAATGAGGTGCCTGCAGGAACAGAAATATACCTACTTACATCTTGTAACTGTAGCATAATTTATAATACAAACCTTGTACTTGCAGTGTATTTATTACATTGTAAGCAAGTCTCTAAACAATAAGTTTAAGCATTTAATGATATACAATACTAACATTGGCAAATTACAAGCCGTACAAGATTTTAACTGTAATTTTATCCAAGTAATTTTACAAACTACAAACCATGTGTTATTTTGAAAAAGTATCGTTCGTTTTTTAAAAATCCCACAGGAATTTAAAAAATTTTCAGAA
The DNA here is from genome assembly GCA_947623395.1 of Synanthedon tipuliformis. Taxonomy (NCBI): domain Eukaryota; kingdom Metazoa; phylum Arthropoda; class Insecta; order Lepidoptera; family Sesiidae; genus Synanthedon; species Synanthedon tipuliformis. Next base: position 10,349,350 of record OX392415.1, on the reverse strand, counting down.
TTTCTATTCTAGTATTCCTTGAAACAAATATATGAATATTATAAGTATCCATAGCTAACATTAACTTCTAAATACGACCCAACAGATTTTGATACCCAACAGGTTTTCACTAACGAAAGGATAAACCAGGAAGGTTTCTGTATATGATAATAATAAATTATAAATATCACAGCATCCCACACAGCATCAACTTGTGTGGGATGTATGAAGATAACTAAGCAATTGGGAGCAAGCAAGCAAGCTATTAGGAATACCTTTTTTTTTTTTTTTTTTTTTTTTTTTTTTTTTTTTTTTTTTTTTTTTTTTTTTTTTTTTTACGAGGAGAAATCCATTTACTGACTTCCTACCGCTGGCTAGGCGGTAGGGGTGTGTGGGGGTCAGCCGGCGCACCGCGCTATGCTAATCATAGCGGGCCCGACAATACCCACTAAAACTCCCCGGTGCCTCCTCGCCCTTTGTGCGGGATGGACCGGGTTCTGCCAAGGCACCAACTCCGATCCACCCCAGGGCTGCCTAGCCGTTGCTGGCTAGGCTAACGCCAATGGAGGATTGCCCGGAGACACCGAGGCAATCCCCAGACGGAGGGACCTTGTGCAGGCACACATAGTTAGCCAACTATGTGCGCAGGTCCCAATGGACAGTTAAAGACGGGCTAGGTATGCCCGCCTTCTTCTGCCCAACCGTCTGCGTCTGAGGGAAGCGAGACCGGCCTCTTCCTCTCGCTCCCTCTCAGCTGCCTCCTTCTGCGACATTACAGAACCGCAGAAGGAAGCAACTGCTTTCCAGATTGTCACACTGCCAAGCATGGCTTCGACCATGTTTGGCAGTGTGACATCTCCACCACCCAGCGCCGCCATCAACTCCCGGCGCTGGGGTCTCCAGGCCGAGCACACTTGGAGTGTGTGCTCGGCCGTGTCATCGGGGTCGCCGCAGTGGTGACACCGCGGCGACTCCTCCCTTTTTATACGGTGCAGATAACGACCGAAGCACCCGTGTCCAGTCATTACCTGCACCATATGGAATGTGAGGCCACCTCTTAGGCGCCTCACCCAATCTTCCAACACCGGACGAACCGCGAGGATCGTCCGGTGCCCGGCGGTAGGCTCTCGCAGAGCCTCACTCCAGTCTTCGATGGCCCTCTCCTGTGCCTCAGCACGGACCCGTTGCGCGTCCTCGGCAACGGGTCTTCCTCCAAGGGCCCTTGCGGCGACCCGATGCCGATGCATCTGGGACAAAACTAGAGCATCGACATCCCACGGAAGCATGCCTGCAAGCACGCAGGCAGCCCCGTGGCTGACCGTGCGGTAAGCCCGCACGGCCCGGATCGCGATGACCCTTTGAGGCCTCCGTAGGAGGGCCCGGGTGCGAGGAGTGAGACTCTCCGCCCAGACCGGGGCTCCGTAGAGTGCCATCGACCTTACCACCCCGTGGTAGAGCCGACGGCACGCCGAATTGGGTCCTCCCTGATTCGGGAGGAGCCGTCCGAGTGCGGCTGCGGTGGCGGTCAGCCGTGGAACGAGGAGCTTGAAATGCTCCTCGAAATTCCAGCGGGGGTCCAGTGTTAGGCCGAGATACTTAATGTGCATCTCGACCGGGATCCGGACCCCCTCCACTCGGACTCGGAGCCCCGGAGGGATCCTGCGGCGTGGGGGATGGAAACCCATGGCCCTAGTTTTGTCTAGGGCCACCTCCAATCCAAGCAGACGGATGCGCCGGACGACCAAGGAGGTGCCGACCGACGCTAGCCGTTCTGCCATTTCCCACGTCTGCGCTCTTGCCGCGACCAGAGTGTCGTCGGCAAAGCAGACAATCTCCATTTTGGGTAGGAGATTGCCTCGCAGGACCCAGTTGTACCCCAAGTTCCATAGTAGGGGACCGAGAACGGCCCCCTGGGGTACGCCTACCGCCATTGGCCGGCGTAAAACACGCCCATCTGCGCCCTCGTACAGCACTACCCGTTCGGTGAGGTAGTCGTCAACGAGGGCGCAGAGGTAGGACGGCACTCGGTGGAATTTGAGTGCCGCCCTGATACATTCGTGGGGGAGGCTGTTGAAGGCGTTGCGGATGTCGAGCGACACCGCAACAACAGCCTCCCCTCTGCCGGTGGCCTCCTCAGTCCAACGCTTGACGAGGCTCACTGCATCGTTTGTTGACCGACCGGTGCGGAAGCCGAACTGGTGTTCATCCAGGTTCGGCCCCTCCGTTTCCAGATGCTCGACTATCCGACGAGCCATGATCCTCTCCATGGCTTTGCCGGAATCGTCGAGCAGGACCACCGGTCGGTATCCCGCCGGCGAGTCGGCAGGGCGGCCCTCCTTACGTAAAAGGCAGAGACGCCCCACCTTCCACCTCGCCGGGAACTTGCCCCGGGCAATGCTCACGTCTAGTAACGCCCGGAACCTCTCCTCCAAAGGCCCCAGCGCTATCGCCAGTGCCTTAGCCGGAACCCCATCAGGTCCCGGGGCCGTCTTTTTCCTCCCGATCCGCTCCCTCACTGCCTCGAACTCTACGTCGGAGACGGGAGGGCCCTGCAGCGCAGCCTCCGGCAGCGGTTCCGGAGGCTCCATAGGTGGGGGCTCGAATGGGCCGGGGGTCGGAAAGAGAGACCCCACGACCTCGTCGAGCAGCGTTGGATCGAGGTTGGCAGTGGAGGAGGAGCTTGAAGCAAACTTCCCCCTCACTGCCCTGTACGGACGGCCCCAGGGGTCAGCGTCCAGGAGGGCTAGGAAGCGCTCATGAGCTTCTTCCTTGGCCCTGCAAATCCCTTTCTGCAGGGCCTTGTGAGCCTCCCTGTACGCCTGACGAAGGAGGACCTCTTCGTCAGGCGTCCTCCTGGAGCGCCTTCTCCGGCAACGGAGGAGAGCGCGTCTCGCGGCTAGGCACTTGGTGCGCAGGAGGGCTACCTCCTGCGCCCACCAATACACCCTCTTCCATTTTGGAGGAGGGCGCCACAGCGGCATAGCAGCATTGCAGACGGCTCGAAGGTCGTCTGCAAAGTGGTCGGCCATGCCGTCGGGATCCCCTGCGAGATGAGGGGGGAGAGGGGACCACTCCCTCACCATCGCAGCCTCCTCCGCCACATCCGGGCGGAGCTTGGCGAGTGCCCACCTGGGAAAGGCGACCCTCGCCGTAGTATCCCGACGCTGTGACGCGCTGGGGGCCCGCGTGGAGACCTCGTATCGGACGTAGAGGTGGTCCGATAGGGTCTCCACTTCTTTCTCGACCCGCCAGCTTCGGATTGTGGCAGCAAGGGTGGCAGTGGCAAAGGATACGTCCACTATGGACGTACCTTGCCACCGTACGCACGTGGGAGTGGTACCTTGGTTGAGTATCTGAAGTCCCAGGCCCAACGCCCAGGACTCCAGGATACCCCCCCTCACGTCCGTACGGGGGGACCCCCACGCCGTTGATTTGGCGTTGAAGTCCCCCGCCACCAAGACTGGAAGTGGGGCCGCACGCCTCACCACACCCTCCACCGTAGCCAGGAAGGACTCGAAATCCGCCCGGCTACGGTTAGGGGAGAAGTAGGTCGATACGACCACCATTCTCCCCCAGTCTGCTGCAACAAAGCCCGAACCTCTCTCCCTGAGGGAAAGGGGAGGAGCTCCGCCACCAGGCCTCAACAAGACTGCAGCGGAGTCATCGAGGTCCCCCAACCAGTTGAGATTTTGGGGAACAGCGTATGGCTCCGCCACGACCGCCAGGTGAATCTCCCACTCCGCCATGGACTGACACAATAGGTCTTGTGCCCCGGCGCAGTGGTTGATGTTCGCCTGGAGGATTCTTGTTGAGGACTTACTGGGCATTGAGAGTGTCCATGGGCTCCTCCCTTGCCGCACGGGCTAATGCTACCGGTGCGGCCGCTGCGAGACGGCCCCTGATGACCGGAGGAGAGCAATTAAGCCCTCCCATGCGGTGGCTGGCCGGGAGACCAGCATCGGCGCAGACTCCGCATTTGTATGCGGCCTCACATTGATTGGCGGAGTGCCCATCTAGTCCACAGCGGTAACAAAGGCCGCTGCGGTCCTTTTTGGACGGGCACCTGACCACAGGATGGCCAAGCCCCATGCATCTGAAGCAGCGCATGGGGCGCTGTTCCAATATCTGCACCGAAGCTGAGCTCCAGCCCACCGTCAGCCTACCGCCGATCGCCAGTTTCCTGGCGGCTTCAATAGGGCAAGAGGCGAAAGCCGAGCCCACCCCTCTGATACCAGGGTGTACCTTACCCACCCTGATGTGCTCGGGGGGGTGACCCGTGCTCGATATTAGAGCCGCCTTTACCTCTTCAGCCGACACGGAATCATCCAGTCCGTTGATTCGGATGTCGACTGATTTCACCGGGCGTGTGACTCTCGCCTCATCTCCAAGCACGGCACTTATCTCCGCCGCGAGTCGGTCCGCCTGAACAGGCGTCGTCTCCTTCGGGAGCTCAATAATTCGGGCTCCCGTGATGCCCGTACGGAATTGTGCCGGCCCAATCCCGAGGGCATCGAGCGACACCGCCGCCTTGGTCCGTGCAATTGCCTTATTGTAGGTGGCGCCCTTTTCAATCGCCTCCGGTTTTAGGGCCACCACCACGGCTAACTTTTTTGGCTCCTTCGGGAGCTTCGGTGCACTCGATTTAGCCGCCGCCGGAATAGGAGCAGCGGGGGCGCGCTTTTTGCGCCGGACGACTTCGGACCAACTTCCGACGGCTCCAGCGGACTCAGTCGATGGCTCAGGCAGCGGCTCCGGGACCTTGCGGGCTGAGGGCTTTGCCACTTTGGCGGCCCTCGCGATCTTGGGCAGGTTAGCCGGGGGGGTGAGAGTTGTCACCGTCACTCCCTGAGCGGCCGATTCGCGGTCCTTCGCCTTACGATCCGCCATTAGTGGCGGCCGAATGCGTTCCGCCGGGAGCAGCCTCCCGTCCAGCTCCAAACCCTCGAGGCGCGCATTCACCATGCCCCCGATGTGGTTCATGAGCTCCGCCTGTAGGGAGCCGAAGGCTTCTAAGAACTCTGCCCGAGACAGTGACTGGCTGTCAGCCATTGTTTCGGGCGTTCCTATCTGTGGTTGCAAGTCAGCTGCGGATTCGGGACGAGGCCTCTCCGAAAAAGACCGCCGCAACGCTTTCACTTCCGTAAATAGGGCCTCCATTTGCCCGCGAAGGCGCTTGTTGTCCGCTTTAAGGCGTCGGACTTCCTTATTAGTCTTCCGCTCCGCCACCGCCTTGACTATTTCGACAAGGGAATTGGTCGCCTCCTTGATGTCCCGTTGACAGGACCCCTTGAAGTTGCCCGATTTCCGAACAACCTCCAGAATCAACGAGGCGCTTTCCTCCGCCTTCTGGGTGAGACCTTCGATGGAGCCCGAAGGGGAAGAGGACTTCATCGAGTGGAACTCATCCTCCGACGAGTCCGACTCGATCTCCCTGAGCTCTCGACGAGCCCTTGACATGCCAGTGTCATGTCCATGGGGCTTGGCACTGCCTTTGCCCCTCTTCGAGATCTTAGGAGGGACCGCTGGTTCCTCCACAGACTCCGAGTCCTCGGATGCTGATGATCCGAAGAACTTGCTCCGCCTGCTCGAGGCTGAGGAGGGACGAGAGGACCCCATTGCACTCTCCTGATTCTTGGCCGCGCGTTTTCGCGTCTGCGAACGGGTAACAGCTACAGACGAGGGGAGATTTCTCCCTTTTTTCCCCTGTTGGTTAGTTCGATCGGCCCCTGTGGAGTCCGACATGGCCAAGTTGTGGCCCTGTCGGCCCTCGGGGTAGGTAGTGAGCCTATCACTAAGGGATTATGGCCGATGCAGCAACAAAAAGGTCAAATAATCAACAAAAATCAACAGAATCAGTGTAAAAAACACGAATAACAACGGATAACAATAAATAACAACAATAACAACACTAGAGTGTCACGAGTGACCCCTAGTGAGTCCAAAAACAACAGAAAAACTAACAAGTTTTATAAAACTCTTAATGAAAATTAAAAATTTTATGAAAATAACAAAATCAACAAAAACGATAACAACAACAACAAAAACAGAAATTACTGCTGGCCACCCTGAAGAGCCTTGAAAAAGGCTGCAACCAAAGAAAACCGCAGCAAAATCCGTCAACAAACAACAGAGTTATAACAAAACTAAATTTCGAGACTGAAACGAAAAAAGCCTTTAAAAAGGCTTCAATCACGTCAATCCGTCAATCAACCACTGAAATCGCTCGAAGGGATCTCCAAAGCACCTAACTGCACTGGAAGCACCAACCCGAGATCAGCTATTAGGAATACCTACCAGATTGTTGATATACTACATAGATTACTTTTTTTGTAATTACACACATATATTATAAATACAAACATCCATGACTCAATTACAAAGGTCAACACATAAACATTTGCCCCTAGCGGGATTCGAACCCGCGACCTTTTGGTTAACAGCTAGGGTTACTAGCCACTAGACCAAACGCGTGTCAATACGCGTATATATTACGTTTGATGCAAATACAGACTGCCATACTTAGTGTGAAAGCAATATGTTTCCATATTAAATGGCCTCTTAAGTTCCCATTTCGAGAAGCCGCAGTGCTCTAGTGCGAACGACGTGTACTAATTTCATTAATGGCTTCATGACGAGCGTTAATGGACTCGATTAGTAAGCTTGCAACTTTATTTTTGGGTAGAAAGTGTAAGCGGATATTTTCCCTAATTGAAGGCTAGAACAAGACAACGGGAGATATCGTGTTTCCTGTTAAAGACCTGAAGGGATCGAACACTAATGATCTATGTTGTTCTCCATCATATTTATTGTTAGGGTTGCTGTACATATAGTAGGGCCGACACATTTCATTCGGCAGCTTTTGCCGCCCGGCTTTGCCGACAAGGCTATAAGTACCTATAGCATTTTTGTCGAACGGTCATCTACTCATATTTCGATTCTGCCGCCAGGCTATGCCGGCCAGACTTTATGTATAGCATAACCTAACATTTATAATTCTATAACCTTGATGTAATGATTTAGGTAAGCTTAGTTTGTATTGATGAGAATAAAATGGCCTAATATTATGATAATTTTTTACCATACATATTACATTATTATTGGCATTTAGCTCTCTAAAATAATGTCTCTATATTATCCTAAAATCTATACTAAGTAATATTATAAAAAGAGACGACTTGTATCTTTGTAATGAATAAACTCAAAAACTAGAAGACCGATTTTGGAAATTCTTTCATCTATAGAAAGCTACTTATCAAAATTAAAAAAAATGAAAAAATCAAAAAAATTATTTATCAATTGGGTTTCTACAAGAAACTCTTATGATTGTCATTATAAATTTAAATTTAATTTAAATCAGCGAGTAACATACATAGCGTATTTTATAAAAATACGCAGACGAAGTCGCGTGCAACAGCTAATGATAAAATAAAGTCGCTTTCCGCTTCGGTCCGTATATTACATTGTATATAAATAACATTTAATTTTGTATACATTGCAAGAAGTATTTATATAAGAAATCAAATCAATTAGTGTGATTGCAAAATCAATCATGTTGTAAAATGGAATTTAAATAACGAAAGGCCATTTACAAGGTTTTTGATAAACGATCCAATCTCGATAACGCAATATCCCTGTAACGTCTTAAAACGTTTTTAATTAACAATTCTTACAGAATCTAATTGTTGGGAAAAGATTTTTAATTAATCTTAAAAACTTTAACGTGAAACTCATTAGCTTTGCTATGCTTGCTGTTTCTTATACTTAAGAGATGCCTGGATTATTATAATAACATAGTACATACAAATTACCAAGTTTTATATATGATAGAATCCTAAATCCAGCATTGTGCTAGAAACTGGAAGCATTTAAAATGTGGGACATACAGGCATATAAGAGATAAGAGAATAAAAAAGTTACAATTTTGCGTCGAATGATAAAGGCAAAAACTACGCGGTCGTCACGTGGCATCGCGTCGTTTTGGAGAAAGACTCGTACGGTGTAAGAGCTTCCAAGGTAGACATAGTCATTGATGGTCGCCACAGCGAAGTTCTACACTTAAGAAGACCTTTATGAACGAATATCAATATTTCTATCTTAAAAATATAAAAATAAAAAAATCTTTCAATGGATATTTGTTTTATGTTATGTATTTTTTTATTACATGGGCTTGTTACTTTTTTAAATACACATACGAGTTTCATTTTATCATGTGTTTGATGTATTCTTTATTTCGACCATTAATTACTAACATTTATACTAACTTACTATTTTACTTATTAAATATAATTACAATAATTTGTATAGTTTGTTAGATATGAAAACTGAAACTGTATGTTCACAATAATGTATCAAATTTAGTTGACATGCCTCAATAAAGTTTACAAGATAGTTTCTTATAGTGTTACTATAGGAACCAGTTATTGTTTGATACATCAAACGGAATATTGTTGAAACGTATGTTTGTTGTATTGGTTGGTTATTGGTAATAATTTGTAACATAATTATGTTAAATTCTATTGTGTGAATTATCGTTACTAGGGATTTTTCGTTATAAATTCATTCACATAGAGAGCGCCAAAACATTTCAAGTATTTGGACGTAAAAACATATTTCATTTTTAATTTAATTTGATATTAATTAATTTGCAAAAATTGTATTAATATGCAAACTCTGCCAATAATAATAATCGATTATGAAAATCTACGCGTCGTAAACAATAAATTGTTACCTCAATTTGGTAAGGGACCAAATAACTTTACTAAACAAGAACTTTCTATTGGGAATACGTAGTACCTTTTAGCGTAATTATTTTGTATGAACAACATTAAGAGTCTCTTTCACCATCTGCCAAGTAGGCTAACCGTCATTTAAAGTCACCTGTCACAGGGAATAATTTAGCTAATATACCTTTGTTTGTACGATAAAAGTCCCAACGAGGTCGAAGGTTGCACTAAACCGAGTGCATAATTTAATAAAACATAAAATTATTTCTAAAAGTAACTAATGAACACTTTACTTGTAGTTGGTGAAAGAGGCCCTAAGGATTGTTAAAAAAACACCCGGAAATATTCTCTAGGTAAGGCAAAATAAAAAATATAGCGAAGCGCATAGCTTAGCTCACCGTGACAACGCTCGAAACGATTTAATAAAACAAACGCAGCTAAGTCCTCGGATTAAGGTCGTTTCTTTAGTGCAAAAACCCGTTTGTATTTAATAAAACTTTTAAGACACATGAAAATAATAAAAGGTGTCGTTTTTCATAAAAAAAAATGGCTATATCGAATATTTCGAATATCGTTATAGTAGATATAGTTATAGTGCTCTATATCGAAATTTAGTTACAATAAAATATTGAATGTAATCCGATTGTAAGAATTCTTCGAATTCTTCTTGAAGGATCACCGAGCGAAGTTTCTTTTAATAAAAAGTCAGAAACTGAATCTATTTTTTAAATTTTTTATGGTATTATGTTATTTTTTCACGTCTTATATTTTTTTTGCAGTGTGTATTTTTCTGGGGCCCTAGCCAAAGTAACACTTTAAAACGATAACGAAATAATGACGAAGTTCGAAAGAATAAAATGGATGGGATTGACATAATGCCGTCGCAAAATCACGTGATAAATCGTTTTCGTTATCATTTTTAAAATGTTACTTTGACTAAGGCCCCGTCTCTCTACAACTTGATCTTTAACACTTCCTTTGTCCCTTTAACACACTTCATCTTTTGAGGCTTTCTCATTCTCTTCTTTCCCTTTTCATACAAAGGTCTCAGCTACAATATATGGTCTGAAAATTATTAATTAAGGAACCGTCTCTCGCTTTATGAAACCTTATACGTTCAAAGAGACTGCTAAGAATATCAAAGAGTGTAAGACAAAAGTGACGCTCGTACATTGTTAAAATAATATTAACTACACGACCGAGCTGCGCCATTTCTTTTTTTACTGACATGGACTTAAGGTAACAATAATAAAACAATAATAAAGCCGCAAATATTTTTAGTATTTAGCCTAATTTTGTGAGCGCCATCTCACAAAATTAGGAAGTATCTGTTGATTATCATCAGAAATCCCAATCTCATTTATTTCAATTCAACAAAGAATTTTACAATATTTACACACAAATATCCAAAGTGAATAAAAAATAAGTTATAAAGTTAATTTATGTACAGTAAAAATAAATTAATAATAAAAAATAAAATAAAAAATTAATAGTTATGGGTAGGTTGGGGTTAGCGGCTCCGTTGTCGAATCCAAGCAGTTTCGCTGCACGCTTGAATCTGTGTCGCGTTCCTCTATCATTGATTATTTATTGATGATAATTGATTATCATCTATCGGCAACACTACAAGTACCACAAAAAAAGTATAATTTTTCATGTAACTAACGTTAGATAAAAAATGTATATAATTTTTTTAGTTATCTGACAGATAGTTAACTATTAGTATTACAGAGATATCACAAAATGTTACCTTCTTTTCCGACCTGGAAACACAGCGATACATTATTTAAAGTACTTCGTTACAAGAGAGTATACGGTATAGAGTAAACAATGAAAATATAACGAGGATGAATGTTCTTTGAGCACGAATTTTATTGTGTTTTCCATGATAAGCACTTTCTTGTGAGCCTCGTGTCACGTGGAAATTTAAATATAGATGTGGAAATATTATTAGATAAGTACACATGAAACTGAGAATCCGGGGTAATTAACTTTTATTTTGTTTAATTATGATTCTTAATGACAGTTTGGAAATACCAAACAAAAAACCTCCAACGCCTTTTCTATCTTGTATGTTTGTCTATATGTCTCTAGTGTGCGTCATTATGTTATTATTATTATTTATTGAATTTTTTCATAACATCTTACAAATTCACTTTGTTTTTTCATACCTTGTATGTACGTATAAGCAGCTCAAATAGTCTGACGTTATACGGTTTTTTTTAAATAAAAAAAAACATGACATATTATTTTTTATAGACACTACTGTTTCATAAAGAAACTATAAATTTTGTTAACCAAAATATTGAATTAAGCCAATTAAAATCGAAATAACTCGTGAGCATTAGACACTGCATAACAATATGTTGGTTCTGAATTCGTAACACATTGCATGAATACCAAATTTATTTCAAACCTTGCATAATAGAGTTTGTGTATGTGATGTTGATGTATAATATATTTGACTTTAATATGTATGAGCAAATGTGTATGTAAAACAAAATGTTGTGTTTGTATAATATTTTGAGGGTATTCATTCGAATTACTGAATTATTGATTTCAATAAAAATCTTTCACAAACATGAAGCAATGTTATCATATCAGATAGTGTCTATTATAAGCAGTATTTTATTGACTAGGCACATTCTTTGAGTCAAATATATATTTGAACCCAAAAATCTAAATAACATGCTGTGTCTTTTTATTGTGTCGGCTGTAAGTATATATTTTTTATGTTAAGGTCAGCAGACAGACTGATGGTAGGTCCACTTGATGGTAGGTGACTAAAGTCGCCACAGGTGTTGCAAGTTCGCTGCAAAATAGGAAATTATTTACTAGGAAATAAAATGCCCCCTAAAAATTTGTTTTTGCAACTTTTATTCTAATCAAATCCGTATTTTCGTACTAATATAATATTATAAATGCGAAAGTTTGTATGGATGGATGTTTGTAACTCTTTCACGCAAAAACTATCACAATGAAATTTTGCATACACGTTGTCTGGGACTCCAGAAAGAACATAGGGTACCTTTCATCCAGAACGTGGACGAAGTCGCGGGCACCAGCTAGTAAGATTATAATTTAGCCTTCGTTACTACCAATCTTACTACTAGATAAATACTTAACCAAATACAAAATTATATAAATTATTCTGGTAATTTTTGCGTCCGCTAAATGTGTAACGAAATGTTAAACGATTTGTCTTAATTATGGAGCAGTTGACGTTCGTGTAATGGTCTTCGTCCTATATTTCTGTACAGGCAAAATAAAACCACGCAAATGAAAGAGAAGTTATTAAAATTCAGTCTATTGCTCTAAATCCATTTGAAAAACTGGCTGGTTATTGCACCATAACTTTTGCATTACCTACATAGTCCTGCTGACAAAAATGTGGGGTAATAACAATTTGTTTTTGTTCACAGTAAATTTACATTAAATTTAGACTATAATCACACTATAACAAATCTATGACAATGTTTCAGTAGAAAACAAACACATTTGTCGATCGATAATTTGCGTTTAATTTACTCAGATGTTCTAAGTAAAGACTGTGCACTAAAATAAAGTGTTAACACCATTACCACCTGCGCTGAAAATGTCAGTGAGCGTTTAATGGCGGATGGTTCAAGTTCATAAGACATAGTGGCAAAGTAACAAATTAATTACAAATTAGTACCCATTAAAATCCCTGGAATGAAGAGAAATGTCCAACAGTCCTGAACTAAAGAACACTATCAACTTAGTGTTAATTAACTTGTGTTAAACTTAGTGTTAGTTTATTGTGAAAATTATCAACTAGTGAAAATCTCCGTCTGTCTTCGTTATACAGAATTGAAATACAAATAAGTATTCTATCATTATATTTGATTGTAATTAATTGGTTTCGTAATTTAAAAAAAAAATCCATAAAATTAATTATGTCGCTAGAAAAATTGGTTGCAAGCCCCAGGCGCTCACTCCCCGAAGCCCGGTGCAGCTTTAAATGAAAATGATAATAAAATAATAAACCGTTAAGGTTTGAGAACCAAATCTTTTGAAAATTTCCCTTCTTGTTAAAAAAGTAACTACAATATGCTGCGCCTCAATCCGCTGCTTGTTTTTAACTTATAAACGAGCAACTCGTAGTATTTTTACGATATCTATTAAGAGAATTAACGACACAAGTAACAGACGCCTTTTATAGATTTAACCTTTAATATTTTGGTGTGTAAAACATTGTTCAGTTCGGGCAATGAAAAAGTTTCGCGTTGTTCCTGTTTAGGAGTTTTTAACGTTAGGAAATACACTATAGCTTTATTTAAAATTATTTATTTTACTGAACTAGCGTATCTATTGTACTAAATGTATAAGAATATGTATAGTCTTTTTATGCAATGACCACACGTTTAAAATGCAAACTTATGCCGAAGAAAATGGATATATTTTCTACATAAGCTTAATTTTGGATAGCTTAATTTAACTCGTTATTTTGTGTATGAAAAATGAAAAACGTTTCGTTTTATTGATTGCTATTAAGAACGGTCAGGCATCCAATTCATACGTATATAGTGGAATATCTCTTGTTTGATATAGTTTTGTGAAAGGCTTTTAGAAAGGCTATAAACGATAATAGGTTCTATTAATAACCGCGAAAGAACAAAGTGAAGCCAAACCTCCATATAAATTTACTTGTTCTTTCAATTCATTTCAAGATGTATTATTAAAAATATACTTATTATTTTAACATTTGCATAAATGAAAAATGAATTATTTGCTTCAAATGAAAAATTAATCATAAATGAAAAATGATGTTATAATTGAATTATACCATAAATATATCTCATATACATATATCTCTTTGACGACACGTTTGGTCTAGTGGCTAGTAACCCTAGCTGTTAACCAAGCGGTCGCGGGTTCGAATCCCGCTAGGGACAAATGTTTATGTGCTAACATTTACCTTTGTACCTGAGTCATGGATGTTTTGTATTTATAATATGTATGTATTTACAAAAAAAAAGTAATGTATGTAATATATCAACTGTCTGGTATCCATAATACAAGCATTAAGTTGCTTAGTGTGGAACTAGATGGTGCTGTGTGGAATGTGTGAAGATATTATATTATAGATATTATTATATTTTAACCACTACTAAAAATCGGTCTCTTCTCAGTATAAGACAAAATGAACTACAAATAATTTTAAAAATTGCTAGTCCTCTCTCGGATAATTCTCGTCAAAATATTTCACTTTACCATTAGAGTAAGTTTAGTGATCATAATTTATAATGAACTGAAATCAAAGTTGTAGGGTTATATATTGTATTAGTGTGTGTGTCGCGCATATGTGGGTGTTGCGTGCGAGCACACCAGTCTCGCCGCGGGAGTGCAACCGGTCACTCGCCGTGCTTGTAATCGGTGGTGCTGAATAAATACAAGTAATTAATTAACATCTTTCATTTATAGTCATCATAACACGCGAACTATAAATTAGAGTTTATATATAGTAAAGACTCAATGAACATAATCTCTAAAGTGGTGACCACCCGACGTGATTTTAAACAAGTATAACCGACGTGATTTTAAACAAGTATAACCGACGTGATTTAAAAACGATAATGTTTAGTGCAGTGCCACCGACTCAATCTCCAGCAATGCAACCAACACAAGCAGTGATAAAAGGCACAACTTCTGCCGATCAGGACAACATGGCCCTAGCGTCTATCACAGTGTCGGCAAAGCTACCAGATTTTTGGGTAGACATGCCACGATTATGGTTTGCACAATTTGAGGCGGTCATGGCACCGCAGAAACAAGGAGATGACACAAAATTTAATTTGGTTATTTCCAAATTAGGCAGAGACTCCATCCAGCAGGTAAGCGACTTGCTTACAACACCACCCGAAGGAAATAAGTATAACGCGCTGAAGGACAGACTGTTACAAGTATACGAAGAGAGCGCCGAACGCCAATTCCAAAAGCTTGTTTCGGAATTAGAGTTGGGTTCTCAGAAGCCAACGCAGCTCCTACGCAGAATGAGAGATTTGGGTCGTACAACGCAAGTATCTGAACAAACTTTAAAGAGCCTGTGGTTGTCGAGAATGCCATCTGCCGTTAGAGCCGTCATCACAGTGTGTCAGGAGCAAAACCTCGACGATTTGGCTATCATCGCTGACAAAATTGTCGAGAACAGCAAGTCCTACGAGATTTCAGCAGTAACGAGCAGCACCAGCCACGCATACATGGCGCCAAAAAGAAAGATAAAGTTATGGAAAGGAATGGAAAATTTTTTAAAATATTAATTAACGATAAATTGTGTAATGTTTCAATAGATAGACTCAAACCAGCATACATGCTGCAAGAAAGTAACATTACGTTGTCCAGTAGCTTAGATCAGCATAAGCAGGACAATGACACCGAAAACACACCGTTGAAAATAACGCGGGCTGGCAGAATAGTAAAGAGACCGGTCAGGTTTGATTGTTAAGAAATTAGTGTCATTAACCTGAACATATATTTTTGTCAGTAAATGCAGAGTTGGCAGATAGGTGTAGAGTAGTGAGTATAAATACGATGTTTGAACAAAAAGTTCTCTATTCGCATCGATAGCTTAGCTAAGGAGAGCAGTAAATAATATAATTATTTAATTTTTTTCGAAAGTATACTCAACATGGGAAAGACATACTCAGTGGAAAAGAAATCAGAAGAACTCATCATTGCCCAAAATGGGGCAAATGGAGCATCGACATCTCATATAGAATCCAAAATAGAAATACTGGGATTAGCGGTTACGGCAATCGCAACCATCTTCTTTTTGGTGTGCATGTTAACAGCGTATAAGTTGTGTGTGCATAGAACCAAGCGTTTGCTACATCACGCTTTGGTTACACCACCAAACGTTAGTGTCACCGGTGTGTTACCTCAACCTCAAACAAGGCAGTACAATAATGTTTAAGCCAACTCTGAAGTTACACAAGTTTAAGTATATAAGTTTAGATATTTTATAATTATGTGTTAAATATTTTGATTATATAAAAATTTTTTTTAGAAAGGGGTGTATGTAGGGTTATATATTGTATTAGTGTGTGTGTCGCGCATATGTGGGTGTTGCGTGCGAGCACACCAGTCTCGCCGCGGGAGTGCAACCGGTCACTCGCCGTGCTTGTAATCGGTGGTGCTGAATAAATACAAGTAATTAATTAACATCTTTCATTTATAGTCATCATAACACGCGAACTATAAATTAGAGTTTATATATAGTAAAGACTCAATGAATATAATCTCCAAAAAGTCACTAAAGGACTCAAAATGAGATGGGGATTTGAGTTACGACTGTTTACATATATGAATTGTGAAAACAGTTAAAATATTATTTTCGCTACATATCACTGTTTGTTATTTTTTTGCTATTTACTTCGAGTTAATAACGTGTGTTTGTATAAGCGATTCGTTGGAACGTATATAATGAAGATATAACGTCAAGCATGAATAAAACGAATGTAATAAAACAAAGGTTATAAATAAATGATGAAATTTTTCGTATAGATATAAAATTCTACAGTACACTAAAAAGTAAATTATTGTTGTTTAATTATAACCAGATAAATTAATAAATTGGTGTAAATTCTATGTCAGTTTTATAAAATGATAATTTAAATATTTCAGACATCTAAAACAGCCTATAGTTTTGAAGGATTACATACTTTATGTGACTTAAAATTTAGACTATGTTAGTATGTTGAAAATTAATATAGTTACAATAACAAGAAAAATATAAAATTATTATAATAGATTGCATTATATTAAATTATCAAAATTAAGATTAATTCCGAAATTAAGATTTAAAAAAAATATTAATACAAAAAGAGGTATTGTATTAATATATTTTTTTAAATAGTGTAGCAGAAATGAATTTCTACTTAGTGTAGTAATTCTAACTTAGTGTGTATCAGAAAATAATTTTATCTATAGATATAAATATAGAAAAACATATAAATCACCTTAAGTGAGAAGCCGCGTTTCCATTCGCTTCTTCGAGAACTTCCTCGAGTCAAGAAAGTTTCACGGACTCGACGAAACTTCTAGGAACACGACAACTTTCGTCACGTCAACTTGTCGGACAACTAAATAAAGAATTGGGAGGAATTCTAAAGCAATATGATAACTCCTAATTTTCGTAATTTTCTTGAAGAATTTCTTTTGCAAAAATATTTAAGGGAACATGCCAAAAAATTTCATGTTAAATGACGAGTGAGTGACGAGGGTTACAATATTACTACATGTTATATACTTCTATATTGTACGAGTAACTATGATCAATGGCTATGTGAACTCCTAAAACATTTCTCTACATAGCATAATTTTTGCCCTAAATTCCTCTTTTGTATGTTAAGGTCGTTAGACAGGCTGACGGTCACGGTCGCCTATAAACACAAGCAACGCCACAGGTTCTAGTGCTACAATTTACTCATTCACGGAAACACAACAGCAACCACCTGCCTCAAAACAAACGTTTTTGATCAGTTTTTGTTGCTAGTGATAGTATGGCGTAAAAGTCGTCGCGTGGCAACGCATCGTCACGTGACGCGTCGCTCTACGTGGTATTTAATTATGGAAGTTTAATAATAATAACGTTTATTTCAGACACCTAGTGTCCATGTAGTTAAAAGCCTTATAAAAGTCTTTATAAGGCGTTAAAAGTTCAACCTCACTTTATAGCTTTGGAGCTATGGACTGGGCTATGATCGGGGTTACTCTTAGAAATCAAATCAGGATCCCCGCGTATAAGTAAGTTAAAGTGCCAAGACTATGAATACGGAGACTATATATATATAAATATATTATATACACTAACTTAAAGTGCCAAGATTTAACTTATTCATAGTCTTGGCACTTTAACTTACTTATACGCGGGGATCTCCTGATTTGATTTCTAAGAGTAACCCCGATCATAGCCCAGTCCATAGTTATATATATATTTAATTCGACAATTTTTGTCGCCCGGCTTTGCCAACACGGCTATATGTATAGAAATTAATTTGCCGAACGTGTTTCTACACATATTTGATTCTACCGCCCGGCTGTGATGGCCTAACTATGTGTATAGCAATCCTGGCGTTTGGCGCCGAAAAGTCTAGAATAAAGGTGTTCCAGCCAAAGCAGAGTAGAAATCAGGGAACTAATTACCTCGTTCCTCAAACTTTCAACACCGTGCAATATTCACAGCTAATTTTAATTTGTATGCACTACAATTTTGAAAACAAATTTGTATTGTGAATGGTTTTATTTTGTCGACTGATTTCTGCGAACGTAAAAGGTCGTAAAATGTAAACCGATGTGAACCGTATTTACGTAACTCACCTTTTCTAGTAACACAGATTTATGTAAGTTTTATTGTTAAACATTTCTGCATTTATGCGTATTCAAACGGTTATCTCCAAAGTTTATCTTTGAGAGTAATATAGACACAACACATCTAAGTTAATATTTCATTTGATTAAATAAATCTATATCTATCTATATGACTTTTTCTTAATCTTAACCTATATTGATGTTGAAAGGAGGAAAATTAGTGTGTATAACAAAAATTGCATCTATGCAAAACGGGGCACGGGTTGCTAGTACAGGATATATAATTGAAACAACTCTAATATGGGCCTAAAATATTTTGTGCCTGTTTTCTCCTGAGATCTGAAATTATTTCGAATTCAACTAAACCATGACGCACAGCTAGCTAGTATTTAGTAATGTTTATACATAACTAACTACCCGCCTCTTGCTCTACACGGGTGCAATATTTTGTATACACATACCTTCCTCGTAGGTATATCTTTCTTTCCATCAGTGAAAACCGCAACTAAATCCGTTGGATGGTTTAGAAGAAGTTAGCGGAGTAACAGACAGAAGCGGACAACATATTTTATAATATGTATAGATGCGTGTGTGTATAGCATACGAATACTGGAAGCCCGATAAAAATTTAGAAAGAGAAAATGTGAAACATTTGCTGGTAATTGAATTGATTCGATTTGTAAAACTTTGCCATTAGCCTGTCTCGTTCAGGTTCCAAGTTCGTGATCAACTTTAAATTGTCACCAAATTCACTTTTCTCGAAAAATTTCCTTGGCGATTTTAGCATTCTAGGTATGCGTGGAACTTTTTTTATTATTAGAGATGGGTTTGCTTATGGCTAACATCCAGCCGTGATGATAGCCATTTTTTTTATTAAAGATTGGTTTGCTTTTAGCCAGTATCTCGCCATTTAGGAAAGATGAGGTCTATGATGAGCGAGCTCACACAGAAGATGCCTATTCACTCGAACTTTGAAAATATTTGGGTTATGAGCTCGGAAACACAGACAGGGAGTTCCTAACCTGGCCAAGGTGCGCATTATAAAGGATGTTTTAAAGCGCTTGGTCCAAAAAAAAGGGGATTTCAATAAGATGAGGACGGTAACCAGCCGCAGTCGTAAGTCAATATGTCCGATGGAAGAAAGGAAGGCGGTATTAGCTCGTGCAGCTCCTGAGCACACTTTCTAAGTACATCTTATAAAATACATATAAACTGGCAATTTTGGGTCTACGTGCCAGGTTTATGCATCTTAGTTTTTAATTGGCGTAGCGACGTAGAGTATATTCTAAGACTTTGATATAAGAAGACCTAACATTTAATTACCACTTGTTGCTGCCTGTAATTGTACAATTTTGCCTATTGTTGCCCCGTAACATTAACTATTAAGCTGCTTGTTGCTTTTAAAAACAAAAAAACTATATTCTAGTATACATTTCCAACGTAAAGTATATTCTGGTGATAGTAATTGAATATGAGCACTGATAACCTGTCTGGCTGCAGTGGAGCGAAATATTAACCAGACGACATACGTGTCTGGCAATATAAATCAATTTTTAAATATATTTAAAGTTGATTTAATTTTAAAATAAATATTGTATTTTTTAAATAAAAAAATACTTTATCGGATCGGATCAGACAGGATGCTTTATAGACAAAAAGGCGACTTTTTCGCTCAATGATTAAATTAAGCTAGTATTATAATATCTGTCATTAATCCTTCCATCCCTTATCCTTAATTCTACTATGGTTGATAGCATGCTTGCAGCACCTACTAAGGCGTTGCTTGTGTTATAGGCAACGGTAGCCACCTACCATCAAGTGGACGATCAACCTGACCTTAACATAAAAATATGGAGGAAAATTTTAAATTGAATTCATGACAAAATAAAATTCAGTCACTTTTGTGTTTCACGATTTATGCAATGGACGAACGTGCGAAAATTCTTTTTCATAGGTGTATGTCAAATTGTTAATGAAGTCAATCGGTGATATATATATATATATATATATATATACTGACTTTTTTATTTTCTATCGAGTTGCGATGTAAGTTCAACGTTTAACTATTGGTTTCTTAAATTTTGGAAAAAAAGGAATAAGTGATACAAATTCGAGACACATTCCACTTGTATCTAATATTCCACCGGTGTACTACCGGTAGGACAATTCTATAAATTATTTATGTCTCGTGCAAAACTGATCATTGACATAGGTACCTACTCGTACTTTTGAATGAACTCTGAGTTACTCTGTGTGGACAAAATGAGATTTATAAAAAAAAATATTTTCTCACAAGCTTGGTGGCCGCGACTTCGTCCGCGTGAAAAAAGTAGCCTATCCTGTGTCTCGTACGTTTAAATGTTTATCTACCAAGTTTCATGAAAATCAGTTAATTCGTTTAAGAGTTTTGGAGGAACATACATACATACAATACCTACACTTACAGATTTATTATTAGTATTGCTTGATTGATTTTTATTTTGTGTAGACATAACAAATACTTTTCACAAATTCATTAAACTATCAAAAACAAAATAAGACTCCAGTCTGACGGGTCAGCGAGCAAAATAATGAAAAATGTCCAGGGTGCACTTCTGGATGTTCAATATTGCAGCTCTCATTTTGAATGTTCGATTCTGCAGCTGCTCCACTCTAAAGCCATAACAAAGGGGAAACTAATTTTGCATTTCATATTCCAGATAAATTTCTTAAGGAAATTTACGGGGATAAAATAATAGTTTCGGAGCCTATTCAATTCAAACAAACAAACAAATCTTTCCTCTTTATAATACAAGCATTCTTATATAAGTGAATGGTATTCTTAATTTTTACATATTAAAATCACACGAGCCAAGATAACGATAAATGAGCAATCTCAATTAGATTCTTGGAGACGCATCTAGGCAAACGGACTCGATTAGCTGATGAATCTCTCCCAAAAGGTTGAAGTAACATAGGCTAAGTAATAAATTGTCTTTATTTCCTGTTTGATATCGGAATTTTGTATGAGCCGTATCGTATTCAGTTCGAAAAACCGTTTTATTATACTAAAAATAACGTTAATATGATATGTTACGGGTGTGTATTAAAGACATCACAATTTTATTTTAAGTCCTTTTTTCTTAAAATTTATTTATCTTAAAAACTCATATCTTTTTTTATTTTTAGATTTTTTTTTAGATGATCGGGAATAGAGCTTTTTTCTGTTCAATGCATAGGGAATATGATTGTTCTTTTCAGATTCCTGATTGTTCATGATGAGCAGTTGAGTTGTTAAGGCGTGAAAGCGTAACAAATTGACATACAAACTCACTATCGCATTTATTATATTAGTAAACATTTTTGAGATATTTGTTAAAAGTTGAAATAAATTTATTGCAAGTCTTTTCTTTCGAAGCACTTAAAATTATTATTTAATCTCATTTTCTTTTAATTTATTTAATTTTTAATATATTATTATCTGACTTCACACATCCTTCAAAATGTTACTAAACTTTAAAGTTACGTCCAAAAAAAATTATAACTTATTTTTCCTTTTAATCTAACCTTTATTTTAACTAATATAAATAGAAAACATCATTAAATAAACATAAAATTTGAAAACTTTCAAAACTATTAAAAATACCTACCTTTTTGGCAATACAGTATTCTCTATAACTGGCACGATATGAAAATTTATACTTAAATGTAATAAATTTGGAGGGTTATACTAATACTACCGACGAGAATAAAATTCTATTCTTATTTCTTTAAACTGAATATAATATGCGAAATATATTTAAACTCAAATATCATAACTTACCTTAATTTTAAATATCGTAGGAGATCAATCCAACTAAAAAAAATATCACTCTAAATCTGTAAATTGTTTTTTAAATTTACAAAAATCAAGAATGCATTTTTTTATTTATGATATTCCACAAATTTTTTTTAAGTTCAAAAACCAATACAGGATAAAAATGCTATAACACTTTAGCGTCTCTTATTTTCGTAATATTTGCTGCTTGAAAAGCTGAACAACGTGAGATAACGTCGAACCTTCGCGTCAGCTTTCGCTCGACTGAAAGCTCTCTTTAAGCTCCGTTGAAATAGTGAGCGGTTATAAGAATTTATGTTTTTTAATTTAGTTATAATTCTTAATTTTCATGACAGGGTGAGAGAGCTTTTGTATGCAATACATGCAGCAATGAAGTTTTCACCAACTAAGTGTTTTTAACAATGAATTATTGAGTTTTAGTAAAAAAATATAATGTAGGCGTACGTCAGAGTTTAGATTCTTAGTAAGGTCTTAAAAATTAATCTTATTCAAGTCTATACAACTTTTTCTTTATCATATCTATAGATATACTATTTTAATAATATATTTTTTTTTGCATAAAAAATATGTTTCATTTGCAATCGTTAATATTTTAATGTTAATACCAGTTCGGAATATTGATTTTATTAGAAAAAAATCTCATAGTTGCCGAATGTATGACAGTCTAAACGGCAGACTTAATGACTTTATGAGTTATGGTCAACTCGCGCCTAATTAACTCGCGCTAGTTGTCCTATTTATATTTTACCAATATTTTTATATGTCAACTAGCGCAAAACTAAGATTCTGTATGACTATACAGAAGTTGTAGTCTGTAGCTGCAGCGAATCATACTTTCGCCGTGCACGATCTGCCCTATAACTACATGATACATTGTATCGAACAAATAATTTGATTACCTATGACAATTAAATGTGAAAACATCAAATATCAGTACGATCTAAATATTATTAAAAATGTCAGTCCTAACCGTGTCTTATATCCGCCTGCTCTTATTTCTATTGATTGCTTTGCGTGAAAAGCTTTCCTTTCTTTACTTGGAATTCCTTCAGACACGATCTCTGAATATTTTAGTATGACGTATTGATCTCAACAAAGCGAGGACAGTCGTAGAAGTCATACTTTGCCATATATCCAATTTGGTAAAATTTACACAAAATTATAGGTACAATCACAGTCATTCAACTTCGTATGGTTTTAATAAGGCAAACTACTTACCAATTCTAACTTACTTCAATGAACCTTTTGTATGTAAAATAAAATATATAATCATATATATTTCATATAGTTTTTAAATATTTTTGCGGACAGATTACCACTCAACTATAACTTACTTCTTATAACATGAGCTATCTGACAGTGAAATTTGGTCAAAATAAATCTGGCCGTTTCGGAGGTTAGCTGGAACAAATAGACGACAATTTTCAAAAAAAATAATTTTTTTTATAAGTACGGTATATATATACTTTGATATACATTTAGTAAGACGCAGTTATTTTGGCATTGCAAACAGACAATTTTTTTTTATAGATTTAAGATAGAAACTTTTGCCCACGACTACATCCGTGTCCTTTTTTCAAGGTATTGAAATGCTTGATCTATTATAATATTTATAATATCTTTATTGCTTATTTATTTTACTAAGGCGTTTTTTTACATAATCTTTTGAGACAGTATAAGCGTAAAATAAACATACAAACTGCCAGCTTTATCATATCACTAAAGATTTGTATGTATCCACGTATATATAAGAAAAATGAGATATTCACCGATGCAAGAATTTTTATTATTAGTTTTATCAATGAAGATGTTAACTAATTGTGTAACATTAGCCTTAAGGCGTTTTATTGTTGAAAGGTAACACTCTACGTAAAGGCCTTTCTCGGAATATCTTCACTTCTTTGAAACAAGATTCCTTTTATAAACTTTTTCTTTAGTTACAGCTTGTGAGTCATTTACATTTACATTTACAGATCCAGTTACAATGCTATTTTACAGGTGTATATTTCCCATTTTTTACTATAGAGATCTGTATTGAGATCTCTACATGTCATCTTTTTTCGGTCAGTCATTTAAGTTGAAGATCAAGCAAAAACCTATTAAATAGTTTTATATTATTTATTTCTATAGACTTTCTGTTTTCATTCATTATTTCTTTACTATAAATAAGTAATTATTGTTTTGACTAGTAAATTTAAAGGTTTTGTAATTGGTTATAAAAAAACCTATTTAATAGTTTTTTATATTATTTATTTCTTTAGAATTTCTGTTGTCGCTAGTTTTGTTTCCGCTAGTAAATTTAAAGGTATTAGACACTGGCTGTGTAGAACAAAGAAGAATTGTGCAATTCGCCTAGATTCGAATGAATGAAATAAAGTTGTTAGATGCAAATGACTGCGGTTTTGTGGCCTATTGGAAGACTATTAGAAAACGGGGGTATATTGCGACCTCTTAATTAGAATTGTCGGTTCGCAGCGAATATTCCCATTGTTATAAAAACGTTAGAAGCACTTTATTTTATTTAAATTATATCTTATTTTGTCATTTG
Source organism: Synanthedon tipuliformis (assembly GCA_947623395.1). Lineage (NCBI taxonomy): Eukaryota > Metazoa > Arthropoda > Insecta > Lepidoptera > Sesiidae > Synanthedon > Synanthedon tipuliformis. The sequence goes on along the minus strand of OX392415.1, from coordinate 10,324,953 downwards.
AGGTGGACGGTGTCAAATGTTGTTCTGGTCTGGTGTCAATGTTGGCTCTGGTCTGGATCTGAATAGTGGTGGCAGGGCATACTGTGTTTCGCAGTTATTTGAGCAGCCCGTCTGGCGACAGTAACTACCTCGTTATAGAAGATCACCACGAAAAGTCTTTCGGTGAGTGAGTAACTCTTTTTCGGACCAAGCGCTTTAAACACCCTTTTTAACAGACACTGCCAAGGTTTCAAACTCCCTGCCGGCGACATTATTTCCGAGCTCATATAACCCAAGTGAATAGGCATTTTCTGGGTGAGCTCGCTCCATCATAAGCCTCATTCTTGCTACACAGCTAGTTGTTGGGCAAGAGCAAACCCATCTCGTTGGTAGCGTGCTTGCAGCACCTGTAGCATTGCTTGTGTTATAGGCGACGGTAGCCACTTACCATCAAATGGACCATCAGCCTGACTCTCAATTTTGTCATAAAAAATATAATTGTAGCATTTAATAAAATGTAAATAAAGCATTTACATATAATGAAATGAATTCACAAACAATTTCTAAGTATTGAATCATTACATTACTATAGTTTTTAGTTTTGCATCAAACAACCTAAAAATAAATGCAAACTGTCTGTGATGTGTACGTGCCGAATGTTTTATAAAATTTTAGGCATAATAAAATACCAGTCTGCGTACATAGTGAAACTGTGTAAAAATATATTAAAACTGGTTAAAAAGTGATAAAAAGTGACGATTTTTTACACACACTACAATAAAATGTTGCCACATTTTTGGAGCTATTGCTTTTGTATAGCGCTCTATTTAGTCGAGCGCAGTGAGACCAATCAATTATCTTTGACTAGCTATAAGAATATGCTAGCTAGCTTAAACACCGCTTAACCTTTGAAATCCAATTTAGGTATAATATCAAAGAAAGTTATAAATATTCCCAATTATAACTTTTCTGAATCCAATAAATAAACGAGTTTACGTGAGAAGGGACGAAATTGCCATTCTAAGGCTCTATTAAATCAACTTGCTTTAATTAAAAGTTAAATATTAAATTAATATTCCTGAATAACTTCTTATATAACAACTTCAAAGACATGTAAATGCTTTCAAAAGCTGTCTGTAAAGAGATTTAAGAAAAGTAAGTGGAGATTTTTTATATTATTTTTGAATGCGTTTACAGAATTGCTGGTTTATTTATATTAGTGTATGTAGGTAGCCTAGACCTTGGAATATACCTCATAAAACTAGTCCACTGCGGATTAGCAGGACTTCTAGGTCTCTTTTGGGTACAAAGACTTACTCATTAACGAAGTGAATAATTTATATGAGTTAGAGCAAAAATCTATTGGTGATTTTAAAAAAATACACAAACATAAAAAGTCAAAAACTTTTGATTTAAGGCACTGAAGAATTTTGGACGAGAAGATATCTCGGAGCTTCCTGAACACTGCCCAATGAGTTGGATTAATATTCCTGAACAACTGCAGGATTCGCTGGATTCCAGAACAACTGCTGGACATTCCTGAACCCAGCTGGATTCGACTAAAACAATTTGAGGTGAATTCAGTATTAAATAAAAAACTCAAATTTAATTATTATATTGCGTTTAATTAAAGACAACAATAAATAAGACTTAGAAATTGTTTGCATTAATGACTTATAAATTAATGTTTGTAATACTATTAATAATCAGTCAAGACTATATAAAACTAATTATAATATATAAAAACTTTGTACAATGAAAAATGTACGTATAATAATTGTGAAATTAATTTTCAAACATTATTAGGTATTATAAACATTACAAATACAAAAACTTATCGTAATATATTAAAATATTCGGTCGTTTAATTTAATTTATTTAATTGAATACTTTTAAAAATGTTATCAATAATCAACTAGTAATGCTCCTAGTCTTATTAGACTAATATCTTAGCGTACAAATCTTTAAATATACTACCTATAATAAAAATCACGGGTATCTTCCTTAGCTTAGGTACTAATTATAAAACAATTAATTGCCCTGAAAAATCAGTCGAATTATTTATAAACTAATTAAGGCACATATTTACAATTTCATTTTTTATAAATGTAACTAACAGTAACATCATTAATCTACCATAAAGCCCAGCACATACGTGTTTATAATAATTATAGGTACTTTATAGGCTGAAATATAAATTATAACAAAGCAATATTTTAGCAACTTACACATTGTGTAAGATGGTGTAAGATATTATGCCTTCAAAATACAAAGACTTTTGCTTTTGCTATTATATTATAATACATATCTTTATATATACCTATATAAAAAATACGTGTCGCGTTGTTTGTGGCTGCTAGGTGCGCGGACACCGTCATATGTTCAACTGGCTACCGCAGCCAGGCTGCCTAGTGCGCGGTTAGGCTTATTGTTATTTAGTTTAAAACGGTATGAAAATTTCATCGTGTTTTATCTCCATAGTAAAACAACACAAGGCTCGGATTTTTTTCATTAAAAAGAATTAACTCTAAAATACTCTAGATAAACCCATTGCATTTGAAAGATTTTGTTTTGTTAAAATAAATTTTGCATATCATGCACAATTTATAATAAAAAGGGTCATTTCAAAATATCAGATTATATGCATATGGGTATGCATCAAAAAATCTGCTTCGGCTTCATGCATGCCATGCATATTAATTTGAAAAAATTAAATCATATCCCAATTTAAAAAAAAATCTTGCTACTCTCTCTTGTTGCTCTTTTTGATCTCCAATAACTTCAACGTGTACATTCCCCAGAAAACCGCTGAAGCAACGTAAAATATTTGAAGAGCCAATCCTATTCCAAAATTAGCGACTGTGAAGTATCTAACGAGGAAAGCTAGAGCTGAACATCGAATGACTTCCAGAAATGCAGCGTGAGTGGAACTGTCGAAGAGCATCCCGATGATCGTGAGGGAGGCAATGATGTATAAGACGAAAAGGAGGACTGAGATCGGAGTCATGCCCTGTAAAGAAAAACAAAAGTTACTACTTAACCTTAAATCTTTATCTTAATTATCTTAATTTATCTTTTAAACCTATAAATATTTTTGCCTGTCTGTTTGCTCTGGCTTTCTGGCTACGAAATGCGCCAGTTCATCACTTCTTTATGCAGTCACTTTTAAATTTTATATAAATTTTTAATATTTTAAAAAAAAATCTATTTCAATCTATTATTTTAATTTTTAATTTATTATAAATTTTATAATTTTTTTAAGCGGATTAACAGCAAAGTCATTTGAATACATACTAAAATATATACGGGCACTAGTATGAAAGGGTTTGTCTGTGCGATCTCGCTTGGGAGCTTTTACTTTTGAACAATGAATACAAGTTTTTAATTAATGACGTTCTGTTGACAACCGCATTTTAAGTCTTTGTAACTTTTTTCTATTTATAATTAAACCTACTTTTAATTTAACTTCTAAAAGTAGGTTTAATAATGTTGAAACCGCAATTGAATTAATTGCAAATATCACTAAAAAAACATGTTCGAAGAATACTGGCAAAGGATCATCTTGTATTGTAGACAGGGAGACCAGATTTTGTAAAGTTTCCCGTCTATTATTGTGAGAATAATGGACAGTAAGATCCTCACCATGTATCTAGAAGCCAACTCGAAAAATCCATACAAGACGACAGCGTAGTGCAGTATCAAATATATGTTGCACCATGTTGGCAGATTCACGTCGTATTTCTCTCGTTTCACGATCTGAAACATGAATATAGACTCTTAATTCCTTTTACTGGCAACAAACTATAAAATAACACTAGAGATTGATGATTTAGAATTATAGACTGTCTAATTTATTATTTTTTAATTTATTGTAATTTAAAAAAAATATAATTTACTGGTTTATACAATTATTTTTCATGTGTGTTTTTTTTTTTCAAAATGGAACTGTGTCTACACTTTGTGTACATTTATGTATGTACAGAAAACTACGCTGAAGTTACTATATTTAAGCGTTCATTTTGTGCCTTACACTCTTTGGCCATCAGAATTGATTAATTAAATTAAGTAATAGATTAAGTAAGTAAAGATTAAAAAGTTAAGTAATTAATGTTAAATTTTAAATAACTATTATTTACAATCAAATATTAAATATTTGCAATATTAATAAAATTACTAATTTAGAATTTCGACAGAACAATTGCCAATTTAGTTTTATCCTTATGACATTCTGTTACGTTCTCTTTTCGTATATATAATAATAGATTTGATCAAACATTTCTCCAATCGCCCTCTCCCGGGACATTAATTCAACAGAGAGATGGGTACGGTTGGAAATGTTAGAGTAGTAGTACAGGCAAATTAAGGATAATATCGGCAATCAGGGGAAATAATCCGTGTAGTTTTTAAAATTGGTACAATCATAACTTATGGTATCCTGATGGGCTAAATAGCTGACTGATTGACTGGGCTAAATAGGTAGACTTTGGTGAAAGTCTACCTATTTAGATAGGTAATGTATGAACAGTCTAAAATGATTCGAGAGCATACTAGCGCATTCACTTTGAAAATTTTAATGGAAATGTCAATTTTGTTTATTTTAGTTATGTCCAAAAATTTTCAAAAATATATCAAAAAGTTATGTTAAATAATGAGTATGTAAAATTAAAAAGGGATTATATGGGAACATACTGCCATTCGTTGTCTAAAAAATTTGGAGGTTCCTAGATTCCTAGAAAAGGTTCCTAGAAATGTAAAAATTAATATCAATGTGTCTGTATCTCAAACTAGTGACGAGTACCAGAGCCTATTTCTTTGTGCTTTCTACTACAAAAAAAAACCGCATAACTGTGCTGCCTGTGTGCAAACCTTGTAAACAAAAAGTCGTACATCTTAAATCCAAGCAATAAATTCACTCCGCCGTGAAAGTAAATGTTTTGTAGTGAATGGGCCCACTCTAGGCACAAGGGGATCAAATGCCCTCAGGGAATTCACTGGCTCGGATATTTAGGACTTGGCAAACTCAATAAGTTAGCGTTAAGTTATCCCTATATGCTTTGAACTCTACGAGAACAAGTTACAATTGCTCTGAATAACTGTAAAACTGATGTTTTTGTAAAGTTCTAACGGAACTTTTCTCACCAAGGAATACTTTTTTAAAAAAAGTAAGTACATATATGTGAAATATGTTAATTTTAGCTAACTCAACCCTTTCTATTTCTAACGTAACAGCAAATATTTTTTTAAATTAATTCTAAATTCAAAAAATTTAAACGGTTTAAAATGTTGATTTAAAAATTATTTATAGGTACATAAAACAAATAAAATAATACTATTGTCTAAAATTGTAAGGCTTTATTTTATTTATTTTTCAACGCAGACGAAGTCGCGGGCTCCATTTGGGTTTGGTACATGATAAGAAAGACACAAAATAATCTAAGTTTCAAGCTTCGATTTTACTTTGTTATAAATCAAAGAAAATATTTGTCTTTTGTGATGAATGTTTGCCTCGAATATTAGAATTTTATCCAAATGTTGTAACAGGCCTTGGTGAAGCTTTACGGAATTCGTTTGGCTCAACAGTTTTGTTTGTGTTGAATACTTTTGGTTGTACTCTTATTATATATTTCACAAAGGAGTATGAATATGCTTGCCTTAAATATAAGCTGATATCTTTAATATTTTATACTCCAAACACATGAACAAAAAAAATTGGAAGAAAATTCATTTTCTCATACATTTTGTATGGAACTTTGAGGCGGTACGAAGTTCGCCGGGTCAGTTGGTAATTAATAAATGCTCATTTAACATATAATAAGTAAAAAAGGTTTTTTTGAAAAATATTTGAAAAAAATATTTTTATTGAAGTGAAAACTTCTTTAAGCGCGTTGGGCATTTTTGTTTTGTTTTTGAGTTAGGAAATACTATTGAACTCGTTACCGTAATCGTGTAACCGTAACTACCGGAGTGGAGTGCCACATTTATATATAACCTTATATAACCTTATTTTATTTAAACTTAGACATTACATATTACCTATTGTTGTATTTTAAGAAACCTTTTGTTGTTTATATTACATAATGATTGAATGAATCTATTATCATGATGTTAAGATTTAATTATCATTAGGTACAATTCTTCTTCTTTTTGTAACTCTCCATTACATATGGTCAATTTATTAAATCTCTTCTTGTCTTTTGCGAGTCGAAACAATTGTTCTACGGTTTAAATACCGGTCATTATTATTTTAAATAGTTCTTGGAAATAAGCTAATATCACCGATTGATGATATTTCTTGTCAATAAATTATAAATAAGTATCCTTGTAAGAATATACTCACATCAATTTTCATAGCTTCGTTTCCAAGCCGGGGTGTGCCTGGCTCCCAACTGGGCCCCCAAAACACTGCCTTGAACTTCTCACTCCAAGTATCGAATCTTTTGAACTTTTCGATTACATAGCGGGTATAAAAGGTCTGAAACAAATGTAAATACGTTTTTAAATTAAAATACTGTTTTATTAACTGCTCAGTATGCGCGATAAATGTAAAAGGAATATATTTTTTAAATCCTTACTAATATTATAAATGTGAGTTTCTTTGTTTGTTTGTTACGCTTTTACGCAATAACTACTGAACCTACTGAAATAATTTCTTAAAATTTTTATTATATAAGAAACTTATAGTAACAATAGTTAAAAATTCAAATTCAAAATTTGTGTTCCCGGCACAAAATTATTTTTATCCAAAACAAATTCATCATACCCATAGAAATCAAGAAATACACACAGGAAGACATAATAATATACCGACACTAACAATAGAGAAGTTTAGACCCTTGGTTGAGTTGAAACTAGTTTGCAACACAAACTTTGGAGCAGAACTTCTGTATTGTAACCAGCTAAGTATGATACCATTTATCATAAATTCGAAACATCAACAAATCAACTGTGCAAGTTACTTCTGACTTTAAAAAACAAATTAAATATGTAGTAAATGAACATACTTCAAGTTAACGCTTTATAAACATCGAAATAATATATTTTTGCAAAATATAAATGCCTATTTTATCGGTCCTCAGATAGGCTTACGGTCCACCTTCTGGAAGGTGGTTAACCGTTGGCTATAACACAAACCACGTCTGTCTGTCTGTCTGTCTGTCTGTCTGTCTGTAACGCATCCCTTCGAAATACAACAACACACATACTGTAAGGGTTTGGTGTTTTTAATTGATTAGAAAATATTATTTTGAACATCGTTTCTACTGTTCAAAAATTACATATTTATGAGATGTGCTAAACCTGTAAATATTTATTTGTTTGCCTGTTAAATTTCGTTGAAATCAAAATGATAAACTAATTGGAAAATAAAAAAAAATAAATACATTACATATTAGAAAATGGAACTGCATAGAATAAAAAAAAATTGAAGTATTAAATTACCTACATTTTTTTAATTAATATTTGAGTAATATGAGCTCGGAAAGTCGGAAACACAGGTACTTAAGATAATTAAGATTACATTATCCGTACTAATATTATAAATGCGAAAGTTTGTAATGATGTATGGATATATGAATGGATGTTTGTAACTCTTTCACGCAAAAACTAGTATTATTATATATTCTACTTAGGAACCTCTATAATATTATGACCATTCCCTAATAATTGGATCCCATAAATGGTAAGAAAATATATTTAATGTCTCAGGGGCAATTAGGAACCAAATTAATGATGTAGGTTGAGTGACTGTCCCCCAGGAAAGGCGAGGAGAAATGGGGAAAAACTGTACCCGAATATGTCGACCGAAAACCAAGATAATATGTTAACTCAACTAAATTGTATCTTATTTCAACTGAAATAAGTCGCAAATCACACAAATAGAATTTGCAACATTTCTAAACTGTGATTTACTATCTTTTTATTTAAAGAAAAGTTCTATTTTTAACACACAGTGATTTTTAAGATAAGTGCCAAGGAAGGAAACATTTGCAGAAAAAAATATTGCAAACGTACGAAGCCGGCAGTGAGTTGCTAGTCTAGCTTACACACGAGTTATAAATCTACTTGCTAAACATTTTTTCTTAAACTTACCTGCAAATACAGTGGGTTGAATGAAGGTTGATTGTAAATTAGACCATATATTATGTCGATCTTATCAGTTTCAGGTCGAAATGTGCCAAACAATCTATCCCAAATGATGAGTACACCTCCGTAGTTCACATCCAAGCAATATTTGTTGCTCCCTGAAAAGTAAGATGTTAAGTAAATTAATAAAAAATAAGTTGTTACACTACTATATTACTAACAGCGGGTTCCTATAATCTGTATCTATAATCCTACCATTCGTCACTGTTTACAAGTAACTACTCGTTTTCATTTTCCGACAACAGATTGTAACAAAGCGTTCCATAAGTTTTCTACAAGTAGATGAATATAGGAACGCGTCACCCTTACGACTCGTGGCTATAAGTACCGTTTGTAGGCAAAAACGATTCGTACTTGGGATATAGGAACCGGCCCTAACAGTTGTTATATTTATACTACTAACTGAACCGTCAGCCTACCTACTGATTTTAAAACAAATAAAGAATGTTGGATGATGAATAAAATAAAATAAAAAATCTTGAGTTCTATTCGTATCCATAAAGCTGGTGTCAACATTCAAAAACCAGGTACATGGTATTTATTTTAGAACATGAAACTTCATACTTCGACTTTTTGACCTTTTTTGGACTAAGAACATTTTGCATTATATAAGTACTTAGAAGTGTTTTGAAAAACTAGATATAAAACGGAATGAAAGTTATATTTATCGGCACTTTACTTACCATGATGAACTCGATGATGACTAGGTGTGTTAAGTATATATTCTAAGGGGCCAAGGCTCTTGATAGCTTCTGTGTGAATCCAGAACATGTACAGATAGCTGAACTGGTGATGCATTATGAATTGCGCTGGTGGAATCGCCAGCGCTAGTGGAAGGTAGAATATCTGGAACAAGGATTGAAGCTTAAGCTTAAGTTGAGTCCAAAACTCAAGATGGTTAGGCTTAAAGAAACTTAACACAAGTTAAAGAATAGTAGGCCACACTGCGTTCTCGTCAAGAATACTTAGAAGTCATTTTACTGAATCGATTTTGAGATTTCTTTGTGTTCCTATATTCATTTAGAAATTTAGATAATTTAGGAAAATATATTTATTTTAACATTATCGAATCAAGTGATTCGACCAAATCTTTATTTGTATCCTACATATTATTCATCCGTAGTTTGTATCGTATCTCTGCGTATGTATCAATACATTCATAAATAAGCCTAGCAACATTTCCGTACACATACTAGTTAATATATGATGCTGTTTACGCTTCATTAGAGCCGTTTTCATTACAGTTAATTGACGGTTAGGAAGGTAAACAATGATGTAAAATTAATTTAATGTATTCGACGACACGAGCCCGAAAACTTTTAATGACAAACTGTACGGCAAACTCATTGTTAAATCGATTTACTCGAATGTATACTCTTTAGTAAGAATACTATAGGGTTTTGAAGGCTAGAATTTTATTTTTTAGTCCCTAACGTACCGGTGGCGTTCCTTATGTTGTAGGCGATGGTAGCCACCTTTGCCATCAAGATGACCGTCAGCCTGTAAAAAATAATAATAATTAAGGAAGATTAAATAAATACTTACAAATCCACACCAGCCTTGTAACACTGATTGCCTGATGCCGACTCCCATATTGAAGTCTTCTGAAGTATGATGCACTTGGTGTTGCGCCCATAGTATATGTATTTCTAGAACAAATATATAATAAATACGTTTGAACTGTCATATATTATAGGGTATCTATATTTATACATATTATAAAATGAAGTCGCCGTCCGCCTATGTATGTTTTCTTCTTAATTTAATGTATGCTCTTTTGATTTTAATGATTTTTCTTCACGTTTCTTCCTAACAAAATACAACATGTTAGGTGCATATCCGCAATGGGGGAGACTGCAGCCCGTTTTGAGGTCCCCGATATATCCGGCGTACCTCCACTTTCGGGTACGCCGAGGTTCTGACAGGCGCCTATTTCAGGTCCTAATTTCAGAGGTCTATATCTCTTTTAGACGATTCAAACTGCTTTTATGTGAATATAAAGCATCATAAAATTAAATGCCGTTCTAGAAGTTATTCGAATAACTAGGTTCTGGAGTGTTATTTACATACAAATGCGAGAAGTTTTAACGGCAGTAATAAATTATGTACGTACTTTAGATTGTTTGCAAATGAAATTTTTTATTATAATATTTCTAACTGACGACCCGTTCTGGTTTCGCACGAATGTAATTTTTGTGCAAATTATTCAAATTAATTTCAAATTTTCTCGTCTATCGCTCTTTTGTATATTATGCAACTATTGGACTTAAACACCTTTTTAATAATCATCACGAAAGTTGAAACGTACGAGTTTTTATGGAGGAGATATAAAGGTATATTACATAGAAACAAAGTAGCTAACAAAGAAGCAATGATAATAATAGACGTTCGAATGCACCCGCGACATATACAGTTTGAAATCCTAGTCAGCAGTAGAATATGATATTGATGATAACAAGTACTATAAATGAGAAAGTGAGTTTGTTTTGTTAGTCATACTTTCACGCCCTAACTACTGAATCTTGTTAATCAATTAAGTTAATTTGCATTTCACTCAAAATGGAAACAGTCAATTTGGGATTAGGTTATAATGAGCCGGTGGCTTATTTTTTGCCAATAAATGTTTTAGAAAACTGCTCACCATGACAAGCTCTGTGCATCCAATAATAACAGAAGTCAACACCTAACGCTGCAGCATACCAGGTCAATGTATTGTTCCAAGGTAACTCTATTATCCTATAGTTAGAATATATCCAAGTGTACAGATAAGATTCTGCTCCGCGCCATATTAATCTGTTGATCAAAATACAAACAAAGCGTATGTTCAAATATTTTGTTAAAGAAATAATATTATTTTAACATTTATATAGGCCTCTAATATCTTTAATTATTAATATTATATTGTTTTATTATTAATTCTATAATTACAAATAGTGGCAGCACAAATTAACGAGTAACGAAGGTAAATTTTAAAAATAATATGTAACAACTTACCTGCCGCACTCTTGAAATATTCCATGTGATATGCTTGTGATCCCGTCATTTAGTCGAATACCAGTTTTCCCTTTTAACCTTAGGACTATGTGCTCCAATATCATGAATATGAAGAAATACGGCCATGACTGAAAAAAAGAATGAATTCAATATTGAATTTTATCACACCGATCAATCCCTTTATTATCTTAACAATTAAAGTAGGCAATCTTCGACAAAGTATCTATAGTTACGAAACTGAACGAACATATTATGATAATGACAGCACACTGAGTTTCGTAGTCATAAATTGGGTTGATCATCTGGTGGTAGCAACCATTAAAAGTTAACTTAAAAAAGTTCAGATGGAAATTAATAAAATGTTTATTAAAATACTTATTTCATTTGCATTTAAACACTTTTAAATGCAAAAATGCGCTCTGCGGTTTTCCTCAATGTTTGATAGGCAATAACACAATATTTGAAGAGATTATAAAACAAGTTAGTAGTCAATCAGTCAATTAGTGGTGCTATTTAAATTTAACAATCAAAGAGTTTTACAAAGTACAATAACAAGTTATTTTTCATTTAAATAACTCATTAAATGATTTTCATAAAAAAATAAAAAACCTTTTTGAATATGTACTAGATCATTGTATAATATATTACAAAATACAATGTACTTGGATATAGTAGCAGGCGTAGTGCGTCAATGCCACTTTGCCTGCCACTACATACAAATACAGATGCCAGAACACATTAGTTATTTCGTCATATCAGGCGTTGGTTATGTTTCTTACATCAACTTACATCCACTTAAGTGGACTGCGATATATATTTTTAAATTAAACTTTATATATACATAAAATCTTATTTATATAGTCGTATATATTTTGTTCTGTTGATTTTAGTCGACACATAACTATGAAATGCCTAGTAACAGACAATAGAATGGAAGCGATATACTATGGTTCAATACAAAATAAGGTCGTGTCTATAGTAAAAAAAATAGATCTGGTTTTAAATTTATATATATAAATTTATAAGATATTAACCCTACCATTATACAAACATAAACAGTATAGTAAATCAGAAATTAAGTCCAAATAGGCTACTTTTCTATTTGAGTGACGGTGGTGGCAAGATTTGGTAGGAGACTTATGACTGTGAATATTTGTTTATTGTATAGTAATTTGATTACTAAATTTAAATTGATGTTTAAAGAAAAAATAATTGTTTTGTTCAAATTCTTTCTAAAATAATCTATTTTTTTTTTCTTATATAATAGCTAATTCTTAAAATACCTGAATTTCAGTTATTGTCAATAACTGAAATTCAGTCTGCAATAAAGTAAATTTTTATAGTTTTTATTGTTATAATTTAATATTTTTAGTATAGGTGACTAAAAAAGATGTATTGTTAACTATAGCTAATAGCTAACTAATTTCTATAACCTCAAACCTCAAGGTAAAATTACTTCCCTGAAAAATCTTATCATAATATTTATGATTAGATACTTCAGAGAAGTAAGTTATACATATTTTATATCGCTATGGTTATGTTACTCAGTTTCAGCCTTAGAGTGTAGTAAACCGCTAGTAATATTATACTAAATGAGCGGTGTGTGGGTGAGTGAAAAGCTTATATGTAACATGTAACATACATATGTGTGTATTCGTGTTGTTACCACATTTATCTAAAGACACAATGTCGTCGCCGTAGACAATAGATTAAGAAACCTGGCAAATGTCAATGCCTTACAGACGTTGAGAAAATTGGACTCTAACAATGTGTGTACTGTTTTATTCTTTAATATGTTTTGGACATAATAATATAATATGTTATCATTGAAGAGCAATGAGACAAGTGGACTGTATTTATTAAATAATAATATATGAGACATCATTCATAGAACACTGTAATATAATATATATTTTCATTTATAAAATGAAAAAATATATTTTCATGTAACAATCTGTCGGTTCCTTTTGTAAGCCTAGATCTTTTAAACTAATTCAATGCAGGTTTCACTAATGGAATTTTTTTTATATATATATAAAAAAAATTAATGAATTATAATTCAACGCAGACGAAGTCGTGGGCACCAGTTAGTGTTAAATAAAGAACATAAAGTAAATAACTTTGACCAGCGTCATATACATAGGTTCAGTTACTTTAACCGATTTTGTAATGTAATATTAGACTGTCTGTGTGTTGTTTTTCGTGTAGGTGTCATTTGCCGATATATTAATACTTTGTTTTGGGTTGAAATGACCTGATTACAGTTTCGATATTGGGTATCGTGTTAATTAAAACGATAATACCTGTACAATAGTCCTCTAACACACATAACATCTATAGTATTGATTGTTATCTGTCTGTCAACAAATGTAGGTTACATATTACTTTAACTAAAATAATATACGTCTTTACTTGTGTTTAATTTGTTGTCTTTGCCTTTATTTAATTTCACAAATAAAACTTCATTTTCTAATGCTTTACTATGCGAATTTATATTAATATAATGAAACTAAAGAGTTTGTTTTTTTGTTTGAAAGTGTAAATCTCAGGAACTTTTAGTCGAATTAAATCGAAGGTTACGAAGGCCTCTGCATTAAATCACATGCATTTGATTCATTCCAATTTTAAAATACCACTGGTTCTGCAACTTTAATGAATTAATAAAAAACCTTGCATCGTATTTTTATTTTTAGATACGACGAACTCTCTAGTGTAATATGAAAGATAATTCATAGAGTACTATTTTTAATAAATCGTTTGATACATTCTTAAAATAGATATACACGTGATTGTTATAATATTCGAAGTTGTTATTCTTAGCATTTCCTTCGATGTATTACTAGAATCCAATATGAGCGAGGCCTAAAGTGTGTGGATTGATGGCCTGTTGGACGGAGATAAGGGGCGTTTGACAAGATGATTGAGTGGAAAAATATGCCTACTTACTACATCTGGGTTATAATAAGAAAATGTAAAAAGTGTCATTTAATGTTTTGAAATTTTCAAACACAAATTAATGTAACTATGTATTAAGATTATATTCTCTATTTTCGGGAGACTTTTTCTATTCTCGAAAGAGATTTTTTTTTATTTTCGAGAGATTTTCACTATTTATTTAAATTGATTGACTTATATACTTATATTCTGTGTAATAAACTGTTATATATATTTTTTATTTTTTTCACAAATGTACATGCAGCATACATGGTAGTACATGCTTTACGTGAAAGTACTATTTATAAACAAAATATCCCAAATAGGATATGTTCAAATATAAAAAAAAATTGCAAAATTACCTGTTTGAAAAAATTCGGTACATCTTCTTTTCTCTCGTACAAAGTTTCCTTTGGTGAAATGAGATAAAACAATCGTCCCACGCCTTTAACGTGTTCGCCCAGTATTCCTGACCACAAACTATCTCTTGTTGCGTTGGCGAAAGTAAACTCCGCCATGTTGTTGTCCTTATCTATAACAATAAAAAATGTTAAGGTTTAATATATCATGTCTATATTATTATTTAAATTTCAACTAGTACACGAATGAAAATTCATGAAATTCAATTTTTGAAAATATATTTCATTAAAATAATCAAGCAAACTATAAAAATGAAATCATATTTAAGAGTTATAAACTTAATACTTTGATTAAGTATTAAGTTAATCAAAGTATTAAGTTAATCAAAGTATTAAGTATTAAGTTATCAAGAAATCAATAATGTTAAATTTTTTTCATGTGAAGGTTCGTCAGACAGACTTATGGTAAGTGGCTACCGGCGGAGGATTTAGTGTAAGGGAAGAGGCATCTGGCATCCCTTACTCAATCACCTTACTCAATAATAATAATAATAATAATAATAATAATAATCTTTATTTGTACAAAAACACCTTTACACTAACTTAATTACACATATATATTTTATTTTAACATAGTTTAACATAATTCTCTAACCCCCGGACTAGGCTGGGCGCCTGTATCTCGGGGGTTAGTGCAAACAATCGTGGTGATTCAAAAAATCCAATTTTATAATCATATGAAATCATATGAACTATATGAAAGTGTAGGTAACCACTACATAAATGTATAAAAGTAAATAAATATATAAATATGTAATGTAATTAAATATATAATTATGTAATGTAAATAAATATATAAATATGTAATGTAAATAAATATATAAATATGTAATATAAATAATATATATAAATAAATACCCAAATACATTTCACCTAACCTAAATTGATTCTATTAATGCATACATTGACAATTCATCAACTGCTCCGTATCTTCATAATTTAGAGTTAGCAGCCAATTAGTAATCTTAACCTTTAGTTCTTAAAGGGGTTGTTACTGCCGTCCGACAGCAGATATATACTATTTCGTTGCAGACATAATATGATTGCGAAACGCAGTGTGCCTTGTTACTTTTAAAAGTAAGTGCCAACTTTTAAAAGTTACTTAGCAACACCTACACTAGTAGCATGTACTATTTCGCTTGCCTATATTAATATATGATATTAATATCATAATTCCCATTTAATTTGTTTCTTTTTTTATTTTTTATTTATATTTTTCTACCGACTTAATTTTAATTTTGAAGAGTTTTAAGAATTTTATTAATCAACATGTTTATGCTATAGCGATGGCGCTATAGCATCGGAACCGGTGTTCATATTCCCATGGATACAATTACAAATTTTACATTAATAGAGCTACACGGAATAGGGAATTTAATTCCGGGAATTAATTTGATCTTTAATTCATTTAATATCGTTTGAAATTTTTAACAATTATGCCTGTTAATTTATTTTATTAAAAAATTTCAATTTTATTTTATTTTATTCAAATTGGTAAATAATGTTTCCATACATAGACAATCACGATTTGGACTAGATAGCACTAAAAGGTTCAACTACTTGATTTTAAAGGTCTAAGTCTTAAGTCTTAAGGTGGAAACGAGGTCATATACATAATTTTACTTTATGGTTTTCAATATTTCAGTCTGAAACACAATATCACACAAGCTAATTATTTAACTATGGTATTCTGTAAGTGTGTGGTTACTGTCGCCAGACGCCAATGCAAGCCAGTGCCAGACCCTGGCACTATTTTGTTTTTCAGATGCGGAATAATAAAAAATCATACCTACGAGTATTAGTACATAAACATGATTAGTAGGTATATATATCAGAGCTGCATAATATACATTAATAAGTATGGGTATAATAAGTATAATAAGTATAATAAGTATGGGTAGTAAATACGGAAACACACATACAATAAATAGGAAGTAAACATAGGATCTCACGCTAATAAAGCCTACGTATACGCAGTTTTATTTTTATTCTACTTAGCTAAACGTATTATAAACTGCACTGCGAATGCCACAAATGTAATATAATAGTAATCTAATATTTAATTTTTATCTACTTAATGTGTGACTGGATCCTTAGTTTTAATTCTTTTTAACCCTTGACACAGCAAAAGAGGGTTTAATAATTTCGACTTGTGTCTCTGTGTGTCTGTCTGTGGCATTGCAGCTTACATAACGGAACGTTTTTTTTTGTTTCGAAGCTGACGTGATTGAAATGGTTCTTAGCTATAGATTTCGAAAATATGTTTTGGCGTTTCAAAATCTTCAGCTCATTTACTACTTGACTAACTTCCGCAAGTTCGATTGTTGTGAAATTTGGTTATTTGGTATACTTTACTTTGATGGTATTTCATGGTAACCTTGAATAAAGTAGTCTGCGGGATAACCAACTACTCAACAACTTACAGCAGATATACAGCCTCATTGGACAGACTTGTTACAGATTGACTCATTGACTCTTGTAACAGATAGTTATTATATGAGTTTGTTTACGATGACTGAGGTAAGAAATCTACACATTGGCTTAAGTCCAGCTCAGATGCTAAAAATATAAATATATAGTATAGTAATGTACCGCACACCGTAAGACGCTAAAATATATATTTTGCCTCCACACCAAAAAATTTCCTCAAATTTCCTATTCCCCTGTACCTACTTTCGTTCGTAAAATGCGTGTGAATTTTGACACCCGTTGACATTTTAGCAATTTGGGGTAATTCATTATTTATATTCCTCAAAATGCTTTGGGAAATTTCATGGTTAAGTAGTTAAGGCGTGAAAAGAGATATATTAATATTTAAGTATAATATTAGTATGGATAATATCAATTACATACCTATAACTAGATATTATACATAACTATAGTAATATTTTATAATAAAAAAATATTTATCGCACTTTAGACTAAGCACTTGTTTTTAAAAGGACAGAATTTCCCGCGAAAGAAGTTGCGCGAACAGATACTTTGCTGAGTGAATATCCTACGCAGTAATAACTGAACAACAAATCATGTTCTGAAAAAATAGTCTCTAACAGCAACACAGTAGAGTAAATTTTGGAATGACACTGATATTGTTTATTAAATTACAGTACAATAAACTTCATTGTATTGATTAAATTGCGAACGTTAAAAAATATTGTAATTAATTATGAATATAATTATATATATGCCGAATGTTATTTTAATGTAAACTAGCTCCTGCCCGCGACTTCGCCAGCGTAACTTTGTAAATTATATACTAAAATCTTCCTCGAGAACCACACTATCCACTATACCATCCATGTGAAAACCGCATTAAAATCCATTGCGTAGTTTTAAAGATCTAAGCATACATAGGGACAGACAGACGTTTTATAATATGTAGTGATGATGAAGCTGTCAGAATATACAAAAAAGCAAGATATTGGGGTGCAGTGCTACACGAGCTCACTGAAAGAAACCTAATGAATCGTGTACTCATTTGAGATTCTCTATTGAAACGTAATGAAACCGAACCGTTTTGAAAAATTTGATTACTTTTGAAAAAACAAAATCTACAACACATAATAATAATATATACAAATCAAATACGAACAATGTTTAGTGGATAGAATATCACTGTCAAATGTAAATAAACTATACGAACGAAAAATTTTTTGCGCGACCTATTTACTTAAATAATAAAAAAATTATAAATACTCACATTTATTTTTAAATAAATAGTTAACTCTTAGTTAAAATTTATCCAAAAACACAAAATAATTTGTATAATACAGTTTCACAATAAAATTGAACCACAGTCTGTCACGTTAACGCGATTTAAAATTCGTCAATATCGATTGTAAGCCGTCTGTCGGTCGCGCCCGTGTAGACACTTATAGAATAGAATGCATAATGCAAACAGTCGCACTGAGTGGTTAGTATTTGTATAAATAGCCGCCGAGTGCGTAAGTTGAGTATTAACACCAGCGCTTGTTATCGGGTCAAAGAGACCATACGTCTTGTCAAGACAACCTTGATATTCTTGATAATACTAAATAACTTTCGATTTGGTATTGTATTTAAATTGTGCGTTCAAAATCTGATTCTCGCTTTTAAAAGCAATTTATTATTACACTAGTGACTCGCCCCCGAGGTTTGCAGAGATTTTTGCAAATACTGTTAGTGAAAACTGAACACAGAATATGTTATAGATATAGATATAGATATAGATATAGATATAGATATAGATATAGATATAGATATAGATATAGATATAGATATAGATATATATATAGATATAGAATAGATATAGATATAGATATAGATATAGATATAGATATAGATATAGATATAGATATAGATATAGATATAGATATAGATATAGATATAGATATAGATATAGATATAGATATAGATATAGATATAGATATAGATATAGATATAGATATAGATATAGATATAGATATAGATATAGATATAGATATAGATATAGATATAGATATAGATAAAGATATGATTCAGCACATAACATAACAGAACAGAACATTCGTCAGATTCTGCTTCGTCAATATTTTTTATTTTTCCATATACGGAAAAATTGCCGTATAAGTACTTATTGTAAAAAAATGGCACATTTTTTTATTGGACGAACCCTTCATAATTCTAATACCTATACACCCTTCATACTCTCCTAAATCTTTTTGTTGTAAATACCTACTTGAACAATAAGTGACTGACTACGCGTTTTACATTTTGAAAACTATTTTGAATATTTTGATCTTTGATTTTGAATTTTGAAAAGTTTCAACATTCGTCATTCATGACCAAAGCGAACTAACTTTTCATCGAAACTGGAATCTGCCGGATGTGTACTAAATCAAAGATATAGACAGTGTTATGCAATTTTGAACGTTTTCAAATTAGTAGCTTTTGTAGAATTTGCTTCAACCATAGGTTAGTACCTAATTAAATGTGAATGCGAAAAAACATGGCCTTTCAGACCAAGAAAGCATTTAACGTGTTAATAATAACAATATGTGGCGCTATAGAGCCGTATCTGTTATTTACTTTTCAATAATACCTTGTATGTACGCACAGAATTAAATTTAATGAAAGACAAATGAAGCCTATTTGATAAAAAAAATGGCGCACATAAAAAGTGTTTGTTTGCATGGCATAGTTTTTTATAATTAATATTTTTTACTGGGTTAGTTTATTTGCTCAATTCACGAGTGTACGAGTGCACGAGATAAAGCTAGTGATAATGGATTATTAATTAATACCATTAAACAATATTGCGACATATTTTTTTGATGTTTATGGATCTAAATGTTAAAAGCGTATTAAGAAGTTAGTGTTTTTGTTTTTCTCTCAAACGAAATTAATTTAGGCTTCATAGGTAAATTGAATGTATATTTAATTTATTTTAATACCTATGTTAATTTTTGAAATTTAACCTACTCACATATATGAGAAACGTTATTCAAATTTTCATAATCAATAATGTAATTGTCTCCAAGAATTATCCTTAAAGTGTTGAAACCAAATCAGCCCATATATGTAGTCGCGTCGGAGCATTGACCTTTTTGAGTGGCCGCTCATACTTTCATGGGGCAAGTTAAATATAAAATCGATATTTTTGTGATACTTTTGCTGTATAATAACTTTTTCTTTCACTACTTAATAGTAATACTAAAGAAATAAATACAAATGATATAATAAATGATTAGTACATAAATGTTTTGATAGTGATTCTCTATTGATAGAACCACACTTCAATCATTTTGTAATAGTTATATTTAGACATATTATACCTAGTTAGCAAACTACAAAAATACATAAGCATAAAAAGAAAAAAAAAAAGAAAATTATTTTTGTTGTGTTGTCTTTCAGTTAACGTAAGTCGTAAGTAAATTTCTATACAAAGGTAATTTTAATTTAAAAACAACATTCACGATGTACATAACTTTGCAAGATGATAAACTTCGAGGCTAAAACTTGTTTTTGTTGCTGTCATATTAAATAGAAAAAAAGTGAAGCGAAGGTTACACAGAAACCAAATAGTTTCTCAAACTTTTTTGATTTTTTTGTCACTAAGTATATTCTTTGCTGTACCCTGTCATCGTATTTGCTAAATTTGCTATTCATGATGGTTGAGAAGTTGAATTGAGGAAACGTAACAAACAAAGAAACAAACACATTTTCGAATTTATAATATACTAGCTGTTGCACGCGACTTCGTCGGCGTAACTTTAGCGTAATATAGCCTATGTTACTCGCTGATAATAATATAGCTTTCCAACAGTGAAAGAATTTTTCAAATCGCTCCAGTAGTTTCGGAGTCTATTAAACGCAAACAAACAAACAAACAAATCTTTCCTCTTTATAATATTTGGTATAGAATAGCGGGCCGAACCCGGCTTCGCAGCCTAAAGAGACTAACGGCTTTAAGCGACTATGTTTTACACTATTGTATTACTAGCTGTTGCACGCGACTTCGCCCGCGTATTTTTATAAAATATAGCCTATGTTACTCGCTAAAAGTTTAGTTTTCTATAGGTGAAGAATTTTCAATCGGTCCAGTAGTTTTTTTGAGTTTATTCATTATAAGTAAACATATAGGTAATTATAACATACACAGTTATTATAATATGTAACCCGTTCTCGTTTTATCGCTCTATAATGGTTATTATAATAAATATAAAGATAGTTTTTCTGAGTAAGTACCGTTTATCATGTATAGCAAACGTAGTAAATGATATCATAATAAAAACATACATGTATAAAGTCTCATAATATGTTTCGCTATAATTTGAACACAGCCATGAACTTTACAAATAACTTACCTACTCGTACTCGTACTTGATATGAAACTATTTGAACTTAAAATATAAGAAGAGTTATTGTTATAAAACTGGTTGTAATTTACATATACTTTACGTATGGAAATATATGATTTTAAATTAAGTATAAGTACTAAAAATATACATTTTTTTTTTTTTCTTTTCTCATATAAGATGAATACGGAGTCTACATTCGCTGTTTGCATTACACTGCAAAGTTACTATTTTCAATAGTCTAATTCCGAGTGTTAGTAAACTTCACATTAAGTAAAGCTGTTTTTGTAGAGTAATTTCTGTAATTAATCTGTGTAGAAACTAGTATTTCACAAATAATGAAATAAGAAAAAAAATCTGCTCACAATCGGAACTTGTTGGGAGGTTTAGAAGAAGTTAGCAGAGAAACAGACAGAGGGGTTCAGCGACCTAATTTTCTCATATGTAGAGATATTTGTAATATGAAGATCACCTATTGTGAGCGAGTTGTCCATGTGAAATAATAGGTAAAATACAAACATGCTAACTAGCCGAGTTAAACTCCAGCGAGTAGTCTAGTTACTAGAATTAACTGCTACTGTATGTACATACAAACATGCTAACTCGCCGGTTCAAGCGAGTTAAACTCCAGCGAGTAGTCTAGTAACTCGAATTAACTGCTACATGAGTAGGTATATGTACCTACTTATAGGTCCAATTAAAATTTTGCCACGCATCGAATGGATGACCTTAATTTATTAATTGTCGTGTTTACTCGCTGGTTTACTGCGGTAACAATTGAAAGGCTTGGTCCCATAACATAGAGTTTCAATATTCCAACGTTTTAAAATGTCAGAAAAATAAGAAGACGTTATTTGTAAGTAGGTACAGTCGAGGCAAAATAAGGTTCTTTTCCTTAAATTAAACGTTTGCTTGCGCTAAGGCAAATATTAGTCATGACAAAATTTCGGACGGACATAATATTGTAGACGTACGAAGTAAATATCCATCCAGTTGTCTTGTCTGTTTAGTGCTTTAGTTTCAAAAGGTACTTAGAGTCTACGACTTTATAAAGGAATGAATTTGAAAATTGACGAAGGTTTCGTACCTCGACTGTACACTTACACTAATAGAAAAAAGATAAGTAATGACAGTTTTCATTAAAGGCATGTGATCGAAAGAGATTACTTACATCATTTGTCACTTTACCTGTTTGAATTCTCGAAAATGTTTTCGATTATTTAAAACCGCATCCTATTTGATGATGGTAACAATCACATAACAATATCTATAAGTAAGTGAGATTTCTTTGAACAACCTGCTAACTGTAGTTTCGCGATAAAACCGCGATCTTTAAATTCATCACGATTATATTGAAATAATAAAAAGAATATGATGAAAAAAGTTTTGTTTAGTAACCAACCTTTTTGTTGAATTTATAAGAAACCTTTCAAACGTATGCTCATTATGCACAGATTATATTATTTGATAAATTGAATGCTATTATTTTCATTTACTTAGTTAAGCCGACATTATAAATATTGAATCGTCTTAATCTGTTTTTGATTTAAAAAATATTTATTTGACGTGTTAATCATAAAAAAAATATGCAATTAATTTACTACTTGCCTTACGGTTCTCAAACCGTCCACCACAAGAATACATATTCCAGTATGACAAAGAGTTATAAAGAAGTATTCTTGATTATTTATTAAAAATCATTACTTTCAATGTCTCTTAACAGTTACTTACTTACTTTGTAGTTACTTTACAATTACTTACCTGTATAGGCAGTGTACAAACTAAAGGAAAACTATATCTAAGGTACAATTGGAACATATAAAACACTAGCTGACCCCGCAAACGTTGTTTTGCCAAAAAATAAAAAAATAAATTTTGGAGTGGACCACCCTTAACATTTAGGGGTATAGAAAAATAGATGTTGGCCGATTCTCAAAACTACCCGATAAACACAAAATTTCATCAAAATCGGTCCAGCAGTTTCGGAGGAGTTTGGCAACAAACACTGCGACACGAGAATTATATTATAATAGATTTAATGAAAAATACTTATATAGGATATATGTACTATTGCAGGAATTTAAGACAGCTTACAATTATAATCTCGTTTGGCTGTGTTCGCCATAAATCATAATATAATCGAGTCGGAGATAATCGACAATCGATGTGCAATAAAATAGTCAATTGATTTGAACTGACTGTGAGTGTGTGAACGACTAGAAGTGAAAATTTAACTAATTTAATAAGTAGCTTTTGTCCGCGACATCGCCCGCGTCCTCTTTATTAAAACACTAGCTGTTGGACGCAACTTCACTCGCGTAACTTTTCAAAATCCGTCCAGTAATTTTTGAGTTTATTGATTCAAACATACAAATCTTCTCTTTTTATAATATTAGTATGAATATAGATTTATTCAATTAATTAATATTACATATGTATATATTTACATATAACCTACTTAAAACTAAAAACCTTAAAAATATATATATAATATAATACTTAACTAAAATATATTTCCAAAAGTAGTCCAAAAGGTTCCGAAGATGCTGGCAGCATTCCCCCTTTGAATTGCTAGGTTAATTCTTTGTCCGAGGTAGCTGCCAGCTCTTCGTTCTCCGTGATGTCGACCAACCTTTTTGCCATTTCCTTGAAAAGCCTTATAGCGCTAAGACCCCACGGACCAAGGGTCTCGACACCGAATGGGACAAAATCATATTTGGAGCCTAGATTTATTAGTTAGGTAAATCCCTTGAAAACAGTAGGTACTTTATTTCAAGATGAATAGGGAGGAGTAGGAAAAAGGGTTCTGGCATCCCTTACTCACTCGATGAAACTCAACAGCACACATGCTATTATTTCACGGATGTCTTCGGTAAAGAGGTGGTTACTGCCGCCAGACGAGCTGCCAAATATATGACTGCATAACGCAGTGCCACAGAATACCCGGAATTACAGCCGAAATTACCTTTGCCTTCCTTCGTGTTATTTACGTTTATAATGATAGGGAGGAAACGTGCCATCAGCTGTCCCACCAAGCTTTTTTTTCGTTACGAAAAGCTTAACGCAAAACACCGAAAGTTATTTTCTAAACGCAAATTGAACAAAGCCACTTTCCTGTTTTCTGGTAAGTTAATAAGAGCAACGCTATTTACTTGGCCGCCATAACACAATTTTCCCTGTTCGGAGTTCAAATTTCCAATAACCAACACAATAATGTTAGAGAGCAAATATTATATGAAAGTTATAAGATTTTCATTTCAAAATCGAATAATACACACATTTTTGAAATTAAAATGGTAAAATCCTTACTAATATTATAAATGTGAGTTTGTTTGTTTGTTTGTTACGCTTTCACGCAAAAACTACTGAACTGATCACCATGAAATTTTGCATACACGTTGTCTATACATATAAAATCATTTGTCCTGACTGACTATACGAATTCACAGACTACAGTCTAGAAAGCTGAACACATGTTTATTTTATAACGTAAGCATCCGCTAAATTGACTAAGATACTCCGTGCGAAGCCGGGTCACTAGTAATAATTATATAACTGAAGTGTTTGTTTGTTTGGTTAAAACTAACAGAACTGAAATAATCCTATCCTATTAATCCTATCCTATCCTATTAATATTATAAATGCGAAAGTTTGTTTGGATGTATGGATGTATGTATGGATGTTTGTAACTCTTTCACACAAAAACTACTGAACCGATCACCATGAAATTTTGCATACACGTTGTCTGGGACACCAGATAGGACATAGGGTACCTTTCATCCAGAACGCGGACGAAGTCGCGGGCACCAGCTAGTAAATTAATAAAAATAAATAAGATAAATAAAGTGATAGGTACGTTAAGATGAATGTAATAAAAAATAAATAATAAAGATGCAAAGTTGTAGTTACAAAATTATTTTCCACCGCATTTCCTCAGAGCTCTTTAAGTTTCCTCGCTCGTTTCTAACAAAGAGTCACACTGATTTAAAATTGAAAACGCTTTTGCGTTAGTGTACTTTTAAAGGAATCTAAATGAAATACTTTTTTAAGAGATTGCGATTTTCTTTGATGCATTTTTTTCATTTAGTACATTTAAATTTTCAATTAAATCTTCGCAGATTAGTAAATATTTCCGATTTCCGAAGGCAAGAATTTCCGATCCTTTGTAGCCACTAGTTTTGACCAGTTTAATAAAAGTGCCCGTTGGACCCACTTTTAAGTTACCATCTGAGTCATCTGACCCACTGTGGGTCAGACAATATTTTATTAAGTTTATTTTATTGATTTTTAGGCAGGCTCAACGTAGTAGGTATGATTTTTAGGCATACCTACTACGTTTCGCATTTATTATGTTATATGCGTGTGTATATTTTTTATCATTAATGTTTTGCGTCTCCCAATGTGAGACATACCTACACAAGTGGTCTTACTGCATCTCACAACATCGTAACAAGTCCAAGTTCAAGGTTAAATTTAACATAACGAAAGGTGTTTACATGAACGTACTTGTAACGGCCATGACTGAGCAGTTTCTCTTAGCTCCTGTTTACACTTACGTAATTAAAAAACTCGTTCTTTTTTCTTCGTCTACGTTAACATAGTTGTTTCAAGTATTATGTATTGATTACTAGTTTTTCTTTGAGACTTCAACTATTTAAAATCTGGGTAGATACCAGTATAGCAGGCATACCGTAGCAGCTGGTGTATGGGTCAAAAAAACGTTTCATTCAAAATTTAATTCCTGCACTTTTCAGGTAAAATGTAATTTGTCAAATTACAAGATAGCTACTTTTATTTTTTAAACGTTATAAGTCTAGAATTTTTTCATCATTATTTCAGCCGAAGGACGTCCACTTAATTTTTTCAAATGTCCACAATTTTTTTTATTAAATTGCTATATCTACTTTTTATTTATTTATATATTGGTTTCATGAGTGTTATGTTTCCCTTTCATTTCCCTATACCTTCCTAATCACTTATTCCTAATTCTAAGCATCGCATAGTATTTGTAGCACATGTGACGTTGCTTGTGACGACGATAAGTAAACTAAAAAATATATAAAACCGTTTAGTGTCATACTTCAGTTACATCTTAATACTTTATCCTCCCGTGTTTTTTTTCTAGGGTTTTCCTTCGGATTCTATCCAGATTCTATTGTCGCTTTCATGCCCAGAGTTAAATATTAAAAATACATACGCAGCGCTGACACTGCGCTCTCGGCACGTGCATTTAAGATGACCTAGTTGTCGGCGAAAATATGACTGACAAATGATTTGTGTCATTCACTCAACTATTGTTAAGGCGAAGCCATTATGAAAAATGGCACAAATAGTAGAAATAAAACAGAAACAGAGTAGTTGTTATATGATTACTAAAAAACATAAATTCTGCAATTTCAAGTAAAGACGTTTAGTTAAGAAGAGTCCAAGTTAATAAGTTAAGTTAAAGTTAAGTCAAGTTAAGTTAAACCTCAGCTTTTGTAACTAGAAAAAAAACCAGCGAGGAATCTTTATAAATTAAAAAGCGATTTGAATGAGTCAATGAAGGTCTATAGCGACTACTAGCGACCTGCCCCGGCTTCTCATGAATGCATTTTTTTTGCAAATTTTGTGCACTTTTCTCGTTTATCAAAATCGTTTAATAACGTATCAAATCATATATATTTTAGCCTAATATCGTCAGCAACGCACTTATAGGACCTGCGACGTCGCTGTTTGTGTTATGGACGACGGTAGCCACCATGAAGTGGACCGTCACGTCAGCCTGTCTAGCGACTGTAACATAAAAAAAACGGCGGGTGGTTTGGAAGAAGTTAGCAGAGAAACAGACAGAGGAACAGCAAATTTATTTTGTAACATGTATGATCTATGTATAAAGTAAAAGATACATCAAATAATCCATAAAAAGTTTCAAAATATTTAATTCTAGAATATGAATGTAAAAAAAAATCATAATTTTTCAGGCGAAGTCGGAGTCGGGTCGCTAGCTAGTGAACAAAGTATATAAAACATACTAAAATAATACAAAACACAGTGGGCAACGATAAATAATAGTTTTTTTTTTGTAATAAATTAATTCTAATTCTACATGATGTAATATGTTATGTGACTTTCATAATACGAGGAAAGAATAATAAAATCATTTTATTTAAGTGTTTTGTGTTACTATAATATATAAAATTATTTAGTAATTCAGTACATTATTTTTACAATTACCAAATGTGTGTATCAACTATTTTAATGTTAAGGTAACAGACAGGCTAACGGCCCACTTGATGGTCGGTGGAACCCGTCACCTATAGGTACCCAAGTTATTCCGCAGGTGCTGGAAATGCTCTGCCGACCGCTTTAAAATTAAGGACAACGGATGGGGTAGGGATAGGCAAAATGGGCCTTGGCATCCCTTACACACTCCGCAACACAAAAGCACACATGCTTTTATTTCACGGCGGCCTTCTGTAAGGGGGTGCTTACTACCGCCAGATGGGCTACCCAAATAACTGGAAAATTCAATGTTTTCCACTACTTAATATCATCAATACTAATAATAAATCTGTAAGTGTAGGTATTGTATGTATCGTACGTGTGCGTGCGTGTGTATGTGGGTATGTATGTATGTTCCTCCATAACTCTTAAACGAATTAACTGATTTTCATGAAACTTGGTAGACATTTAGACGTACGGGACACAGAATAGGCTACTTTTTTCACGCGGGCGAAGTCGCGGGCGCCAGCTAGTACTTAATATCACTATTGGGTATTTAAATGATCCGTATATTTTAGCATTAATTTTGTCTTAATGTGAAACTGTGAATGACTTTGATAAAAATAGAATAACTGGTTTTAGAAGAGGTCAATTTTAATCACGTTATTAACCTTCATTATCCTTTACCCTACTATTGATTCACGCCATTCCTAATTTCCGGTAACGCAGTTGCATTTATTATGGTAAAAATTCCATGTGATTTTTAAAGTAACACTGCGACATTGCTAGGTATATTACTTATGTCTAATTCTTCTTAAAATACCTATCCATTACTGGAGGTTAGCCGTCAGCTCTGATAACTCTTGTTCTAGGTCCTAGAGATCCTAGTCCATTCCCTAATGTGAAGTAGCCAAGATTTATCCTAAATTTCACTATTTATGGTGAATTTATGTAACCTTTATGCTTTTTATGGTATAAATTAATTATTAACTATATTTTTTTGGTTTTCAAGATTAAAAGAAAACTATAAGTATCTTCGTAAGCAGGAAGGAAGTTCTCTCTATCTACTCGATTATAGGTATCAATCGTCACCTATTAATACAAGCAAAATCACAGGGATTTAAATGCTCTGCCAACCTTTACCCAAATAAAGGATAACCGATAAAGACAGGCTCTCTCTTTCTAGATACATACTGCCAGAGATGCCAGAGTATCTCTGGCATCTCTTACTAACTCTTCTACTTACATCAGCACACTGTGCTGATATTTCGCATCGGTATTTCGCTGTTTTCCTCTTCAAGGTAGTGTATACTGTCCCAGACGAGATGTAATTGCTTTAAATTGCGGTAAGCAACTAAGCAGATTTTAATTGCGGTAAGAAACTAAGCAGTATGCCTGCCTCTACTAGAGTTAGTTTTGTAAGGATTAAGGCAACAAAGGGCCATATTTTATCCTTGAATAAGTAAAGAAATCTAAAAGTCCTTTGTTAATAACAACAATATCTATTCTATTGCAGATGTTTGTCAAGCATATAAGGCAATGTTCAGAAAAGTTGCATCATTAAGTATTACTATTTATCATCTCACTCAATCTAATCGATTATTGCGTGGATCTGGTCTTTAAAATGCTGACATGCTTTACCTGTTTGCGCGTTTTATATAAGTTGTACTTAATTTAAATATTGTTTGAAAGTTAAGTACTACTAATATTATTCTTTATCGCTTTGAAGTAGCTTTCCGCGTCTGTCTGTAAGACCGCCAACACCTCCTAAACCACGCAACGGATTTCGGTGCGGTTTACACCAGCAGTTAGATAATTTTCCATAGATTTTTTTTATATGTGTAACTAACTATTGCACGCGACTTAAAGCGCGTAACTTTATAACACATAGCCTATGTTACTCGCTGATAATGTAGCTTCCTACAGGTGAATGATATTTTTTAAATTAATCCATTAGTTTTTGTGTTTATTCATTACAAACATACAAAAATTTACAATTCTTCTCTCTTTATAATATTAGTAGGTATAGAAACCTAATTAAGTTTTTTCCAGAGCGAAGCTTTGAGCGAGTCGCTAGTTTTATATAAGTTGTACTTATATAAATTAAATTTAAATTTAAATATTGTTTTAAAATTAAGTACAAAACCGCTACGTGATCGCTACTAATATTATAAACTCCTTAATTATATTTAAGGCTATTCAACAAAAAAGGTATTGTAAAAAAAAAATTGTAAAAAAAATAAAGACTATTATTTTTATTATATGTATTTATTTCTTTTCTTAATTTTAATTTTTTTACAATATAATTATATAAGCGTTATACCAAATACAATACCCCACTAACCTGTATACACTTTTTTCATAATTAATACAAGTCCTTAGTAAAGTTGGTAGAGCAAATTGTAAAATTTATTTTACAATTTTACATTATTTATTTTCTCCAAGAATAATATGAAGTTTCTGCTGGGAATACGTAAAACGTTTGTTGGAATCGTGAGGACCTTTGACTTTTGCCCGAGAGAGGAATTTTGTCAAAGCTTGTTCGAATACCTTTCGGCGACTACTTTCAGACGGACAAAGCCTTAAGGATTTGTAATAAGATTTGCTTAATATTTGACTTGTTGTGTTTTCTACACTAAAAAGAAAATACTATTTCCTAATATTATAGATAGGAAGAAATTATTTCACCCATAGAAAGCTACTACTTTATATTTAACTAAAAAAAATCCTACAAAAATGACAATATAATGTAACCCCTACGTATTAATAAAAATTGAATAAGTGCCTTGGTCAAAAATTACTTCTGTCTGTTTTTATGATATAAATCGGAACGTGTATTTTCCAAAATATATGATCAATAATAATTTGTTCAATCTTTACAGCTGTTATACTTTTGCCAGGCGTTGGATTTTTATATATATAGGTACCTATATATTTTTTCTGAATGAAAGGTAATGAAGAATATATACTTTAGTAACACAAACACATGAGATAGACCTTAGAGTGTTTTATGTATTTTTTTTTTTCAAAATACAATCCAGCTAGAACAAAATAAATTGTCAAGTGAGACTTTCAGGCTTTCTCGCAATTTTACTATTGCATACTTGTCTTTATGTCTCGAGTTCTTTTGTGTCTCAACTAAAATTAGTCTGCCTGACCCAGAATACTTCATTGTTAGTCTGAAGCACTTGTTTAAGTTGAAGCTACTATTTTAAGTATAAAATAAAACAATAAACCATGAAATAACAGGTGCTCAGTTTCTGTGAGTGAGTAAGGAATCCCATAGCCTATTTCCCTACCCCTTCCAATCCTATTCCTTTATTTTTAATTTCAGGCTAAGGTAAGGTAAGGATGCTATTAATTTATTATTACCACCATTAATTAATTCATTATATTAATTAATGTTTTTTATCCCTTTTGACGTGCTTGCACTTTTGGTGTGTTAGTCTGTTAAATATTAATCTTTTTTATAGCTAGAAACTTTCTTCTTGGAATTTATGTTAAAATGTCAATTTAGAGGCTATTTTTAGTTACAATTGTGTAGGTAACGCCAATTACCTACCAAATTTTCTTTGAACACTATTCCTTAATAATACCATTCACAAGCAAGGAGGAAGGTCGATAAACTAACTAGAAACGTGAGAATCCAACCCTTTTTGAAGTAATTTGGGGTAACAACTAGAAATTCACTTTGAACTCACATGTGAAAGTGGTTAAAGTAGGTTAAATAAGAACTGTAATCTGAACTCTTCCGAATGCCTGGCTGTAGTTAGCCCCATAGTCCGTACCCATAGTGTCCTATGACTCGATTGTTAAATATAGAATCTCATAAGTCTGTGCAGAGTATTGCATCTGTATACGAGAGCTATGCCCCTTACCAACTATAGAAGCTTTTATTTTTACCTATCCACCTATACTTTGAGAAAAAGGCAAAGGAAAGAATGTCACAAACTAAAGAATTGCTGCAAGAGGCAACGTGTTTTCATGGACAAGGTTTTTATGGTAAGGCATAATTATTATAATTTGAAATCGCTTTCCGCGTCTGTCTGAATGTATGGCCGTCAATTCCACCTTAAGCACGCAACCGATTTTGATGCAGTTTTCACCATCAGTTAGATAATTTATCACGATAGATAAGTTCTTATTTAATAGAAAAATAAATATTTTGCAACTCATTCGCCAAAAAATAAATTTACATGGCTTACATAGGCTAGACCTTTAGGACGTCTCATTTCTCGAATAGAGGAAGTGCGGGAGCAACGCACCGACTTCTACTAAAACTCTCTAACCTTTTGATCGATCGAAATGAAAATGGCAGGTAAATACTTTGTCACGAAGAAGGATCACGAACAATTACATTATAATAGGGAGGGCATACGATTATTTCCAAATGCAATGTTATCTCTACCATAGTAATTCAGCCACAAAAGCACTCAAGCATCGCAATGTACTGGACATTCTACATGAACGAAATGCCTTTATAGTCTGCATTGCTATACTACGAGTACAATATTGTACCTGCTGTTTCTCCCGATTTAATTGCATTGTTTGAGTGTTATAGTAGGGATATTATAAGGCATAGGAAATAAAAATGAAAATTTATTTCAAACCTTTCGCACGATCACGTTAAACTCTCTAAACTGCAGTTATTTTCTTCAACAATTTACAATAGAGTTACTTAGTTCGTACATTTTATTCTATACAAGTTTTACAATTGTTCTCGAGTGACTTCTATTGTGTTTCATTCACTTACATAAACTTGTAAAGAGATCTCCTTCGCCTTCACAAAATAGGACTTTTTATTACATTTATGTCAGCAAGTCGTTTAGTGCTAAAATGTTTTCACTTTAAAACAGTCTGTCTGTCTGTCTGTCTGTCTCTCCCTATGTATGCTTAGATCTTTAAAACTACGCAACGGATTTAAATGTGGTTTTCACTAATGGATAGAGTGGTTCTCGTGGACTTACGCGGGCGAAGTCGCGGGCAGCAGCTAGCGGTAAATGAAATGTCATAAAATTTAACAAACAAAATTTAACAAAAAGTTTGCAACATTTGGCTTTATCTATAGACTAGTGTCATCTGTTGAAGATATGAAGCGTTAACAATTCGAGACGCCAACACTCGCGTGAACATTGAATTTATAACTGAAGTTATAGACAAACCTCAAGATAATTCACAGAGATGGCGCTAAGTACTTTTAATTTTAAGAAAAAAATCACTGATACATACCTACATAATATACAACTTAAACAGTAAATATACAAGACAAGCTGCTAAATGCTTCCAAAAATATATTAATTTGATTCTGCTAAAATATTAGATTTATTATTATATTAATTACATACCTACTTTTTATTTTTTTATGACTCCGAATCGCTAACTCCGAATTGTAAAATGTGAAATGTCTCTACTTACATCATTACAACTTACTTAAACTATGGAGAGGGTTAATCTCTCTGGTCGACCAACTGGTAAAAGAGGGGTTAAACTGTTTATGACAAATGACCCATCTCCAGCGAACTTGAATACAATTATTTCGATGTCCCACTCACTATTATTTTTAGCTATGTATAGTAGTCAATCATGTGTTCAATAAAAAAATATTTAAGTATAAAAATATAAAATGGAACACTATAAATAGTGACCCGGCTGACGCACTCACCTGTAAGTAACATGGCAGCGTTTTATGCACGCACCCTTATCGAGCTTTTGTAGCTAGCTGATACCCGCGACTTTGTATGGGTGGTTCCACAGATCTTCGGAAATGCGCGCAGCCGGGCCGGGCGCCCCGCTAGAGTTGGCATATGTCACTAAGTACGCACACACTCATGCACAAAATAATATAACAATGACTACCGACGCTTGTTTTTAGCGACGAAACCAGAAACACGTGATTAAATTGTCAAGCTATATATACAATTTCCGAGACAATACACGCTCCCACACGCACGAACAAAATATATACACGCTCTAATCTTTAGAGGTGCCATATCTGACCGGCAAGATCGTGTACTTGTCGTGTAAGTATGCGCTAGCGTTTCATGATTCGACTAACGAATAATATAACGACTATAGGTATCTATAGTATTCGTTCTATATTAAAGATAAATTTTACTATATTAAAGAGTTTTTAAATCTTTTCTCTAGTTACGAAACTTTTTTTGGAATATTTTAACAAAAAAACAAGCATTTTACTTCTTTGTAATGATTCTCGTTAATTCTAACGACATTATTTTTATATTAATCAAAAATAATCAATGTCATTTTTTAAATTTACCTCACTAAACTATGAATGATTTTTTGTTATAGATTTCATAATATAAAAACAAATATATTAGATATACATAGTTATTACTGTGCGTATATTATATTCAAAAGTCATTCACTTTGTTCAATAAAATCGATACAATCGGCGCCGAAGTATGACACAGACTTTAGACGGTAATATTCTGTTGAAATTTTAAAAATCCTGGATTATTCCTGGAATATTTCATAGATGTTCATGATCATAGAATATTCAACACAGTGAAGTTCAAAGTATTTTCTATAATTTAAATAATTTAGGTTATTTAGGTATTATCTTCTTGATGTTTTTCTCTCTTCATATAGAACTATTTCATGCCATATGTCTTGAGTTGGACGCTAACTTCAGCATTGTGCAGAGGATTACAAGTTAAAATTTTGCGTCGATTGAGAAAGAGAATGGAAGAGCGATAAAGAGGGTCAGCTACCATATTTATATCGGGCACGTAAGGAGAGGTAAAAGATGCTATATTCTTCAACTAGCGATGCAAGGAAAAATACAGGGCAAACGTAGCAGGAACAAAGAGAAATACACCCTGGTTGAAGATTTTAAGAGAATGGTTCTTAGAGAAATGGCACGTTAAGAAGGAGTTCTTGAAGCCACCAACCTACTATTTTGTTAGTAGAGATTTTGATATTATATATGACAATTCTAATACATTATCACGGAAGCACAAATAAATTCAATTTTCCCATTTTTCCTATATATGCATTCTTTATTATTAAAATGGCAAACTAACGCTATCTATCGGCACACAAAAATCACTCGTGAATTTACTATGGAGACGTCATTAGATTACTATATTCGCTAACTCCTACTAAACCACTCAACCAATTTTGATGCGGTTTTCACCATCAGTTAGATGATTTTTATTGAAGAAACAAAAACAATATTTTGCAACTAAGTCGCCGAAACTGTCCGCGTCTGTTTGTTTCAACGCTAACTAATATATTTCTAAACCAACCAACGAATTTTTTATACGGTTTTCACTATAATGGAAAGAAGGATAAACAAGGAAGATTTGTGTTTAATAAGAAATTGCATGCCGGGTGAAGCCCGGAGCGAGTCGCTAGTTCTAAATAGTATCAGCTTTTCTAAAGGAGCTTTTTTAAAAAAACTAAAGAATTAAAAAATTCTAGCTTATTATATTCACAATTGAAATCAGAATAGTATGTTCATTTGAGTAAAACCCGGGACCTAGTAATTGATAGAAGCACTTGCGGTTCGCCAGCCAAGTTCCCACACGGAAATGCACTGCAATCATTTATTGAATTACTAATTTAATTGTTTTTCTCTACATGAACAATTAATGCATTTTCTTGAATACTTAGTACTAATTTTTTTTACTGTTAAAACTTGATTGGTGTATGTTATTTATTTATTTATAACATTGTAAAGAAAAAAGTATAAAAAAAATAGTGTGTGTGTCAGCTCCGACACACGACTGGAATTTACTCCCTACGAACGATTAATAAATAATTTTATAATTTAATAAATATAATTAAAACATAATAATATAATGTATTATATTATATTAATATGTATTGAAGCATATTGTAGCCTGTAACGCGTAACGTGTGACATGTGACATTTGATTTTACTCGCATAAATCCCTGGGCTTATATATGAAAGCGATTCTTAAGGAGTAAACTCCAAAAATATCTGGATAACTATAGTGACTATAACAGATAATCAGGCCTGACTTTGTTTCTAACCTGCATCTCCTGTGTTGGCAGTCGAGTTTTCGTCCCTCCATACTGTGCAAAAGCAGTATTTTTATTTAAAATCTGCTTGAGTTTATAAATCTAAAAGGTCTCAACACTTACAACCTTTTTTTATCGCGTCTTGTGACTCAGCGAAAAAGTTAACAAGATCTTTCTTTACCTACAAATTGGCTACTTTGGTTAATGAGAGCAGATACTTAACCTAGACCTTCGTGTCTTAAAAACTCTTTTGTTATAATTGTGTTTGAGTATTTCTTTTTATGTATATTGTAACTTAAAAACAGTAGATCTAGATAACGCTGATCTAAACGCTATGTAGGTAGACCGCTAGATGCTTGTGATAATTAATGAAATCATATTTTTTATTATCAACTATGTATATACTAGTATGTTGATTATATTAATTTTCGATTCTTTGCTCACTTTATTTCTGGTTTACTTTGATGTCTTACCGTGTGTTTTGTAATATATTTATCTTAATTACCATAATTTCATAATTAATATGAATTCAAATATTTAAACAACAATAAGGGTTAACTTAACTGGAAACAGAAGAGCTTATTAGGTAAAAGGCAGAAATATATAATTATTGTACCCTACTCACTGAGCAGTACCCTACTCACATACCTAAATACTTATATATATATATATATATAAGGGTACCTAATTACTTAACTCTGAGATTTCTTGTTGCTTTCTTTCTTACAGAAAAAGCGTTCGGTTTTGTAATTCGGTCATAAGCAATAAAGGATTTTTAAATTATAAATTCAAAAAACTTATTTTTATTTTTCTGTAAAGCTGCTTCATAAACTACATTAAGTAGGTAATAACTTTACGCTTCCATAGGTATTTTAAAATATACATATATTTGATGACCAACCCTCATCGATCTATTCAGTTATTGCCCCATAATTATTCGCATTTAAACTTTATCGATTAGACAACCATGGTACCACAAATTTTGAAAATTTCATCAAAACAAAGATGCTCCGATTTGAATTTCAATGTACAACATTATACATTTTCGTGGCAACCCCCTTATACAAATGCAAAATTCAGTGTACGCTATAGTTTAGTCAAAATAAATTATTTACCACAAGCACAACGAACGTTATTTGCTGTAGTACACACAGCGCATGTGCAGATCCGTGCTAGTGATGCGACAATGTGCCAGTGTGGCATGCGAAGGAATTAGCATAATATGCACACACAGGTGTTGTAAATTCGTAATTGTAATAATAATAATATTATAAATAGGTCAATATATTTGACTTAGCGCCTATATCTACTTGTTCACTTAGTTTCTGTAAAATTTGCCACGAATTTTCATGCGGTATATCAATATCATTTAAAGAGTTTCTTATGCAAGACTTTGTTTCTGTTTTATAGTACATATGGCTGTGTGTGTGTTAAGCAGGGTTCCTGCGGAAGATCAGTGCTAGCATATGTCAGCAAATACTGAGTAGGGACCTTTTTGTAACTAGTAACTTTTACTTCTCACCGTCACTGTTTTTTTTTCTCTTTTGTTATTCGCATGTTACAAAGTTACAAATAAATAAATGATTTGATTTTTTGATTTGATTGATATTTTAATATGTAATACCAAAAAGTGTCTCGATTGGGCTACCATAAATAATTAAACAAACAAATTCAAGTTCTCGTTCACTGTCCAAATAAAAACAACACAATAAAATAATAATAATATCAATATGATGGAAAAAAATCTACAATGATTGTCCCTTTCTAAATGTAAACAGAAATAATAAAAAACAAAGTGACAGTAACCTATATAACTAATAAAAAAATATTGATATTTTTAATTTATTTACCAATGTTTTTATATAATCCATATAATTGCTTATGAAAGCTGTGATTTTTTCTAGCATACGCATATTGACTAACGCACGATAGCGTGTCCCATCCCTAATATACTTCAAGTCGTATTCAGTCAGTGGCCGTCGTTTTTCGGCCGCGCCCGCTTTTATTCCGCCCAGCCACCCCAAACTGCCTACACAATATTTGGAATTAGATGCTAAAATGCGTCGCAAATAAATCAGTGTTAGTGCACTTAACGTGTGTTGATCCTGGGTGCAGTTTGTTTTAACACATGTGGCAAAAGGGAATTAGGTTCAATTCCGCTTGGCACAAGCCCGGGTAGTTTAAGAAGAAGCTCTTTGTGCGCCGAAATGACACGGTGAGTCAATTTCTATATTTTGTTTTGATTAACTGTAATCCGCGTTACTACAAACGTTACAAGACGTTCTAAAAAGTTGTAACAATGACTGTTTAAGGGAATCAAACAATCATTGATACATTTTTTTTGGTTGTAATCAATTTATGCAGAAAAAAATATGATGGACTTATTCGGCATAAGGTTATGTATTACGGTAATAAGGTTATTACGGCATATTAAGTAAGGCCTACTTTGATGATAATTTTAGAAAAATCAGAAAGGTACTAGGGAACGGAAACTGATTTATTCTGTAGAATGTTTTTTATTGGATGGATGTAGAACATTATTTTGCGTCGTACTCGTAGCCCTTAATTTATATAAAGGAATAATCGTTATTTTGTAGAACCTGGAGTTTGTCCTTAAATGCGTGCTAAGTTTTGTGAAAATAAAAATGTGCTTTTTTTCGAACTAGCTGGTGCCCGTGACTTCGTCCCCGTTCTGGATGAAAGGTACCCTATGTCCTTTCTGGTGTCCCAGACAACGTGTATGCAAAATTTCATGGTGATCGGTTCAGTAGTTTTTGCGTGAAAGAGTTACAAACATCCATACATCTTCTTCTTCTTCTTCTTATATTTAAATGGCAATGCGGCTCATTATAAAATGGCCATTTTCTGCCAGTGTCAAGTTTTAATTATTTTTACAATTGGAGCGCTCCGCTACGGACTCCCTCTAGGGAGCCCGCTCGGAACCTATTTCATCCATACATCCAAACAAACTTTCGCAATTATAATATTAGTAGGAAGTACGGATTTTATTTCTTTTTAAATATGGAATGGACGCTTAAAGAAGACCGAGTTGCGGTTATCGTGCTGCATCGGATGCGGTTATGCGCCAAATCAGATTTTCGAACTAGGTACTGAAAAACTACTGATACTAAGCGAAAAATTTTAAACATATTTTGTTGTCTACAGTATGCATTTTAAATTGGTTTTACCTAAATGTAAAAAAAAAATACTATTGACTGAAACTAGGTGTATCTACGTATGTAGATTGTTATTATTAAAATACCAAACCTATCAATTTATCTAGGTCAAAAATATTCTTATAAAAGTATATTGTACCGCAACTATAAACCATTTAGCACGCGAAAACAACGAAATTGCTGAACAAAAACCATGAAATGAAGGATGCAGTACTTGCATGTATTACTCGTGAAAGGCTTACACTGGCGGTCTGCCAGCTACGTTTAAAAATCAAGAAGAAATTCCGCATCAATGTACATC
Source organism: Synanthedon tipuliformis (assembly GCA_947623395.1). Taxonomy (NCBI): domain Eukaryota; kingdom Metazoa; phylum Arthropoda; class Insecta; order Lepidoptera; family Sesiidae; genus Synanthedon; species Synanthedon tipuliformis. The sequence continues at coordinate 10,285,982 of OX392415.1, read as the reverse complement.
GAGTAGGTCGGAGTTTTCATTTCAACAACTGTTATTATTTTTACCGTAGGGCCAAAATTCTCTTTATCAACGTGATTGATTTTCTTTTTTATCTACGGTGGGTGAAAGGCCGCGGGTCGACGGTGAATCTAGACTGTTTCTGACCGGTCATAACTGAAAATTATGGGAGAGACCTATGTCCAGCATGGGACGTTCGGAATGTGGTTGAAAACTAGGCCATTGTTGTTTTTAACTTTGGAGCATTTAGGATAAAAGTCTTTCCTAAGTTTAGTAATTTCTTGTAACAAATATTTTAGATTTTGAAAATAAAAAAAAACTGACGGTTTGATCATATAAAACTGGTTGATCTTCTTTTCATTTGCATACACTTTGTCAGGGATACAGAAAAGGAAACTTTTATGCAGAAAAAATGTGCTATTCCCGAGAGATCATCTAAAAATAAAAATAAATCAAAAAAGAAAAAATATAATAAAGAAAAAGTTGCGCGAACGCTGACAAAAAAAACGGATGTTGATAAACCCGCAAACTGTTTTACACCACGCGAGTTGTAAAATATATTGAATATTTTTTTCATGTTTTCTTATTCTTAGACAATAAAAATCGCGGGGCACAAATTTTATTCTATTCTAACTATTGGTACCTACAATTTGTTGAGAAGTTTCGAAGATTATGCATACATACATACAAACTTTACCTTTTTAGAATATCAGTATAGATACTTATATAAAAAAAAGGAATCGGTTATGGATGCTTTACAGAATAAGCATTATGAAGTTATGACTATCGTATTATTTGTGTTCAGAAAGCTCTGACAAATAAACCTAGCACGGAATCAGGAACCATTATTCCGCAAATCTATTATGCATGTACATGAATTGTCACAATTTCGTGATGCATGCAATAGAGTTCCATGCTTTACCAATGCTTTAAACATGTAATAATCAGACAGTTTCACTTTGACTAAGGGTGGAATCCTCTAAACGATTCCTTCATCTTAAAAGCTCACTTCATCTTAAGCCAACGGGAGCTGCTAACCAATTTATTCCATGATTACTCCTTAGTTATTAGTAGTAGCAATACATTAAAAAAAAGACATTTCCGAGATATAATATGAAGGTTTGGGTGGTAACAAAAAACTGAAATTATTTTATCCTTCGCTCGCACAGGATGAACTAAGACTAGGTGATCATGTCTGTTAATGTTACATAAAATGAGAATTAAATCAGGTATGTCATGTTATAGATGAGAAAATATGATATTCCAATTATGGAATATCATATTTTCTTCTATGCTCAACTAGCTGACCCGATAGACTTCGTCCTGTCGTTTTTGATTGATGTGCTTGACGTCAAGTAAAGATTGTAATGTTTAAACTATGGATGGGAATAAGACAAATGGGCTCTTTGGTTTGTTGAACAATTTTGCTAATGAATTTTTCAAAATCGGCTCTGGTCTGGATCTGGATAGTAGTGGCACAGCGACTAATAATACACTTACATATATTATATTAGTTTACATTGAGCATTTGAGCAATTCATAAAAACATTTCATTGAAAAAAATCCAATGCGAAAAACTGACAACGGGTTGAAAAGGTTGCCCTGAAAAGGGGCTTTCACGCTCCAAGCTCCAACAACTTGCTGCATAAACCTCATAAAAGGTGATCTCAATATCGAGCGGGGAGATAAAACTGTGATGTAACATCTATTTTAAAGACAGACCTTTATATATAGTTTAAGTTATACTAGCGATCCGCCCCCAGCTTCGTAGGGATGCAAAGTTCTGTCCATCTGTGAAAAGTGAAATAAGTTTATCAATCCATTAGTAAAATAAGTTAGCGGAAAACAGACAGAAGCGGACTAAGACTTTATTTCATAACTAGCTGTCTCACGCGACTTCGTCCGCGTAACTTTATAAAATATAGCTTTATAATTAAAAAAATATTTTACTTGCTGATAATATAGCTTCCCAACAGTGAAAGAATTGTTCAAATCGGTCCATTAGTTTTGGAGCCTATTCAATGCAAACAAACAAACAATCAAATCTTTCCTTTTTATAATGTAACACGTGATGGATATATATTTCAATTATTTATTCCCATTTAGTACATTTAGTAGATATATTAGATTAGATTAGATTTAGATAGTACACAGGATGTTGCTTGGAGCTTTTACTGGTGCATGTTGAGCCTCCTATAATTGCGGCGGCATCCGTCTATTATTTGTATTATAGTTAGATGCCTGCCTCGTTGGGGGCCTTATATAATAAATAAATAAATAATATTAATATAATAATAATATTAGTATAGATAGAAGCGCGACCACTCGTGAAATTCTAGAATAACAAAAAGTATTTTTGCGTTACTGCGAAATAACAGTATGTGTGCTATTATGTGCATGTGTGCCACCTGCTAACAAGTGGACCGTCAGCCTGTCTGTCGAACTTAACTTTGGAAAAAAATATCAAACGTGTGCTATTAAAATGGGGCAATTAATAGATTAACTAGACCGAGTCAACGTATACAAAATTACAACATGTTTTACAACGTGCAAGCCACGCAAGTTAGTGTGCATGTAACATTGGCACAACGCCAAATAACCAAGAAAACTATAGAACCGCTGCAGCCTGAAAATCCAGAACATATTTTATGGGTAAATAGGGCATTTAGAAATATATATATTTTAACGATTGTTACATTGTTCTATTGTGTTTTCTTTAATGTAACTTTGTGTATTGTTTTTTCTTATAATATTTTATAGTAATATTAATTGATATATTTATTCATATTGTCATTATACTAGCGACACAAGCCCTGGCTTTGCACGGATGCAATTTATAAATATAAACATTAGAATAAAATGCCTTAAAAATGGAATTTTAAATTCGATATAACAGGAGATTAGGGAATTCCATAATCTCATGTTATATCGAATTTGATAAATAGTATCCTAATTATATTATAAATGCGCAAGTTTGTAAGTTTGGATATTTGTAAACCAGTCAATTTGGAATTTGGCACACATACATATACTTTACTAGCTTTTGTACGCAACTTCGCCCGCCTAACTTTATAAAATATAGCCTATGTTACTCGCTTATAATGTAGCTCTCTATACGTGAAAGAATTTTCAAAATCGGTCCAGTTGTTTTTGAGTTTGTTCATTACAAACATACAAATCTTCTTTCTTTACACATTCAAAATTATTTAAAAAAAATATTTCAAGATTACATGTTTTAAAAAATGTGATACTTTTTATCCTGGAAAAATGTTGGATTTTTGAAAAACAAAGTCGAAGTTTTTGAAAAGCGCATGCGAAGTCGCGGGCACAGTTACTCATTTTTAGACTTTGACTTGGGTTTCATTTTTTGAGGAAACAGTTAAAAACAGGAACTGAAATAACAAAAATGATAATTATTTATTAACAATAAGAAGAATACTCCCGTTTAATTTTGTAGGCATACAAATGTCGTCTTTTGTTCTCTGCATTGTTAATAATCGAGATGATATGGGGCTCTTCATAACTAAGCCTATTCATTTGCGGCTAAATTAATTTACTTAATAATAATTATGCCTTTTCAAAACGTCCTTTCAGAGATTATGTTTTCACTTTCATCCCTTGTCATAAAGATTAAGGTATATTTCGCAGCATAATAACTTTGTTTTTCATGTATCATGTTAGCAGATCAGAAAATTTTATCTGAATGGTGATTTTTTATTTATGAATTAATAATTGGTTTGCTTTGGGTCAGGATCTAGCTAAGAAGCAAAGATAACCCGCAAGCTTGATAAGTTCTCTATTCAATTTTAAGGGTTATTCACAAATCAGATTGCAGACCCAACTGAGAATCGAACCACATACCTACATATTCTATAGCAAGATGAAAATTGGCTAGGAAAGTTCAGATTGGTTTCAGGAAAAGTATACATCTCCTTTCGTGTTAATTAAGAGTACAAGTCACTTACGAAAATTCTTGTGTTTGTTTAGAAGTTATGTAAATGAAACGTTTGTTCGAAAGTTTTGATAACTTCGTAAAATTAATGTTTCGGTATTTGAATCCGATGATCTTTACTACTAGTAAGTAACTAATAAGTAACTATAAATACTAATAAGTAACTAAATTTAATTGTTAATTATTGAAATATTAATTATTGAAGATTTAGTAACCAAGCCACAATTAGTTTTAAGAAATCTACAGTTGCTCTCTATGTGTAATACGGCGTATTAATACCTACACTTTACCTACTAAATAACAAAGTAAGCAAATATACGTATTTATTTGCTTTTGCAAGACAAATTTCTTTTTCTAAGCCCTCAATTTTTTTTAACATTTGCATAAAATGGGCTCAATTATCCCTCCCCTAATGTAAAGCTACGGTTTTCCATCTGCCTCTGCCTTCGGGCGTCCATAAGTGTCGACGTCTCTCGTCTTATCTGCTGAAAGGTTCGTTTGTGTCTTGACTACATTTCCTGACATCTATTATGCTTCGGCCTACTTCTTAACAATAATACAAGCAGCAGTATTTTCTTAGAAGTATAATTATGTTTTGTGTCACAGTTAATAATTAGTTTCATTTGAGTCACGAAAGAAAAAAAGACAAATTGTTTCGCAATTTAGGGGAGTCGTACAGGAATTAAATTTGTTAATTTGATAAATTTCAAAAGAATACACAACGATGAAAATTATTATCAATGATTGGGGTCACGCGAGTTTTTATCGTTCACCATAAATTTCCTAAATGATATTTTAATTAAGCTTAGTAAATAATAAAAAAAATACCTTCGGAAGGTAGTGTTTAACAAGATATTTTTGGAAGATAGTCTTTCATAAGACACCTTTGGTAGATGATTCTATCTATTCTATGGTATAAGTATTCTATTGATGTTCAGTCTATGACCATAACGCTTAATAAACCGTATTTAATAAACGATTTATGTAATGTAATGAAGATTCTTATGGGCCATAAAACTACAGCAATCTCGGTAGAGTGTATTATTCAACGAAGTTAGATGATACACAAGCTAACACCTTCCCACTTAAACTTTATTAGCAAGTTATCAAAGTAGCAAACTACCAGCGTTAAACTACACAGAAGATGTTCAGAAATTTATGACTAAATGTTCTGCTAATCAAGGATTATTACTTGTTACTTTGACTGACGAAATTTAGAAGGAAGAAGATTCGAAACTCGGTTGGGCCTGCATGTCTCTGTATTTTAGATTCGAATTAAAAAAAAAAAACAAAAAAAAAAAAACCACACACACAACACAAAATCTATAAGCCTAACAGCGAAGCAAGTCATTTAGAAATTCTTTGAAGTCCTGCCAATTTGTTGGAAGTATTGGCTATAGCCAATACTTTCTCACTCAAAGGAGCGTCCTCTGCCCAGCAGTGAACGGCAATACGTGAGAAAGAATAACATATTATACTTAGAAAATATCGTTAATACAAAAATTTTAAAAAGTTACGTAAATAATGTCTTGTATTATTTACTTGTAGATCGTCACCTTCAATTCTTTCAAAGTTGTTCAAAACTGTGATCAATTTTGTTGGTGATAAAGCTTAAAACTGAAAACTTTTGTCATCCATAAAAGTCTTATAAAAGAAACTGTGGAAAATGTACCTTTAAATATTTCTTTCGGGTTAAATAAAATGTTACGTACTATGACGCTACATTTCAGTGTTTATGAGTATTGATATTAATATACCTACAAATATTTTATGTGCCTTATTGTGCCATTCTGTGAATGGTACGGACTTTACAAATATCGTACTTGGATGGCAACTAATTGTTGCTTACAAATACATTATTTAGAATTGCCATTATGCAAAGCAACGAAGTAATAAAAATATTTTTAGACATGTCGTTTTTGAAGATTATATTATTATATTATAATTAAATAATTAAAATACTGCTTAAGGGGCCGTTACGGAGACGCGCCTCGCGATGTTTAGGTTTTTAGCGCTACTCTCGCAACGATCGAGGCTCGCGCATTGCACACGCACACATGTACGTAAGCATAGAGCAAGAGCCCACGACGGCCAGACCTTCGTTATTTTATAAACGCTGAAATTTTCTCTGTGCATAGTAAATGTGTATAGTATTGAAGCTCAATTTTTTTATATTTTCTTCGGGATAACTTTAGAAATCACGTCATCCATTGCCGGAGACTTATTACAGTTGCTATTTTGTTACCAAATATAAAAATTGTTGTCAAATGTATTATTAGCGTATAAATAATTGTACTTATAATAATTTTATTATTTTAGTTGCACAATACAAAACGAAATTGTTATTCCCAATTACAAAAATAATATATTGTACTGAAAAAATTTGTACAAAAAATCTGCCTGCTAGAAAACCTGGGATTCCTTACATTAGAACTTATTCCTTGCCTGTTCCTTACGAACCTTTTATTCATCAGTTGCATTCAGTACACCCCCTCTCCCTAAACCCCCTGTCCGTAACTGATGCTCCCCTCGGACCCCTCCGACCGTAACTTGGAAACGGTGCGACGCAGCCGGGCGATGTTTGGGCTCATCGGAGACGTCTCTCCGAGATAGATAATTTGACGACCCCCTCGGACCCCTCCGACCGTAACTTGGAAACGGTGCGACGCAGCCGGGTGATGTTTGGGCTCATCGGAGACGTCTCTCCGAGATAGATAATTTGACGACCCCCTCGGACCCCTCCGACCGTAACTAGGAAACGGTGCGACGCAGCCGGGTGATGTTTGGGCTCATCGGAGACGTCTCTCCGAGATAGATAATTTGACGACCCCCTCGGACCCCTCCGACCGTAACTTGGAATCGGTGCGACGCAGCCGGGTGATGTTTGGGCTCATCGGAGACGTCTCTCCGAGATAGATAATTTGACGACCCCCTCGGACCACTCCGACCGTAACTTGGAAACGGTGCGACGCAGCCGGGTGATGTTTGGGCTCATCGGAGACGTCTCTCCGATATAGATAATTTGACGACCCCCTCGGACCCCCCCCCCCCGAATTGTCAATTGTCAAATGTAGACCGGAATTGTCAAATTTTGAAATATGGTCTACTAAAAAATTCATCTCCCCGAGACGTCTCTGATGAGCCCAAACACGACCCGACTGCGTCGCACCGTTTTCAAGTTACGGTCGGAGGGGTCCGAGAGGGTCGTCAAATTATCTATCTCGGAGAGACGTCTCCGATGAGCCCAAACATCACCCGGCTGCGTCGCACCGTTTCCAAGTTACGGTCGGAGGGGTCCGAGGGGGTCGTCAAATTATCTATCTCGGAGAGACGTCTCCGATGAGCCCAAACATCACCCGGCTGCGTCTCACCGTTTCCAAGTTACGGTCGGAGGGGTCCGAGGGGGTCGTCAAATTATCTATCTCGGAGAGACGTCTCCGATGAGCCCAAACATCACCCGGCTGCGTCGCACCGTTTCCAAGTTACGGTCGGAGGGGTCCGAGGGGGTCGTCAAATTATCTATCTCGGAGAGACGTCTCCGATGAGCCCAAACATCACCCGGCTGCGTCGCACCGTTTCCAAGTTACGGTCGGAGGGGTCCGAGGGGGTCGTCAAATTATCTATCTCGGAGAGACGTCTCCGATGAGCCCAAACATCACCCGGCTGCGTCGCACCGTTTCCAAGTTACGGTCGGAGGGGTCCGAGGGGGTCGTCAAATTATCTATCTCGGAGAGACGTCTCCGATGAGCCCAAACATCACCCGGCTGCGTCGCACCGTTTCCAAGTTACGGTCGGAGGGGTCCGAGGGGGTCGTCAAATTATCTATCTCGGAGAGACGTCTCCGATGAGCCCAAACATCACCCGGCTGAGTCGCACCGTTTCCAAGTTACGGTCGGAGGGGTCCGAGGGGGTCGTCAAATTATCTATCTCGGAGAGACGTCTCCGATGAGCCCAAACATCACCCGGCTGCGTCGCACCGTTTCCAAGTTACGGCGTGTCAAATTATCTATCTCAAAATTTTCGCTTTTTCGGTGCCCCGCGTAGACTTGCCGCCGCTCCGCTCCGCTACTCATACTCACCAGTAGACATCATTGCATGTTTTTTTTTTTGTTCTATTATAAAAATAGAATAGTTTGGACGTGTTCCAGAGTCCAATCTGTCATACTGTGCTGGGGAACTAGTTGGATTTTTTTTTGTCCAAACAATTCTATCATAGAACTATAGTAGAACTGTTTGGAACAACCCACTTATTATTTTTTATATATTATCTCAAAAGATTGTAATAAATAACGAAGGTCGTGGGCTCTTGGGCTATAATTTCAACATCAAAAACGACATATTTGTCATTTTTTGTGTAAGTACACGGTTCGATCGCGAACTGTCAATGCGGCGCAAAGCGACGTGCTCTCACTTCGGAGGCGCGTGGCCGACTGAACCGACTACGAGCGTAATTTCAATATATAGCCTTCATAGTAATTTGTATGAAGATTTTGAGCGAAAAAATTGGGCAACTTTGTGATTTTTTTTACATAGAATAAGGATATAATAATTAAGAAATAAATATTCCAGCAACTTTTTTATAGTTTTAACTTTATTATTTGATAAAATTCATTTAATAAATTTTGATACTTACGGCTCAATTGTAACAACACGGGAGTGCGATTTACACGATTTTAGTGATTTTCTGATTTTTTTTTACACTTATCTATAAGCATTATCTAAAATTCAAATGTTTCAGCATCAAGTAACATTCATTGGCTAGCTGTGTGATTTTTTTCAAGGTTGTGGAGCATCGTTTTATATATAATTCTCTTACATTCCCGACCCTCGATTGGCGAAAGGGACCCTTAAAAAAATTTCCTGTTCACAGTAATAAAAATTTTCCGCGACAACAACTTTTGTTTTTAGGTTTATTAATTAACTTACGTTCTGCACTAAAGTTTTAATGGGCTATGTTTTTTTTTTTCATGTTTTACACAATATTTAAAAAGAAAAACCTTCCAATTTCAAATCTGTTCGGTTGTCTCCGAGAAGCTACAAAATTTGTTGTGCAAATTTACACCTTATTCATAGGACATTGCACTCATTTTGGTAAAAATTCTGACGATCTACTTGATGGAAGGTGGCTAACTGTGGTGGCTAACATCGCCTACTAAGTATAACACATCGTCCGGTTGCCAGCGACACTTTTGCCTACTATATTTGCGCAAGCCTGGTTTTTTTTTATTTGTCGTGATAGTATAGCCTATTAACAAAATGAACTCCTGCCATCTAAATCACGGGACAAGTGGCTGTGATGGCAGGAGTTTGTTGTTCGACACTAGAGGTAGCAGGAAGTGTTTTTTTTTTCATAATGGCTATGTCAATAAACAATATGTAAAGTTTCAGTTTTGCGCATTTTTGACATTCACTCATTTGTTTAAACAATTTGCTAATAAGCGTTGTCCCGCTGGTGCGCCGGCAGGTGTCGATTTTATGTTTAACAAGCGCTAATACACAGACACAGACACAAAAACCATTTTATAGTAAATGTTGCGCAAATGTGTCAAAAAATAGTGTCGCTGGCTCCCGGACTAACAAGCAACGGCACATAGTACTCACTCACCGAAACAGAACAGCACATTTGTTATTATTTCACGATGGTCTGTAAGGGGATGGTCACTGCTTCCAGACTATGGCAAAGCTAAAAAATTGTACGTTACGTAGATACTTCATCTTATCTGCATTATTTATGTAAACAACAAGTACAGAGTTCTACATACGTCTCTACATTTTTAAATGTAAATCAATACTTTAGTATATATACATAAGCTATGGCTAGACATAGGCTAGTCTATTTGAAACTATATTCGCTCGTCGCTTGTAATTACTTTAAATGAAGTCACGTATGAAATAATTTATAAGCATTTTAAGTGTTGAAGTCATCCACGATTGTTTTGAAGGTGTTTTATTTTATACTAAGCTAGTTGTTGCACGCGGCTTCGTCAGCGTAATTTTATAAAATATAGCCTATGTTACTCGCTGATAATATAGCTTCCTAACAGTGAAAGAATTTTTCAAATAGGTCCAGTAGTTTCGGAGCCTATTCATTCAAACAAACAAACAATAAAATCTTGTTTTATAATATTATCATGGATAGTATGGTTGTAGAAAAATACTCTGTTATAAATTGCTTTATAAATGCGTTAGGAAATACTAAATAGTCATTTTTGATTGCGAAAGTTTTTGCAATATATTTTCTCGAATATACTAACCATATATAAAAATGGCGTATAAAGCAAAGTGAGTAATCACGTTGTCCGAACGGATATTGTGTTATCTTACACCGGATGTCTGTGTCGTTTACCCACTGATTATCGTGTTACGCCACTTTATTAATGTTCAGTAGGCTTCATGTAATTTGTGTAGTCATTGCACAATAATTGACCTCTGCTTTTAGCCTCAAGGGTTAAGAATATATTTAGAGTTGTGTACCATAAATTAGCTTTAATTTTTTAGTGGTAAGTAGCTACATAGCATACAGTTACCTATTGACTTAAGAATACTGGGAGTTTATTCTATCTGTCACAATCCAGATGATGTTGATGATCCTACTATCCTACTTCCTACTGATATTATAAATGCGAAATTTTGTATGGATGTATGTATGGATGTTTGTAACTCTTTCACGCAAAAACTACGGAACCGATCACCATGAAATTTTGCATACACATTGTCTCGGACACCAGAAAGGACATAAACCTTTCATCCAGAACGCGGACGAAGTCGCGGGCACCAGCTAGTTTGTTAATAGGTGTAGGATAACTTTACATTTTTAGTAGGTATTCAAGTGGTCCTTGCGTTTGGGTAATATTCTTAAAATATTTGCACACGCCAAAAGCGTAGTGTGTAGCAAGCTTTATTTATTGTTAAACCTTAATAATCTACCTACTCGTATATATACGGCAAATAAATATATTATTTTATGATTATTAAGTGAGGTTCTTTGAACAGTTTTGTCGTGACTACCTATGTAACCTATGTAACTAATATCTGGCAATTCAAAAAAACTTTGCAGTCCCATAAAGAAAGATCGGAAAATCTCTTAGACTCTTAACAGAATAGCCTCTTAACAGCATATCTACTGATGGCACCAGCTATCCTCACCACTTTTGAAAGTTCATTCCGTCATTTCTAGCCTGATCTACGATCACCATATTCGTTTTTTCCCTACACTATAGAAATAAATAGGTATATTACTAATTCATGCGTAGACCGTTCACCGAATTCGGAATAAACTTGGCACGCAGATAGATCACGTCTATCCTTTTTAAGTCTAGACGCGTGCCAAGTGCGAAAATTTGTTGATACAAGAAATCCTTGGAATATATTTTAGGAATGAAATTTGAGTTTTGAATTTATTCAATAGATAATAAATATAGAAGATTAAGAGCCATTCAATCAGAGAATTAGTGCCGCACAATATTCATATTATATGTATTTCCGTGAGCCTATATTTTTGCTGTACCAGTACTCATAAGATAGCTACATAATTATTATAAATTGAAGTCGCTCTCCGCATCTGCATGTTTCTCAGCTAACTTCTTCTAAACCACCCAAGGGATTTTGATCAACGAGAAAGTTTTGTAAATATAATTTGCAGAAATAAATTGCATCCGTACGAAGCTATAGGGGCAGATCGCCTATTTATAATAAATTTAAGAGCTGACATAAACGAATAGGATATGTGATGACATCATTTTACTACATATATTTACAAGCATTTATATATGTAACAAATATCTACACTACAGATACACTAGTACCTACACTTACAGATTTATTATGTATGTATGTTTCTCTATAACTCGTAAACGAATTAACTGATTTTCATGAAACTTGATAGATAAACAGTTAGATGTACGGGAGACAGGATAGGCTACTTTTTTCACGCGGACGAAGTCGCGGGCGCCAGCTAGTATACAATAAGCGAGCGTACGTATTTAAATCGTATTACTAGAAAGCGCGTGCTTTCTGTAGCTGCGTCAGATGTGCACTGTTCCGTATCCGTATTCGTTATAATTCTAAACACAATAAAAACGAAAACGAAAAGCAACCAAAAAGTTTGATAAAGGAGGTCGCCACAGATAAAATGCTCAAGGCAAACCAAATAAAAAAAACCACTACAGAGATGCAAAAGAATATTTACAAGGACTGATACTTTTCCTTTGTGAATACTAACATCAGATATAAACTCCAAAAGGAGTCACGTCCAAAAGCTCTAATGGCAACATCTTGAGAACACAACTCCGCATTTTGTGTACCCATCTAACTGTGTGTACTTTCTCAAATACGAATGTCGCAATTTGGAATAAGTGGAGTTATTTTTTTGTGTTTGGAATATACAAAATGGTTAGATATATATTATTTCTTGGAGTTTCCGGAGTATGAAAATTTATGGGAGTAAAATCAAATGTCACATGTCACACGTTACGCGTTACATGCTACAATATGCTTCAATACATATTAATATAATAAACCTAATACATAGTAATATATTATATTAATATATTTTAATTATATTTATTAAATTATTTATTTATCGTTCGTAAGGTGTAAACTTCAGTCGTGCGTCGGAGCTGACACACACAGTTTTTTTAAATAGATATGATAAGAATATATTTTTAGAAAATATCCTAACAAAAAGCCTCCCTAGGTACTTTCACTCAAACTTTTGTTGAGTATATCTCAAAATATATCAAAACAAAATTATTAACTGTTCGTTGGTAACTAACGTGACCTTGTTACTCGACATTTGATTATAAGTTTCAAACACTCAAAAAACTCTGTATCGATTTATAAGAAAATTACCCTTATTACCACATAATATATTGTATAGTTCGAAATATAATAATTGATAACGGACGTGTCAATACATATGCATATAATAAAGGTTAACAGGCTATAAGCCTTGTTACTGCGGTTATTTACCTACTATACTAATTATCTTCTAATATATAAAATTCTCGTGTCGCAGTGTTTGTTGCCAAACTCCTCCGAAACGGCTGGACCGATTTTGATGAAATTTTGTGTGCTTATCGGGTAGGTCTGAGAATCGGCCAACATCTATTTTTCATACCTCTAAATGTTAAGGGTTGCTAACGTTTGCCAGGTCAGCTAGTAATACTATAAAATATCTTAAAATAAAGAATAAATGTGTATTTATTACATACATTTAAATAATAACAGCAATAACAACCTTCAATGAAAGTACCAAAATTGTCTCTATATATTATTCTTTTATTCTTATACCTATTATGGGTACGGTGACATTTGATAAAATTACTAAAGACGAATCGAATTAAAAAAAACCAGATTAGTAATTTATATTGGAGTTATATAATTTATATTTTTTTGATAATTTGCCTACTTCAGTTATAGATTCTCTTTAACAATGTTACAAAATTTAATAATAATACAAAATCAATTATAATATATTAACATACTCTCTTGAACTAAGTAACTTAATATAATAACGAAAGTTAAACATTTTCGTCAGATAATTTTCTTATTCGCAAACTTTTTCAATATCCTTATGTTCCTAAAAGAAAGAAAAAACTGTAGGCAATAAAAGAAGAGTAAATAGTAATGTTATTAATGAAAAAAGTTGAGATTTGCATTGCACATTTTGGCCGTCAGTTATTTTTACTAAATCCACTTTGACTAACCAATTGGTCGGGTGATTAAGTTACTTGCCTTAGTTAGGGATCCTGAGTTCGACTCCAGGCATGGCAAGGCAAGTTCGCTCTGTGGTCTACTTTGAAAAGTTCTGGCAAGTAACAGCACGTATGCTGTTGTGTTACCGTAAAGTGAACCGTCAGCTTGTCCGACAACTTTTTTGACTACAATTAAAAACTTTTTTTAATGGTAATCTTATGGTATTAAAATATTGTATACTCAAATACTCAAATATAATACTTTGATAGACACTATGCTTGAATTGCAAAGAAACTGTGGTGCAAATATTTGTCTTAAGTATTGAAACAGACAAAATCATATCAAAATGAAGCTTAAATGTTAAAAAAACACACATAGTTCGTACTAGTCATAATAGTCGTAGTTCATACTAGTTTTACTACACAAGTTAAACAGGTGATTTCACGATACTAAAACATTTGACACATACGAATTTCAATGTTATTACAATTTCATTCTGTTTTTTTTTATCTATTAGTCATAACTTATAGCTAAATATTTTGGCCATGCATTTTTAAAATTATGAAATGCAACGTTGGCTCGACATTTGCTCAAATGTTTGCGGAAAAGTTACAGTTTTTTTATAATGGGTAAGCCACACGCTCTTCGTCTCATAGGCGCCGCGCACTGCGGTAACGGTACCACGCATGCGTTGATTTTAACAAATAGAAATCGACCTTAATCCACACACTTAAGGTTGCTTGTACAAAACGAGGTTCTTTCACAACATGTCACAGAAAGCAATTTACTGACAGGAAGAATAGGTGTAGTTGATTGAAAGAAACGCGGTCTCACGCCGACGGGCATTCAAATTTTTACTAATGTTTAATGAATTGCCGTGTATCGATTCACAATTTTAAGAAGGCTTTCGAAAACGGATAATAAATAGACACCTGCTCCTGGCTTCGCACATTAGTGAGAACCGTATCAAAATCCTTTGGGTGGTTTAGAAGAAATTAGCGGAGAAACAGACAGAATTGGACGATAGATAAGATTGACCCTTTCTCATTCTTTTATATAGAAACTGAAATACTTAGATAGGATGTAGAAATTAATAATTATTTTTCATTGAATAGAAAATTTTAAAATAGCAAATTAGTGTTATAAAGGTTATAGAGATCCAAAATAAACAATTCTCAAAATATTAAAACAATAAATTACTATGAAGTTACTCCAATACGACACTTGGCAAGAAATCAAGATTCCAGCAGTTCTCAGCATTTTTTGTGTTCCTTTTTTCGACTTCATTATTGGGTTAAGTTGTCTAACTTGCTGTTTTAAAATATACATTTAAACACAGAAAAGCAAGTAATTATCTACTAAATAAATGACTATTTATTAAAACTTTCCTCGTTTATCGCTCTTCTATTAGAGAAAACTGTATCAGAATCTGTTGGGTGGTAATTTGGCGGAGAAACAAACAGAAGTAAACAGCGACTTTATTTTATAACTAGCTGGCGCCCGCGACTTCGTCCGCGTAAAAAAAGTAGCCTATCCTGTGTCCTGTACGTCTAAATGTTTAAATCTACCAAGTTTCATGAAAATCAGTTCATTCGTTTAAGATTTACGGAGGAACATACACTTACAGATTTATTATAGTATTGATATGTATAGACTAAAGACCCGCCCCCGGCTTCGCACGGATGCATTTATAAAAATATTTTTATCACCAACGGTACTTGCCTGTACCGTGTGCAATGTAAACACTTGTGTACGTGCGAACAGCTAACGTGAAACTATTGAATGTATTAATGGAATTCTCTTGTATCATATTAATGATCTGCCAAAACACGACTTGGAGGTTTGCCATCTATGCTTTGATATTGTTTCAATAGATTTCTCCAAGATTCACAGGTACGTAACAAAAACTTGGGATCGGTGTGTAACATTTTGTGTTATATATTTTATGTCGTCAGCGGATCCTTTAACTGGGCCGATCATGATCTACCTGGGCACATCACGATACGGCGGAATTTCTCGATTTGGCGGATTATTTCATTATGTGCGCAGTATAAAGTTGGGCAGATCGATGAGGACAACCTATTTGTCGATTTGCCCTTCTTGGACACATAATGAAATAATAGGCCAAATCAAGAAATGTCGCCACATCATGATCTGTCTAGGCAGATCTCGATCGGCCCAGTTTAAAGATCGGACTACAACATATACATCAATGTAATACAACTATGAATTTCGCACGCCATACAAAACACTACAAATAAACTTATGCAAACTCACAAACAACTTACTTATTTACTTAGAAACTTTATGTATTATTTGAAAGTGACAAATGCGTAGAGCATGAACTCCGTCATCTGTCATTTAAAACCAACCAAACATCTGTCATTTAAAGAAAATGTGACTTTACGGAGTTTAAAATCAATAGTAGAACTTAGTTGTTGCTACCTTTTACCATTGACGCGCGAAGGCAATACTCCGCCACGATTACATTTTAGGCGTACTTTTTTGTGTCGTTTTGGCACTTGTGACGCAAATTCCATAGTTGTAGTACTTCGATGGTTATAATATCCCAATAATAAGTCCAACATCATCACAGAGTCTCGTAGATACTTCGTAGCAGTCGTAGCACTCGTAGCACATTGTAGCCTGTCGAAATTGCGTTGATTTATCTAATCGTAGCTGCGCTACGAACATAAATGTTCGAACTAAAATTATGACCAAAATTATAGATAATCCGTGCCAAAATGGAACCAAGGATATATTTAAGTACAAATCCGTTTGTGCTTGCTGGTCTCTCTGTATTTCTCTATATTCCTCTCTATGTTCCTATCCTCATATTTTGTTTAACTTTATTTAATTGAACCAATAAATTTACGGTTGGATAGTGTACAAGTCTTCTTAAAATATTTGAACTAACATGGACGATAGTTGAAGTTCTATTGTGATCTCGTGCCAAAAATAGACATTTATTTACAGCAAGTGGGTGAAAACCCGCAGTCACTGAAAAGTTCAACCGAGCCTAAAACTCTAAACTCATTAACACTACATCTATATAAAGTAGGTTTCGTACGTGCTGGTTTGTATTTTAAATACTTACTTAGTACCCAAAAATCTTTTAAATTTAAAAGGATAAAAAAGCATTTCATATTTTAATCGAAATACGATAGTGTATGTGTGAGGGAGTATTATTTATTCGTAGGTGTGAGGGCATAGGTTATTGTCGGAGCCTTAGAATAAAAAGTTGTATTTGGGTGATACATATCACGTGATTTAGCGACGGCATATGTCAATCCCATACATTTTATTGTTTTCAACCTTCGTTATCGTTTCGTTATCGTTTTAAATTGTTACTTTGACTAGGGCCTCGGGCTTAGAAAGTAATCTTAAACATTATGAATTAATTGCTATGCATTAGGTGTATGAGTAATCCTTATTAATATTATAAATTAAAAAGTGAGTTTGTTTGTTACTACCTATCCGATCAACATGAAATTTTGCATGTACACGTTATCAGAGGTATAAAAAAGGACATAATTTACCGAGGTATAACACAAAAAAATTTCAACGCCTTAGAAAAAATATCTTATTTGAGCGACGCAGACTAAATCGATGGTAAAAGCAAATTTTGAGCATAATTCGAATAATAAAATATTGAACTAAGCCAACTTTTTGTTGTTTGTTTCTTACAAACAGTTAATATACATTTGAGATGATATAATATTTCATGAATGCCGATATAGCTTTCTATATGAAAGAATTTTCAAAATTGTACCACTAGTTTTTGAGTTTATTCATTACAAACATACATATCTTCTCTCTTTATAATATTACTATAGAAAGGTCATTGCATATATTATAAATTATAAGCTCGCTTGAAGAAGCTTATATTGTAGCCAGGTGTTAACACCTCAGAAGAAAGATCGCTTTAAAGTTGGCGCGTCCGCCGGACTGTGCGTAGCCTTGCCCAAGTAATGAGAATGAACTCTGCATCTATGGCGCATCTAAGTATATTATATATATAGCTTATAAGTATATTAGTCAAATGTATCGATATAAATGTGAGCAATTCGATAAATCAGAGTATTAATTAAAACAAAGGCTTAATGCAGCGCCACAATAAGCACACGCGACATAGTGCGTGTAGCACGCACCAGCCATAATTGCTTCCTGGTTTGGAAACGTTCATTTAACTGGTATTTGATTTTGTGAATATTTTAAATATTATATTTAATAACTACCCAAAAACACTTCTCTCATTGATTCCTGACACATGGTTATCCAGTCAAGTGAAACTCCATTAACTTACATACTAATAAATGGACAACATGCTCTAAATCTGTCACCATCGGCCCTAACGGAAGAATAGCGTAGGCTTTTACAACCTGCATTATGCTGAGTTGGAGCCGGTTTGTTGTGGGGGACGTTTGTGTTTGTCTTTATATATTATGTTACTTATGTACATTCTAAAATGTCCTTTACTAAAAAAAAAAATATTCTATTCTATTCCATTTTATTCTATGCAAGCCTTAAAAGACCAATTGTGGCACATTTGCCACGATTGGTCTTTTATTGCCACAAATGGCATTCCATTGGAATAAAAGTAAGAAAAAATATAAAGAGAATGTAATTAATGTTGTATTCTGTATTTTATGAGAACTACAATGGTAAAAGAATTTCCTAAAGTCGTATGTAAATTTTAAGACAAAATATCAAAAGTTTAGAAGTAATATTATATTCATATTTGTTCACAAACAGAAGATAAATCTGGGATCTTCTGTAAAGGTCAGAGGGGCTCTATTCATTACACTGTGAAATGGAGTTTGCTTGCTACTACTAAAACTTCGAGACTTTGTGACTTTATAACAATTTGTAACCTTAACCACAGATTAATAATAAGTTACTATTGTCCTTAACATAAACACTAGCAACACTACACCTTAAGATATAAACTTGATTAGTTATTATTATTTATTGCTTGATTAGTATGTACCTACTTTGAAACTTATCTAGGTATGTATTAGGCAAGACTACCTAATACTTGAACTTCTAAATAAATGAAATAAATGCAGAAAATCTCAAAAACATTTCATTTTCTATCCATAAACTTTTGCATTTCGAATTTTGCATTTATATTTTTATTTGATATATATTCCAGTTTACATAAATCATTGCATAACTGGGGCTAATATTAATGACCACGTAGAACGCTCGTGAAATTCTATAAGGGCTCTATAAAATGATGCAGCGAAAAATTCTCTTTTGTACGAAAATTCCGTTGAAGTGGCTTTAGACTGGAAAATTACATGGAGCTCTATGTACCTACCACTTTCGGCTAAATTTATGTAATAATACTTTAAAAGTTCGCATTTATAAATTCAGCTCCAATCTCTTTAACTATAAATTGACTCCTTTGTTGAGATTGATCCTTGAAAATTATTCAACGTTTTGATCAACTACAAAAAATTTACAATATAGTAATAAGGTCATATAATGAATTTCGAAGCATCTCAAAACGAGATGGTTTTAATATTTTCATTTGTGAATTGTGCCACGTTTCTCGCTCGAACTATAACTATTTAGCAGTTATTTTATTTAATGTTCTGACCATCTGAAGAAATAAATCAAATCAAATCAAATCAAAATCAACTGGACAAAAAAGTTCACAGCAGTCGAACAAACCACGTGGTCACAGCGAAACTTAAGTAAACTTATAATAATTTAATTGAAATCACCGTCTATTCCTAACCGACAAACCACGCTGTCCACCTGGTTGGTCGGTTTTATTTAAATTTATTTTCCTAACCGTCAACCTGGTTTGTCGGTTAAGAATTTATTCTCCTAACGACGTTCTATTTTAACAAAAATAGAATTCCCAAAACAATTGTACTGCTACATTAAGAAAAGCCTAACTCTTAATCTGAATCTCAATTCAAACTACATTTATACATTTAAACATGGGTACAGCGTACCCATGTATACTGACGTTTGGTATTTGACGTTACTAGAGACGTAGCGAAAACAAAGAGATTTTTGTTTATCCATCCATTTGGGTTAATGTATTTGTATTTCTCGTAAATGTTGTGTAAATGTGTCAGACTCAAATTTACGGTTATATAATATTTGGTGAATTAATAATTATTATTATTATCAATTTTTTATTATCTTTTTTATCTCACATTAGAAAGGTATGTCAGCCCCACCATCCCCTGAGCCAAGTAACAACATAATATAAACTTAAAAGCTTCATTGAAATAATAAAGTTAAAATTAATAATTTTCTTTACACAAAATAAGTTGTTTATAATCGTTTTACTATAATAGCAGTCGTTAACACCTGACACCGTGAAGGTTGAAGACATTATTGCAATCCCCTTTGACTTGTGCGTAAAATGATTGTGATTAATGAACCATAATGCCTCCAAAAATTATATTCTTGGGATATAATATTAAAATACGATCAATATTCAGTCAACTCAGCTAACTAAAATTTCACACTGAGGTTAACTTTAACAGCTGGGGAAAAAGCATTAACTATGAGTTATAATACCTATAAAATTAATCATTTTGGAAAAAAATCGACATTATCCGGATTTTTGGTATCGGAAGACTGTCAATTATTTGAAAAAAAAAAAAATTTTTTTTTTCTTCTTCTTAAATAAATTTAAAAAAAAACTTTTTATATTTTTTTTACTAAAAAATAGTAACACGTAAAATATATTTACAAAACTTGATTGCCAAAGCAGTAAATTTTCTTCGTAAAAATGTTCTCTACAATATTAGAGGTATGATTAATCACTTCTTTTGATTGTAGTCGCTCCTTGGCGTGGGTATGAACTAGCAGCACGCACTGTACAGTTTGAAACCAAGTTATTTTCTTATCAAGATTAAGGTGTGATTACTTTGCAACACTATTACCAAATAACCACACATAAGAATGGAATCTTCTATGTCTGAAAGTCAGATTTATCTGGATATTATAATGTGGATCATAAAATATCTGGATTTGATAGGTCCAAAACTGACTTAGTAATTAGGAATCTTGTTGAATTTTCTGTTCAACGGTCCATTGCTAATAAGATTAAAACTGTGCTATCAAAGTGAAGAGAATTTAAATAATTTTACAGGTTTGACGAAGGATAATAAGATTAATCAAGTGATGCTGAACAAAAGCTGAAGGGATATTATATTTTCACCTTGTAATCTTTTATGTTTTAATCTCTTTGGTCTTACGGGTCCCACTTTTTCATTTTTCATTTTTTTATGTTTCATTTTTTTTAAAGCCGGCAGTTAGGCTGACGGTCCACTTGATGGTAGGTTATATTACCTACTAATATATATTTTTTATCAACGGGGACGAAGTCGCGGACACCAGCTAGTATGAACTATTTCTGCAGGTGTTTAGGTTTAATATATAATTTTTTTCTGTTTCCTAGAAATCATTACCAAATGGACGTTTTCTAGTTTAGCAGTAATAAATATAGATAGCAAAACTCTGTTAAAATTGAGGTCAATAAAGCTCAAATTAAATTAAGTCCGCTGAATAGTTTCCAACTGAATCTGTATGCTGCCAGTACAAGGTTATGTATGATGTCTAAATTAGGTCAAGCGACGAGCTTTAGAGAGCTTGTTAGCTTATTTAGTGATCTTGATTCTCATCGTGATAGACAGATTTATATGATCTATGATAATACTGATAATTGATTATTCGATCAAGTTTAAGCTAAATCTGATAAAATTTATATGACAGAACATTTGTTTTTAGTTTTAAATACATTTTAAAAGTCTTATTTTTCTGGGTTGGTTTACGTTTTTGTATATTAATAAATGAATCAGATTTTGGTCATTTTGGATGCGAGGTTTTTGATCGGCAAATTAGTGAACGGTACGATATAAACAATATAAATATTGAGAAATAAATATTTTTTGATGTAGGTAAAAAAATTCAGATATTTTTAGTACTGCTGATAAATTTATACCACAGTTAATTAATTTTTTTTTCTTTCATTTTTTTCTTGGTCAGTATTAGAATTAACTTTTTTACAAATATATCCTCGCCTTTAGAATCTATTCACATGTTTATGTTATTTTTTTGTTTATTCAGCCTTATTTTGTTTTTGTAATTTATGTTTATTGTTTATTCAGTTTTTTATGTCCATATGTTTTTTTTTTCGTTTATGGGGGAGGCCTAGGTCCAGCACTGGACGTCCTACGGCTGAAACAATGGTGATGATCCAGCTGAACTCTATTTTGGTGGAACAGTAAATAAATAAAGAGACACAACGAACGTTTATCATTATATCGATTTACACTTCCCTGTTTCTAGTAGGTATTAAATTGCCGATTTATGTGTGAAGCATTAGGGGCACGGCACACACTACAAAGCCAAGCGGTCAAAAGGTTAAGTAATTGCAAATATTAATATCAAGACGTAAGAGTGTTTACATACGTTCGCAATAACATTAGTTAAATTATTAGGAGTTAATTTTAAGTTATTCTTAAATTATTTTCACATTGAAATATTACATCTTTCATTAAGTATAATAATTAACTACTCCTGGAAATATTATAATGTAGCTTAAGCTGAATAGCGTGCAACGCTTGCCCTAGATTTCACAGTTTGAAGTTTTGCAATATACACGAGAAAAAATATGAACCGTGAACTCAATTTTGTACATTACTAGCTGGTGCCCGCGACTTCGTCCGCGTTCTGGATGAAAGGTACCCTATGTCCTTTTTGGAGTCCCAGACAACGTGTATGCAAAATTTACAACGCCATCTAGGGAATTCTGTTTGAAGCAATGTAGTACTCTAATTCATCTAAAAGTTAACAGATGGCACTACATGTTATAAAATTACGTGTTAATAAAATTAAAGCTGCTGCCCGGGACTTCGCCCGCGTAACTTAGTAAATTATGTACTTAAACCTTCCTCGAGAACCACTCTACCCATTAGTGAAAACCGCATTAAAATCCGTTGCGTAGTTTTAAAGATCTAAGCATACAAAGGGACATAGGGACAGAAAAAGCGACTTTGTTTTATACTATGTAGTGATGGTATTCTCGACATCTCAGAAACATAAGGAATAAGGATGTGCAATTCTGCTGAAAACACGCTGAAAATGACTTAAACCAAAGTTAAAACTTTCAATTTTAAATTGACCCAAACTCGCTGTATCTTTGATGTATATATATCTTAAAATATTATATATACGAATGTGAGTGTGTTTGATTGTTACCCTTTCACGTCATAATTACTAAACCAATCATCGTGAAATTTTGCGTACACGTTGTAGAAGGATCATCTAAAAATTATAAAATCAACTAGTGTTTAAGCTGTAATAAGAAGGGGGCATGGGGAAAGTCGGCGCAGAAGCAAGTAAATGAAATATAGTTACAATGAAATATTTTGTGTAAAGTTTCAGGCGATTTGTTGCGATGTGACGTCGGAGCGCTGCAGTGGGTGGCATGCCGGGCGAGGGCTGTGCGCGGGCTGCGGCCTCGCTGGCCGCGCTCGCGACTCTTCTCGCGCTTTCAACACCATTATGCGCAGCTGATGACACCGCAACAGCCACACCATTCGGTAACTTTTTATCTATATCTACTATACTATCGTCATCTATACTATATATTTAAACCGGGCGAGCGCTGCGCGCGGGCTGCGGCTTTGCTTAAAGTGAACGGTTTGTTTTTTTGTTTGAACGCGTTAAACTCTGGAACTAAACTCTGGAACTACTAGTCGGATTTATAAATAAATTTATAAATCCGACTCCTTTTTTCATTTGAAAGCCTTGAGGAAAGCTATAGGCTATTTAGGTAGTATTACGCTATTACCCTTAGAAGCCGAGACGGATACTTGAAACGAATATTATTATAAAAAAATATTTAGGGAGAGCGAGTAAATAAAAAATAAATAAAAAAAATCTACTTATTAAATTAATTAAATTAAATTTATTTTCTCTGCAAATTACAAATAGATTTGATTTTGACCCCTACACTAAGCACAGCTTGTGTCGTAGGGGTCAATTAGTAAATTGATAAGACAGTAATACTCCGACTCCACGCTCCAATATGTCTGCGCAGTTAAATTTATACAGTGAAATCCGCACAAAAAGAAGCCACACTGTCTGGGTAAACACGCGCAGTCTTACGGGTTGATCCAAACAGTTCTACTATTAGTTTACCCGTGTAAGTCTCATTAAACTGTGTGAAGAAGCTTTTGTACTAGAAGAACTTTATGCTGCTTGTTTAAAAAAATACAACAGGTAAACAAACTTAGAAGCCAGTGAAGAAAAAAGGTGTTTTTACAGAAAAACATACATTTTACCTCAACTTAATATTGGATTTGACATAAGATTCGGTGGTTTCTGATAATATGAAGAGATATAGATATATTTAATGTGTTGAGATCAAATAAATTTTTTTTTATCTTTGTTTCTTAGACCCGTCATCACGCGGAAAGAACATGTATGGCGACCCATGCTCTACGGTAAACGACTGCGGATACTTAGACTCGGTTTGTGATGACATCATGAAGATCTGTCGTTGTCACTCCAGTACACCAGCAACGAACCACGTGGACAAGTGTGGGAGACGTGAGTAAATTTTCTTTTACTTTTTGAGGTAGATACTCAGCAACAATCACGTCGCACAGCTTGTGGATCTGCAAGTGTTATAGAGGATTAATTATATTAACAATTGGTTGAGCGCCTGCGCACACCAAAAATTATTAACAATGGGTTAACCA
This sequence comes from Synanthedon tipuliformis, assembly GCA_947623395.1. Classification (NCBI taxonomy): domain Eukaryota; kingdom Metazoa; phylum Arthropoda; class Insecta; order Lepidoptera; family Sesiidae; genus Synanthedon; species Synanthedon tipuliformis. The sequence goes on along the minus strand of OX392415.1, from coordinate 10,261,595 downwards.
TTGTTAATAATTTTTGGTGTGTTTTAAGTATGGCGCGGGGAGATTAGGGTCACAAACTAAATAGTTAGGCGCACCTTTCGATTTAAAATCTTTGATCACAACAAAGATGCTTACATTATAAAATAAATCCATTTTCTAGGTTTCTAGGCTAAGTATGTGTTAATAGTCAGCCAGGACAAACAATTTTGTAAGTATGTAAGTAATCCAAAAACAAAAGCAATCTTATTTAAGTGTAAAATAAATGATTTATTCCATACATCAAGATGTTCCTTAACACATCAGTGGGAGAGCCTGCTTCATTCACAAGAGACTCGTAAATCAACGCAAGACATGTTTATCTCTGTTTGATAAATTGTTTATGAAACGGTTGCCCATTTATAAACTCCACAGTACTTTAACATTTTATATAATACATTATATAAACTTTAATATTTATTTTATATAGGTATATTTTTATAACACTTACTAGCTGACCGTTGTTTGGCGAAAAAATTAAAAAATAGTTTTTGGGGTGGACCACCCTTAACATTTAGGGGTATACAAAATAGATGTTGGCCGATTCTCAGACCTACCCGATAAGCACACAAAATTTCATCAAAATCGGCTCCGAAACCACCGATTTGAAAAATTCTCTCATTGTTTGGAAGCTAGTAACATAGGCTATATTTTATAAAGTTACGCGAGCGAAGTCGTGTGCAACAGCTAGTTTTTCATAAATACATTACTTGCCCACAATGTACTTACAATTTCCAATGAGACGCCGTAAAAAAGTTACAAGTACTTTATTAATATTTTCCACATGAGTAATGCTGTTGTAGTTTGAACGACTTTTCATTTCTGAGAAATTCATTATTAATGTTGTTCGAAGTTACTCGCGAGTGTAATTTTGCACTTAGTAATAAACTTTGTTAATCGTCGAAGCGTGTAATAACTTTTTTTTATTTATTTATGCCATGATATTTCTTTAATAATTTACGGTAGGTATTTACCTATTTTGATCCATTTTGGCAATTGAGGACCTTTTGCAAGTGAATTAGAAATTAACAAGATGATCCTATACACTATTTCAAAGATTTCAAGATAATATATATTGGTAATATATCGGATATATATAAGATATAAGTAATATATTATAAGATAATAATACAAGACTTACGATAAATCGAGAAAATATCACCATTTGAGTAAAGTTTGTCTTTGTCATTCATAATCGGCGTGAAGTTACAAATGAATTCTATGAATCGAATTATTACGAAATAGTTTCAAAAGAAACACTTTTAATCGTCCCTCTACTTTTACTGGACTTTCGGAAAAAAATTGTCAAGGTTATGACGATCCTGAAATAAAAACCAAAAAGAAACTTAGGATACCACATTTTTTTGTTATCTTTAAAGTAAAATAATGTTTGAACTTATAAATAAGTATACTTTGTTTAATAAGAATAACCTACAATGCTTCTATTTCTCTTACTTAATGCAAAACTTGTTTATCTGATATCGTTTGTCATTGATAGCACTTTAATATGGGAAAATATATCTAAAAGAAGTTATACAGCATATAAATTATTTATATAAAATTTTAGCAATGCAATTATAAACAGCAAATGGGAAAAATGCATTCATACCTAACTTTGATTAAAGGAATTAAAAATAGAATTAAATAGTAGTGCAAATATTAGTAGTCTATGCTAATTAAAATAAATGAATATTTAAAGTAGTGAAGCTTGAAAATTGCATGTTATAATTCCCATTGGAGGAACTATGAGGTGGGTCGACGGGAAATCCGCCGATCGATGCAACCAAAGCTGCATGTCGCGTGTCGCTGTCCACGTAATGGAACTGCGCTCTGTTCCATCACAAATAACTTTCAAATGTTTGCACAATACAAAGTTTCTTTGCTAATATAACGTCATTTAAATAAGAATGAATTAATATTTTCAACATTTTTTAAACTTCACAAAAAAGTTGTGTACAAAAATGTTGCAAGTTGGTTAACAAAAAAGCAACTCATCTTACAATCATTATTTATCAACAACTAGTTGTTAAAAGTATAGTTGTTAAAATAGTATTAAAATAAATTATAATAGTTGTTTCAAAACTATCTTTAATTAGTATTCTATACTCAGGCTAATTCCTCTTGTATGGTGCATTACATTTCTTTCAGATTTCTAGGAATATATTTTTGTACAGTATATTTAATTATACTTGTAAAAGTTTTTTAACGTACACATTCGTTAAGAAAGGACCTTTGAAAACTTTTCTTTGGGAGTTAAGATACATTTGGGCACATTTATTTTTTTTCAGCTGCGGGCGTGAATGAATCGTGTACTTTCAACGAGCAATGTGAGGAGGTGGTAATGAAGACCGAATGTAGGAACGAGCGATGCGCCTGCAAATACGAGATGATAGCCGAAGTTTCTGTGGACGGTGTTGTGGTTTGCAATCGTAAGTTATATTATTTATATGGCTGTCAGGATGACTGTCAACTCGATGGCAGGTGCCACCGTCGCCTAGCCAATGATAGCTGCGCAATATAATAGAATAAATAAAGGGTGTTAGACAAGCTAAGAGAAACAATAGACATACAATACAACAGACAATAATCTGTTCAAATACATGAAATAACAAAAGTGCAGTAAGCTGTTATTTCACACTACAAAAAATTAAATACAAAATAATTTAAATTACCAAAAATTAAGCCTGGGTACAAAAAGGGTGTAGGGGACCTCCTATTAAGTATAAAAATACTTGTATATACTTGTATAAACCCCAAATAAGTGCTCCCAAGGCTTTAAGACCGCAGAACGTAATGAGCAATGCAAATTTTAATGAAAATTTTTAACCCAGTAAATAATCACTGATTTTGTAATTTTTCAGCCGAGAAAGAAGTGGACATATCGACTAAAACCTTGGACCCGGCTATGATAGGCGTGCTGGTTGGCATGGCGTTGATGTTCGTCATCATTTGCGTTGTACTTCGATTATTTAGCAGGTAAACCCAATTTATTACCATAAAATTTTAGGCCTTTTCTATATAGTCATACCATGTCTTTATGGCATATAAGAAACTTTCAAATAAACATACAAACCCTTAAAAACTACTAGATTCTCAAATATTTATTTTCAATGTTATGGATGCTATTTCGTTTAGCAGTTTCCTATTTTTTTTATACGATGCCTTTAGGATAGAATTTACTCAAATCTTATAGAACATTTAGTAAATACAGTTTCATAAATTATAAGATGTATATTGTTTTTTTTAATAATTTCTAAATTAAAGTCTATATTATTTAAATATCTCCTGTTTCTCACACTCTCCTTTCATTTTTTTAAATTTATTTATTTAGATTTAGATTATATACAGCCATAAATTTAAAATATATATATTAGATTATATATAAATAGGCCTAAAGAATCATAAAAAAATATATATTTACTTATCTATTTAATTCAAAAAAGAAAAACAAAATTTATAAATATTCCCAGTAGTTCGGTTGACAGTTCGGTTGACCGAACTAGTGAGACTTTTTTTTCCCAGTACTTCGGTCGAAAAAATCAACCGAAGTAGTGACGTTTGTTTTAATTGTTTCCGGACATTCGAATTCAATGACCATTCATTTTTAAACAATGAAGTCAAGTTATAAGTGCACTACTGATACTTAGTAGTATTTTTATGTGAAAACAATAAGTATTTATTGTTTAGTAATGTTATTGTTTATTCACATTTCCAGGGCGAGATGGCGGGAAAATCGCACCATTTTCAACACACCGAATCCTCGTTTGATGAATGTTTCTCTACTTAGAGATTCGAAGTTGCTACATTCACAGGTATTTTTTTTATTAATTAATTATTATAAGTCCCTTAATTAATTTATGTTGAAAAATTTATTAACAAATCGTAATTATTTACACACGTTTGGTCTAGTGGTTAGTAACCCTAGCTGTTAACCAACGGTCGCGGGTTCGAATCCCGCTAGGAGCAAATGTTTATGTGTTACATTTACCTTTGTACCTGAGTCATGGATGTTTGTATCTATAATATGTATGCATTTACAAAAATGAAAAGTAATCTATGTGGTATATATAAACAGTCTAGTATCCATAATACAAGCCTATAGTTGCTTAATTTGGAACTAGATGATGCTGTGTGGAATGTGTGAAGATATTTATTTATTTATATATATATATTTATTTATTTTCAGGATCGCCGTGGGTCTCGCGTCAGCATGCGGCCTCCATCCAGACAAGCAAGTCAACAAGAACTTAGACCTCATTCGCCCAGTCCAGGTATAGTCTTTTCCAAAATTCACATCTCTATACTTCATCCACGATTCTTCTTATATATGCTTTTTATTATGTCTATCATTATGTTTAAAAATATTTGTATAGTTTTTGACATATATTTTTTTAACAAACTAAGTAATTATTGCGGCGCAATTCAAAGCTTGTTAAGCTTTTTATGCTGTAAAACTTGCATATGAGAACATTTGGCAGCGAAACAGCAGCTAATTTAAACCTAAATAAAATTTGAACTTAAAAAATAATAAATAAATAGACTTTTTGGTGCTATTGAAAAATATTGATAATAAACTCATTGAAAACATTATTTTGTAAGAAGAAGCCTTTTTCTGAAATTGCTAACAGCTTTAAATTTATATTTTTTTAATTAAATGAAATTTTCGAAAGTAATTTCATGTGCTGTTAAAAAACTAAAATAATCTTTATTAGGTACAGCCTTCTTCTACTTTTCCTTTAGCATACAAAATATTACCTATTTTTTTTTAATCAAAAGCAATTAAGTGGTTTTTTTTATTATTGAATTAATTCATTCATATAATTTGGATACAGAATTGCGGTATTTTTTAACAAAATTTACAAAAATTACGTGAATATTTTATTTATTATTTACAATTATTTATGAGCCTCGCTCGATTAAACTCAGTTTTTCTTGTATCGTCTTCTTTTTTTTCTTCATTATACACCAGATATTGTTACCCTTACTGAGCTAACATTCATATTTATTTCATCTACCGACAGCACGACATCACCAAAGTCATCAGCTACACCGAAAACCCTCAGGTTACTTTGAATATTACATTTTGCTTCCTCTGCGAATTCATATAATTTTTTATTTCCCAGTGGACGACTAAGTGCGAATGAGGTAGACGGATTAGGTAAGCAATTAGCACTGGCAACACTAAGTTTTAATTAGGCCTCACACTAAAACCTAGTTATAGATGTTACACTGATTGTTGTCTACCTCATTGCATTTGTCGGTGTTCACAGCACGAAATATGTATACACCCCACACCTTGTATATGGTCCAAAAAAATCTCACTTCATTTGTATTCTAAGATTGATAGATTTATTGACTTAATCTTAGATTAAAATAAGATCTTCTTTATTAGTTTGTAGGTACTTTTAGTAAAGTTTAAAAGCCATCGATATCTGCATGATAGATTTATCATAAAAAGTAAAAGACATTTTCAGACTGACTAGGTTTCTTCGGACTTGCTTCCCCTTGACGAATGCAGAAAAGTAATTAATTTCTTTCTACATTATGAGGCATAATAGTGGGCTGTTTTTGATGTTTATGATTTTTGACAGTTGTCAAAAATAAAAGATAATAGATGTCACGGCGATCTAATTCTTGTAATGCCGTAAATAATTAATGATAATTTCACGAAAACAGTCTCATAACGACCAAGTAAGATTTATAAAAGTCGAAACAACTAAGGCTGGATTGCACCAATACGCTTGGCTGTTGTTTTTGTTAAAGTTAACTTTAAAAGTAACATTAAAGATGGCGATAGAATTTAACGTAGGTATGTATGTTGCACAATTATATTATCTGTCACTGTCAAAGTTTTTACGGTTTTCGCACTCGCAAATTGGAAACATTATCGTTATCACTGTCATTGTCAGGAGAATTGGATTCTCATCTTATATCACATTTCTTTATTAAGACTAAAGACATTTAAGGTTATTTTCAAGTAAGACGTAATTTGTCATACATAAGATCGGTACGTAGGTTCATTGACCGATATAAATTAAATCGAGCAGTTATAGTTAATTCTAGTTTTGACGTCATTTTAACCTTTGTTAAAATGGTGCAACCGGTAACCAGAGATTAACATTTTAATAAGAGATTTGATGTGTGGTTTGTCTTTGTTAGCGTTATAGGTACATGGTGCAACTCACTCTAAGTTGAACTATTTTTTGCATTACCAAAAGCGGCCTGTTATCATGACACTACTATACATAGTCTAGCATCGGACTTAATCACTTGCCTGTCCTAAACTTCTCTCTAGTTGTTCTATAACGACTTTCATTAAATTAGACACATTTTTATAATTAGAATTGACACTTGCAAATTAGAACCGAATTTTGATTCGTGACTAAGCAAAAGCATGGTGTTTCGATCATCTAGGCCTAGCCAGATCATGCTAGGCTTGGCTGAAGCATGCGAAAGCAATCAGTAGATAATGTTACACTAAATATTGGATAATACGTTTCAGGGTCTCGTCGCGGTTCCAGAGCGAGCAGTGGCTCACTGAGGTCGGCAACAGTCCGTTCGCCGACCGCACCGGGACCTACATCTGTCACAGTTGAAATAAGAGCTCCAGACTCTTAAACCAAACGTTTAAAAATCGGACGTAGAAATATCTAAAAACCGAATGTAAAAAGAGTTTATGAATGGGACGTCTAAACGATTGAAAATAATGTTGAAATTAACTATAAGCTGATTGAGACAAAAGTCACGCGTGCACCGAATAACAGAATTTATTTATAGCTTATTTCTACCACACATTGAGGGATGTTAAAGTAGTAAAAGAATCAGTCCAAACGTTTACAATATTTGTGATAATATTTACTTACTTAACAGTCGTTTAAAATTAGGCTTATATTCATCGTTAAAATTAAGATAATCTAATAAATCAATATGAAAAAAATGTAATCGCGCACCGTACACCTCACAATAAAAGCCACTTAAGAAGTGCCTCTACGCATATGGAAACTTTTTTGTCTCTCATCCAGTATAAAGTATAATCATAAAATATTTAGGTGTTTAAGCTGATTTATTGAAAATTATTATTGACTCAGTACACTATATAGATTTACAGATACCACATTCAATTTAGATCATACACGAGAACTTAAGTCACATTTTCTAGAGTATCTATTAGGTTATTAGCACAAATCAACGATATTATTAGTATAATTAAGATTAATTAAGGATTAAATTTAGCTTTTTTAGCGTTAGTGTGATCGCTTTTTGCCAATTTAACAAATCGATTATCTAGATAGAACCTACGCATTGTTTCTGAATCTCCTATTTAGTCCCTTGTTAGTTTATACTAGAGTTTGTGATTCCCTGCCTTAGAAAATATAATAGCTAATAACTTCGAGTCGATGTAGGCGATGTAGTACCAAAAATATAATTACGGGGACCATCTCTCTGTGTAGGTGTGAATTACATTATGATTCGTGAACATTGTAGCGAATCTGTTGAGAAATGGAGCTTTCAAGCCGCTTTTTAATCTAAGACTAACCTTAAGGGCGGGTGTTGTAATATTTCGTTTACCTAACGTTTTTAAGCGAGTGAGAGTTGTGAATCGAGGTTAAGAATATTTCATTTTTATCCATATAAAATGTTTACTAGATTAACGTGTAAAAGGGGGAATTTACACGGAACAATGAATTTATGCACTATCAAAAGCTTCGACCAAAATATATGCAAAGCGCACAAGCATGAGTCGAGTAGATGTTAAAAAGCGATTATAAATTAATAATTAAAATTAAAAACATTACCATTAAAATGTGTCGAGACCGTGCACCGATTAAGGGGAATAATTGAGGTATGGTCTCGTACAAAAACTCATCGATCACATTTGAAGCAAAATTAATTAAAAGTATTGGTATTAAGCTAAATGTAATTGAACAAAAAATGTGCTCACATAATAATAATTTTGAACACTGTGCTAAGTTATATTATCTACTGGAAATTTATGCTGTAATTTAATTATATAATCTTTTATTAAAACCTATACTTCCAATATTAGAGTTTCATTTCTAACATTATTTAATTTTCTTCACTAATTAATATTATAGTTCAATCGTAACCATTCACTTAGAGAGGTTTTCCTTCTAGTTATCATACAATATATAAGTTCCTCTGAGGAACTAATTTTCACATTACAAACAATTTCAACGTCATTGTGGCTAATGCATATTATGCATTACATAAAGTCTTTAATAAATCATCCACGTATGTTTTATGTTTAGTTTTAGCTCGAGATTCAGCGGCCATTGGATATTTGAAAAATCTCATAATGGAAGGCAGCTTCTTTAGGCCTCCCACATATTGACAGTAAAATATACCTTGGGACTTTAATATAATAAATAATCATTGGTCTGAGAGTTATTTTACCTGACCACCTTTTGCTACTACAACTTACTATACTTAGAGTATGATACCAATGTAATCGAGTAATTATAATGTGGTTATAGTTAGGTATAAATTAACACAAGTAAGTAAATAAAAGTTAAGTTGGAAATCTTTTGAGTTGGAGTAAAATTGGTAACAAAAACTTAATTAACAGAAATATTTTTATTAATATAGATTTTTAATAAAAAAATACTAGAAAACTCGGTGAAAATCGTACCACCTAAAAGTGATTTACCTAACACTTTATTGTATCCTCAAAAATGTGAAGAAATCACGAGTAGTGTACATAACGATTTTGTTTTAATATTATTAATGATTGATATAAAATATAGAAGTAGGTATAATGAGTGTTCTAGAATCTAGATCATTAGAATTTTGTGATAATGTTAATAATAAAATTTACGCGAATTTGATCCGTAAATACCTGCTTTATTTTTTGCGATTCAAATTTTCAAAAGAAAGAATAATATAATATATTATGTTGGAAACAATATATTATATTATACAATATACCACAATGTTAGTTTTTAATTGAGAAACACGTCATTCGGTGTCCGCTCTCCACTTTTAGCCACATCGCTCCAGGACAAGATGGGGTTCGCCCACGCATTAAAATTCAACCGTGACCTCCACTACAAGAGTCCCTTAAGGACTCCGTTCAATGCAAGAGTCGAGGCGGAGCGGAGGCACGGCGGCATCGTTCACAAAGGAGGCGACCAAGAGGAGAGCCTCTTTTATATTTTCTATGAAGTAATCATTTACTCTCGCTCATCTGCCTCAAAACAGATATGCCTCGCCAATTCCAACGACCATTACATTGGGTAGGTACGTTACAAAGTATTTGAATGCATAAGGGCTTCATTCATAATAAATATGGTTTTGGGTTAATATATGTTTTTTTTTGTAATAATATAAAAGATAAACTAGTAAGAACCTAATATCATAAGTATCCTAGGGTATCTGCCAGAGAATGATGTTTTCTCGAGGCCGATCAGACTTCATAGATTTAGTAGGTATGTATTGTATGTATATTTTATGTATATACTAGGTGTCTATTCGAAAGATAAGTATGTAAAAAGTAAAATTATAAAGTAATTAAATAAATACTAACCATGCATAACCAAAAAGACAACCAAATGATAATATTATTGTGGTGCCCTCTTACCAATTTTGTATGAATTAACCATTAACCGAGACTGAATGCAATTTTGAAAAGGTTATCTAGATGGCGTTGACTTTGTTGAAAGAAAAAAATTGACGAAATACAGGAAGCTTCAAAGAATTAGTTATCCTCAAAGTATCCATCATAGTTATGATCTGTGGATTAAGTATAATCATTTGTAGTCTAGTCTCCCATAAGATTACCGCCCAGCTCCCGGTGAAAAATGAGAAAAGAAAAGTGAAAAATACTATATGAGTAAAAGGTTTGAATAAATGTATACCTATAGAAAAGAAACGTGGATGAAGAGAAAGATGTACCTTTTTTCTATTGTAATCCAATTGTATTATAGCTTTGCCTCAGATTTACGTATATTTCTATTAATAAGTAGGTAAAATTATTAGGTTGTATTGCTGGGGATTATTGTGATATTTGTAAGGATTACGTCCTGTGATTAGGTAGATATTAGTAATTGTCTCCTACTATACAAGCACAGCTTAGTGTGGGGATCAATGTTAACTTATGGATAATTATCAACTTTGAAAATCTATACTTAGGTATATGTAATATAATGGTACGAGCTGTGTCTGAATATAATTTTTTTTTTTTTTTCAAAAAAATCAATTTGTACATACGTACATGTTGTACTTACAGCGAGGCAATTTGGGATTTGGTTGTAATGGGAAAGGTAATTTACATTTCAGTCAAAATGGGAAACAGGCAATTTGGTATTTGGTTGTAATGGGAAAGATAATTTACATTTCAGTCAAAATGGTAACTAGGCAATTTGAGATTTAGGTGTAATGTGAAAGGTAATTTGCATTTCAGTCAAAATGGGAAACATGCATTTTGGGATTTGGTTGTAATGGGAAAGGTAATTTACATTTTAGTCAAAATGGGAAACAGGCAATTTGGTATTTGGTTGTAATGGGAAAGGTAATTTAAATTTTAGTCAAAATGGGAAACAGGCAATTTGGGATTTGGTTGTAATGGACCGGAAGCAATATCTAATACACTGTATCAGGTAATAATACCAAACTTGAATGTGACGTTACAATGAAGTGTAACTAATGTTAATCAGAACACAAAACCCTGTTATAGTCAGGATATTTGCATTACGCCAAAATTTCTAAAGTCCATTAATTTAATCGCTTAATTAAATTATCTGTGAGCAAAACTCATCACTAAACCCAACTAAATAATTACAATACAACGGCGTTTATTAATTAATAATATCAAGATGGCGTTAGCTTATGTTTGATGTTTACGCACAAATTAATCTATCGTTATGAATTGAAGGTCATTCCGTAGAGTTATTTCATTCATGTAATATTCATTGCTCGATTGCATAAATTACGACAGAGCCAGTTTCAATATGGATGCTAATTTAGTTATCGCCGGAATTAATAAATTAATCTATACCTATAATTTGTTTAATGTTGATATTTAATTATAATATTGTTTGTTTCAATATCTAGAGATGTTGTCTCGTATCTATTACTGAGAAATTTTGAGAATCCTTTTGAAAAATTGTTGGCGTTGATATTTCAACATACTTAGATCGAGCGTAGAATAATTTCATTGAGGAGGCAACACTCGTGTTACAAAAACAAGAAATCTAAACTTTATCTTCGTTTATCTTATCTTTGTTTATTTCTATATCTGTTAGATCAGACTTATCATCTGGTAAAAAACTCATAAACTCAAACACTTCTACATCGATTTTGAAAATTCTTTTAACTCTAGAAAGCTATATACATTATCAGCGAGTGACATAGGCTTTATTTTTAAGCCACACGGACGAAGTCACTTGCAACAACTAGTAATGTAAATAATGCAATCAATTTCTTTTAGCAAAGCTCCACCCACCAGCTAGTTATTAATAAATAATTAACAATGTGATTGTTAAATAAATCGATAGATGACGTTACGGCGTGCATCAAACTATTAAAAATCAGTAAATTAATTACATGATCAATTAGCAATTAATTGCTCACGAAATTCTGAAGTTAATTAAATATTTTGAGCATTTTAATATATTTTGTAGGCTTTTAAATAATAATATGTGCTTTATTACAATAAAAGCACTTAGATATTATACGAGTATGTTTACGATTATTTATTCGTTTTAATTCTTTATATTTCTAAATCAGAAATAACAATTATATTTAAGAAAAGTAAGTAAGTATATGGAAATATTAAGAATCTATACTAATATTATAAAAGGAAAGATTTGTTTGTTTGAATTGAATAGTCTCCGAAACTGCTGAACCGATTTGAAAAATTCTTTCACTGTTGGGAAGTTACATTGTCAGGGAGTAACATAGGCTATGTTTTATAAAGTTACGGCGACGAAGTAGCGTGCAAAAGCTAGTATTATATAATGAAGTCGCTGTCCGCTTCTGTCTGTTTCTCATTTAACTTCTTCTAAACCAACTAACGGATTTTAATACAGTTAGTGGCAACAGAACTCAAGTCTAACTAATGGAAAGAACAATAAACGACGAAAGTTTGTGTATATAAATTGCAGAAAAATTGCATACATGTGAAGCCGGGAGCGGGTTGGTAGTTAAGAATATATTTAAAATAGACTAAATATTCAACAAGATGTCCTTTTTCTAAGAAAACTCTTTTCTAAATGTTTAATCCAACTGCGAATATCCAAGTCCAATTCTAAAAATCATGTCAGAATAACAGATCGAATTAATTTATTAGACAAAACATTTGTTCGGGCAAATTTATTATAAAAAGGTCCCTGTAACCCTGATAGAGGAATCCAATATGTTAAAAAGGTTTCCGTTGTTCTAACTGGTACTGAGTTTAACATAAATCTGTTACGTGTACGAAAAGTCGTGTAAGATTGCAAAAATTCAAATGGGATTTTCTAAAAATATAAAGTTCTATAAATAAAAAATATTTAGGACGTGATTAAATAAACAAATATACACAGATTGCAACACGAGAATATATTATAATTATTTACAATTACAATATAAAAATTTATATGATACAATCAAATCGATGACAAGAATGAAAAAGCAAATTATAATATGTGACATTAAAAATAGTGACATACAAAAGTAGAATGAATATAAAAATATATATTCATTCAATTATATAAAAAAAAAATATTAAAATCATAACCGATATTTAATTTTGTTATTTTAAATAATAAAACGTACATTTAGAACCTTTTAAATGAGTACCATGAAAGTTCAGATATCGGTAACATGGTTCAGGTTCAGCGGTAAAAAGCGCTATATATATAATAATATATACGAGGAAGCTTAGTGTATATAATTTGCACAAAAAATATTAAATCTCCGAGCAAAGCCGGAACAATATAATTATATAAATTACGTGTCAATTAAGGTCAACGAACTCCTAAACTACTGAACCGATTTTGATAAAATTTCGTAACTATGTGTAATTTGGTCCAACTTAAAAGATAGGATAGTTTTTAATTTGAACCGGGGCGAAGCCGGGGGCGTGTAGCTAGTATATAAATATATTATTATAAGCAAAGCCCGAATTAATACAACGAAACACAATGGTGGATCTCTTTCAAACAGTCTACCTTTAAATTTGTAGGACGCTTTAAATAAATGAAATTAATTGAAGGCAAGGTTTTACGGCGTAATAGGTCCAATTACTCATTTGTGAAATTAAATTTTGTGCCCTGACCTTGCAGACAAGATTACCGTGCGTTACTTCGCGTTTTATGACTTCATCTCTTTTTTTCTGTTACATTCCGTAGCAGTTTATATCTTCCAGAATATAAGAATTTTGTGTTATTTTTGCGCAGAAAGAATAATTTTCTTATTTAGGAAAAATGAAGTTATTATTTTATTATTACGTTTACAAAAACGTGTTAGCTATTTTATAATTTCGGTCACTATTGTCACCGTAAACGTTTGTATAAGACCCTAGGTTATTAACTTTATAATATAGGTCACAAATGCCACTTAATATATTTGTCTCGTTCAACGTGGAAGAAGTCGCGGGCACCAGGTAGTATCTAATAAATGAATCAATATAGAATTTTCGTCATTCTCCCTTTTTTTCATTTTGTATATTACAATAGGCGGACAGGCTGACGGTTCACTTGATAATAAATTGATACGGTCCTCTAAGAACACAAGAAATACCATGAAGGTGCGATGCCAAGGATTTGTTTAACTAGTTTAAACACCTCAGAAGAGAGATTGTGCCAAAGTAGGTACGCACGATCGGGAGAGGTTGTGGTGGTTGCCTTAGCACTCTGGCTTAGAGTTCCTGGGTTCGATTATTGGGAGCCCCAACTTGGGTAATAAACTTTTAAGAGTTGTCTCTAAACTGGATATAAGTAGTGTAATGTAGTGTAAGTAGTGTAATGGATATAAGTTGCGTTTCCCGGTTATTTGAACAGAACGTCTGGTGACAGTGATAACCGTAAAGTGTAACAAACAAACAAACAAACCAACTCACATTCACATTTATAATATTAGTAAGGATAGGCGACGGTAGCCACCTATATTACAATAAAGTGGATCACCAGCCTGTCTGAGGACTTTTAAAGATAAGTAGTGTAGACACTATGGCCTAACCATATTTGGGGCGGCTGAAGGACCACAGCTGTATATCAGCTGATGCGGGTGGATGTAATCCAATAGGTTTTGCGGAAAAAGGGATTAGCGGTAGCGGTGGTATGTGCACAACACGTACCTGGTATTTGCGGTGTTTGGAGTCCAGGAGCTGGCCGAACTGCTCTCGACGATGACTGCCAGTCCTATCTTCACTGATGTTATGCACAGTTCACAGATTTTAGGTATCACTATTTAGCAAGAAATTCGTGTTAATAGTAAAGCGGATGAGCGAAGCGGTTTTTGTTTCGATTTCAAAATGCAACTGAATGCGGGTGCGACGCGTCGATATACGACGCATGCGCGTCGACCATCTCCCTTCTCCTTCTACCACGGGCGAACGGTTGTGCACGGGAAAAGGAGAGGGATAGGGTCTGAAGCGGCGCGTACATCCTCCGGCGCCTTGAGAAACAGAGGTTTCTCAAAGAAAACCAAAGAGGATACTAAGAAAGAAGTTAATTATGGAGCGGGGTTAACTAAAGCGGACAAAGAAATTAAGAATTTAAAAATAGAAGAAAGAATAGAAAAAAAAGAATTAAGGAAATGTGGTATTAAATGCGGTATAAACTAAAGTGCGGTATTAAATTAAATGTGAAATAAATGCGGTATTAAATGCGGTATAAACTAAAGTGCGGTATTAAATTAAATGTGAAATAAATGCGGTATTGTTATTGAGACGGTAATGGACTCAATTTAACAATTGGTCTTTTCAGTAGACCATTTTGCGTTTTAACTAATGCCACTCTCACGACACCATCAGAGCCTGGATAAGTCTTTTCTACGATTCCCATTGGCCATCGTAAGGGTGGCGCATTATCATCATGCAGTAGCACGACAGTACCAATCTTAATATTTGAAACGTCTTTTAACCATTTTTGCCTGACTTGCAAATTATTCAAATACTCTAAATGCCATTTCTTCCAATACGAGCGAATCATTTGATCGAGTAGTGATTTACGCGTAAGAAGCGGCGTTGTAGAAAGCGGCGCAAGTGGCAAGTACTGTAAAGGAGAAGCCATAATAAAATGTGCTGGTGTTAAAGGCTCGGGATGCGGTTCTTCCTGCAAAATGCAGAGCGGGCGCGAATTCATAATAGTTTCAATTTGCGTTAAGACTGTTAAAAGCTCTTCGTAAGTAAGAAGTTGATTGCCAATAATGCGGTATAGATGCGTTTTTAAACTTTTTATATTAGACTCCCATATTCCTCCGAAATGCGGTGCTCGCGGTGGTAACATATGCCATTCGATACGGCGATTAACGAGCTCATTTGATAGTTGTTTATTGTACTCCGAAGAGTCTAAAAGATGATAAAGTTCGTTTAAATGAGACTTGGCACCAACGAAGTTGGTTCCATTGTCGGAATAGAGATGTGTTACTGGACCCCTACGTGATATAAATCTCTTAAAAGCGGAAAGAAAAGTAGCAGACGACAAATCTGATGCGAGCTCAATGTGAACAGCTTTAGTCACTAAACAAACAAATAAGCAAATGTATGCCTTTTGACTTCGCTGCCCACGACGTCTACATAGCGTAATATTAATAGGTCCAGCGTAATCTACGCCGGTATGCACGAAGGCTTTAGTCTCTTGAACTCGAAATGCGGGGAGGTTTGCCATTTTAGGCGTTTCAAACGAAGGAGAACTTTTAAAACAGAAGTTACAGTTATGTACGCGTTGGCGTATAACTGACCTTGAGGATAATATCCAATACTTTTGGCGAATCAAAGAACTAAGAAGAGTGGCTCCAGTATGGCAATTAATGCGGTGAAAGTGATCAATTATCAGGTAAGTAACATTATCATGTTTAGGCAGCAAAATCGGATGCTTTGCTTCCAAGGGTAAGTTTGCATTTGATAACCTACCTCCTATCCTAATCAATTTGTCTTCAGACATGAATAAATCTAATTTATTTAGCGGTGCAGAAGGTATATTACCTCTTTTTAGAGTATTTATTACGTGCGGGAAATGTGCGGCTTGAACTGCTCGCAGCAGATAATTTTCAGCGGTATGTATATGAGCGGTTTCTATATTTTTAGAGCGGGTTAGTATTCGTACAAATTGTAAAATGTAGACAATTATTCTTAATAATTTATTCCACAATGAGACTTTACTTGCAAGCAAACAGAGCGGTGATAATTCTACGGTATGAGGAGCGGTTGAGATAAAAGTCTTATTGTTAAATTCAGGCAAATCTTCGCATTTTTCAGGCTTGAAAGATTCTATCGGCCACTCTAGCACGGGTGTGTTCAGCCAAACGGGACCGTTCCACCATAACTCGTGAGTTAGCAATTGTTCTGGCAATAAGCCTCTAGACAAACAGTCGGCAGGATTATGCACTCCGGCTATATGGTAGAAGGTTTGCGGTTCTAGATTCTCCTGACATTTGGCTACGCGGTTGCTAACAAAAATATTCCACCGATGTGGAGACGAATGAATCCATGAGAGGGCGATTTTTGAATCCGAAAAGGCGTAAACATTCTGTATAGATGTGCGTGCTGAATAAGTATCGCAGACCAATCTAGTTAACTTTGACATTAAGACGGCGGCACAAAGTTCTAAGCGGGCAAGTGAAACTACTTTAACTGGTGCGACCTTCGATTTCGCACAGACCAAGCGAACCTGTACATGGCCTGTGGAGTCAGTCACATGTAAGAAGACTACACAGCCATATGCTTTCATACTAGCATCGGCGAAAGCAACTACACTTGTCGTACAACCCTGTGTTACGGCAACATGACGCGGTATTTTTAAAGCAGTAAGAAGTGGCAATTGCTCTCTGAATTTAATAAATTTAGCGGTTATATTTGCCGGGGGTTCGTCATCCCATCCGACCTTTTGAATCCAGAGTTCCTTAATTAGAAGTTTGGCATAAAGGATTACAGGTGCAGCGAAACCTAGCACGTCCCATAAGCGGGCGATTACAGAAAGAATTGAACGTTTTGTACATAACCGGTCATCATTATTGGTTTTAAAAACGAAAGTATCGTTTTCCGGCTGCCATTCTAGCCCTAATATTTTAAGAGATGCGGTTTTATCGAATTCTACTTGCTGCGTAAGTCTTAGCGGTTGCGGGATGCTCTCGAGCACCTTTTTTGAATTGCTCGACCATTTTACCAAATCAAAGCCTGCAGATTTAAACATATTAATTAATTGAGCGGATGCCTCGACAGCATCAGATTCATTTATAATTGAACTAGCCAAATCATCCATATAAAGTTCCTTCTCAGCTATGGCAGCTGCTACTGGATAATTGGTGCGTTCATCATTACAGAGTTGGCGCACGGTGCGCATTGCAACGTATGGGCTCGACTTAAGACCAAACGTCACTCTGTTGAACTTGAAAGTGCGAATAGGTTCAGAGGTGTCAAAGCGGAAAAGTATTTGTTGGTATTTTTGATGTTCTTCAGTTACACGTATTTGAAGATACATCTGCTTTATATCGGCGGTTACAGCAATTGGGAAAAGGCGGAAATTCAACAAAAGTAAGAATAAATCTGCTTGTAAATTAGGCCCGGTATGTAAAATATCATTGAGAGATACGCCATTATGGCATTGAGCACTTGCGTCTAAAACTACTCTGACTTTACTGGTTTGTTTGTCTTGTCTGATCACCGGGTGATGAAGAATGATATAACCTCCTTCAATTTCGTCCGATGACGATACTGGAGATAAATATTTATTATCTATGTAGTCCTTAATTGCGGCGTTATAGCTCAAACGTAAATCTTTGTTGTGGCATAGCTTGCGCTCTAGCGCTAATAAGCGACGATGAGCGACAGCGTAAGAATTCCCTAAGCTACTCGGATCCTTAGAAAATGGCAATGCGGTACAGTAACGACCTGAAGAGTCGCGAGATATTGTAGAAGTGTATATTTGTTCGCATTCTTCTTCAGACTGACTAAGAAATTTCTTTGCGGGAACTTCTTCTAACTCCCAAAATTTAGAGAGAGAAGCGTCTATATTATTCTCAATACAAGTAAGGAACGAAGCGGTAGGTGAGCGTTGAAGTGCGGTTAGATCGCCCTGAACTGGCGAAGCGGTATTAGCGGCGGTGTCACCCATGAACACATAACCGAACACGGTTTCAATAGCGGGTGGAGCGGGCGGCGCAATAATCTTTCCACTAAGAAGTATAAATGGAAATAATTTTGCTCCTAATACGAGTTCTATCTCACTCGGTATATGCCAGAAAGGATCGGCAAGCGGTATGTCTGCTAAATGACTAATGATAGATGTATCAACATAGTCGACAGGAAGTCGATCGGTAATGCAATCGATAACTAATGCGGTTAAATTAAAACTTTGCTTGTTATTTTTAGCGGAAATCATAAAATTGACATAACCTATAATAGGTCGAGAAGTTAAACCAACACCCTTTAAGACTGAATTCGAAAGCGGTATAATATTTAAATTAAGTTTTTTGCAACAGTTTACAGTTATTAAATGATTCTGTGAAGCATTATCAATAAGACATCGAATAGTTTCTTTAATATTTTTATCGTTATTATATGCGTAAATACTCGCAGTAGAAAGAATAACTTCAGCGCGGTTAGTACAAGATAACGTGGTACAAGGCGGTAACTTAGTTGCATATACGACAGGTGAGCGAGCGCAAAGCGATAACACCTTGGTACCGGGCGTCGATGCCGACGCGACGACACAACTATTATTATTATTCGCTGTATGATTCGTAGGTATGTCCTGTACGTCGTACCTAGCTGTCCGGTCTGCCGCGGACGACACGTTTTTATTTTTAATAATACCTAAATGTAGCAAGGTATGATGTCTCTTTTCACACTGTTTACAACTATATTTCGAATTACAATGTAACACTGAATGGGTCAAACTAAGGCAGTTTACACACCCTCGCTTCGATTTAATAAATTCGATACGATTTTTCGGTAACATTGATTTAAATGCGGGACAAGTATATAAATGATAATGTTGCGAGGTATTACACATAGAACACAAAAAGCTTCTGTTGTAATTATTATTATTATGACGAGTTACGAACGAATGTACTGTATTGCGGGAGCGGTAAGAATTATTATTATTGGCGTTATTATTACGTGTAGTGCGGTTAAATGAATTATTATTACTAGTAGTAGTTCTATCTAATATTTTTACTTGACTTTTAATAAATTCGACGAAATCTGAATAACTCGGAATAGTTTTATCCCTAGCGGTCATTTCAAAGGCTTGAGCGGTATTTGAATCTATCTTGCGGAATGCTAAGTTGAATAAAATGAAATCGTACATATTTTCAATATTTAATTGCTTAAGTGCAGCGGCAGCAGCATCAAATGTTTCGATGAAATTATTTAATGAAAATGAATCATTTGAAGCGCCCTTAATATTAAGTAATGTAGACATATAATATGAACCTAAGGCTCTTTTATCTTGATATTTCTTTGTTAGACTTTCCCAAATAGAAGGATAGTTCTCACCGGAAGGAATTACACCTGCGATAATTTTTAGTGCATTTCCAGTAAGTCTTCCGACTAAATACTGTATTCGATGTGAATCGGTTAAGTCTGGATTACAGTGTATGTTAGCCTTAAATGATTCATAGAACACTGGCCAATTTTCAATTTTTCCATCAAAGTTGGGTATAGCGAGCGGTGCCAGTGTGAAGGGGGCCTTAGCTGCGGTTTGTAAATTTGCATTCGAAGCTACGGACTTACTTCCCTTTAAATTTACGCGGTATCTTATGACACGAGCAAAAAGATCTTCAAATGCTGAAAGTGATTGATAATTTGGTTCAATCTCGGGATCCAATTGCATCTGTGTTTCGATAATTTCATCCAATGTTTGCATGAAATCATTACGTAATGCGTCTATGGTCTCACTATCAGACATAAAAGTTTCAACCGTGCGTAAATCGGTAGATGATTGAGACAGCTGTTTACCAGCATTGTACAATCTCGTAATACGTTCAAATCGGACCTTATTTTTTGCCTGTAATATCTTTAATTTCGACTCCATTGCAAAAGATGGCAAATTAGAGAACTGTTTATATAAAAAATATGTTTACAATTTTAAACATAAATCGTAAGCGGTTGTCACGAATTGCAACAAAAAATGTAAATTACCTACTTTTTGTTCTGAATAAATATGAATAGAAAACAAATTAAATTATTTATAAAGCGTGTACAAAAATTATATATCGATTTAAAGCGTTTCGGTATAGTGTAAAGTAACCTATGTATAGGTATATTTACTTATAAAAAAATACAAAATGAAAATTTATTGCGTTTTAAATACAAATTAAATTATTAAATTAACGTAGGTAAATATTCAAATGCGTGAACATAAATTAATTTATTTTCATATATGTAGGTACTTATTTAATGAAATGTTTATGTTATACGCTAAGAAAGCTAAGTAAATAAATGTTGTAATAAACTTATCCAAACGAATAGGCGTTATGAGATGCGGTGCGGCTAAATAATAAATAATAATAATTATGTATGTAATAATGAAAATCGACTGAAAGTCGGAGCGGTGCGGTTTTACAAATTACCTACAGAAGGCGCGGTAGTAACACGAAATCTCGTCCAAATAACAATACGCATGAACTATGGGAATGAATTTATATGAATAATGAATATTTAAAATGAATTTTCGACAAACTGATATTGTCTGTTATAAAGAAAAGCGGTAAAGCGGTAAGCGGCCGGTTTGTATCCGGTTCGAAAAGGACCAAAAACTATGGTGTAGACACTATGGCCTAACCATATTTGGGGCGGCTGAAGGACCACAGCTGTATATCAGCTGATGCGGGTGGATGTAATCCAATAGGTTTTGCGAAAAAAGGGATTAGCGGTAGCGGTGGTATGTGCACAACACGTACCTGGTATTTGCGGTGTTTGGAGTCCAGGAGCTGGCCGAACTGCTCTCGACGATGACTGCCAGTCCTATCTTCACTGATGTTATGCACAGTTCACAGATTTTAGGTATCACTATTTAGCAAGAAATTCGTGTTAATAGCAAAGCGGATGAGCGTAGCGGTTTTTGTTTCGATTTCAAAATGCAACTGAATGCGGGTGCGACGCGTCGATATACGACGCATGCGCGTCGACCATCTCCCTTCTCCTTCTACCACGGGCGAACGGTTGTGCACGGGAAAAGGAGAGGGATAGGGTCTGAAGCGGCGCGTACAATAAGCATACGATAGTTTTGTAGCACAGCAGCATTCAAACAGGTAATTATTTGAATTCTAGCTCGTATAGTCCAGAGAATAAGAGCGTTACTATAGCTTGATCGGTAATCGTAGCTCGCGTCATACAATACAGTCTGTACCACTCGGACCATTTAACCCGTTTTTAACAGGCGCCGTAAATCCATGTAACCCGCCGCACTAATAACTAAGATTATTTATCCCAAAATTTATGTCTGCGCAAAGGTTATCTATGTTAGGTTGAAGGGAATTTATATGTCCGGCCCCCGACTGTGGTGAGCAAAATTCGATATCCTGCTTCAGATGGGCCTGGCTTAATGCGCTTGCTTATCTTCGGTTCAGATTGCAAATAGTACTTACTTTGCTTAAATGACTCCACATTCTGGAGAATCGTCACAATCCGTCATTACATATGATTTTTTAATCATTCAGTTGTTATAATTTTATATTATAACATAATTATATCAAATTTTTACTTATTCTGTAACATATCCCAACTAATATCATAAATGCTCAATATATCGTTAACAAGTTTTAACTAGTAATAGTATAGTAACTTAACTTAACTTAAGTAATAGTAACTTTTAATAGTTTTAACAACTAATAAAAAGTGGCGCCGACGAAGTAGCTGAAAAAACTAGTATTGTAATATATTTGTAAAGTTTAATTAAGTATAAAGTGTTCAGTGTTCCCCAAAAGGATGTAAAAGTGTCCATTTAAAGTATACAAAGGCGATCAAATTACCTTTCTCGGACATCAAAGAGGTGAATTTAAGGGGACAGAGACGTCGTAGATTCTTATGTAACAAGAGTCTCCTACTAAATTAGCTCTATAGCTGCAAATGCGTATATATATATACATTTTATAGGTCATCCCATTTTGTCAATTTGAGAAAATAAAGACTGTTTATAATTAAGATCCCAATGTTTGAAGTAAATGATAAGTATTATAGAAACAATAATACCCAATCCATAAAGCAGCTGTGCCTGCAACTTCGTAAGCGCTGTAGTTAGCTTTTTAAGAATCCCACACGGACTTAAGTGTTAATCCAGGTAAACATCAATACATCAGTGAAAACCGTATTCATATTGGTTAAGCCGTGTCTGAGATTAGCGTGTCTGTCTGACACAAACCCACAGACAAATAAAAATTCTAAAAACTATTTTTTGACCCCGGTAACACCGGTAGTACAAATTGTTTTATTTTATATTTTTAATGTAGGGACACGGCGTGTTTTTGATTTTTTATGTATAGATTTAAATATATCTTATCTATAATAATATTATAAAGAGAAATTTAATTTTTTTCGTAATGAATAAACTCAAAAACTTCTGAAAAGATTTTAAAAATTATTTCATCAATGTAGCTTTCTTTCTGAGCTTCATCATTAGCGAGTAACATAGGCTATATTTAGTAAAGTTACTGGTATGAAATTGCTTGCAACGCTTGCATCATATAAAATTATTTAATCCCAAACATTCTACAACTAAGTAACACTAAGTTAGTGGAAGAGCGAAACAAGTAATGTTAGAAACACACAGCCTTTGTAACATTACGCGAGACCTCGCACATTAGGAAACTCACTTTGTTAAAACTTTATTCCTTGTTTTTCTTTTGAGTCCGGTCTTTCCTTTTTGTTTGTCACTATTATATAAGTTCATCTCTTTGTCTCGGTCAAAACTTGTCGTATTATTGTATGATAACCTAAAGCGAGGGTGGGAAAGTTTTAAAGTCATCTTGAGACTAGGGTAGCATACGTATTTATATTTTTCTCTAACCACATTGCTATAAATTAGTATACTAACTAGTTAAATCCTACTTATGTTAAAAAAATATGGATGTGTAGATGTTACCTACTCTTTTGCACAAAACAAGCATTTTGTGTTAAGGTCAACAGGCAGGCTGACTCCACTTGATGATACATAATATATACGATTATGATTATAAAAAAATAACTTATTTTGAGAAATCAGCAACTATAAGCAATCTAATTCTATGAAAATTTCTAATGAAAGCTAAGTGGGTGTTAAGTAAAGCAGAGCAGCAACAAGTATGCCCGAAGCATACTTTAACGCCCTTGTCGTCACGGGTCAAAATACTTGTTAAACAATGCTTACAATGTATATAAAATGACTTACTTTCACGCGACTGTTTTAGGACTGTAGAGACAGTCGGCACTGTAGCTACGTATTATATAAATGATACATTCTCATTATCGACTTTGCTTTAGATATTATTATTTTTAAATTTAAATTTTTATTAAGTACGATTAATATATACAGCGTATGAACTAAGATTTTTGAATTTAAATTTTTAATGAAAAATTAATATTTTTATTAATATGTATGGAAATATTAATTTGTATGGAATGAAATTCGGATCAATGAAAGGGAAAAAAAAACTAGTAAGTAACTTAAACTTCTAATTTATATACTCAAAAAAGGAATACGAAAAAATCAGTTAACTTAAACTTAACTTAACGTTTAAGCATTAAAGTGTATAATCTTTTTAAGGATTGTGTTATTTATTGCAAATTATTTTTAAAATCAGACTGGTATTTCCTGAAAATTGGCTCGACTCGAAAAAATCAGACTGGCTCATTCAAATAATTTACATGTATAGATTTCACAGTTTAAGATTATTCTAATAGTATCTAATACAATGTGCATAAGTCGCGGAATAACCTCAGTCCAAGTATGAGAGCTGCACGCGGTAAGAGTCCATTTGTAAAGGGTCCTTGACACCGTAAAAGGAACCTAACAACTATGTAACCGCCTTACGTGAGAAGTGCTGAGTGTTGCCTTGTTGGATTTATTATTAGTTTTCCAATAAAAAAACATGTTTTTTTAAATATTAATATGTTTGTCACAATATTTATATGTATTAATTAGTTAAATGTATAGGGTTTTAAGAATCTTTTGGTTTTTGGAAAACCCTGACTGTTTTTACTAGTTTGTATAGCAACGATCCTAGTTAACGACAAGATAAATCAATAAAATGCTTACTTTTGTAAATTAAACTTAAAATAGCGCAGTAATAATCTTAAGGGATTCACAAAGGCGAATGACATTGACGATTTGACCTTCACCGATATGACCTTTAGAATGTTTATATATATCATACTAATTCCGCACGAAAAACACAAACGTAATCTACACCTCAACGCAGTCACTGAGACACTGTAGCTCCATATATTTAGAGTTCCGAGGCGGCGGAAACAATTCAACAGGCCTGATAAATGTGGTTTTTTGTACTTTTCATTAAAACTACATTAAAAAAAAATAAAAAAATCAATACATTTTTTTTAAATGATATTGACTTATTATTCGGTGTAGGAATCATTTGCGCGCAATAAACGGGTTTCGCAACAAATTTCAATATAAGTCAAATTCTTCTTATGTTCTAACTTTTATTGTGGGGTTTCTACTACTTCGATGGAAATTCTAAACAATACAATTTGTTCTTCACATGTTTAAGTATAACATATATTTTTTTCAAACCAATTGCACTGATAGTTTCTTCTAACATATTTTTTTAAAAATGCATATTTTTAGGATTGGCGTGTGTTTACACCTTAAAACGTTTGTATGAAGGAAAGCTGACATGTGTCACCTTAAAGCCTGTTTTTCCGCTAAAGAGTAACAAACATAATACATCGATCCACACAGACTTTCGCATTTATAAAATTAGTAGGATTTAACTCGCTATAAAGCGGAAATAAGCATTTCGTAAACCGCAGTTAAAAACGTGATACTTTTGAATAAAGATTGCCCACTAGAAATTATAAGAAATATCTGACCAGAAACATGCGGTAATCCAATCCAGCTTGTTACTCGTGTAATTATCTGCTAACAAGCGCCGGCGGCCGTCCTGTCTTGTAACGTGTTACTTACAATTACTATACAAAGATACATATAGTGCATCACATCGTATACCCAATTCAATGCTACAAATATACTGCAATATTGGTAATAGCATGTCGGGTGAATACTAATATTGCAATGTATGGTATAATGTCTGTTATAAGATCAAAGCTTTTCATGGAAATATTATCTGAGAGTCTTAGAGATTTATTTCTGTGTAAGGTAAATTTGGAAGAGACTGCATTTATCTTAAAAATTTGAAAAAAAAAATTTTTAAGACAAATTTTTAAGACAAAACTATATTTTGGCCGCGACTTCGCCTACGCGTATATGGTGTTAAAACGTTTTTGTTCAATCTTTATTGCTCTTATATCTTATTCAAAACCTGACATACAATATGAGTTAATAGTTAACTTCAAAGTGGTTATTGGTCTGTCCCACTGCTGGGGGCTTTCCATATTCATATAGGCTTTGATTCACCGCGTTAGCCCAGCAAAACTTTAGTTATCTCCGTAGTTTTTTAGTAAAATATAAAATATAAAGCTCTACCGAGATTCGAACTAGGATCTGCTGTGACTATAGATGAGTGACTATTTGATTTTAATAACGCAAAATTTATTAGCTTCACTAATTGCTTTTTTAGAATACATTTGCGTGGAACTCCTCCTTTGGAGGTATTTTTCAATACAAATTCACTGAAGTCCTCATTAAGCGTCTGCAAAGCAATTCTATGTGCACAGCAGCGTGCTGTAGTTTACTATAATACCTATATATTCATCACTAAGTCCTCACCGCGAAACAGCGACGTACAAGGCACCAACTTTGCTCATTATTTACGTCTAACCACTGATCTGAACTATAGATCCGGCGTAGCAAACAAAAAGCCCCGAAATCTGTGGTAGTATTAAAATCATACTTACGAACCTACTGAGAGATTGACACGCAATTCCAAATAAATATTGCTTTCATAAAAAGAAACTAGTTAAAAGTCTTCTCTACTAACGCATCAATGTATACTGCACAACGATATTGACTAGCTTACAAAAAACGAACCGCTAGCCGATGGTACATCTGGTGTACGTGACGTGACATACATCGGCCCTGTGACACCAGTGTGTGCAGTGTATTTGAAACCTATATGTGTCTCTTTCTACAAAAGGACGATCTATACTACGCAATAAGTAAGAATGAGACAGCTATAAGGTTGAAATGCTTCCTTTTGAAATATGCAAAGGTTTAGCTAAATAATTAAATATTTTGTTAAAAATATTGTAATTAAGTCTATTTATATGACATACTCACGTATGATACGTAATTCCTTTTTCTTTTTGTCCTTTTTGAGGTCTATTTTTGCATAATTTCACACAACACGATGGCATTTTGTCAATTTTTAACGCAAACAAACAGCAACCAAACAGCTACAGCGCTAGCGAGCGACTGTGTGCGAATTCGTCCACTTCGTCTCGAGTGGATGAATTTGACTACTACCATTTTTTGTGAGCTACGCCGTGTCTATACTCCCAAATATACTTATATAGTCTTTGCGTCTAACACTCAGTTCGGTTTCAGATTTCCGACTTCACTAATGCATTGGGAATATATCGTGTTTTTAAAACTTCGCAGCGAGCACGTTGCGAACGGTGACAAAAGATATAGAAGTGGGAGAAGACAGAACAAAGCAAAGAATAGTTATATATACCTACGTAGTTTATATACACAATATCATATGTGTTTCACAGTTGTCTTCTATAAGGAGGTGGTATAGTCCTAAAGTTATAGTCCTAAAGTCCTATGCTATTTTTTTTATTTTTTATTAGAGATGGGTTTGCTCTTGGTCAACAACCAGCCATGTGGCAATGATGAGGCCTAGGATGGAGCGAGCTCACCCAGAAGATGCATATATTAACTCGAACCTTGAAAAGATTATACTTATGTTCTCGGAAATACAGACCCGGCAGGGAGTTCCAAACCCTGGCAGTGTGCATTATAAAGGATGCTAAAGTCCATCTCCTTCCTATCCTTCCCTTTTCTATCTTACTATCTGTCCTATTTTCTTAAATATAATTAAGAATTAAGATTTAAATATAATTGTATTGACGTAGGTATAAATTACACACCTCCTCTAATGGGACATCTAAAGCACGTCTGCCTGTCCGTCATATATTATTCTAACAGACACCGAGAACGTTAAAGTTTAGTATACAATTCCTCCTTACAGGATCCA
Source organism: Synanthedon tipuliformis (assembly GCA_947623395.1). NCBI lineage: Eukaryota > Metazoa > Arthropoda > Insecta > Lepidoptera > Sesiidae > Synanthedon > Synanthedon tipuliformis. Next base: position 10,234,100 of record OX392415.1, on the reverse strand, counting down.
CATAAATCGTCAGATAAGTGACTAATTTCCTATTCTAGACGTACGTATGTTATAACTAAATCGGTTAATCCTAGACATGAATCACTGGCAACGTAATCTCGGTGGCTGATTGCTATCTGAATGTCGATTAACGTTCATATGATTCTGTCATAATATACATTGCATAATTGAAAATCGTATTACGCATTTGGCAATAATCAAATTACGTACAAATTATAGGAAAGTATATAAAATTAACTATGACTTTAATTGGGTAGGTATCGCCTTCATTTTTTGTAGTAACAGTAGCCATTTACCATCAAGTGGACCAGTCAATTTGGGATTTGGTTGTAATTCGGAAGGTAATTTGCATTTCAGTCAAAATGGGAATCAGCTAATTTGGGATTTGGTTGTAATGGGGAAGGTAATTTGCATTTCAGTTAAAATGGGAATCAGCCAATTTGGGATTTGGTTGTAATGGGGAAGGCAATTTGCATTTCAGTCAAAATGGGAATCAGCCAATTTGGGATTTGGTTGTAATGGACCGGAAGCCTTTTTTGTCATAAATATCTCATATATTATATAAAAATTATGTGTCACGTTTTTTGAGGTCAACGAACTCCTAAACTACTGAACCGATTTTGATAAAACTGCGTAACTATGTGTAATTTGGTCCAACTTAAAAGATAGGATACTTTTTATTTTGAACCCGGCCGGAGTCGGGAGCATGTAGCTAGTAACACAGTGTATACTCTTATCCTTATACACAACACGTCATTATGTATTCTTCAATACAAAATTCATGCTTTTTATGTAATGAAACATCAATTACAGAGACCGTTTCAAAAGTAATCCATTTTCTGATCGTATTTTCTAGACTGATGATTGATTGCTACTTATTTCGTAATGTCAATATGAATGATTGAGGCTTTTATGTTTATCTATATAATTTATATTTATTATTTAACTGAATGTGTTATTATGTATTGTCTTCGTGCTAAGCAGTAGCGTTTGAATGTTTGAACTTTCACGCGATATATCGTCGAATCATTTTGACAATTTCTTATAAAGTAACAAAATATTTATAATACGATACAAAATTAAAGAGATAATTTAAACATGCTTTTTTACGCTGATAGAGTTTAAGAGGTTACTTAGCATTCTGCATTTCTCTTACAGAAAACAGCAACAATAATCATAATATTTTTCTTTACATCAACCAATGAAACAGTCAGTTCAACTTGCTTGCTTCAAGTAATCATCAATTTCTTTAACATATCAATCAAATCCCATTTACTATTTTCTGCAAGCACCTTAACACGTTTCAAATAAGGATCACAATTGAACGAGAAGTTTTGACATATCGACTGTGCCACCCATAACGTGTTCGTAACGTAACAATTGGTCGTGCGTGAGTCCGTCAACGAACGAAGTCGTTTGTCAAAGCTGCCTATCCGTCTTCTAAGTTCATTCGTCAGGGACATTAGCCTTACTGGTAAAGAACAACGTACAGCAAGCTATGCTATGCACAACAGTTTTTATTCAAAAATCAATATAACTTACAAACCCACACCTCCTTACAGAACCTGTTCTGTTTTGGTGAGTAAGTAAGCCATGCCAGAGCTTATTTCACTATCTCTACCTAATTCTTTATGCCGCGGGTTCGAATCCCGCTAGGGGCAAATGTTTATGTGTTAACATTTTACCTTTGTACCTGAGTCATTGATGTTTGTATTTATAATATGTATTTATTTACAAAATAAAAGTATTGTATGTAGTATATCAACTCTCTGGTATCCATAATACAAGCATTAAGTTGCTTACTTTGGAACTAGATGGTGCTGTGTGGAATGTGTGGAATATATAAAAATAAAAATAGTTGGCAGCGTACTTGCAACACTTGTGGCCTTGCTTGTGTTATAGGCAGTTTGACGGTAGTCACTTGACATCAAGTGGACTATCAGCTATTCTAACGACCTTTACATTAACACACCCTCCTTTTGTAAGATCTAGCTCATTTCTTTTTCTTGAATCTTAAGAAACATATATATTATGGTTCTTCGCCATTTTCTTTGCGTCTGATGCCAATCCGAAGACTCAGATATGCCCAATATTGTTAAAAGCAAAATTGAGAAAAGAGGTTTGTAAGTTGACTTGATAGACAGGATATTATACTATCGTCTCAGATCCTAGTTAATTCGCATTCGCATTTTTAGTCGTAGAAAAAAGCTTGTGTAGCACTATAGAAGAAAAGGTAGATTTACCAACGTTAGCAGTACAATACATACATTATTGGCTTGCTTATAAATATGTATATATATATAGGCAATGGTAGCCTGCATTTACATAAATAAATCTGTCATTTATGTATATCGAAGCATCCGTTCAAACGAAACTAAAGCAGATTGACGTCTCCATGTACTTACAGGGAGCTGAACAGATGGCAGTCCTATTGAGACGGTCCAGTGTCCGTTGTAGCTTTTAAGCATATAAGTATCGAAAGCTATTGGCGCTCTTCAAAGCGTATTGAACGCGTGCGAGTTGAATACGAGATGTGGCGAATATTGCCCTTATGTGTCGCCTGTATATTTTTTATATGCCTGTCAACTTCCCAACCAATTTCGTTGCGTCACGAAAATATAAAATTGTTGGTTACAACACTTTTCAAATTGGGGTGAAATTGCTTGCTGCATGGAAGAAAATTCTTGCTGATATAATCTGTTCGGAGATGGTGACGATAGATTATTGGAGCTAAAACTGAAGAATTTTTTTCTGCGTTAAATTTATTAATTTTACAAATGATGAATCTCGTAGAATTCCGTTTCCGTTTACTATGACAAGTAAACGGAATATGATTTGTTAATTAATGTTTTATTAGTACCATGCAAAAGATCAGCTTTAATAGTCTGCGGAAGGTGCGAACGTAAGTCAATAGAATTTTCCTCTCAAATATAGGTTAAAGAATTAATGTATTTTCCTAAAAATATTTTAAAAAATATGACAGCTATTCAGTAAACTAGCTTTTTCGCGCGACTTAGTTCGCCCTCTTTATTGTAGGTGTTAAAACATTATTCTTTATGTGTTCGTGAAATAAACTCTACAATTTTTACTCACACACCTCAGACACAACATGTCCTTTTATTTCACATGGTTTTTCTTTAAGAGCCATGCATCCTCTTATTGCTGTTAGAATTTCTGCCTAGTTAAGCGCAGAAAAGCATACAGGAGTACCTACACTATAGAAAGTGTCAATATTAAGACATACTCAAGTAGAGTTCTGAAGTAGGTTTAGAAAAGAACGTGAAAAATAGAAAAAGTCATAAGGTTGATTAGTTTCTTTTGTTGTCGGCTTCCATTCGACTTCCAACCATAACTAACTTATTATTCAATTTATGTACATTTAATTGCGATTTCTAAGTAATTGGGTCAATATATCTTAAGATGAAAGCTACTTAAAAGAGAACAATGAAACGCGAATCAACGAATTGAACGGTTGAGCTGTCGACATACCGGCTACGGCTGAGCAATATAGCCGAAAGTTATTTGATCGGGAATGTGTGCAGAGGTTTATCTCGACTTGTTTTTTTACAGACGAGCGGTTTCTTTTGAGTTTTAATCATAAATTGTATACTAAATTGCAAAATAAATTGAAATTTGTAGTCAGTGCTTTAAAAACGGTTTAAATATCAATTTCTTAGATATATAAGATAGTACGAAAAAGTTGAGCGCTCTTTTCACTAAAAAAATCTTGACATTTTTCACTAAGAAAGTCACATTAAAATCTGTTACGTGGTTCAGGACGAGTTGTAGGTATATCTGCTATACAGACAGACAGATGCGGAAAATAACTTAAATTTATACTATGTAAGGAAGGTTGCGAACGGTTGGGTAGTTAAGTCATACAAGCGTAACAAACAAGCAAATTCACTTTCGTATTTTATTATATCAGATTTTTGAAATATTATTATTTCTCTTCAGAGTTTTTACATTGTTGATCACATAACGAGGTGTGTTCTCCCCGGCGTAGGCAGTGCACGTGGAAACACAGAAGGGAATTCTTTTATTATTAAAAAAAAATCCTTGAATTTTATGTCACTGACGGCAACGACTAATGAAAAGATTCCCGTGTGCACAGGTCCTTAGTCAAGGCATGTTTACACCGTTGCCCCTGAAACAAATACCTAACGCATAAAATCGATGTTTATTTGGGACGTGTGTACACTACTTTATTGTGTTCGACATGAATGTCCTGTTGACCAACCCTTACGAAACTTGACCTGTGCAAATATTAAACTGGTAGTTTCTTTGCTTGTGTTCTAATAAACACAAGTTTTCATGCACACGTATATACCTCGAAGGAGTAAATATATTATACTTAATTTTAGGTGCTATATACATAGTTATAAAACCTTTTTTGTTATGAACATTCAATCGTCAATATCATATACCTACTATTTTAGAAAAACTATACACAGCCTGTTAAAAGGTTCAATCTCAAACAACCTATTGCCTCAGATGACAACTTTGTCGCGTCATATTTTTTTAAATTGTGTAGGTATTTTGATTTTCACTAAAGAAATAAATATCTATGCTTATAGGTATTCATTAAATGCTTTAAGAATATATTATTTCAATGATAAAAGGCAATATAAATAGAATATTTTCAAAAGTGTCAGGATAAAAACAGCAGGTGAAGTCACGATAGTAAACATCCTTCATGTAAAAGTCGAAATTTTATTTCTTAGGCCTTTGATTAAATAAATAGTGATCTAATCAATAATAATCATAGATATAATTAAAAATGTATTAGCCATACGTTGTCCACATAATGTTTTCAAAACAAACAAGCCAAAGCAATAAGCGTTCGCTCGCATTGAACATAAACACGATGAACAAACTTCGGAGTGACATATATTTGCGAGTTGCGATATTAGGTAGTATATAGGCTCCAATATCGAACTATTCAAATCACTACCACTCACAACTATTAATATCTAGTCATTTGCAATTCGTGTATCTGCAGTGACGAATATTATTAGTTATCGATCTCAACTTGCTTATGTTTTCATATGAGAAATATATATTTTATTACATATATAATAACTCCATTAAAAAATTGTTAAAATTAACTATATATCCGTACTAATCCGTACTAATATTATAAATGTGAAAGTTTGTATAGATGTATGGATGTTTTTAACTCTTTCACACAAAAACTACACATATATATATAATTTTAAGTAAAGGTATAACAGGCTGGAGATTGGTGGTAGGTGATTCATCATTATCCCAGCCAAGCGTCTCCTACACTGCCGGATCCAGGAGGATATCCCAACGTTAAAAAAAGGAAGTCCACCACTGGACATAGGAGGCATGATGGGTTACAATAGTTAAAAACGCCACGAGTGCTTCAATTGCGCTGCTTACCATAGTTTGGCTCCGCCAGGACCAGGACCATCAATAGCGGTAGCCATCTACCATCAATTGTAATTCTATTGCTGTAAACCGTAAAAATTCTTGCTTTTGACAAGATGTGGATTAAATGTTGAGGAAACGAAGAGGTTGTTAAATATGTAATTAATCGCAAACCTCTTTAATACGAGAACAGTCTCAATTCGTTAATGTACTTAACAGACACGTTTTGGCAAAAGATTTAGGGAAATTGGAATAGACACTGAAGTACAACTACGCTTTAATTGAGAAACTAGCTGGTGCCCGCGACTTCATCCGCGTTCTGGATGAAAGGTACCCTATGTCTTTTCTGGTGTCCCAGACAACGTGTATGCAAAATTTCATGGCGATCGGTTCAGTATTTTTTGCGTGAAAGAGCTACAAACATCCATCCATCCATACATCCATACAATCTTTCGCATTTATAATATTAAGTACGGATAGTAGCAGAGGCACACTGCTATTCGCAGTCATAAATTGGGAAACTCAATTTCCCGAAAGGTATTTTATTTTATTTCAAGTGACAAACAAGATAATGGTCAAGTTGATGCTCGGTATGTTATTAGAAATATATATTAAATAATGAGAGATTGGGAGGAGAAAGAAAAACATATGAGAAATTGGGACTTTGCCACTTTCTATTCAAACGCAGAATAACATGGGAATGGATTAAAGGTACCTTATGTCCTTTTCTGTGGTAACTGTCAAGGCTTTAAGGAGTAACTTGATCTTTAGGAAGTTAGGATTACATAATTGTGTCTCATCTTGCGCATTGCATAATGGCAATTTTTTCAAGAAGAAATTTATGTTGGTTACTAAAATTTAATCAACTTAAAAAGTTGAAAAAAAAAATCTAGCGGTGTTATAGTTCTTTGTGTTTAGCGTGCGCTTTCTTATTGAGCACTCAAGAAAGCTCGACTCAGTTGAAGTGAAAACAGAGCACGCAATACAATCATGATCACGCGATCACGCTATCATGTGATCAGTTGATCACGGCCGAATGAAATGTTACGGAAAATTATGTGCGGTTACTTTGGACACATCGATTTTTTTCAATGACTGAAGAACGTTGTCATTTGGAACTTTTAAAAGAAAATTCGTTGTTTTTCCACATTGTTGAAACTTGTTTTTTTTACAAAATTTGATCAAAATCTACTGAAACTATCAACAAAAATAAATTTATTAAAGTATTTACATCTCAATCTGAAAACTTCTGAAAGACTAGCTGGCGCCCGCGACTTCGTCCGACTGAAAAAAGTAGCCTATCCTATGTCCCGTACGTCTAAATGTTTATGATGCATAGGTAGACTTAAGATGCTGCTTGCCTGTTTTAACCTGTTTTTGTTTTTGTTTTTTGTATTTTTGTTTACCAGGATAAAATCCACATTGAACTCTACATGTTATAATTTATATTTTCTTTTTAATATATTTTAATACAGAATTTGGCAAATAATTTAAGATACCCCAAAGCAACTCTGCGACAAGGAGTCTCACAAAAACTTATAACAAAAGGCTCTGACCTCTTACAAAGGTTTATTAAGTACAAAAGGTTTAAACACCCAAGTTACGAGTACCTATTATGCTGGTATTAAAACTGTTATTACACTATAAATCAGGAGAGCTTTATTTTGTCGTGAAATGGAAGCAAATATTATTTCAGTGTATATGTGAACAGAGTTGGATGCCAACTCACCACCTCAAAAGACTGGGACGTGAGCCCAACAGTGGGTAGGCAACTTAAAGAACTAACTACCTTAACAAGCTGATTCGAAGACAATACATTCTATGTTTATTTTAAGACAATGTTTTTATTTTATTTTATTTAGGAAAATAAACAATTACAATTAACAATACAATTAAGACTTTGAAATTACAGACAAAAAAACAGGTTTTTTTAATATCACAGTAGTTATTTTTCATTGCCTTTTAAAAGTCCCTTTACATAGAAGTCTCGGGTGAAAGCCAGTTTTTAAATAAGAGTGTCAAAACTATCTCCTCCCTATTTTTTTGGGCAAAATCAATATGAGTTGTAAAAATTGTATTGAAAGCTGTGACAAAAAATGAAAAAAAAAAACGAGCTCACCTATTGATTTAGGTAAACTAAGAATCGAGTATTAAACTTCGCATAAATCCCAAAAACAATAACGGAAGTTATATTCCGTTATTGCTTTTGTATTTATGCGAAGTTTATATATAAATAAATACCTAGTATGAAATTAAAATACAAACAGAACGTGCGGATATGAAAATCGCAAATACAGATTGGTAGATTCAACTCGTCAGAACGTCACCGCAGGTATTTTGACGTCAGAACGCGCCGGAAGCGGATATTGGCTGGTTCATGGTTGTGACAACTTCCTGCGCTGGTAAAATCTAGCTACACGTTATGTAGGTGAAGGGTAACTAGTGTCTACAGTCACGAATATACTTGCTTACCTATACGTTGTAATGCACATTTTTTATGTAAATTTGAACATTTTATTTTATTATGATTATACTTTTATTCATTTTAAAATATTAAATTTAACAAGTTTATAAAATCGTCAAACACAATAAAATAACGGAATTAATTTAAGAGCAAGTGCGTATAATGCGTACCCATTTTTCTATCCCTCCCTTGCAGGACCAGTGGCGATGCTTGCGGGAATTTTTTTTACTAAAATTACTACTAAATGTTTTTACTAAAAAAATAGTATAATTTTGCATAATTATATCTATTTTGTCAAAGGTACATAAAAGGATACAGGATACCTTTTTCCATGAAAAAGCTCTGTTCCCGAAAGATGCGAACAGAGTCGAGGACAAAAGCTTGTAACATATTATGTTATTTATTTACCATATACCTATACGTTATATTTGTTTAGTTTAAAACTGGCTCAGGGGAAATAAGTTGATAACTAATCAACACGAGTTGTGTAACATTAACATTAAAAAAATGAGTGATATGGAGTAGAAATCCATCCAGTAATGAAGTGTTCCTTTTACACGCGATTTGTGTGAGTCTGATGTTTTTAATATAGAGATTAACTTTGGTTCGTACCACACACGCGTTCAACGATCCTTCAGCATAGTGATTCAGTCATTAATTGTTATATACTTAATTCCGGCTAGGAAAACCAAAAATTTTTTGCGGATAAGATCGGAATGTGTTGGTGCGGGAAGGACCCAATTGCCTATGAACTATGGACTCGATAGATTATGTATATGGAGGAATGTTCAGACCTCCGACGAGTGGACTGTATGTGGTTAGGAAAAGGAAACGAAAACACTTTAGAGCATTTCCACCCTGACCGGGACCCTTGCGGTGGTCTTGGGGGTGACTGCCGCCCAACGTATGGTCCCCCGAGATGGCCGGCGTACTTCTACTTTCGGGTACACTGTGGTTCTGACAGGGAGCACAGGCCTCCCCGTGCTGGATAGCCGTGTAAGGCTAGTGTAAGGCTCGCAAAGTTCTACTTTGTACAACATTTCTTCAGCGCACTTTCTCTCATCACCCTGTTCTGGCCTGTTCCTTTTACGCGGGACGCGCATGTAAGTTCGCCAACATTGTAGAAAATTTATATATCCCACTCGCGAGCTCGGCATTTAGGCGAATATACCGAACGTGGATTAATTTTCTTCGTGCGTGAGGCTAGTTCGGCGTGTAGGAAGACATCGGGGGAGTAATTGATGTAATTAGTGGAACCACAATCCGTCAATGACTTAAAACTGTACAATGAACTCGTTCTATATCACAGAACATAAACATTATAGAAGCAGTCTACTACCAAATTTTTTACTGCTAACCGGTTCTTTTTGGAACTTCACCATCTTAAAAATATTTATCTATATTTTACCCTATACTATAATGGAAAACCCTATAATGTGACCGGAATGAGGCTGTGTTATTTGATAAAGCAAACAAGTTTCAAAATCTTTTTATAGACAAAGTAGACAAATGAGCTCTTTGTAATTAAAATAGCTGCATTTTCACGAAGAATTGATATATTACTGTACATTTTGGCGGACAGTGTGTCTCGATATCTCTAGTTTATTGGAACGGTATGCAATGGTTGATTTCTCGAGAGTTCTCATTTAATGAATGCATGCCGTTGCCATTAGTACGAAATATGCTTAGAACTGTTGCATAATTACTCGATTTCCACAGTAGTTTATGCATTTATTTATTGCACTTTATTCACAATGAAATATTGAATCGACATACACGTTAAATTTAACACCTCAACTTGAAACATAATTTATTGTAAATAATCTAGGGAAAATTAATACATATATAACATATAGAAACCGATTTTATTTTAGTTAGGGCCTCTTTCACCGTCTGTCAAGTAGGCTAACCGTCATTTAAAGTCACCTGTCACCGGGTATAATTTAGCTGATATACCTTTGTTTGTACGGTAAAGGTCCCAAACAGTAAAAAGAAAATAATAAAAAAAAATCGCCTATCGAAGGACGCACTAAACCGAGTGCATAATTTAATAAAACATAAAATTGTTTCTAAAAGTAACTAATCAACATTTACTTGTGGTTTGTGAAAGAGGCCCTTATATTAATAGATTAATCAGGTGATTAATTATTTACCCACCTGGGAAACCCTAAAAGATTTAAAAAAATATTAGTATAATATGTAAGTAAAAAAGATACTTTTTATGGTCCAATATTGAAAATCAAAGATACAAGCTTCTCTTGTGCAAATAATATCACTTTTATTGCGAAAAGCACTCAACCAATGTGGATATATTTATACGCCTATTTCACTTTGGTGGCTAAGCGATAACGTGGCGAACAAATTTTAATGCTAGCTGGGGATTCATTTTAAAGAACATTAGAATTTTATGTTATTTTCTAACAAAATTGGAAATTTTTCGACCTTGAAATTGTTATGGTGACACAACCACAACTTTAATTTCAAAATAAAATTAGGAACTTAATCAATCCACAGAAAAAGGAAACGTAAAATAAATAAAAGAAAACATTATGGAACATCGATAAAATGCTCTTTAAATTTTGAAAAGAACCTTTCAAATTTAGCTTGAGTGTAAAGATATTCTGGGTTCCGTTCCAAAGGTGGTTGCGGCACACTTGGAGCACCTGAGGCGTTCCTTGGAGCACCGGAGCTTATTTGAGGATCGTTACATATAAAAAAACCCCTTGTTCCCCAATATTGTAATATTTTTCTAGTATGTCTTAGAATAGTCCACCTCGCTCTATAAAAGCGGTTCAATAACAGAGTATGATTATCGGTCAAGTGCTATGCGTACTTTATGCCTTCGTGTAAAAAGTTGCGCTCACTTTTATGGTTCAATATAAAGTATCGATAACTTGATATTGCCATTTAATCTAAATCCGAATTAAAATTGAAAATAAATTGAATATTTTAATTAGTAATTTTTTTTCTTGTTTTTATGCATAAATAAATAATAATAATTAAAATGTATTGGCTATAACTCAGGACCTGACTGCAGTCCTGTAGCAAAGTTCGTGTATGGATTTTTTTTCTGAAAATAATAATAAACAATAAAAAGACCGATTGTTTTAAATCATAAATACTCGTACGCTTTTTCAAACAGCTTTTGAGTGGAACCGACTTGAAAGTTGTTAGCATTTTAAACACACGGAAACACATAGAAAAGTCCGCCATTTTGCGGACAACAGAAGGAAAGTCAACAAATTGTAATTTGTATGGTAATGAAGCCGCAACGACGCGACGATGTCGTGATGTTCTCATATATAATACGGTTGCTTCTTTTAACAGACCGTAGACATGTAAACGTGTAATAACTTCATTTTACAAAGTAACACATCACCGTTAAACCTATTTCATACAAAACCTTTATATTATTCAAGTTTTCAGTATACTTTTTAATGAGATTTTTTTAATGAGAGGTGGGAAGTGAAGGCTTTAGTAATAAAAATAATGAAATTTCTAAAAGGACAAGGTCTTCAGATTATATTGAAATCTGGATTATTGCTAGATGTTGGTCAAAGAGCAAACCAATCTTTAATAAAAAAAAAATCTAAATATAAACAATACATAATTTCAAAACAACTCTCTGATTTAGAAAGACCTAAAGGTCTATCTGAAACCCTTTGATAGAATCAGGTAATACGGGAAAGAGTTTAAACCTCTACAAATAATACGTTATGAAGTCTCCTTTATATTTATCGAGTGTTTTCATGTTAGTATGCCATGACTTTATTTTTCTATGTCAAAGGGCTTGGAAACAAGTTCTATTTAACCGCGATTTCAAGTTGTTACAATTAACTATGTTTTATGTGTTTACTAGTATTTTTTATAAAAAAACCAACTCGTTAATGCTGAATCAAAGTATTTTGAAATAACTTCTTTTTTCGTTTAAGATACATATAAAATAGATAGGTAGGATAGGTGGCTACCGTCATAAATAAAAGCAACGACAACCAGGATGAAACTTCATGTAGTTTTTCTATGAAAACGATATAATATCTTGTCAAATTTGGCGAAGAAGGTCAGAAGGCATACTACCAAAACAACATGATATTTCGTCATATTTTGCAAAAAAAGGTGGCAGACACCCTGATGGCCAATTTAATAGGAGGTTGTGTCAATACATAAGCAACATAAAGTGAATCAGCGAACTTGTCTGAAGTGAATGCAATCAGACCTTTGATCTCGATCAAGAGTAAAAGATAAAGCTGGAATAATAAATTCATAATAGATTTTCGAAAAGAGTTTGCTTTTGATTACACTTTAAGCAATAACCTGATTGTCCAATAAAAAAAAATAACTTTCAAAGTAACTACATACTACATTTTTTAAATAGATGGTTAATGTAAGTTACATAGACACAGAATTAATCTTACATTGACAAGTTGATAGAGGAACGCATTATATATAGTATCAACGAACCAAGTTACATAAAAAATTTAAAAACATTCATAATATGTAAATATATTATTTAAGCAAAAATATTTATTTCATGTATTCAGTTTGCAGAGTGCTTTCGCGTATCATTGAATATTTACACAAGTATGTCATACATGAATTAATATCATATATGAATAATAGAACGCATTTTCACTACGAATAGCATTTTATTTTTATTCACATAAAGCATTTCTATAGTAAATATTTATTATAGAAATATTTAATGAATGATTAATATATTAATACACCATACTGTGTTAGTATTTGATATCGCTGTTAAGTCATTCAACAGACGTTTACAGTATGCAAGTGACAGCGCTAATGACTTAACAGCCATTGCAAATATCATTGGCTTAGAATACATCAAAACAATCAGATAAAAAAACATCTGCTTAGAAGTGTATCTAGTACAGATTGTCATATATAAACAAACTATATAAATATACGAGTAACTTATCTCTTATAAAAAAAAACTTATACTTAATTTATTTTAGTAAATTTTTTTTAGGTTTTTAGATTTGAAGTAGTGAATTGTTATTATTTGCATTAAATAAAGCCTCGAATCATATAGATCTACAATTTTTTTTATATTGTCTAAGAAGACATACAATATCTATATTATTTCTAAGAAAAGAAATAATATAGATATTGTATGTCTTCGAAAGTGGTGTAAATTTGATCCACGAATAAAAGGCGTCTCTATAATATAAAACAATCATTTATTAATTAAGCTGGAAGCGGCATTAGAGGCAATAATGGGGCGCGGGGTGTGAAATTAATAAATCCATTATAACAGTGTGTCCCCGCGCGGGGCTTTTTCTGTCTCCGACAACTGCGGATTTATTGCTAGTCGTAGGGTGTGGCTGGTGTAGTTTAGTAGGTAGTAGCCAGTTTAATACCTCTTTTTTTAATAAAGTAATTTCAATTAAACCATCGATATTGATAGTTCCTTTATATTATACATATATTTATTTATTTTAGTAATTTTTGGGATACAAACACAATTTTATGGCCAACAAACGGCTGTGTAGCAAGGATGAGGCCTATGATGAAGCGAGCTCACCCAGAAGATGTCTATTAATTCGAAATTTGAAAAGATTTGGGTTATATGAGCTCGGAAATACAGGAGTTCCAAACCTTGGCAGTGCGCATTATAAAGGATGTTTTAAAACACCTGGTCAGAAAAAGAGGGATTTCATATTCATTATTATATCGTATACTTAGTATTATGGAAAAGCCATTTTAGGTAGAGCCCAATTCGAAAAAGAGGTCAATCGTCGAATCCAGCTCAGATGGTAGCGTTAACGAAGCACCGAGATAATTATCTCGGTCCAAAATTCCTCAGTGCCTCATAACAAAAGTTTTCGACCAACGTGTGTTGCCAGTGATAACACATGGCGATGAAACATTATCTCAAACTATGGGCTTCGTAAGAAAGTTCAACGTCGCTCAACGAGCTATAGAAAGGGCTATGCAACTAACACTGCGAGATCGAAGGGGAATATAAAGGAGTTAATATTTATGTCATTAAAAAATTTAGTCTTCAAAAAAATATTGATTTTGATATGTTACTTATTTAGATAGTTGTATTTTATTTTATTTGTTGTACTTAACTATTGTTAGTTTGTTAAGTCTAATACAATAATTGGGATGAAGAGACAGAAATGTGAAAAGCAAGTTATTCGAAGGACATAGATCATTATTTTTCCACAAACTAAACATGTTTTCGTCATCCATGTCTCCCCAATTACCTATCTATTTGTTGCAAAAACATTGAAACGTAGGTAACTGACTTGAAATATTAGAGAAATACACTTTTGCGATAAGCAATATCTTGAGGTTCTGATAACGCCCGTATTGCTAAATACAATCCACGCATTGCTAAGTGAAAATCTATGGTAATTGATAGTCTACAGGGCGTCCCACGACTATGGCACATGGAGGGAAAATACAAAATACCTTGAATATTGTAGATGGAACATTTTACTGAAAGAAGACAGTATTTTAATTTAAAAAACAATTTAAACTGCATTCATAGATTTTTAAATAATTACATGGTTGAACCGGGAATCGAACCCGCTGCACGAGAAAAAAAAATACCCTGTAGCTTTATCATAGCGATCGAAAGGCTTCATCATAAGGATTATTTTTTGCTAAATAACATAGTCTTGCTTGTGTAACAATTAGTGTATTCCCTACAGATGACTCAGGAAAAGTCTGTATAAAAGTAGTGATACTTAATCTGTACTAATATCATAAAGAGAGAAGATTTGTATGTTTTTATATGATGAATATAGAAAGCTACATTATCAGCGAGTAACATAGGCTATATTTTATTGCCCTTAAAGTTTTACAAATTCTATCAGCAAAATTAAATATTTGCTGATAACAGCTACATACCGTTGTGCGCCCGCGAAGGGATAATATAACCAAGTAAACGCGCAATATGGGATAGGCTGTTATAACTAATAGCTGTAATAGATTTGGTGGCTTGGTGTGAAAATCGCTGACTCACTTTTGGGTAGACATCAACCTCCATTATTAAAAAGTAAGTTTTAAAACTCTCGAGAAATGTTTAATATTACAGCTATCACTTCACTGTTTGACTATTACATATTTTTTCTATCGCTATATTGAAAGTATTGAAAATTTACTATTTAAATTAATAAACGCAAAAGTTTGTGAGGATGTGTTAATGTTTGTTACTTTTTTTAAGCAAAAAATACTAAATTCATTTTGATGAAACTTTACAATAATATAATTTAAAATAAATAATGTGCAGGTTGCAAAATGTTTATCAGGCATATTCCTGTTCTGAAACCACAGAATTTTTCCGACTTTGAACCACAAACATAATTATAGATACATAAAATAATTTTCCTTTCCTTTTTAAAAAGAGGACTTGTCATTTCATTTTGAAAAGGGCGCTCAATGAAGTTGCCAGTGCCTATTTCATTAGAAATACAAATAATAGGGTATTCTTGAACATTTCTGTATTCATTAGTGTTAACAATATTAATACGAACTAGCCAATTGAACGAGTGGAGACGACTCGGTTCCCTTTAATAGGCGCCCCCATTAAATTTCCAATCTGTTCCGACGTCGCTTCGTCCCCAATGAGATACAAAATTGGATTTGGCCTTAATATCTATTCGAAGAAGTTCTATTATTTGGAGATAACATCATTTCGTAGGCTGCATTTTTACTTCTAAAGATTTCTTTATAACTGGCAAGTTTCTCTCGTAGTTTTATTTAGTTTCGATAAGAAACATCTCAGATATAATTTTGTGACTAAGAATTTTATTTTAGATATTTAAGTGACTTTTACGTATAAAATTTTGTAAGATTGAAAATGAAAACCATCAAATCTAATATTCTTAAGTTTTAATCACATTGCGATGTGCTGATTGAGGCTTTTTAAAGTGTCGATAATCAGTGACGTAGATCGCCTACGCAGGCTTCATGGTATTTTCTATACCAAATTACGAGTATTTTGTCACTTTACACTATCTGGCAAAAAATACTATTAAATGTCTTTCACAGATTACAAATTTATGATCTCTTTAAAAATATAAAACTAATAAAAAAATATGCAGGTTTGCTATTTTCGAAAACATTTGTAGTAAATAATTTGAAAACTGCGTTCGCTTTGAGCAGACACTCGAAACATTTACAAGTTTATGCGGGCGGCGCTCAGTGGCATGAATTACAGAAATTAATACACGTAGACCGTACATCATGGTCGCACACTGCACGCCGCGCCACGCACTCAGAATACGAATGTGCAGTTATCGTGTCAGAATAGATCTGCGCAACATTTTAGTGCCTATGAACGATCTACTTAAATGGTATTTTCTTTAAAACACACGCGACTTTAAAGCACTGTGTTACGTGAGAAACGAGATTTATCGCTGGCACCTTAGAGGAGTGAGTTAGCGAAATTTTTTTTAAGTAGTGATATATTCTGATACTATTCAAACCATGTTTCAATAATTAATAAGCATTTTACGCTTAATTTATCAATGTTAAATAATATTGATTTGAATCAGTTGGGCTTATACTTATATAAAGTACTAGCTGGCACCTGCGACTCTGCCCGCGTGAAAAAGTGGCCTATCCTGTGTCCCGTACGTCTAAATGTTTATCTACCAAGTTTCACGAAAATCAGTTAATTCGTTTAAGAGTTATGAAGATACATACATACATCCATCAATACATACATACATACAGAAAAAAAATCTAAAAATCATCAATTTAGTTTCAGTACAGAGCCTATAAACACGATATCTCTGAAAACAAATTAACAACCCTTACAGATTTATTATTAGTATTGATTTACAAAAAAATATTATTTTTTACTCCATAGTAGTAGGTATCATGATTTTAATAAGGTGCTTTTACTAATTGCTTCTTATAAAAAAAGGAGATCCGCCATCCTTTTAAAGATAAAAGATTATAACGTATTTTTGTCTTGGATAAAATTTCTATGCGCCAAATTTAGAATCTCGCCGTAATAACATCCTCATTAAAATCTCTTGACAAGCCAAAATAAATCCGTTCGCTTCCGCTTTTTTTTTGCGAGGGTCTTAACGATCGATGCGTTAAAATAAAACTTGAATTAGCGCACCCCGGATGAAACATTTTTGCGTGTTAACCGAATTATTAAAAAGTAATTAAATTGGTGGTAACCTACGTCAATTTAATTATTTTCGACGTGGCTGTAGCTTCTGCAAAATTGTGTTTGTAAAAAAAAAATTACCATCGAATTTGTTCGACGTATTCCTCATTTTGAAATACTATTCTACCTGTGTGTGTATATATTAAATTATTCAGTTACTTTATTTATTTATTAGGTTTTGATCGCAAAATTAGCTTACATGATAAGACTATTTTAATTTATTTTTATTTATAAACCTTTCCTTTGCATATTTTGAAAGAATTCCGAAATGACACAACCTTTTTTAATACCAGATACTAACTTCGAACGAAACAAGATACTGTAAGATAACCTGCATATATATTTTTTAAATATTTTTATTCAAAACAAGTTCCTTAGTCTCTGAATGCAACTGTAGGTATATTAGGTATTTAGTCCTGTTAACTAACTAATTTGTTTTATAAATGATTAACTATGATTTAATCTGGACTTACGGTATTGTCACCGCTGTGACAGATACGAAGATAACAAGTGGCCTACATTATGCAACTTCCTGTCAGTGTAATTTCTGCCAAAATCGATTCAGATTATTAGCAATGAATTTAAAATGTTTTTTTTTTTTTTTTTTTTGCAAATTATAAATTATAAAATCCTTTGGGTGGTTTAAAAGAATTTAGCGGAGAAACCGATAGACGCTTAAGCGAATTCGATTTGTCAGTTTTGTTAGTCGAATTACGAAACCGCAGACTATTAACTACTTACTTTTTACGTGTTAAAATATATTTGAATGGATTGTTTCTTACATGTTTGTTACATTATTATTATGAATACACGTCGATAGAAAATATATGAATACACTAAGGAAAGGTAAAGTGTATCAGTAATTACTTTACAGTTGAAACCCACAAACCACGTTCCGAATGATCTTGTGCTAAGGCTAATAAATATAACTGTAGCAAGTGATATTTATTAGGGTCATATTACATACACGCGTGACTCAGCCGCCCGCCCGGGCCATTCGTATTCTGTGACCGTTTGCCGGGAGGTATGTATACATCGTTACCTTAACTCGTGTGCTCCATCATATCGCCCCAGATATGAACGTCGTGGTTGGTGGTGTTTTACAAATGTTTGACCAAACGTCGATTTAACACTAATCAGATCATACATTTGAAATTTCTTCGGTACATTGATTACAAAAGTCATTTGGCTTCGTGCTTAGACACCACAGATGTCTGCTTCAATTAATTATGATGGCGCTGGACGAAGGAGACAGTCATGGCTCAGAAATATCCGAGAGTGGACTGTAATTGCCTCGGTCGAGCAGCTGTTCCAGTTGGCTCTTGACAGAGATCGGTTCAGGAAGTTGACGGCCAACCTTTAAGACTGAAGAGGCATCGAGAAACGTGTCTTCTTTACTAACTACTTGTCTATTACAAGTTCACTTCCCACGTAAAAGTAAAAATATATAAAACTTGCTAGACGTAGTCTTAGTATACATATATTATTGAAAGTACGTACATACTTGAAAACTTATTATTTTTACCAGTAGGTGACATTATCGAATTTCTGGCATAACGCTCATACACACAGTCATGTAACCTCTTTGTTTGAATACTTTGTAAGAGTTCTGATTTTAGATCTTTTGAAGTTTTTAATAAATCTTAGAAATAAGCTTGGAAGTATAGAATACATAAAAATAACAACAAAATTGTAAATATAATATTAATAGAAAAGCACAAAATACAACTTATTAGTCACTTTCTATCAAAATCGAAAAAAATCACTTCTAAAAAAATCGAGATAATAAATATCTCGATTTTTTTTATGTTAATTCGTCAGACCGTAGGTCAGACCAGCTGACCGTATACATACGGTAGGTTGCTATAGTCGCCTAAGTAACGCAACAGGTGTTGCGTGTGCTCTGAAGGCCTTAGGATTGAGGATAAGAAATTAGGACGGGAGGTGGGAAATGCATACCTTACTCATTTATCAAAACCTAATAGCACAGTTATTTACAGATGGTCTTCTGTAACCTGCCACCAAACTCTGTCGAGAGCCAAATTTGAAAAGTTCTTTGGCTATGGTGGGAGTTAAAGCCGGGATCCCTGAGACAGACCGCTAAGGCAATCGCATTAACCATTCAACAATGGGCTCGTCACACTTTTATGTTAGGTAACAATTTTGTATGTTTTATTATTTAATTTTTTAATCGATGATTGAATTTTTCATCAATTTAATTAAGAGAAAATTTCTACTAGGAAAATGTCTCTGTAGTAATTAGATTGAAGAAAGATTTATAATAATTAGATGAAATCAAATGTACAATACAATAAAATAAATAGAAAAAAATAATTTATTATATTTTTTGAACTGCTAACTAATAAAGGGTTAAGATTAGATGCTAATATGTTAAGATTAGATTCTTCATAACAAGTTTAATAAGATTAAATAGAGTCGAAATCACAACGTCTGACCACGTATAACATTCACAGTTCCAGATAGAAATCGACAAGTCCCAAACCTCATACCGTTTTCCGTCCCAACACTTTGAGAATTTAATCCAGCGGAATAATGCTTTGATTAATATCTGGTTATTAATCATCCTTGAAACTCAACTATTCACCGGTCGCGAGGGAATTGCCGATGTTAGTTCGTGAAATTCAAAATTAGGGATCGCGTGAACAATATGCGTGGTGGATGCGTGGCTTGGGTTAAAACTGAATTGATGTCTGTTCCTATTAGTTCGCTTATGTGTTATCATTAGTTCTGAAATGGATACTGATAATTTACTTGAATACTTTTTTTTATTGTAATTGACGTCATATTCACATACTAGGCCGTCGGCGTTTTGTGGCTACCCTTCATCTATAAACAGATGTCTTATACACCATGTTATAACATGGTAGTCTTCTTAAGAGTATAAGGAATGACAGAGTATAAGGGATTATTTTCGTATCTCTTCACAGCGGTAGCGCACTTGTATCACAGACAAGTAGCGAGCGACCTACAATCAAGTTGACCGTAAGCTTTACATAAAAAATCACTATAATTTACAATTCAGTAATTAACACAGTAATCCTCTTAAGTTACACATATCTTTGCTATTAACCCTTAAACACAAACATATTATGTTTTGATTGAAATCATCATAATAACATAAATCATCACACATCATATAATAAATGTCTGATGGGAACATGGCACCTTGCACTTTACTTCAAAAGATATTATGTTTTGGTTTGGGCTAACAACACCTGAAAGTTGGCTGCACCGTAATAATTTTGACGAGTCCCACCTGGTTTGAAAGTTATAAATGATAAAATTCATTATTAAACCACATAACTGTCGATGTGTACGATATTGAGCCGTGTTGATTAAATTTTGTCATAAAACTTCCAGGCATTTTCGTTTAAAATTCACTGCATGACCAGGAACACATTATATGACTGTTTAATATTCATAATCCTTAATGATTAAACTTTTGACGCTGGGGGAGTTTATTATTTTCATATTCAAATTAACATTGTCGGCCGAGGTGTTTCCCGTTCACAGTATAAAGTATTAAATGGTCTAAAATAGGGAAAGCGAATCAAAGCCATGCCATTATTCGTTTGTTGCATTTAGGATTCTACTTCCTTGTTCCTTGTGGGAGCATAGAAAACTTTAGTCTTCATATATAGTCTATCTAGATTTCTCTTATTTGAGGGATTAAAAAGTACTACCGGTTTTATTCCATAATGATACCTGCTATGATGGCCTAATCTCAGTAGTTTGCTTAAAGCCTGCTTAAGACCGAAATAGAGACCGTGTTTTATTAGTTAGATATCTTTCTAGTAAAAAGTCTAAATTATGTTAAGTTCCAATAATAATATTTACTTTTGAGGTGCTGGAGGAGGATTATGGGGATGTCGTTAGTGGAGTTACGTACAAATGCCACTATATTTCAGGAACTTAGCCATCCGTCGTTCAGGCTCATATCCTAACTTTTTTCAGGTACATATATCTCGACATATATACCAATTACAATGTTGGTTTGTTTATAAATAAATAAACAAATATCTAATATTATATATGCATACTTACATGCGACTTCGTTTGCGTAATATTGTATTTTAGACATATTATTATATTATTACAGTGAGGTGATATCACTACATAGTATAAAACAAAGTCGCTTTTTCTGTCCCTATGTCCCTTTGTATGCTTAGATCTTTAAAACTACGCAACGGATTTTAATGCGGTTTTCACTAATGGGTAGAGTGGTTCTCGAGGAAGGTTTAAGTACATAATTTACTAAGTTACGCGGGCGAAGTCGCGGGCAGCAGCTTTAATTTTATTAACACGTAACGTAATTTTATAAACTATAACTAACATGTAGTGCCATCTGTTAACAGACTTTTTCCATTATTCGAAGTGAGATTAGATGAATTAGAGTACTACATTGCTTCAAACAGAATTCCCTAGATGGCGTTGTAAATTTTGCATACACGTTGTCTGGGACTCCAAAAAGGACATAGGGTACCTTTCATCCAGAACGCGGACGAAGTCGCGGGCACCAGCTAGTTACTAATAAATGTATTATTATGGTAGGTACTGTATTGCAACGACTTGCTATACCAAGCTATAACTTTTGCAAATCATATCCAAATAATTTACCGTTTCAACGAACATTCAGTATTGAGTACTTTAATAGTTTTACAAAGTATAATGGTCACAATTAAAACATATAGCTATACCGGCTCCCGCAAACTTTTCCCATCTAATCTCCACTTGTAACCGCGCCGTAGTTAAAAACATACTAACGACGCTCTCAAACTTTAAGATAAAACGATACTGTACCTGTACGATGCATATATATACTTACTTTTAAAAAAAATATTATAATTAAAAATTAAAATTAAAATTTAATTTGAATTTTAAATTTAAATTAATTTAAAGTTATAATCACCACAGATTATAATTTTAAAAGTAGTACAAATTATATAATCACGTCAATTAAATAAATAATACTGTCAACTTAAACCATAAACAATGATAGCGGTCAGAGGCAAAAATATATATACAGTAATTTTATAGCAAAAATTTGTGGAAAAACTTTAAAGCTGAACATTTTTAATTTGTGTTTTGACACTTTTATATATTATAAAGGAGGGCAGACAGGCTTACGATCCACTTGATGGTCGGTGCCAAAGACACAAGAAACACCAAGGGAGGTGGTGGCTTTGCCTTACCTATAGGAATTTGTTTTCAGCTCGCTTTAATAAGTCCATATTGTAGTTAGGTGGAAACACATTTTTTGAAGGATGACATTTACGCACAATCTCTCGTCGACGGGGACAGTCGACAAGGGGGAATGTGGGACTCGCTTGGAAACACCTAGGTAGAGAGATCGTTCCGAAGTTCGTGCGATAAAAAATGGTTCGAATCCCGGCCGAGTCTACATTTCTGTATTCTAATTCTAATAAATATGTCGATTAGAAATACTCATCACATCACATGAAGAAAATTATTCCCCTTTCCAACCATTTGCTACAAGAAATTTTTAGTAGAAAAAGTCCATTTTGCAAACAGTACGCACTATGAGCATCCATCAAACTGTGTGGAACTTTTCTCATCTAGCAAACTGCCAACATACGTTGAGCTCCCAGCTGAGTTTTAATAATAGAAAATTGTATTTGTCCAAGCAAATTTTAATTAGACAACAATAATTTATTCGAGACAATTTCTCATTTTTAACAATTAATTTTTGTTTCGCTTCGCGCCTTAATTGGTATTTATGACTAACAGCCTTTTTTGTGTAAAAGTCGACAAACAACCTCACAATCCACTTGGTGGGAGGGAATTACTGTCGTCTTTTAAAACAAGCAATGCTGCCTACCAATGGCATTTCATGCAACACCAAGGTCGTTGGCGAGTATTCTTTATGAATAACTAGCTGAACCCGGCCACGCTCCGCTGTGGCTCAGTCAGTAACGTATGCACGGTTTCCATCACATTTTTTAACAAGAATTATTTATTTCTTCGCTCTCTGAACATTTATCTATACTAATATTATAAAGCTGAAGAGTTTGTTTGTTTGTTTGTTTGAACGCGCTAATCTCAGGAACTATTGGTTCGAATTGAAAAAATCTTTTTGTGTTAGATAGATCATTTATCGAGGAAGGCTTTAGGCTATATAACATCACGTTGCGACTAATAGGAGCGAAGAAACAGTCGAAAATGTGGAAAAAACGGGGAAAATTATTCATCTTTGAGGGCTTCCGTTGCGTGCGCTGCGAAAACCGTTCGAGATACCCAAATGATTCCCAAAATAACTATTCCACGCGGACGAAGTCGCGAGCACCGGCACATAAACATGATACGATACTTACCTACTTGTTAGATATTGTAAAGCAAGGTAAAAAGTAACAATTTAAACAAATTGTGGTAGATTCGCGTAAAGCATCAGAACAACCGAGACCATGTAGCCACAATGTCTGAAATCGTAGCTGTACCCCCAAGGTCGTTACAATGCAAACGAAATAACAGTAGCATAACCAATAAGGAGAGCTTTTTAAATTAAATGGCTATTTATCTCGACTTTTTCAAGAGCAGTTAATTTTTTTTAACTTAACCATTGACAAATTTTTTTATAAACATAAATTATGTTCTGTGAGATATTTCTGGAAAAAATATTAAACAAAAATATACATAAGAAGCTTTTTCTAAGTGTTCATTTTATTGAAAAAATATTTAAAAAATAACATATAAAAAGTGGCCCCAAGCGAGTTATATGACTAATACTTACTATGAATAAAATATGGATTAAAAGTATGTTCATCAATAATTATAATATTATTAATATTATATTTAATTATTGATAATATATTAAATAATATATTAATTTACGTAAATAAATAAATTAATAACTTATTGTACTATGAATATTACATATTTAATATGCATTTTTCGTCTAAAGATACTATTTAACCACAAACGGTAAATGCATTCCCATTTCAATCAATTCAGGCTTAATTAAATTATCTCGAATGGTGGACAGCTTAATCAAACGTTCGCTAAATCGACAATTTCATTGAAGACCACTTTTTAAGCGTATAAATTCTAATTTATTATTCTTAATATCTCAACACATAAAATGTGTTTGCCAAGCGTTGTATCTGTTTTTGGATAGCTGGTGACCACGGCTTAGCCCGCGTGGAACATTTAAATTTGTTGAAAGAAATAAATTTTACTCACTTTTTTACTCGTTTTTATAAATTTTACTCACTCAAACACAACATACATAACATACAACACAACATACATACGGGGATAGTTACTGCCGCCAGATAGGCTACCCAAATGTTGCGAAATGATGTATGCCCTGCCACCACTACTTCATTGATTTAATTGGACTTAGATAAGTTACTGTTTGTTACTTGTATGGACAGTTTGTATGAACTTTTCTCATTTTGCACCGACTTGTTACGATCGACCGCACACCACAAAGCGTTCGCAAAAACTTATACAATCAAGGCGGTATAATATGATCAACAAATTGCGAAACGCCACAATATGTAACCTATTCACTGCGCACAATTTACGCGTTTTATTCACTTACTTTGTACACAATTGTACTTATGGTGCAACAGTCAAAAAAAATGAACATTATTTGCACAAAAGAACTTGTACATTTCTGTGTCCACGAAATTTCATGTCTTTTTTTATTGTAAATATCGTCAGACAGGCTGGCACTCTGCTTTGTAGTAGGTTGTTATCGTCGCATACCACAACATGAGCAACGACATGAGCGAACCTTTGGCGTTGCATGTGGTATGGTATAAGGGACGGTAGCCACCTACCATCAAGTGGACCATTAGCCTGTCTACCGACCTTATACATAAATAAAATCTTTTGTAAGGCGCGTGGCTGGTTACTGCTCCCAGACGGGCTGCGTAATTTAAGAAAGCGGAATGCAGTAGGTATGCCTCTCTAACTTCTTTTTCTTCCTGGGAGAGAGCCAGGTATCCTAACTACTCCTGCCACGAATGTGGGGCGCCGATCGATACAGCCGACCACAGGCTGGCCGAGTGCCCAGGTTGGGTCAATGAGAGGGCGGCTCTGACGGCAGTCGTGGGACAAGATTTGTCCTTACCCGCTGTCGTCAGGGCAATGATTGAAAGTCTTGACGGCTGGAATGCCGTAAAGACGTTCTGTGAAGCGGCCCTGAGTGGAAAAGAGGCCAATGAGCGGGCCCGCGAGCTGGATCCCCAGGCTGATCCACTCAGGCGTCGAAGAGCCGGCCGACGTGCCCGGGCGTATGCCGCGGCGCACGTCGCGTGACAACTTCAGGGCGTCAGAAGGGGACACGTCTGACGCCCTGAAACACCCAACAAAGTTGAGTGGCTGCTCACGGCATTCCAGTGGGCCGCCACATTTAAAGTGAGGCGAACCCATCACCCTGAGCTGGGTTCGAATAGAACTTAGCGGTGTGTGGGGATCCGAGAATAGGGCCTCGGCTGTCGTCTCGGACCCACACGCCACCGCTGATGGTGGAATCAACCCGGGGGGGTTTTAGTGGGTATTCCCGGTGATAAGTTACTTCATCGGGTGAGTCCCACACTCCCCCTCGTAAAGGTCATTTCCCCTCCACAAAAAAAAAAAAAAAAAGGTATCCTAACTACTAGACCATAACACAACTATGGGATGCCGCTACAACTTATTTAGACTACTTATCTGTATGTTACCACAACTTTAAAACTGTTATGTAACTACACGAATATAATGTATCCATCCCACAAAGGTATACTAATTGTGGGACATAATGTGCCTATCATTGGATATTATAAATAATATTATCTAGTTATTAAAGAGCGTTTTCAATCATTCATAATCTTTACTCTCATCCATATGTAAGTAAACAAAACGCTCTCTGTAAATTGAAATTGGAGTCATACATTTGAAAATCGAATTTTTACGCTTAATAAAAGTTTCGCGGAATCTCTACCACTTTTAATACTTAAACGGCCATCTAGAGTGTTCGTTCGAATATCATTGGTGGGCTAAAAATCCCCCTTTATAATCGGCTTACATTAAATTACAGAGTAGCCGGGCTTTTGATTAAAGATACCGTAATATTGCGAGGACATTATATTTTCGTGTAATCGATTTTGAGAATTACAGAGGATTATTTTGTTAGGCTGAAATTTTCATTATATCCCAACGCTGTAGAAATAAAGCTTATAAGGTATTATTATTATATTATTTAATATTTTATATTTATACTATATTATAGTATTATATTTAGATATTATTTAGTATATTTAGTTATTTAGGAAGCCTGTCTGGCGGCAGTCACCACCACCCCCTTACGGAAATTACAGCAAAATATGATCTCCTTGATGCTCGTAGTAGGTCATTACTTTCACCTATTGACAGGTCATAGAGGTTTCAATTGCGTTGGCGACATTGACGGGATGAAGAATAAGGAGGGTATGGAGCAACGGTTTCTGACATCATTTACTTAATGTAACAAACATACAGACAGAGTTACTTTCACATTTATAATAATAGTGTAGATACACGTTATGAACTAAGTATGTAATTTCCATGTCAGTATGCATGAGTGGAATTATTCCCACATTACTACAACTGTATTTACACGCTCCATTGCCATCACATAGCTCGTTACAATAATTATAAACGTAGGACGTCTGTCAACGCACAATCTAATTCAAAGCTCGTTTCGAACCTGGGACACACAATATACAGTTGCCAGTATGAATATTCTAATAACAAAAAAATGTTTCCAACTCCCTCTAGGGACATTTCCCTCACATTTTTTACCTAGGATAAAATAAAATTAAAAAAACAAAAACAAAAACTGAGTTAAAGACGGTAGACTTAAAGACTGTACCTACTTACTATACAAATTTAAACTAAAAAGTTGTAAACTTCGTATTATCTTAGTATTGGTATATCATCCAAATCTAAAACTATATAACTATGTAGGATGTATATATACCAATGTTTTCCTACGATTTCATCTTTGTACTGTTACATCGACGAGAACAAAATTAGGTCAACGTTACTCGTGGTTTTAACGAGACCAAATAATACGTGATGGACAGGTCGTGTCAGGAATTTAGAATGATTTTAACACAAAATATGTACCTATTTGGTATACTTTATTAACTTTATGTGAGTGATATAATATATTTTAAAATTACAGTCTGTCAGTCTGTTGGTTACATTACCTGCCACTCCTGTCAGCCATTACCACATAATGTCGATTAGTACTAGTAGACTTTGACATAAGTATTACTTAGCCATAGCTCAAAGCTGGACTTAACTATAGGTGGAGAACCTAGCGGTGTAAATCAAACCGTAAGTCGGGATAAGATGTTACATATTATGAATAAATACATGTAAATCATGTCCCATTAGGAACATAGGTATTACTATTAATGAAATAATTCAAAAGTTAAATATGTATTATAATAACATTTCCATATATTTTAAATACCTTAACACCTTAGTACCTTAGTACCTTAGTACCTTTAAGTAATACAATCTTTAAGTAATGTTATTATAATATAGCATGAAGAAACTGAAAGTTCTTCATAGAAAGAAAGCACATAGAAAGGTTTTTAAAGTCAATTGATAAAATTATTAAATATATTAGTAATATTACTATTGTGTAGTGATACTTTATATTCTGATTAGTATTATGTATTTATTTACTGTATACTGTATTATACCCACTTACAGTATACATAAATACAGGTATTCAATATTTTTACCTTTTACATTACTCTGTCAACCGTTATTTTAAATTTCCATTTTTGTGAATGCACGAATGCCTTTTTATTGTTGTATTTTAGTAATATTTAAAATTACTTGAAACATTTTTATGTGAACGACGCAGGCCACAGTCATTCACACAGTTCACGCTCCATTCGATCCAACTTGAAGTTACGAAATGGTGCAGATATTTATTGCGCTTTTTTTTTTTAATTTCCATACGTTTTCAATTGAGAAATTAAATGAGTTTATCATAAAACTTTTACATATGGAAAATTGTTGGTGTGGAAGTTGCTGCCCAATAGCTTCTTAGTAATCTAATGAGTATAAAATTCTGGTGTCACAGTGTTGGTAATTAAAATCCTCCGAAGCGGCTTGACCGATTTTATTGAATTTTTTTGTGTATTTCTGAGAATAGGTCGTAAACTATTTTTTATAAAGTGATAAGGGTGGCCACCACCCACCCCAAATTTTTTTTTGGCAATACAAAGTTTGGTGCGTCAGGTAGTCTAATATATAAAAGTCTCGTGTCGCAGTGTTTATTGCCAAACTCCTTCGAAACGGCTGGACCGATTTTGATAAAATTTTGTGTGCTTATCGGGTAGGTCTGAGAATCGGCCAACATCTATTTTTCATACCCCTAAATGTTAAGGGTGGTTAACATTTAGGGGCAACCACCCCAATTTTTTGCTTGCCGGTTCAGCTAATTTTCACATGAAATTTTAAAGTATCATTAAAATAATTGATTTCAAATTTTGGTTCCATTATAAGCGTGTGAACCTTTTGAAGATATTCAATCACTCTTTTGTCTATATGTTTTTTGTTACATAAAATAACAAGGAAATTGGAATAGGAATCGGATGGATAAAAATTGTATCTCTTGCTGGGAACAAACAAAAAAGAACCAATAATGGAATCAATTCCTTCAGGATTACTTACTCCACTACGGATACTAACTTATCTTGTTATCATTTTGTTTTGCTTATTTAGAATATAAAATATTTTTTAAAAGGCATAAATATGAATAAACCGTAACTGAAATACTTAAGTTCTTTTATTTATTTATTTTTTACTTTGTATGCATATTTACAATATAATATTAAAAAATTAAAATTAAAAAATAACAACTACTGTATGTAGAAACAGTTTTCCGTTATTGTCATAACGGTCGTCATATTCCGTTATAAATTAGAAAAAGAGTAGGTACCCAACAAACATATATAAAATACATTCGGTCAAACTTTTTCATTCATAATGTTAGTAGAACAGAACAGTTCTCTGCACGATTTTAGGCACAAAGTTAGATTTTAGGTATTCCAAATGGTCTTTCTTTATAAAACACACTCTACATTTATTCACGAATCAGCGTTCCATGTTGAATGTTATTTGAATGTGCGTTCCATTCGGGCATTTGCGAGGCAGAATGGAAAAAATGGCTGCATTGGTAAAAATGCTTCAACTGCAACCATTTAAGCTTGCCAACCGTTGTGTGTGTGATCTCTGGACCGGTTACCCTGATTGCGTTCCGTGTAAAATATAACCGAAGCCTTTTTTGCGACATCGTATGCCTTTTTGATGACTCCATTACGAAATGGGTTTATTGGGCGCTACTGTATCTCGATTCTCTATTATTTTTTATTCCATATCTATGAACAGGTTACGAGTATATAAAACGGTACGAACTGTATATAAAAACCGAGACACTAAGATATTTATTGTACGATAAATAATCGCGTGCAGGCTGACAGTCCACTTGGTCGTAGATGACTTCCAGTCAGATTATATATCTTGGTACCTATATATTGAACTACATATATTGGTAGGATGAAACAATGCGAGCACTCTATCATGGGCTCTATACAATCCCTTAATTAAACATCAAACCGCTCATATAGGTATATTTTAAGTAAGTTTAGTGCTATACAATGATATGAGATATCCCATGTTTCTGCCAATGGGATGCTTGGTTGCAAAGAGAGCTCAGTTGCAAAGAGAGCTCAGTTGCAGACACGACTGAGATTCGAACTCGTTACTAAATCGTCTCAGAGTGTATAACCTACTTGTCTTACACTGTTTGACATCTATTCACTTTTTGATTTTTGAAATAGTACAGCCACAAATAAAATAACATTGCTACAGTATTATTTTGAGGAAAACTTGATAAAAAAGGTCAATCATGGCACTCACGTGGAGGTTTTCCGATACAAATTCGATTACAACTATACAAGATTAGATGTTATTCGGGCGATGCGATGGTGTGATTGTTTTACTACTACGTGGTAAAATTTATATTTTTTCTGAAATACTATGGAATATTATGTGTAGAAACCATTGTTGGTTTGTATGCTTCTTGTCTAATTCACTGAACTAAATATTTAGTAAACACATATAACTTTAAACAAAAAATCACGATTAACACAAAAATAATTTTAATAATAATATATTTTTTTTATAATATTTATTTATTTTTATGTTTAGGTACGTTGTAAAATGTATGTACAATACAATATGATAGTAATTATTACCTTAAATATATTCTAAAATATAAAATTATTAAATATTATTCGAACAAGTAAAAAAAATAGACTGAATTGGGATTTGATTGTAATGGACCGAAAGCATATAAATGTCATAATTATATATTATACTACCTGGTGCCCGCGACTTCATCCGCGTTCTGGGTGAAAGGTACCCTATGTTCTTTCTGGTGTCCCAGACAACGTGTATGCAAAATTTCACGGTGATCGGTTCAGTTTGAAGCATGAAAGCGTAACAAACGAACAAGCAAACAAACAAACAAACTCACTTTCTCATTTATAAAATTAGTAAGGATAATATCATGATAATCAGTATCCGTATGTATTAAAGAGAAAATAAACTTTTTCCGTAGTTTATTAACTTGGGATTGTTGTCTAATTGTCAAGAAACAAAAAAAAACTTAAAAGACAAGGACTAATATAATTTTATATCATAGAGGAAAAGCTAAATAAACTTTATACCACTTAATTAATGAACTCCAAAAAATCGTTTGCTAAAACAAACTCCTGGAGTATTCTATAAAAGAAATAATAAATCTAATATGTATTTTTGCACAGTTTTTTTTTTCATTACTTCAACGAAATCGCCTGTTAAATATTGACGAGGCTTCGACTGTATTTTTGATATAAACATACCCTTAAAGCATTAGACTCCGGTGAGTTATTCTGAGTGATCCTGTGTTATCGTAAAAAGGTGCGTTCCATTTTACGATCATGTTTCATTCGATATTTGAACCACTACTATTAAATAAATTAATATCTGTAGACAAAAAAAGAGACGAAATTCCAAAAAAATATGAGTTGGTAAAAAGATAATTATTTAAAAGAAATGGATGGCCAAATCTAAGATTTGGGATTTCGTTATGTATAAATATAATAAAGTTTAAAAATGTCACTTATAAGATTAATTCCCTGTTTCTCATTAATGAACATTAACTTTCCTGGTACCAAATTAATGAAGGCAATATTTTTTTAAGCATGGCATAAATGTATTGTTATTATTGCTTTTACTATCGAAAATAAACTTTTATTCTAGTCTAATTTTATCAAGTGTGACTTACAATAAACCGCGACAAATAGTAGGGGTCAAATTTTACGTAAGAAACTCGAGTACACATCAGATGTTTTATTGAAAATTATTCCGCATGAAGTTTCAGGGTGTTGTAAAAAGATATCCGTGATCTGAGATAACGAAATGTGATGTGATTTCCAGATAAAACACGAGTCAAATTTTTCTTTTATTCTGATACAATTCTGTGTAATAATGTTACAACTCAACCCATGTAATAGTTGATTCGTTTATGTACCTAATTATTTTCTTGGAATAAAAAGTTAAGGTACAAAATATTACTAATTTCAATTAATTTACTAAATTTAATTGTAAAATGGATCCATTTAATTTATTAGCCATTAATAGCTACTAATACTTATACTATCTATAAATATTAGTAATATAATGTAGATATTATATTTTAATAATATCTACATACATACCTTGGACTTCAATGAATATTTGGAAAATAAATTATTACAACCGTTCGACGCTTAACGAATAATTTTTTATTTATATGGATATAAATATAGGAATGTCATTAGTATACATAAAAGTGTGTTAATGGTATGGGTTCTGGTGTGCCTTATTCATTGATCGAAACATTGACCTTTTTTCATTTCAAAGTTATAGATTCTTCAAAGAAGTTTTATTTTAAACAACAGAATAAAGTAAACTACGTAGCCTCGAACGTATCCACGTGACGCGCTAGTCCGTTTATTTAATAAAGTACGCTATTGAGCTGTAAAAGAGTTTACGGCGGCACCAAGTCGGCAAAGCCAATTAGGAGCAAGAATTTATGACACAGGCTGGCCATAAATTGTAACATTTTAATTTAATTCCAAGGGAAAGTCCAATATTCGAAGCCTTGGTAACTTTAGAACTATGTCATTTGCAAGTGGGTCTGACATGAACGCTGCTTGCTCTCTTTAGCACCATTTTTATTTATATAATACTCGCGATGAATTGAAAGATTTGTACAGACCAGCTTAAGCACAGCGCAGGAAGCAAAAATACTATGTGTATCTAAGTATGATATAATATAATAAAATCGTAAACGAGCCGTGTCTATACTTATATATTTTTTTAAACAATTAGTACACGTTGTAGGTTCGACGTTTCAGAATTTTTGTATTTTTACCTGTTTGTCTGTGCACGCTAATTTCAGAAACGGGTTGACCAATGTGAATGCGGTGTTCACTAATATATTTTAGTAAGCTTCCTGTAGCATTTTGCTTCTACTCATTCTACTCATTTTTACACATACATACATACATGCTGTTACTTCACGGTGTTCTTGTGTAAGGGATGGTTACTATCGCCAGACGGGCTGCCCAGGTTAATTACATAGTAAATTTAATTTATAATTACAATTTAAATATAAATAATTAAATTATAAAGTACAAAAAGCGTTGGCTATTGTTTCTGGCGGTGGCTTGTAGACTCGGATTGACGTCAATGGGGTGCCGTAGCGCCTCGTGCGCCGCGTGACTTGGCCCGTATCGAGGGCGATGCAAGCTCAACGGTCGTCATAGATTTTGCTTGCGTAACAAATATTACCATAATTAATATTTATTTCTTTTCTGAGAATACATTATAATGGTATTTATTATAATAATAATTTATATTAAATAAATTTGGAACCAATAGACAATTTCTATAAGATAAGGTTATTATTTTATAAAGCTTTTTGTCCTACTTTAAAAATAAGGATTTTGTAAACGTAATCCCATAAAAAATATAATGATCCCTCTTATTTAGAGTACATACATCTTAAAGTAAAAATTTAAAAAATATATATCTAAGTACAACAATTAAAAATACAAAATTCAAAAGCTTTTTCTGTAAGCTATTTAAAAGTCCTTTCTAATGAATGCAATTAGAGACAGCTGAAGAAATTTTAAGTAACAAATATGTAAATTGGCAAAGAATAATGAATAACTTCAATCGATGTTCAGTTAAATAATATTTCTTCGGAAAATCCCGTAAAAATTCAAACGAAATCTAAAACTTTCCATCATACATTCGGTTTACGAATAAAGACACAGATTTGAATACGAATTTCGTATCGAATATGCAAGAGAGTTCTAACAAACTTCACTTCGGCAGTCTGCCGAAGAAGTTCAAAAATGACTTATAAACTTTCGTTTTTGCTAAACTCGGTTGCGCGCCGTTTACTGCTATATTTTATTTCAAATTTTTAAACTCATAATATTTTATGATTTTTCTTCGTTCTGATTTTAGACGCTCATTCTTTTTCTTTTTTGCTTTTTTTACTGAATATTAGTAAATACGATATACGATAAACGAGATGAGATCTGAGTTTATCACCTGAGTTCAAACGCTGCGGCTAATAGTGCGGGCTTCGTCTGGCGAGGAAGGTAGCGTGCGAGCATAGACGACGCGAAGAACCACCGCGGGTTTTTAGTTGGTAGATGTCCCAAATACCCAACCGATCTCCCCTAGTGGGGATCTGGTTCGCAGATTTTCCCACGCAAAAAAAATAGTAAAGATATATTATATCTTTATTTTTTCATCCTATGTTATAAGATAATTATAGGTAATATTAAAAGAAGATCTATTACTTTATTGTTCTTAATATTTATACAGTATCAATTTTAGTCCGGGATTTCTGTAACATTAACTCAAATATCTTTTAATTTATTAGCTATAAATTCAAAATTGTATTCGTCTACTTAGACGATTCCATAAAAGAGTCGTTAGCAGTAAAACTTGCACAAATTGGTCATATTTCGATTAGCAATAACGTTTAGTAGGAGTCATAAAACGGCATAATAACTACATAAACGTAACAAGGCTAAGAATTACTGTCGGAGTTACAGCTTAATTTCACGGCTCATAGGCGGCCCTTTCAGATATTTGATGTTTATGTCGGGATGTTAGGAGAGACGGTCAACAAATTAACAAGATATCTACCGGCACGACTGACGAAAGGAAGAGTATAGATGTTATTTAATATTAAAACATTGTTATTACCACATATCATTTTTTTTATTCACATAGCTTAGGATACAACTCTCCCATACCTACTGTTTAAGTATCCGATCAAATTCGTCAACGGGCTACGAACATCGTAAAGCGACGCGGTCGTCGCGTGGCAACGCGTCGTCATATGACGCATCGCTCTACGACGAAGATGAACTTCTATGACGTTGCTTATATGGGTGTACTGTAGGTTGCTAACTATTTATGTAAGTAGCTAGCTACTATTGAAAATAAAATAAAAATTTATATATCTTCAAAGTAAATTTACCAATCTTAAAAGTAATAAAATACCAATTTCAAAGTAAATTTAGGTATACTTAATTTAAATGCATCGTCTTTATTTCTTAAATAAGTCTAAATTTTTGTTAAAAGAAAATCCTTCAGTGCGTGTTCCGGTTTCGAAAGTTCTGTTTTCACTTTCGGTCTTGTTAGAAAAATCTAAATCCATTATTTTTATAATTATTTATAAAAATCCAATTTAACTTAATTCCAATCATAACTTGAAATTCTTAATTGGTGTATTCTTAATTAATTAAAGTTTAAAATAATTTGAATTTACTAGTATTGTTATTTATTAAAATATACAAAACGCCTTGTCTACTGTAATCGAACAATATTAGTGAACAAAACAGTAGAGTTTAGCGCTCTATCCAGTTATTGTTCGGGCGTTCTACGCTGACGCCCCGGATTAATTTATACAGACACTAGGAGATGATATCACAACAATTTTTAACAGTATGTTCACTTTCATGTAACATGACATGTTTTTGACGTTACAAATTTAGAAAAAATATGTGTGAAGAAATAATAATAATAAAGGTAGAAAAAAAATGCGTTTTATTTGCTAAACACGAGTATAATATTTATAATAGAGCCCTCTGTAACCACTCTTGCCTTAAATGGCAAGGAACGGTATGTAGCCACCTATCATCAAGTAGACTCCTGAGGTCACCGTCAGCCTGCCTGACGGCCTTTTTATGTATATGTAATAAAATGGCTTTAATAATTACTCAAAATTGCTTTAGTTACCTAAATTTATTTATGAGGAATATTTTAAAAAGATTGAATGATTTGTAGAAATCTCTAGTAGTCTGATTCGATTACCAGGTCTTTTGAAAATAGATACACTACAGTTTATACACTGAACCTCAAAGAAAAAGGGTCGGTTAGAAAATCTTCAATATCTTCAAATGTACCTTAGCCTTTATGAAATAAAGACTAAATTAAAGTTAAACTAAATAAATTTTATTTTTATTTAAGCACATTAAAATATTCATTAATTTAGTCTTAATAGAAGAATTAAGAACAAGAACAGAAGAATTAAAATCTAGGTATCGAGAGACCCCAAAATAGGTGGATTTACAATGCCAAGAGATCAATGGACAGAAACTAGATCCTTGCACAGAGGCAGGCTTTTTTAAATTTAAGAAAATACCTTGAAAGATCCTCATATAATATTAACCTTAGTTTCGCATTTATAATAAACTAGCTGTTGCACGCGATATATATATATTATAAATTCGAACGTACTAATATTATAAATGCGAAAGTTTGTATGCTCACCATTGTGTGATCACCATGAAATTTTGCATACACTTTGTCTTTTTTTTTTTATATAAGTCAAGGCAGCGCTTGGCCACGATCTCACTTGATGTTAGGTGCAGATGCGGCCGAAGGTGGACTACGCTTACCTAGTAGATGCCCATTTACCCTACGTTTGAAGACCCCGAGGTTGTAATTTTGGGGAAACACAGACGCAGGCAGTGAGTTCCACTCCTTAGCAGTTCGGACAAGGAAGGTGGAACTGTAACGCTTCGTGCGTGACCGAGGAACTTCAACCACGAAGGGATGAAACCCCCGCCCGCGCCTCGTGTTTCGCAAGTGGAACGGTTCCGGTTGGATCAAATCGAAGAGAATGAACGCACACTCTCCATGGTGCAGACGATAGAAAATTGATAGGCATGCTACTTTTCGGCGATGCTGCAGGCTTTGAAGTTGAGACTCCACAAGGGAGTCGTCGCCAATGAGTTTCTTAGCTCGCCTTTCAATCGAGTCCATAAAATCGACTTTCAATGAGTCTGGGACACCAGAAAGGACATAGGGTACCTTTCATCCAGAACGCGGACGAAGTCGCGGTCACCAGCTAGTAAAATATATGTTACTCGCTGGTAATGTAACTTTCTATATGTGAAAGAATTTTTAAAATCGGTCTAGTAGTTTTTGAGTTTATTCATTACAAACATAAACATACAAAAATACAAATCTTTTCTCTTTATAACATTAGTATAGATACATTGTATAAACAATATTTAAATAAATTTTAACTGTACCTACTGATCCATTCATATAAGCTATGATAATATTAATACCCGTGCCTTCGTATTATTTCCTCCTTTATTTATTCCTTGAGAGCTAATAAAGATAGCTATCGCCCGGGGAAATTGTTTTATGGATTGCTTATTAAAGAGGTGTCGACTGAATGAAGATTGCCTTTGTCATCGTTCAAGTATAAACGTCTGACAGAACAAGACTTGAACAGTGCTCAAATGGTAATTGAAGTCTGAAATTTATTTCATTTTATTATACACCCAGACCTGCGTCTGTTTTAATTCTTGCGAGCAGTGCAATAGGACTGACATTGTTTCTACTATTAAATAAGTAAAGATCCGACCCATTGTCCCGATATATTTACATACATACATTGCTACCTTTTCGAGCGATTTTATTCGATTTTGTCGAAATACAATTCGCGAATCTTAGGCAAGTTTTAATGCACAAAGCTGAGATATTTCCGTGCATTAAAAGCACGAATGTCGAAAAAACTCTCGCATGATGCAGATTAGAATCCTTGTGGAATCTGCATTTCTGAATGTTTCTCTATTTAATCTTAGGATTAGTAATAATGACACCGTCTTTAACGGTGGTGGTATCTCCAATAAAACAGCGTTCTTTAGAAGTCTAGCAACCTATGAATACTTTTGAAGTTCTCTCGATACGCAATAGAATATTATTTTTTAATATTTAAAAAAAATTGCGTAGTTATATAATATTTCATCATTAACAAGTACCAACATCACAAGCCCATAATTTATTGTCTACTGTTGGACATATGCCTTATTATTCGGTGTCCCCACACTAAGAGTTCCCACTGCTAGACGAACTTTTGAGGCCATCGGTCCAGCGAACTGGTTGGCGACCCATGGGATGTTTCGACCATTATGTCTATTCCAGAATATTTCAAGATTTACCTATAATTTACGAATTGTCATTTCAATAAAACAAAATTTTATTGCTTGAAATAAGTTGAAATAACTTTAAAGTAAACGATTGGTATTTTGTGGATAAATTATATTAAGTAAGAAATAAACTTTTTTTTGATTTTTTGTTTCAAGCGGCATCATTTTACTGTATTATTTTATAACATGTTTATAATATGTTTTACAAATAAAACAATGCTCCTGAACCACCTCTCTTAAATTTTTACTTATAAACTATAGTTATATGAAACTATAGATTGATATAACTATCCCATTCTGGTCGAAATTAGAACATAATCATTTAGAAGAAGGAATAAACTGTATCCATTTTTTTTTTGATAAAAATAAATAATTTCACTAAAAAATTTTAAAATTGATTTGATTGCCCATTTATGTATAGATTACTTTGAAAAATATTTAAAAAATCTATGTACATCAAACTTACGGGTATCCTGGCAGCCAGCAGAGCTTACATCGCACTGGTCTTATATTTCTGAATTAAGTAACGATAGGACATAATATCATACAAAATGACTTTTTCAATATTCATCGCCAACTAAGTGGCCACACGTAACTCATATTTTGACTTAAAAGCAACACAGGGATTGAGAGAGCCCGGAATACTCCCGTCCATTACGTTGATACATTCAATTATTCAAGAACAAATGAATTATCATATTTTTTACCTTTGCCGGTAAAAATAAAGGGAGCCGTTATTAGGCGTCGCAGCTTTTTAATGGAAACAAGATGAATTTTAATACAGTTGTCGAGGTTTTCTCATTTTTAACAAAAAAAAATGTAAAAAACTTTGTTCATATAATAAAATTATATCTTTGAAATCCATAGTAATAGTTTTTTTTTATGTACCTAAAGATGCACTTGATATCAGGCACCGTCCACTTGATGGTACTCGTACTACCGTCGTCTGCGACATCTCACTGCGTACTCATTTATAAATGCGAAGTTTGTATGAATGTTTGTAACTCTTTCAAGCAAAAACTACTGAACCGATCACCATGAAATTTTGCATACATGTTGTCTGGGACACCAGAAAGGACATATAAAAAAAAAACAAATAAATATAAAGAAATCAATTCTTTTGCTATTTTCCTCACCAGAAATTATTAAAAGTTAAAACCTTTTGCTAGCTGCTAAAATATCTCTGCTAAAATATCTCTGGCTCTGCCCTTTGATTACAATACCAGAAAGGTCAAAACAACGGCTTTCGGTAAAGTTGGTATTCTATACGGAAATTTGTGACGATATTATCTTAAAATTAAATTTCAAATAAAACACAATTAAGAGAAACGGGTAGACGGGGCATAAAATTACACCAGAATTGCAAATATATTTGGCAATAATAAATTATATTCCAACGCGCACTTTACTGCACGAGCAAAGATAATGACGTAATAATTCTCCCTTAATTAAACGTAAAATTACAAACACCTAACTTTGATATAGTCATAACTTCTTATAAACATTAATTCTCATCACAGATTTCATTCTGTTTCACTTGGGTTTAATGAACATTTTTTGTAAAATGTTGTGTATTTAATTTTTTTTATTTAAAAAAAAATACATTAACTTTTTACAATGGGATGAAAGGTTAGTTCAATACCTATTCAATGATTTTATTTTATTTTATTTTATTTAGGAAAACAAACAATTACACAATATATAGTAAATATAAAGAAGGACATTCATATAAATAGAAGTAATCGTGCAATCAACAACATTTTCCACGAATTGGTACATAGATTTACAGAGAAAACAACAACAATACACATTCATACACAACAAGAAAAAAAACACCAGAGTACAAATACGAAGAAAAGAACAACACCATAAACTAAAACAATTTAACAATACTATTTTTATATTTTTGCGAGCCAGTGGAGAATGGGTCTAAACTTGTATATAAACAATTGTACTTGTGCATGATACGATTTAAGGGTGCACGTTCACCAGCGTTGGTTTTACAGTGCTTCGGCATAAATAGTTTATGCGTATAGGCATCTCTTATACGCTGTGAACCGCTTGGCAACCGATAAACAATACTATTCACCAGATAGTTACAGTCATAGCGATTATGACAGATGTTATACAAGAACATAGCATCCAGGAGCAATCGTCGCTGCTCTAAACTTGGTATGGAGTATTTTTTTAAAGCATCAACATACGGCAACCTTGAGTGGAAGCACTTGTAGTTAAGTGTTTTAAGGAATTTACGCTGCACTAATTCAATCTGTTGGCAATATCTATCATAGAAGGGATTCCAAACTACCGAGGCATATTCAAGTTGGGATCGAACCAGAGTCTTATACAGATATAAGTAAGTTTCTGAACATTTAAAACTTGAACAAGTTCTTATAACAAGACCATAGAACTGAAAAGCCTTATTACATATATGCTGAATATGTTGATTCAAAATTAGTTTAGAGTCAAGAAAAACCCCCAGATCCCTTATAACCGGTACCTTTTCCAATGTAGTATGACACAAATTATAGTGATAATAAATTATGTTTGTTTTCCTAGTAAAAGTAATTGCTTTACATTTGGATAAGCTTAAATGCAGTCTATTCTCAGTACAGTATCTACTCAAACGATCAAGATCCCTTTGTAACTTGGTGCAATCATCCAAAGCTGTTATCTGTTTATATACCTTCAAATCATCGGCGTATAGTAAAAAACGGCAGTGCTTAAAACAATTAGCAATATCATTGATATATATAATAAACAATAGGGGCCCTAAAATGGAGCCTTGCGCCACTCCAGAACTCACTGTTATAGATTCAGATGCGTAACCATGCACCACAACTTTTTGCATCCTGTTTAAAATATACGCCGAGAACCATCTTAGCAAATTTCCCTTAATCCCGTTGAATTCAATTTTCTTAAGTAATAAGTTATGGTCCACCTTATCGAAGGCTTTACAAAAGTCTGTG
Organism: Synanthedon tipuliformis; assembly: GCA_947623395.1. NCBI lineage: Eukaryota > Metazoa > Arthropoda > Insecta > Lepidoptera > Sesiidae > Synanthedon > Synanthedon tipuliformis. Next base: position 10,193,522 of record OX392415.1, on the reverse strand, counting down.
TATACCACGATATACCATATAAGCGATGACAAGTTTCCAAGTGATAAGTTTAGCCAATTTTTATAAATCATTATAGTAAATAATCGTTGAAATGGTGTATAATTACCAGTATAACTGTAGCAAGAGAGAAACACGTAAATTTCCAACGTTGAAACTTTCAAAAAACACCCAACTTTTTCTATACGATCCCACCTACTGATCCAACGTGTCCATTCCACGAAACGACACGGCGAAAAGTTTTTTGAGCCTTTTTAATTGACTGCACAGTGGGCGCGTCACGAAGATAAATGGATATAGAATAAAACTAAAAACGTTTTAGCCACCAGTTCAGCGGAATAGGTGCGCTATTACGTAGGAGACAGGGTTCAATTTGTTGATTAATTAATTTTGCATTTGTATGGTTTCGTTTCGTATTGTAAGTGGCGTATACACGAGTTTGGTGGAGCGACCTATTGTGTCGTTCACATATAGCAGACGTAGGGCCCAGTTACAATGGAGACATTAAATGTATTTAATTTTGACTTATTTCGCCGGACATTGTTTGGGACGTTAGCACAGGCGGTGGAAAAAGTTGGTGTGAAGTTGCCTTGTTTACTTTTCTGTGCGTGATTTTAATTAATTGCTCGAGAACGTGACAGGCAAAGGCTTTTAATCTATTAGTTGGAAGCGAAAATGAGAAATATGTTTAATATATTCATATTAAACATATAAAAGAGATATGAACTATGAATGATGAGATATGAGATATGAATATATGAAACTACCACAAAATTAAAATTGTTGTTAAAAAACCACAAAAAACTAAGTGCCTAATTTATTTAGTGAAAGTAAAGGGCTGTGTATAAACAAAGCTTATAATTTCCGAATAATACACAATCTAAATACATCAATGAATGTAGCCTCGAGTCTTTTGACATGTGTCAGATTGGAACCGCCTAATATTTTCCCGTGGCCCTAAACTTTTGACAGGTAATTACAGAGCCCCACCTTTAACCTGACCAGTATAACGTGACCTGCCTACCAACCAACATCCTATACATAAACCCTTTCCGCGAAGGCTTAACAAAAATATCATTTTACAATGGACAGTTTTCTCGAGTAGGTACACCTGTGTATGTAAGAGTATTATCGCGTGAGTACGTTTTATTGTGTATTAGGCTTTAATAAGTTTTCGACGGTAAATATTTTTTGTTGATTTTCTATTAAAATAGTCGCTAAAATATGTGAAGTTATTAATGCTTTATAATACAATAAGGTCTGGTAAAATTACGACAAAATAAGGTAGGTTCACGATAGCAATAATTATTGAATATGTTCAGGACAGCCTATAGTTAAATAGAAAAATAATAGTAATAAATGAATTTCAAGTAAATTATTTTATATACCTATCAATTAAAATATATATAACAACGCTTAACGTTCAGTTTGTATCAAGCCTAAAGTATTTATAATTGCTACAATATTTTACACAGCAATATTAAAATTTAAGCCCACTTCCATTTTAAAATGAAAGCAATTTTGGTCTTTCTTTTTTATAATAAACATTTAATAATAAATAGAACAATTAATTATCCAGGGAATAAAATAATAAAAGCTAGATTTTAAATGTAATATTCGAGTTATAAAATTGAAATTTTAATAATGAGAATTTGAAACACTCAATGTATAGAAAACTAATGTTATTGGTAGTCTTGAGACCATTGTAATAGCCGGTTATGCAAACAATATAATTCAGGTTACTATAATATAATATATATAACCAACAAAATATTCCAGGTTACTGTAGATAACCAACAAAATATTCCAGGTTATTGTAGATAACTAAAAAAAATATTTCCAGGTTACTGTTAAAATACAACAAAATATTCCGAGTCACAATAGACAACCAACTAAATATTACAGATTATCAACAAAATAATCCATGTTACTGAAGATAACCAACCAAGTGTCTCATGTTACCGTAGATTATTCTAGTTCACTGTGGACTTCGCTGTTAGCTTCTTTGGCTAGAGTAAACCCATTTTCAATTAGCGCGCTTTGTGAAAGTACTAATTTTCTAGTTATTTTGAAATATCTATTACGCAAATGAATTGAAAATAACAGTGTTATCCAAATAAAAATATATATACACATACACAATAGTCTATCACTAGATTTTGGCACTAGAACAATATTAATAAATTGGCAATAATTGCTCACAAATAAGTTAACTTACTCTTGAAATTGAGATAATAAGTTGTAAAGACAAGACGTAAAGTTGAAGTTTAGGTTATAAAATGAAATTTCAATTAAAATTTTAATTTCCTCTATCCAAAAGTACGCAGCATATTAACTAGATGTGTAGGCTTCAATTTTAATACAACGATCACACAACGTCACCAGAAATTTAAATTAAATTTCTAAACTCGGTTCTAATGAACACGTACCCAGATGTGAATATAAGGGCGCAAGAGGGAAGAAATGTCATAGTATCTATAAATAACAGTATGTTAACCTTACCTTAAGTATTTGATGGGTTTATTTATTAAGTTTTTGATAGGCATTTTTGATATTGTACAAAACCATTGAACTCGCGACATTGTCGTGTTATGTAACGTAACCGAAACCTCTGTATATTTTCCAAATATTTTCAGATATTAATTTAAAATAATTTAAAAAAGAACAATTTTGAAATGGAAAAAAACCATTGAACTCGCGACACTGTCATGTAATGTTATGTAGTTCTGTGAAGCTTAGTTTTCAGTTCTGACGTGCATTCCAACTACTAACGTGTTTTTTATTTTCATTTATTTTTCATATTTGCATGCAGGCGGAAGGTCCACCTGGTGATATGTGGTTACAGTCGACTTAGCACACAAACAACATAAGGGGGATGCAGTTGCGACACCAACTTTGCAGGAATATGTTTACACCTCGCCTGAAGAAGCTAAAGACGCTTGAAGAGGGGAAGATTGTTCGAAAAAAAACATGAGACATAATAATATGAAGGTTTGGATGGAAACAAATTAATTATATTATAAATTGTGCAGAATTTGTGAAATTTTAGCGGGTTGAATTCTTGTAATTGTTGACTAAAATCCAAATATTTTTTCCATGAAAACATTCTCGCTATAATGAACCTTTTAAATTTTGTTGTCGGAATTTTGGAAAATGCTGGCGTGTGTATTATTATTTTCATGAATTCAATAGTGATGCGAATTTGTTGCATTCAGGGAAAATGTAAATTTCGATGGTTCGAATTACAAATTCTCCCAAATACCTATTACTGACTTCACATGCTACGAGCGTGTTAACAACAGTTCTACGGAAGGGTGAGTGAAATCTCTCTCGAAGCAATGAAAATGAGAGATGCCCGACTGTAACTCAAACGCCTCTCTGTTCTGCAGCAGAACACGAATGAATTATGTAAAACTTTTAATTGTCTCGCTTGCCTCACCTTCATTAAAATTCGAGACTACGGTAAGGTGTATTGTTTGAATACAAAAACTTGCGTGCACTTCTTGCCGAGTATTGTTTGAATGTGTTATCATCCAAACGTCGGATTTATGCACTTAGGAAAGTCAACTATTATTATAATGAACTTGCATATTATATTATTAGTGCGTAAAACGCTTGTCCACTTTTGTTAAATTTTTGTTACTTTTGAAGAAGATTAATTTCCTAATAATAAATAAAACAAACTGGGATAATATTTATCGTTATTTATGCTTACTTGTAGAGAATATTAATTAAATAGATTAACTAAGGCAAACGATTGAACTGTTATATAGCCTATTTTTTTTAAGTTTTCGTATGATTACTTATAGTGTTATTACAAATGAAAAAGTAAATATGTTTTCTGTTTGTTTGTTACGATTTAACGCCTAAACCACTGAACCAATTTTGATGGAACTTCATCATTGTCCAATGCTGGACATAGACCTCCTCCATAATTTTCCAATAAGACCGGTCAGAAGCTTTCTGGATCTACAGCCGACCAATGGCGCTTATCAGGTTGTGTGTCCTTGATGGAACTTTGTAGGAGTATTGTAGGAGTATTGTCATAATTTTGGGTAAACATAAACATTTTCTTTAAATTTCAACCCACTTTAGGGTTGTCTATTGCTCTCACTAGAAGCCTTGAAGGCAAAAACAAGCTTTTGCTGGCGATTTTTTCACGTGCTTCGGGAACAGTACTGTAAAATAAACCCCATAGCCTTTGAAGAACGTGTGAAGAAATTTACGATGATCGATTGAGTAGGTATTTAAGGCGTGAAACTATAGCAAACAAACTCATTATCGCATGACATGTCTAATGTTATGACAACAACATGTCTACATTAAACTTCGTGCCAATAATTGCTTTAATTCCTCATTGTTATACAATCAGACCACAAAGCTGTCGTTCCTTCAAGTGGAGACAGCAACGCACCTCCAACACTATCAAGACCCCAACGACGTGATAATTGCTAACAATGATGGACGGAGCCATTGCGTGTTCAACTTGATTACATTTACCCTAGTCAAGTTTGTTTTGGTTTCTTCATGTATTTATTCTCTCACTACAGATTATCAAGTGTTAATTTGATTAGAAAGTTGATTGGAATCTGACTATACTTGTACGGATTACATGTTTTAGTTATTAGTATACCAATATTATATAAATACTATCGACCGCACGCTTAGCAATTGAATGGAAATTTTCAAAAATTCTTTTATAGAGGATGATTTTACGTTATATTGTAAACATATGTTTTAAGTTTCAGCTTTCTAGACTTAGTAGTTTTGGATGTGCGTTAATCGTCAGGCAGGACAAAACTTAGTAGTTCTCGAGGTTCACAGCTACCGATGCTGTCACAAACATTCGATCGCAGATTATATTTAAAGTAAAAATAGATATGAAGTATTTTTTAATTATTTATCGAATGAACTAATCTAAAACTAAGACACAGAAAATGACCTGAGTGTCAGTTCATTTTACGGTTATTTAAGAAAATTATATACCTACATATGTTACTCACATTTGTTGAGTTGGCACTATATCTAACCGTAGTCCAACATCATATTTGAGATAAGACATTTAAGATACACCTTACTAGCACATAAACTTTAAATTCAAGACAAATTCTGCAATAAATAAAATGCATTCAACTTTGCACAATAAAGTCACGAATTGTAACAAGTTAATTCTCATTCCAACACAAAACCGTTGTGGAAGTTTCTAGAAGCAACGCGAAGCAAATTTCATCTTAGTTAAACCTTTTCAAAATGTCTCTGCTTTTTTGGTTTTTAACTCGTTCGGATAGAAATTCTGTATAAATTATGATTCTGTATAGAACACAAAAATTTACTTATTAGGCTCGAAACACGTGCGCATTTATTTGACTTGTTAAGTTTGTAAAAATTGTAACAAAACAAAAGTTTGTAACAAAATATTGATTTAGAGTTCGTAAAGCTAGAATTCATAAGACTGAATTCCATCACATTTTTGTAAATATTATAATCCATCAGGGGACCTTGGTGGTAGTCTTAGGAGATTCCGCTCGCCGATTCCGACATAACCCCGCAGCTTCCCCTACACTGGTGGGTATCCATAAGGATTTCCCAATGTTAAAAAAAGAATCATCTATCAGCAACTGGCTCATCAATATGGCCTAACGAAGTCCGAGTGTCATATTACAAATATGTACTTATGCCTTTCCTGATTATGATTATGCAATGCTCTACTGAAACCTCTCCATAATCCGTACTAATATTATAAATGCGAAAGTTTGTATGGATGTTCACGCAAAAACTACTGAACTGATCACCATGAAATTTTGCAAACACGTTGTCTGGGACACCAGAAAGGACGTAGGGTAACTTTCATCCAGAACGCGGACGAAGTCGCGGGCACCAAGCTAATCCATAATAATTAGAATTCTAAATCATACGGCCAAAGGTAACAAAGGGTACGCGAGAAATGAAAACGTAGTAACAAAAAAAAACCCGTTTAGACGACCGGAATAAATTCAATTATCTCTCTGTACTGGTTTGCATTCTAATAGACAGCTAGATACAGGAGGGATTGTAACGAATCTAATCAAACTTTGTATCGATCTCGTGGTTCTGACTGTAAGAGCCACAGTTCACGTTTAAAGCGACAAATTGCGAAACGTCAAAGTAGTCTGCAGTTGGCTATGACTTCATTTACAACGTATGTTTTATGACTTCAGCCCTTTTTCAAGATTCGGTAAAACGCTCCTAAGTACGTGTGGTTTTGGAATGCTTTACATTAAGAACCTTGATTTATTGTAATATTTTGATTTTTTTTTGAAGCTGCTGTGACTGGTTACATCTGGTTCTAGTGCTGCAAGTATACGCCGAACTTAGTATTATATAGGATTAAGGATATTTGGCTTCCTTCACTCACTCAATGAAACACAACATCAGACATACCCTTAAATCATAATGATCTTCGTTGGAAGTGTTTACTGCCGCTAGACGTGCTGCCCAATCGTGACTGCGATACGCAGTGTACCCTGTCAGTACTTGCCAGACCTCAAACCAGAGACTGTTTTGCCTTTCAAATTTGCCGGGAATCAAACCCAAGATCCTTAAGTCAAAGGGCCAAGGCAAGTATTTTATCCACTCCACCAATGGGGTCACTCAATAGGATTGTCAGAACTCTTTTGAAAAATGTTGTCAACTACTTACAAAAGCATTTAAATCTCAATTCAATTAATTTCGTGGTTATAAATTATATTGCAAAACGGGATCCATCTAAGGCATGATGCATTTGATACATGTGTATATTTTTTTAGGTTATACACGTGTTGACATTTTGAACAAGTGTGTCATCGACATAAAGCGTAATATCTAAAAGTGACAATGTAAGAGTAATGTAGACATTAAAACGACATTGTCATGCGTGGGATCTAAAAATGTATTAAAAACTTAAAATACGTCTAACAATGTAGACAAATATTAATATTAACTTTTGTCAAAATCGAAAGACATTATAAATTATATACACTATAATTTATAATTTTATAAGTCCCATGAAAAAGCTAGTCTTGATCTTTAAATGACATGAAACTGCCTAAGCTATTTGAACTTTTTTTTATAGCTTGATACAGATAAGATAAGAAAATAATAGAAGATAAAAAAATATTGAAAAAAATATTTTTATTCTTTTAATTTTTTTTTATTTTAAAAGATAAAATAATAAAATAGTACAGAAAAGATAAGATAAAATAAAAATTGAAATATTTAAATTAAAATTGCGTGACCGTCTAGTAACTCTAAATCTTAGTCCTATTTTACATCTAACACGACACAAACGGACAGAACCAATATTTATTTTGCTTCCTGTGTTCGTTCGCATTTTTTGTCCTGCCAAATGACAAACTGCATGCCGACCACCCGATTTACATATTACACGAATTTGAATTGTATAAATAAAAAAATGTATGTAGGTATGTAGAATTGTTTTTTGAATATTTATTTCAGATAATTTCAACGTTATCGCACTAAAAATAGAATGTGTATGCAGATTCGATTCAATCTGAGTAAAAAATATTTTATTCATAAAAAATCAAAATAAAAACATTCTTTAAAGAATTACTTATTTTTCGAGACCAAAGGTGAATTAATTTAGTGCCTTTAATAGAGTATTATTCCAAGCGAATATCTTGAGAGTGCTTATCTTAATAATGATTTATTTTTAAAATATTTAGTTTTATCGTGCCACAAAAAGTTTCAGTGAAACAAAGACAATTTTACTTAAATTAAAATCTTTATATTTTTGGATATTATGATATTAATTTTAACGTTTCCGTGTACCAAAGGATTAATAGATTTGAATTATTTATAAGTATTTTTTGAAAATAGTTAGTTAGTTTTTTAAGTTTTTATATTATTAGGTATCAAATTTATTGTACATAGTTGTTTTTAGATATGTTGTTATATAATATATTTCTCTTTTAATTTTAAATATAGGATGTTTACTGTTATGTAAAAATGTTGTAATTAATGATTAAATTGTTCAAATAATTAACTTTATAACAAATTTGTATCATTTAATTTAGAATCCACAGTGAATACAGGATGCTTCTGAGTGGTCCTATTGGAAAATTGTGGGCTAATATGTCCAGCAGTGGACATCCCGCAGCCGAATCGATCGATCGATAGATTATAAATGTTTGTCCATGACTATATTATTGTTGAAGGTAAGTATATGTATAAGTTACTCTATGGTATATTGCTTGTTCATCTATCACAACACAAGTGCTGAAATAAGTTTCGCGAAAAACTCAAAGCAAAGCAGCCTGTCATTCTGTACTTAGTAATAAAGAGGTATTTCCATATAGATAAGAATTTTTAGAAGAAGGCGAATCCCTTTTTCTCTCACCTCTCATACATCAAATTACAGGTGAAACAAATTGCACACCTCCGCAATAAACGCGACGCGTATTTATTTATAAAAGGGCCATGTGCGTGACAAGCATCCTTATTTTATGGAAAAACTACTCTTCGAAAAAGAATTTTATCTTTACTTTACAAATAAAATTATTTAAGAGACCTACATACTGTACGCTAGCAACATTAATATTATTTTATTTATCTTCTTCTTCTTTATATATAAAACATCAATCGCCGTGCTCTCGCAATAACTGAAAAATGGCTACACCGATTTTGATTCGATTTTCACTTAAGAGCTCTTATCCTCGTTCTTATTGTTTCTGGCTTTAAGTAAAATAATCAAAATAATATTCTTGAAAGGTAAAATTTGCCATAAAATATGATTATCAAAGAATTTGCTGACGGTATTAAAGCGGATGTTATACAAACACGCGCTCCCATGCTTCAAATTTTGTCATAATAAAAGTTACCGAAATAATGTACCATTATTTAAAAGTCTCGATATCATTTGGACGAACAATAATAATCAATCATGAGCAATGATTTTGATTGATTAGCTATTACAACTTAATAATAAGTATTTCTTATTACAGCTGAGCTCCATCTCACCAAACACGTTACGGAATTTAGAGTTAAGACGAGAACAACATATGCTACCAACCTCATAACAAATAAAATTAAATAATGTTTACCATTATCATCCCGTACAACAAGGCAAATGACTTGTTCGGAAAGTTCGTCTAACTCTTTAATATTCCAGAACGCTAGAACTAACAAAAAAACAACACCTTCCCTCGAAGTAATGCATAATTTTACTAACACGAAATCCGGTGCGATGACCTAGAAAATTCAATTACAGGGCGGTCGCAATTCACGCATTCTAATGTTGAAGCTCGGTGTTACAAATCTAATCAAAGTTTATGGTTGCCCTTGCGGTTTTTGCCACATTACCTTGAAACAGACTTATTGCTTACTAACGAGCGGAGCGGATGATGAGAGCGGGTTTTTTTATAGGAAATCATGATTTCATTCAATAAAGATTTTTAGGTAAATACACGAGTTGTAAACATGCACACATCACTGAATTTAATAACTAAGTAGATTACATAATAAGGATTAAGGGATTAGATGGAGATAAGGGATATATAGGTTGGCAGGCAGGCTGACTGTCAATTGTCAGGTGGTAGGTGGCTACTGTAACTTATCACAAAAGCACAGTCATAGACGCTGCAAATGCGTAGCCATCCTTAGTAGGATAAAATATAAGGAATTGAGTGGAAATAGAAAAATGGGCTCTGGCATCCCTTACTGCACCGAAGCACCACATCTTCTTTTCCTACTCTGGCACCAAAACACAACAGAAAGTATGCTGTTCTTTAACAGTGTTATAATGGAAGTGAGTGATTAAAACCGAGTTGCCTGGCGGTTTTTAAAATTTTAGTATTAGAAACTCAGTTTTCCCTGTCACTACATAAAAAAAATACTATGGTCTAAAAATACTTATTGGCCTTTATAGCACTATAGTCTCAACAATTCAGACAAATGCAAACTTTCTTGTATTGTCAATATCCGCTATGTATCAGCTAATGTGTCCCCTACCTTAGAGTTTATGCTAAATCACCAGCTCCAATATACCCGCCGAATTACTTTCTATTGTCCAACTTAAAAAGTACAAGGTGCTTCATTGGGCCTTTAAAGAAGGCTTCTAGAATTAAGAGCGGTGCTATTGTTCAGTGTAATCTGATTTTTGGGGAACGCTTTTAATCGACGGTACAGTTAATTAACATTGTGTTCCGATTAGGCTTTGAATTTGTATTTAGTTCACTGTGAAATATTAAACTGATTTTCAAAGGTATTTGCGCCCATTAAGGATAAATCTAAATTATATAAATATGGAAGCATTAAAGGCTGTATGTATCCTATGAAGGGAATTTGCTGGCAGCAAATTTTTTTGCTACAGATTTTCAACTGGTCCGATTTTGAAGACGTCGTAAAATGTACAATTAAATAAACAGGGCTGTCACTAAGTCCGACAGTAAGGGTTCAAAATGAAAATTTATGAAAATATGCTCTTCTGGATTTAAAAAAAAGTCAGTTGTTCAGCTCCGCTCGGTTTTGATAAAATAGTGCACGCAATTTAAACTTCGGTATCAGTGAGACTAAATTGTCGTAAATGTTGCAAACGAGAAAATATAAATATAATTTTATTGCCGAAGTCGTAACATGAATTTCTATGGGGACATTTGTCAAGGTGAATTGACGTAAACGTTGTTCTGTGTTTGATTAATATATTTATACAAATTTCTTTCCCCTTCTCTGATAGTGGTTTAATGTGATAAAATAATTTTCATTTTATCAATTTTAAATGAAATTTATATTACATGGTTTCATGTTACTCTGTGCTAGACGTCCGCGCCGGCTTTACAAGGATGCATTTTTTTCTGCAAATTATACTATACACAATTTTTCCTCGTTCACTCCTGCAAAAGTTAAAATAAAAAGTTCTTTCTAACATTTTCTGGTTTAATTTTGGTTTTATAATATAATCTTTTATTTATTAAAAAGTTATAAATAACTAAATGATACAACATTTTCAAGCTTTGTCTTTAGAAAACCCAGTATCAATTTATTTTCAAAGAGTAACTTCATCGTTCACTAACAATGAATAATCCGCACAAAACCACTTTACTGTTCCAGTGGAGTGAGAAAAAAATGGTCAGCTTACCTAGCGGAGAAGTCACCGGATGTAGGTTACGTGGCTCCGGAATCGCTGAATGTACGACGGCACATTGTTAATGAGGAGCAAGGAGGGAGGGGCACACTTTCCAAAAGAGAATTATGGAATAAAAGGCGGCGAGTTGGAAGTAAAAAGATGTAATGCTTCCGTTTCTTTGACCCTTTTCCTGGCGCGTGTTTGTTTGTATTTCGGAATCGCTTTTGTCGTGGTACCTTTTTCGAATTCTTTAACATATTACATGAAAAAAATTCTAGGAATTACCTTTTTAAGATACTTGGACCTATATCGCGTATTCTCAAATATATTTAATGATAAAGATTGTCTTAATGACATTACAGGAAAAAGTTTGTGGAGGTGTGTGAATGTTTGTTGCTCAAATTTGTAAAAGCAAATGTTTAGAAATTCACTTTGCTTTAAGTTACATTGTTTTATTGTTATTGTTATCCTGGATAACAGCGAATTTGAGATAATATTATTTCGATGATTCGCACAAATTCAACATACGTCAGTACTTACTTGTTAGGTTTTAGGTAAAAAAATGACAGGACCTTAAATCTAAAATTAATTACGCATTGAATCATCCTCAACATGTAAATATAATGTAGCAACCAATTATTGTAGGCACAAAAATATTTGTTTAATTATGTCCTCTACTAATGTAAATCTTTCAGTAAATTCTCACTCTTACATTTCTTTTAATGAAAATCTCGTTAGTCTGCTGATGAAGTTAAACTGTCCATTGGTTTAATTCAAGTTGAATTAAAAGATTAGTAAGGTCCTTACATCTATGTAAAATTACAAACAGTTCATCTGTTAAGTAATTCATTTATTGACGACTAGCGACTCGCTCGGGGTACAGTTTTTGCATATAAAAATCTCCATTTATCTCTCTTTTCTTGAAAACATAATAAACCTAATAAAAATCGGTCTAACCATCCTCAAGTTTTTGAAGAGTTCCAACTTAACATTGTTATAATATATATAAAAAAGAAGATTAGTGCATGACTTTACGCCCGTGACGCAGACTACGCTATGAATACCGAAAGCTTCTATATAGAAAAAAATTCTGATTGTCCATATCGCTTCGATTCGATCGAAACATGGGCAGTGCTCGAGGCTCTGCAGCGATGTCGCATTGATCATCGGTATATCGAGGTATTGAAGTGTTTATACAGTAAAGCTACCATGTCAGTCCGAGTACAGGAGCACAGCACACAGTCTATTCCATTGCGTAGAGGTGTGAGACAGGGAGATGTAATCTCTCCGAAACTGTTCACTGCCGCTTTGGAAGATGCATTTAAGCTCCTGGAATGGCAAGGACTTGGCATCAATGTTAACGGCGAGTATATCACTCACCTTCGGTTTGCCGATGATATTGTGATCTTGGCGGGGTCGATGGGAGTCCTCGGCACGATGCTCGAAGACCTCAACCGAGTTTCTCAAAGGGTGGGCCTTAAGATGAATATGGACAAGACGAAAATTATGTCTAATGTCCATGTTGTGCCTACCCCAGTAACAGTTGGGAACTCGACTCTCGAAGTTGTTGACGAGTATGTATACTTGGGACAGACGTCCAGTTAGGTAGAGCCAACTTCGAGAGGGAGGTCAATCGTCGAATCCAGCTCGGATGGGCAGCGTTCGGGAAGCTCCGAGACATCTTCTCGTCCAAAATCCCTCAGTGTCTCAAGACAAAAGTTTTCGACCAGTGTGTGTTGCCAGTGATGACGTATGGCGCTGAAACGTGGTCTCTAACTATGGGCCTCGTAAGGAAGCTCAATGTCGCTCAACGAGCTATGGAAAGGGCTATGCTCGGGGTTACACTGCGAGATCGAATCAGAAATGAGGAGATCCGCAGACGTACGAAAGTTACCGACATAAGCCGGCGGATTAGTAAGTTGAAGTGGCAGTGGGCAGGGCATATAGTACGGAGAGCCGACGGCCGCTGTGGCCGGAAGGTTCTCGAGTGGAGGCCACGGACCAGCAAGCGCAGCGTAGACGACCTAATAAAGGCCGCGGGTCAGCGGTGGATCCAGGCAGCTTCTGACCGGTCCTATTGGAAAATTATGGGGGAGGCCTATGTCCAGCAGTGGACGTCCTACGGCTGAGATGATGATATCGCTTTACACTTCTGTATTTCCGATAACTTCTTATAAAGCAGTCAACTTGATTTTTATATGGTTTTAAAAATGAAACGAGGAAGGGTTATTTATATAATTTGGACAAAAAAAAATGCATTCGTCGCTAGTTCTTATTCGATCACTCTGTATTCGAGTTTCTGCAGTAAGTGTTGTCGCGTGACGGAATTGATTATCACACCATAAACACAGGGTTAACGAATAACGACTGGATACTTTTTAGCTTGAGTGCTTTTAAAAATTTTGCTTTTACTGCCGGCTTTGATGGTGTTATTTATTTTTCATTGTGATCGTCACTAAAAAGGAGTTGCCAGATTCTCCGTACTAAGAATGTGTCCTGTCCAATAATAATATATGTAATATGATATATTATTATTAATAATGATATATTATTTATCAATGTCAGTAATCGTGTTTCGATATTTTGCTGAAGATAATATCTTGAAAAATACTCGAGGATTGTTATAATTCCACACTAAAAGTCTTATAAGTATAAGCAACTAATTAAGTATTCCTTGAAGAGATATCATAACATACAAACCGTTATTTCCAAGAAATCGTTTTATATTTTTCTCAATCCATTAGAGACATTTTTATAAAAAATATTAAAAAAAAACAAGAAGTAGACGACGAAGGAAATCTTAATTTACATATTAATTGCTTTGTTTCTTGTACAGCTATTGTGCTTACGCCTGGTTTCAGAAGAAAAAAGCTAAGTAAAAAAACTTACTTTGTCGATCTTTCGTTATTATTTTCTCACAACAAGTAGGTATCAGATGGGATGGATCTATTTTTAGGTTTATACCTACCTATTTCCTTATTCCCATTAAAATTACTTCAAAGTAAACCTATATTTAAAAATAAACACTAAATTAAATAATGTGACAGTGAAAACAATGTGAATTGGGTAACCGGTTTGGCGGCAGTAACCAACCCCTTATAGAATCTGTCTGTTGACCTTAACATAAAAAATCTGAACTTAGCAAAAGGTAAGATGGAATCGGTAGAAAGGAAACGCTGAGCGAAAGAGGCAGTTGCGGTTACGAATTTGGACTTCCGGATTTGGACTCGAATTGCCTTATAGTCCGAGAGGTGAGGGACCAAAACTGCAACAGTTTTATAAAGGCTGATATTTTAATATTAGATCATAAATAGGTTGAGTATTAATAGCCTGACGTCAGTCAGCCAGTTTTTGGGACAACTGGCGTGGGGGTGGTTCCGAACTTGTTAAAAAAACACCTACGTCACAACTGTTTTATAAAATCTAAAAATTAGTCTGTGGATAGTAAGACGTAGTGGTCTATGCGGACATAGTCAGTCTGCAGAATATTGGGACAGTACGCGTCAGCAGCCCCCTAAACCCGTCAAAAAAATTTGGTTGGTGGTATCAAATAAATAACTTTATTTGATATTTTATGTTGCCCATAGAAATCTGAATAATATTAACAGTTTATTGCCAGTACAAAAGTTAGTATTTTATATTATTTCCTACATATAATACGTTACAAGAATGAGAGTCTAAAAATAATCAGGTTCAGGGTTCAGTAGTCTTTAATTTGCGAAAAGAAAACAAAGTAGAAAAATACGGATAAATTTATACCTACATAAGAAAACCCTTCAAATGAAAGGAAACAACATAGCGTTGTATCATTGTAAAGAAGACGTATGAATGAATGTGTACAATGCTAAATTTGAAAAAGAATATTTTATTTCACTTCGCTTTAGTGACTCGTTACTTCAGTAGAAATAATGTTTGAAATTTTCAAATGATAAATTATATTAGAAAATAAGTAAGCACGCCTACTTGGAGTACTCTGAACTGTTTCTTTGTGCCTACGATTTGCTATATTAAAAGGTGGAAATAATTGTTTTATTATTTGACAGTTTTTAAACATGTTTTTTTAACTTTGTACGCGCGGTTTTAGTGTGCTTGGTATTTCAATATTCGGTAAACAAACTTACCGACAAAAAAACCTAAAAACGATTTTTTGACCTCGGTAACATAAATGGACTTACGGCATCATATCTTACTTAATCGCAAAAACACAACAGCACATGTGCTATTATTGTACGGTGGTCACAAATGACTAACTCTAAAAATACACTTTTAAAGTGAAGGAACTTTATCTTTTTGGAAAACGTGTATTCTTATTTTTAATTATGGTTAATATGCCTTTTTAACTATTTTATGCTTATTTTTGTAATTCGTAATTTATTTCTTTATAACATAGTTATGCTATATAAATATTGTGTGTCATATAAAATTATGTAAAGAAAAAGTTTTATTTCCCCAATAACATCTCTACCGATATACCTACCCTGGAAAATTGTTCTGATTTAATTATTTCCTAATTAGAACTAACTTTGTTTCACACAACATTGTAAAGAAAAGCGGATAAAGTTCGCTGGGACTGTACGCGTCAGTTTTTATAGGAAATATTATTTCCTTTATTTTTTGCACCGTATTCTTTGTACAAAGTTTTCTATCCGAGGAAATGTTATTAAGTTCTTCTCACCTACGATGTTATGAAAACTGTTTATAGATGCTGAATGTTGAACTTATTTCTATATACAGTACAAGGGGCCCGTCCCCAGCTTCACACGCATGATTTTGTTTGCAAATTATATACGTGGCTTCCTCGGTGATTGCTTTTTCCAATAGTGAAAACCACATGAAAATCTGTTCAGTAGTTTTTGAGATCATCGCGAGCATACAAACATGTAGTCGAATGCGGCGAAGGACTTTGTTTTATAATATGTAAGGATAATCACAAATTTGCTTATCCAGCATAATAGACAATTATTTCTTGCCTAAGTTAAATGTGAAAGCGGCAAAATATTTCAATTGTCAGTAAAAGCGATCGGCTCATTCGATAGCGCTCTTTATCTGGTAATAGATCTCTAGATTAGATCCATGATTAATCGCTAAGTCTACGCACGACGTTTAATATGTCAATGTTAGCGATCAAAAACCTTCAAACTATTTTTATTAACTATTTTTACATTTTATTAGTACGAGTACATCCGTTCCGTAATCACATAATTACTAAGAAGCATGCCCGAAAGCTTTCAAATATCATCGTTAAGTAGCGGAAGTTGATTATCCTGCGCCCACGACAGCATACTAACATCCCCCGGTGATGCTTGTTTTTGTAGGCCATATAGGATGTCGTGGGATAGCCGTGGCGAGGCACCGAAGTCGTGTCATAACGTCCCCACGACCCCGCCTATCAACGCCCGCGATAGATAGAAAGTCGTTGGGTTATAGGCGGTAGGAATTCAGCATAACCCCGCAGTGTCCCCTTCACTTGCGGGTATCCAAGAGGATTTCTCAACGTTAAAAAATATATTCAAATAGGTCGTCGTATTAGCTATTATATATTTTATGTTAATATTTATATATAGCACGTTATTGTGTTTCGCTGAGTGAGCAAGGGATACCAGAGCATAGCAATTCCTATCCCTTTCATAATCTTTATCTTTAGTCGCTGCGTACCTGCAGCATCTGTGACGTTGCTTGTGTTAAAGGCGACGGTAGCCACCTAACTTCAAGTGCACCGTCAGCCTGTCTGTCGAATTTAAAATAAAATAAAAATACTAATAGAGCTGAAAGTACAAAACATTAGGGTTTTTTTATACTTTGCCATGCCGTCCTTCAATGTGCGGCTTGACGAAAATTATTATTATTTTATTGATATAATTCCTGTCGCTGTCTTCTTGCAGAAGTACACAGAGCAAATAACCCGTGAAGCCACTGGTTTACTTACTTTAATAAAGTTTATTCTGTGCACAATACTGTGTATCCTACATCACGCATTGTCCCATTCTCATCGCACCTGCGAGCTACGAGACATTCGCCGTCGGAGCTCCGCACTAGACGGTAGTGTCGTTCGGTCGCCCCTGCTACACCAGAGAGTCTACGATCTCTCCCGATCACACGTGATACGCGAGTGAAAATTAAATTTCCAAATACGTGTTGATAATATAAATAATATCGTGTCTCATGTTGAGATTTTTTTCTCGTGTGTGGAATTAGCTGGGACATGCCTGTGATGGAATATGTCAAATGTAAGATTTTTTTTCTTGTTGCCTGAAAATAATGTGTAGATATTTTTTTCGTATATCTTCGACTATATTTAGATACAACTATAACGTCGACTGTTTCTGATAGCTTGTAGTTTACTTTTGTGGTAATTATTGTGTGATTCTTAAAATGCTTTTAACTGCAGTATAAAAATACAATTTCAGTAGTGGCAGGACGCAATGCGTTTTGCAGTCATTTTGGACAGCCCGTTTGGCGGCAGTAATAACCCCTTTACATAGTAGCACCATGAAATAAAAGCACTTGTGCTAAAAGCTCTTCAGAGCACTTCGGTGAGTGATTTGTTACCTGTTGCTTATCCCTTCCTTTATACTTCAATAAGCAGCAGCACAATTGCATTGCTTGTGTTTTATGCGACGGTAGCCACCTACCATCAAATAGACTGTCAGCCTTTGTGTCGACCTTAACTTTATAAATTACAATATAACAACTTATTAATTTTATTGATCCATGATTATGTACATTTTTATTTACATTAAATTAAAAAACATACATTAAAAAAATCACATTGTTTGATAGTAATAATCTTTCCATAAACAAAGATTTTTTTAACATCAAGTTTTTTACATGAATAGGAATTTTTATTTACTAGATTTTACTTTTTTACTTATAACCCTAATTATGTCCACTATGTCCTTAATAGACATTTAAATCACAAATATTTTGTATATGACATGGTTTCTTTTATAAAAATATTTTTCTTTTTAAGCAATATCTTGCACCCTATTTCAATTGATTTAGTAAATGTCTCCGTTGGTGCCTTCGTTGCCACTTTAGCATTAATAATTCAACGTCTATTGAAGACTGTTCGCTTTTATGTGCCAATCTTAGTCACATTTACCCTTTACAGCCATTGAACATTCGAATGAGGTATGTTTTCATGTCGTCCTAGTACAGGCACGCTTTTGTAATTCTAAACATAGCCTACATTACTTTTTAATACGTTAGGGGTAAGAATCGTAATACAAAGCAACTCTTAGTGACAAATAGTTCAATTATATCTATCGTCTATCTATACTAATATAAAGAGAGAATATGTTTGTAATGAATAAACTACTAGACCGATTTTAAAAATTCTTTCATTTGTAGAAAGCTACGTTATCAGCAAGTAACATAGGCTATATATTATAATGTTACGCGGGCGAAGTCGCGTGTAACAGGAAATTAAATACATGTTAAGTGTCTTTGTAAATTTTTTTAATAATTTTATATTTACGACATTATTTTTCATTTCTTTTTTCAGTAAATGAGTTGTAAGACTAACAAAGGTTGCTTATAAATTAATGATTCATCTTAACTTTAGATCTTTACTTTATCTTTTTAATTAATGTCCGAAAAGCCAAATTTAAATTAAAATAAATATATAAATAATAAAATTTAATTAAAAAAAATATTTTTATATTAAAATTTTAAATATTTTAATAAGGGTTTTTTTTCTTTAACCGCTCTTAACCGACAATTTGTGAAAATTTTCAGCACAAAGTTGCTTGATTAGTAATTTTTTTTACATTTTCCAAAATATATTTTTTGTAAATGTAATATAATTTTTAAATTACATCTGTGAGCAATAAAATTAAACTTAGGCCAAAAAGTTACAAATAATATAGCATATCCCAAATTGATTTAGTAATAACATAGTATTATAATAACGTACAAAGACTTGAGGCAACCGTGCCCCGAAATTCAATATCAAACTTTGTGTTAGAATCAAATTATACTACAATAACGCAAAGTTTAAATTCGTCTACAACATTTTTATATAAGAAAATATTACGAGAGAACTCTTCAGAAAGAAAAACGATTATTATGAATATCATCTAGTAACTAAGCATTTTTTTTAATGTAAAGGTTGTCAGAGAGGCTGATGGTCTACTGGATACCGTCGCTAACACAAGCAACGCCCCAGCAATGGGTATCGAATGCGGTGAAAAAGAATTTACTCTGAGAAGAAAAGAAAAAAAAAGAAGACAGTAATAGAGTAACGGACTTTCAGGGTGTAATTCTTTAAGAGACATGGTCACTGCTGCCAGACTGGCTACCCAGTTTATGATTTCAGTATACAGTAAAACCCAACTTATTATATTAGTTTAGTCCCAACTTATTTGTTAGCTGCTAAAATTATTATATCAGTACACAGTTATACATTAATACAATAAATAAAGTTGCAATTTTTCATTTCACATTAGTTTTTCATATAAATAAATGAATCTAGAAGTGGCAAAGGAAATGTAATGCATAAAATGTTCCCCCGGTTAGGTAAAATATTATGAAAAGCGGATTGGAGCGCTCCGCGGGGAGCACATACGTAATAGGCCATGGTACTCAGCTCACGTATCCAATGAGCCGTGCACTTTTCACGTTGGTAACCCACTTCGGTTTACATGCACAATCACGTGCCACTAATAGTGTAAGCAAAATGCTATGATTTTTTGTTCTATCCATACTAGGTCATCGATTCGACACAACTCTAGTTATATTCTTGCAATGCAAGAGTTCAAAGTATTCAAAGCGAGTGTACTAAGTATACCTATACATACAGTAATATATAGATATAATACATATATAATTTGCATCAGTCTAAAGACTTCTGCGTCAATGATCTTTGTAGCCCTTCTCCTCAATAAGAGGAGCTCTGCCACTGTGGTTTGGCTGGCCGTTAAATGTCAGACTGTTTGGTGTCAAAACTGCATGTCACCTGCATGAGCAAATAAAATTTAATCAAAAATAAATATTTCGAAAAACACTGGGAAGCTCTATCGGACAACATTTTTCGTATCAGCAGCCAAGCGGCTAATTAAAAATTGTAACTTAAGAATTAAAGAATGTCCTCCAAAGTTTTAAGTTTTAACTTCGTGTCTTAATATTTCGAATAAAGTCTGTACGTTCAGTTCATAATTATTATAATCTAACAGAGTGAATGGATTAGTTAAATATACTTGTATAATACAATAACATTAATATAATTCCATCTCAACAATAAGTCTGCAAACAAGTTTGCATTTGAACAAAGCTTGACTTGTGGTAACAGCCGCAAGACAAACAAAACGCGAAACGTACAGTTTCATAGCCAACACTTGCCTTCGTCAAACATTACAACTCTAAACAGTCAACCAAATAAAACAATATTGACATAAAACTGGCTACGTTAAATATTTGAAAAATAAAACGGAAAATAGCATTGTTAGTTTTAGGAAGGAATTCGTAAAATAGGCTACACTTCAAATTTCTCGCTACACGACTTCCACAAGTCACAGGATAAAAGCGGGTAAGTGGTGTTTGCTATCCTGAACCTATGAAATTCGTCACTTATCTCGTCCAGTAGATGCACTCATAAAATTTGTCGAATTCGAGAAAATGACAAATCATGTCACACTACTTATTAATAATTTAGGTATTGTTCTCTAATAAAATTGGGTTTAAAATAATTATTCCATTTTTAAATATACCTTTGAGAAGTTGAATCAGACATGCTGTCTTGTCTGTGCAAAAACTTTTTTTATACAATTTTATAGTTATTATAGTTGATCTAACTACGTAAGTGTATAGAATTAGAAAAAATGATAATATAACCAATAATGTCACTAAATATAAATTGCTTGCTCACAACCCATAAAACCTTAAATAATATGGTATAAATAAAACTTGCGTTTGTGCCTCATTTATATGACTTGTCTCCTCCGTTCCCTTTTGACTCCTTTTTTTTACAAAAGTAATCCATAATGGATACCCACCGGCCTGGGGACAGACCGGTGGTTTATGTCGAACTCCTGCCCCGAGATGGTATTGGGGAAGACCTATCGACTAAACCTCTTGGCGTCTTCCGCGTTGGTTGTTGAGGCGAAGTTGCGAGGTCAGACGAACACTCTTCCGCAACTCCGCCGGTCACGCTTGACTCCTATGAATTACGCCAATGTTCACACGTTCCGTCTTAAATCGATCGTCCTAGAAACCTCATATTTCAACCTTAACAATATTTCTCATACAAAAATGCCAAGGAGAAAATTTGGATGGGCATATTGCAAGCCTCGAATAGATTGTGTTCATAAAAAATATATTAATAGTAAATTAATGTTTACTTATATTTTATTGTTAAGTAATTAACCAAGCTTAACTATAAAAGTACAATAGTTTTAAAATGTCCCTTAGAAATAAAAACATAAAAACCTTATTCTTATTATATAATGATATACACCAACTTTTGCCCGCGACTTCGTCCGTGCCCTTTTTTCATGTGATTATTTCTTTACTTTTTTTTAAATTGTCTTGTCTCGTATACTTTTAACTCGTACATTTAAATATCATCGTGTATGAAATATACATATACGAGTATATAGTAGGTATATACGTATAGTGAGCTCGCTCCATCTTAGGCCTCATCCTTGGCTGAGGTGCTAATCGGTTGGTGCTTCCAGTGCAGTTAGGTGCTTTGGAGATCCCTTCGAGCGATTTCAGTGGTTGATTGACGGATTGACGTGATTGAAGCCTTTTTAAAGGCTTTTTTCGTTTCAGTCTCGAAATTTAGTTTTGTTATAACTCTGTTGTTTGTTGACGGATTTTGCTGCGGTTTTCTTTGGTTGCAGCCTTTTTCAAGGCTCTTCAGGGTGGCCAGCAGTAATTTCTGTTTTTGTTGTTGTTGTTATCGTTTTTGTTGATTTTGTTATTTTCATAAAATTTTTAATTTTCATTAAGAGTTTTATAAAACTTGTTAGTTTTTCTGTTGTTTTTGGACTCACTAGGGGTCACTCGTGACACTCTAGTGTTGTTATTGTTGTTATTTATTGTTATCCGTTGTTATTCGTGTTTTTTACACTGATTCTGTTGATTTTTGTTGATTATTTGACCTTTTTGTTGCTGCATCGGCCATAATCCCTTAGTGATAGGCTCACTACCTACCCCGAGGGCCGACAGGGCCACAACTTGGCCATGTCGGACTCCACAGGGGCCGATCGAACTAACCAACAGGGGAAAAAAGGGAGAAATCTCCCCTCGTCTGTAGCTGTTACCCGTTCGCAGACGCGAAAACGCGCGGCCAAGAATCAGGAGAGTGCAATGGGGTCCTCTCGTCCCTCCTCAGCCTCGAGCAGGCGGAGCAAGTTCTTCGGATCATCAGCATCCGAGGACTCGGAGTCTGTGGAGGAACCAGCGGTCCCTCCTAAGATCTCGAAGAGGGGCAAAGGCAGTGCCAAGCCCCATGGACATGACACTGGCATGTCAAGGGCTCGTCGAGAGCTCAGGGAGATCGAGTCGGACTCGTCGGAGGATGAGTTCCACTCGATGAAGTCCTCTTCCCCTTCGGGCTCCATCGAAGGTCTCACCCAGAAGGCGGAGGAAAGCGCCTCGTTGATTCTGGAGGTTGTTCGGAAATCGGGCAACTTCAAGGGGTCCTGTCAACGGGACATCAAGGAGGCGACCAATTCCCTTGTCGAAATAGTCAAGGCGGTGGCGGAGCGGAAGACTAATAAGGAAGTCCGACGCCTTAAAGCGGACAACAAGCGCCTTCGCGGGCAAATGGAGGCCCTATTTACGGAAGTGAAAGCGTTGCGGCGGTCTTTTTCGGAGAGGCCTCGTCCCGAATCCGCAGCTGACTTGCAACCACAGATAGGAACGCCCGAAACAATGGCTGACAGCCAGTCACTGTCTCGGGCAGAGTTCTTAGAAGCCTTCGGCTCCCTACAGGCGGAGCTCATGAACCACATCGGGGGCATGGTGAATGCGCGCCTCGAGGGTTTGGAGCTGGACGGGAGGCTGCTCCCGGCGGAACGCATTCGGCCGCCACTAATGGCGGATCGTAAGGCGAAGGACCGCGAATCGGCCGCTCAGGGAGTGACGGTGACAACTCTCACCCCCCCGGCTAACCTGCCCAAGATCGCGAGGGCCGCCAAAGTGGCAAAGCCCTCAGCCCGCAAGGTCCCGGAGCCGCTGCCTGAGCCATCGACTGAGTCCGCTGGAGCCGTCGGAAGTTGGTCCGAAGTCGTCCGGCGCAAAAAGCGCGCCCCCGCTGCTCCTATTCCGGCGGCGGCTAAATCGAGTGCACCGAAGCTCCCGAAGGAGCCAAAAAAGTTAGCCGTGGTGGTGGCCCTAAAACCGGAGGCGATTGAAAAGGGCGCCACCTACAATAAGGCAATTGCACGGACCAAGGCGGCGGTGTCGCTCGATGCCCTCGGGATTGGGCCGGCACAATTCCGTACGGGCATCACGGGAGCCCGAATTATTGAGCTCCCGAAGGAGACGACGCCTGTTCAGGCGGACCGACTCGCGGCGGAGATAAGTGCCGTGCTTGGAGATGAGGCGAGAGTCACACGCCCGGTGAAATCAGTCGACATCCGAATCAACGGACTGGATGATTCCGTGTCGGCTGAAGAGGTAAAGGCGGCTCTAATATCGAGCACGGGCCACCCCCCCGAGCACATCAGGGTGGGTAAGGTACACCCTGGTATCAGAGGGGTGGGCTCGGCTTTCGCCTCTTGCCCTATTGAAGCCGCCAGGAAACTGGCGATCGGCGGTAGGCTGACGGTGGGCTGGAGCTCAGCTTCGGTGCAGATATTGGAACAGCGCCCCATGCGCTGCTTCAGATGCATGGGGCTTGGCCATCCTGTGGTCAGGTGCCCGTCCAAAAAGGACCGCAGCGGCCTTTGTTACCGCTGTGGACTAGATGGGCACTCCGCCAATCAATGTGAGGCCGCATACAAATGCGGAGTCTGCGCCGATGCTGGTCTCCCGGCCAGCCACCGCATGGGAGGGCTTAATTGCTCTCCTCCGGTCATCAGGGGCCGTCTCGCAGCGGCCGCACCGGTAGCATTAGCCCGTGCGGCAAGGGAGGAGCCCATGGACACTCTCAATGCCCAGTAAGTCCTCAACAAGAATCCTCCAGGCGAACATCAACCACTGCGCCGGGGCACAAGACCTATTGTGTCAGTCCATGGCGGAGTGGGAGATTCACCTGGCGGTCGTGGCGGAGCCATACGCTGTTCCCCAAAATCTCAACTGGTTGGGGGACCTCGATGACTCCGCTGCAGTCTTGTTGAGGCCTGGTGGCGGAGCTCCTCCCCTTTCCCTCAGGGAGAGAGGTTCGGGCTTTGTTGCAGCAGACTGGGGGAGAATGGTGGTCGTATCGACCTACTTCTCCCCTAACCGTAGCCGGGCGGATTTCGAGTCCTTCCTGGCTACGGTGGAGGGTGTGGTGAGGCGTGCGGCCCCACTTCCAGTCTTGGTGGCGGGGGACTTCAACGCCAAATCAACGGCGTGGGGGTCCCCCCGTACGGACGTGAGGGGGGGTATCCTGGAGTCCTGGGCGTTGGGCCTGGGACTTCAGATACTCAACCAAGGTACCACTCCCACGTGCGTACGGTGGCAAGGTACGTCCATAGTGGACGTATCCTTTGCCACTGCCACCCTTGCTGCCACAATCCGAAGCTGGCGGGTCGAGAAAGAAGTGGAGACCCTATCGGACCACCTCTACGTCCGATACGAGGTCTCCACGCGGGCCCCCAGCGCGTCACAGCGTCGGGATACTACGGCGAGGGTCGCCTTTCCCAGGTGGGCACTCGCCAAGCTCCGCCCGGATGTGGCGGAGGAGGCTGCGATGGTGAGGGAGTGGTCCCCTCTCCCCCCTCATCTCGCAGGGGATCCCGACGGCATGGCCGACCACTTTGCAGACGACCTTCGAGCCGTCTGCAATGCTGCTATGCCGCTGTGGCGCCCTCCTCCAAAATGGAAGAGGGTGTATTGGTGGGCGCAGGAGGTAGCCCTCCTGCGCACCAAGTGCCTAGCCGCGAGACGCGCTCTCCTCCGTTGCCGGAGAAGGCGCTCCAGGAGGACGCCTGACGAAGAGGTCCTCCTTCGTCAGGCGTACAGGGAGGCTCACAAGGCCCTGCAGAAAGGGATTTGCAGGGCCAAGGAAGAAGCTCATGAGCGCTTCCTAGCCCTCCTGGACGCTGACCCCTGGGGCCGTCCGTACAGGGCAGTGAGGGGGAAGTTTGCTTCAAGCTCCTCCTCCACTGCCAACCTCGATCCAACGCTGCTCGACGAGGTCGTGGGGTCTCTCTTTCCGACCCCCGGCCCATTCGAGCCCCCACCTATGGAGCCTCCGGAACCGCTGCCGGAGGCTGCGCTGCAGGGCCCTCCCGTCTCCGACGTAGAGTTCGAGGCAGTGAGGGAGCGGATCGGGAGGAAAAAGACGGCCCCGGGACCTGATGGGGTTCCGGCTAAGGCACTGGCGATAGCGCTGGGGCCTTTGGAGGAGAGGTTCCGGGCGTTACTAGACGTGAGCATTGCCCGGGGCAAGTTCCCGGCGAGGTGGAAGGTGGGGCGTCTCTGCCTTTTACGTAAGGAGGGCCGCCCTGCCGACTCGCCGGCGGGATACCGACCGGTGGTCCTGCTCGACGATTCCGGCAAAGCCATGGAGAGGATCATGGCTCGTCGGATAGTCGAGCATCTGGAAACGGAGGGGCCGAACCTGGATGAACACCAGTTCGGCTTCCGCACCGGTCGGTCAACAAACGATGCAGTGAGCCTAGTCAAGCGTTGGACTGAGGAGGCCACCGGCAGAGGGGAGGCTGTTGTTGCGGTGTCGCTCGACATCCGCAACGCCTTCAACAGCCTCCCCCACGAATGTATCAGGGCGGCACTCAGATTCCACCGAGTGCCGTCCTACCTCTGCGCCCTCGTTGACGACTACCTCACCGAACGGGTAGTGCTGTACGAGGGCGCAGATGGGCGTATTTTACGCCGGCCAATGGCGGTAGGCGTACCCCAGGGGGCCGTTCTCGGTCCCCTACTATGGAACTTGGGGTACAACTGGGTCCTGCGAGGCAATCTCCTACCCAAAATGGAGATTGTCTGCTTTGCCGACGACACTCTGGTCGCGGCAAGAGCGCAGACGTGGGAAATGGCAGAACGGCTAGCGTCGGTCGGCACCTCCTTGGTCGTCCGGCGCATCCGTCTGCTTGGATTGGAGGTGGCCCTAGACAAAACTAGGGCCATGGGTTTCCATCCCCCACGCCGCAGGATCCCTCCGGGGCTCCGAGTCCGAGTGGAGGGGGTCCGGATCCCGGTCGAGATGCACATTAAGTATCTCGGCCTAACACTGGACCCCCGCTGGAATTTCGAGGAGCATTTCAAGCTCCTCGTTCCACGGCTGACCGCCACCGCAGCCGCACTCGGACGGCTCCTCCCGAATCAGGGAGGACCCAATTCGGCGTGCCGTCGGCTCTACCACGGGGTGGTAAGGTCGATGGCACTCTACGGAGCCCCGGTCTGGGCGGAGAGTCTCACTCCTCGCACCCGGGCCCTCCTACGGAGGCCTCAAAGGGTCATCGCGATCCGGGCCGTGCGGGCTTACCGCACGGTCAGCCACGGGGCTGCCTGCGTGCTTGCAGGCATGCTTCCGTGGGATGTCGATGCTCTAGTTTTGTCCCAGATGCATCGGCATCGGGTCGCCGCAAGGGCCCTTGGAGGAAGACCCGTTGCCGAGGACGCGCAACGGGTCCGTGCTGAGGCACAGGAGAGGGCCATCGAAGACTGGAGTGAGGCTCTGCGAGAGCCTACCGCCGGGCACCGGACGATCCTCGCGGTTCGTCCGGTGTTGGAAGATTGGGTGAGGCGCCTAAGAGGTGGCCTCACATTCCATATGGTGCAGGTAATGACTGGACACGGGTGCTTCGGTCGTTATCTGCACCGTATAAAAAGGGAGGAGTCGCCGCGGTGTCACCACTGCGGCGACCCCGATGACACGGCCGAGCACACACTCCAAGTGTGCTCGGCCTGGAGACCCCAGCGCCGGGAGTTGATGGCGGCGCTGGGTGGTGGAGATGTCACACTGCCAAACATGGTCGAAGCCATGCTTGGCAGTGTGACAATCTGGAAAGCAGTTGCTTCCTTCTGCGGTTCTGTAATGTCGCAGAAGGAGGCAGCTGAGAGGGAGCGAGAGGAAGAGGCCGGTCTCGCTTCCCTCAGACGCAGACGGTTGGGCAGAAGAAGGCGGGCATACCTAGCCCGTCTTTAACTGTCCATTGGGACCTGCGCACATAGTTGGCTAACTATGTGTGCCTGCACAAGGTCCCTCCGTCTGGGGATTGCCTCGGTGTCTCCGGGCAATCCTCCATTGGCGTTAGCCTAGCCAGCAACGGCTAGGCAGCCCTGGGGTGGATCGGAGTTGGTGCCTTGGCAGAACCCGGTCCATCCCGCACAAAGGGCGAGGAGGCACCGGGGAGTTTTAGTGGGTATTGTCGGGCCCGCTATGATTAGCATAGCGCGGTGCGCCGGCTGACCCCCACACACCCCTACCGCCTAGCCAGCGGTAGGAAGTCAGTAAATGGATTTCTCCTCGTAAAAAAAAAAAAAAAAAAAAAAAAGGTATATACGTATAACCAACAGCAAAATTCTTGTGGTTTGCATCGTATATTATGTTTTATAGCTTTATTATCCTTTTATGTGGGTAGAATTCTCTATTGGGCAATAATATAGAATGTTGGCTGAGCTCACAGTATATAAAAATCACAGAAGTTAATAATAATTATTTATGTTATATCTTACATTAAACTGTCGTAATAATAGTTTCAATTGAAAAAGATTCAGAGTTTTGTACTATATTTTTTTAGAAGTAGGTAACATTAAAACTACTTTCAGTAACAATAGCAGCAGCAGAAGTGCTTTATTAGGGTTCTTATTTATTAATCATGTACAACATACTGCTATCAATATAATCTATTTGTTGAGATACCAAAAAAAAAATCATAAATTATTTTATAAAAATTTACTTAGTATCCACACTATTATTTTTATACTGTTCAAGAATAGCGACGCGCATCTTTCAAAGTATTGTGTTAGGAAACCATGACATGTACTTGTTATAATTTTTATAGTTATTTTATTTGTCTGTTTATAGTCTGGTGGCGCGACTGTGTCAATATTAACGCTTTGTAATAAATTTTCCAAAGAAGAAAAGACTTACAAAGCTCACTTTCACTCGCGTTTAGCTCTGGTTGTTGCCGACGATGCATAGTAACTTGTATCAGAATGTTTTAGTTGTGGTAACACGTACCTCGAGAAAGTTTGAGACACAAATGCTTTAACTTAACTCTTCACACGATATCTTTATGCAGAATACAAAGATTATATTCTTTGATTATATCTAGCGACCCTTGAAATACGAGTTAATTATTTTGTAACTAGACTGACCCATCTCGGCATCGCCCGGAAGCAACTGGAAGGATTACTATGCATAATATAATACTATAATATAATATAATAATATAATTACTATAAAAATACATTAGTCTATCTGGACTAATGTATTTTTTTAATATTAAGTTCGCTGACGGTCCACTAGATGGTAGATAGCTACTGTCGCTGTAACACAAGCTACGCCATAAGTGCATAGGATTAAGGATAAGAGAATAAGAAGGAATAAGGTAACAGGCTCTAGCATTCCTTACTTACACGCGAAGAACTTTCTAGCGCGGCCGTAGATGGGCGTGGTCGCTGGGACGTTATGACACGACATCAGTGCCCCGCCACGGCTATCCAGCCCTCTCAAAAGGGAATGCTTATTACTAATTAAATAAATCAGTTTCGATAGTTCAATTTATTAATGTAATTGAACTACTGGGAATAAAATGTCCCAATAGTTAAATCAATTAAACTTCTAATTGAACCAGTGGGAATAGATAAATAAGCCTTAGATTAAGAACCTGATTAACCATTAATAAACCTTACATTACCGTGCGCGATGTTGAGTTTACTGTTAAAAAATGCGAGTCTCCATTTACCTTCACAGGCGGCGTCGAGTTAGTAGTTTTAAGCCGACAGTCGCGAGCTTTACAAGTTCAGTTTATTTATAGTTTAACCATTTCGTAAACAGTGCTTTTTCATTTGCACATGCTATTTGACTTGTAGTTATAAGCTCGTTTACAAGTTGCAAAGTACTACGGCAACGTCTGCTTTCGTAGACTCCGTAACTCCGTAGCTATTCGTAGCTGTAGTTTTAACGTAGCGTCGTAGCTGGTCTATGGAGCTACGAGTAATATTACGTAGCGAACAATTTCTGTTCTCAAAGTTTTCCTCGAACTAATTAAGCTTTTTCTGTTGTAGCGAGCATTTATATCGTTAACTTTTCTTGTCATATGATTTCTTAGAACTCTTTATGAGGTTTCATATCCGATAAATCCGAAATAAATCCGATGTTATTATTTAATCAATATTAAATAATAACATCGGATTTATTTCAACCTCATATGAACTCTGTTTGTTAATAATAATTTCCTCAGTGACGCTTACAAGAATCTATATAATGTTGATGATAAAAAACGATGTTAACAAATATTACATTTCAATGTTATTATTGAACCATCACCTTATAGAAGATCAGCAGTGAAAAAATAACAGCACGTGTGCTGATTTGTTGATTTGTTTCGGTGAGTGAGAGGCCTATGATGGAGCGAGCTCAACCAGAAGGTGCCTATTCACTCGAACTTTTTGGGTTATATGAGCTCGAGCCGAGTCGAGCTCGAGTCGAGTGCGGCAAGTTGGTATTTGACTGAGCCATCCCAAAGGTGGGAGCAATACTTATAGGACTTGCGCCTTACACAAAGATAGGAGCTGTATTGGCGTAAAGTATCGCTTCGCTTTTTGGCCGCTGTTTGGGCTTTGGACTCTAAAAAAAATTTTTATTAAAATCTTTTTCTTAGGTATAATAAATATTAATCATTTTAACATTTTATTCAATCTTTATGGTTCATATATTATTATCTGGAATTTATTTTTTTAATTCTTATTTTTATTTTTAGATAATCCCTCAGGAACCTCTAAAAATAAAAATAAGAAAATCTTAAAAAAAATATCTTATTTATAGATAGAGTATTTATTTCTAATTAAAAGGCACTCTTTGTTCTTTTCTATATCCCTGACAACGTGTATACAAAATTTCGTGAGGATCGGTTGAGTGAGTACTTGAGCTGTGAAATCAAAGCGTTATGTTCACGATCAGAAGTCCTACTTGAACTATGCTTGGACTTATAATTGTTTATATCAAAAATTATTTGTAGGTCCTTCAGTAGGTAGGTATTATTTAATTATCCATTCCTTAAACATTTACTTTACAGTCTCGGCGGACGCCTCTTTAATTTATATTATTATTTTAAATAATAAATAAATAAATAAAACATAATAATATTTTATAATTTATACAACAATAATAGTTCTTAACAATTTCCTTAAACAGGTATTCTGACATAACTCCCACGTCCAGTCCTCCCAAAATAAGCTTATAAAAGCGTTGACTAATATAAACACAGCCCTCGTTGGAGCCAAAGAGATACCCTTGAGATTATACTAAAACGCCTCCTGTCATTAAAGGAACAAGTTTCAGGGAGGGAGCTATCATTATTTCCCCAGTTTTAATTATTATTTTCTAAGGGCCTCCGAGGGGTTTTCCGCAAATGTTTTTGTAGAAATACAAATGGTTTCCTCAAGTTTGCAATGATGCCACTTTTTGTAATTTGAATTAAATTTTATATATTGCTTTAAATATTAAACTAATCGTTCTAAGGGCCTCTTTCACCATCTGTCAAGTAAGCTAACCGTCATTTAAAGTCACCTGTCACCGGGAATAATTTAGCTGATATACCTTTGTTTGTACGGTAAAAGTCCAAAACATTAAAAAGAAAATAATAATAAAAATTCGCCTATCGAAGGATGCACTAAACCGAGTGCATAATTTAATAAAACATAAAATTATTTCTAAAAGTAACTAATCAACACTTTACTTGTAGTTGGTGAAAGAGGCCTTAATATTAACTAACTAATATATGAGTAAATATGACATCTTTATTGCTATGACGACAGTGGAACCCTGAAAATGTGTATGCCAAATTACATCATAATCGGTTGAGTAGTTTAGACAGACAGACAGAGTTACTTTCATATTTATAATATTAATACGCACACACTATCATCAACCATAACTGTCGCACATGGTATCATCAATAAAATATCATACATTCATTATGAGTCCACCGACATCTAGGAATTCTTTATAGCATTTATGACCAACGAGAATCATCTGTGGACTCACCGTTGAGCTGTTGCTAAGATCAGGCTGACAATATCACCTTTCTTATATACCTTTGAGCTTTGTAAATACATAATTATTTATTGATCCTCATTCCTTATCAATCGATAAACGTTGAATATCGATAAACATATACGAACATAGGCCTACTCATCACTAAAGTATTATCCGTACTAATATTATAAATGCGAAAGTTTGTATGGATGTATGGATGAATGAATGTATGGATGTTTGTAACTCTTTCACGCAAAAACTACTGAACCGATCACCAATGAAATTTTGCATACACGTTGTCTGGGACATCAGAAAGGACAAGGGTACCTTTCATCTAGAACGCGGACGAAGTCGCGGGCACCAGCTAGTACAATATATACGAAATATTTATGGCTGCCCACTGCTTCGGCTTGCTATTTCCTAACCAATGTCAATTATTTTAGTTTCACCACGGATTTCCCTTTTATGGATTTATCTCACAAGGAAACCTCGAGCTCTTTCCATTTTCTGAATAACTTAGAGCCTATCCATCACATTCACATTCAAGATTCACAGTAGTATCATAGCATACTTATTTCCTACAGTAGGCCGACCGACGCCTTTGATGTTGGGCGATACCGCCTGTGTAGGTATTTAAAAATTACTGAAGGGTTGACACAAATTAAGTAATATAAAATGTGCTTAAGTATCTTTCTTCATCGTGCTGAAATTGATGAAAGCTTAGTTCATTATTTATGCGAGATAAAGATTTGCACGCACTTACAGCACATGCCAATTTATATAATAAATTAAAATCTGAAAGACGCGATAGCCCTGGAATATTTATCCCAAGCTACTAAGAACGACGAAGTATGCAGCTTGGGCACGTCCCACTCGCGCCTCATCCCTCACGCCCCGCACGATTGCCCTGTCTAGATGTCTCCGTCGGCCTACTGTATGAAATAAGTATGCTGTGGTAGTTATATTATTATATTAAAGGACGACAGGCAGGCCGTCCTTAACACAATGGTCTTAATTATTGGTGGCTACCCTTGCCTAATACACGAGCAAAACCAAGAGGGATTCAAGGATTCAAGTAAACGTAGAAATAGGATAAAGGAATGGGCTCTATTCCTTTATCATTTATCGAAACACTCATTTATCGAAACACAAAAACATATATTTATTTATCCCGGTATTTTGTATGTTTACAGATAACTGTTCAAATTCAAAATCAAATTAATTCAAAATTCAAACTGATAAATTTATGACTGAGTGAATCCGTGCCATGACATTACTAATAATTTTTTCAAACTTAATCATTTCCTTTAATAAATTATTCCAAGTTGATATAATTAAATCAATAGTTAATACGCACAAAACAAGAGCCAAATTGTGTCTTGAAGTTTTTAGTGTGCTAATTAATTGCCTCTCAAACACCCTTGTTTGAAATTCATTACATTTTGTTTGTGATATACATAAACAACAAAACATTATACAAATTTGTTGTTTAATTTGTATAATAAACAAGTCTTTAAAGTGCAAAGTCCGACTCGCCGGATGAGATTTTCATTACGTTTTCAAATTATCATAAGTTATGGG
Organism: Synanthedon tipuliformis; assembly: GCA_947623395.1. Classification (NCBI taxonomy): domain Eukaryota; kingdom Metazoa; phylum Arthropoda; class Insecta; order Lepidoptera; family Sesiidae; genus Synanthedon; species Synanthedon tipuliformis. The sequence continues at coordinate 10,160,523 of OX392415.1, read as the reverse complement.
GTATTCGTAATTATAAAACTTTATAGCTGAAGTAAGTACACTTTATTTACTTAAATGATGTAAACTGAATTTTCTTCAGCCGTTATTAATTCTTATTAAATCATGCTAATTAAATTGTTATTAGTATTTGCATAGTATCAAGTTGACTGGGCGCACAACTACTTCAGAGTTTTTTCAAGTGCGCTGATGACCCTGATGAGATAAGTTTAATTGGAAAATCGGCTTTGTCAATCCTGACTATTTCATAGTTATCATTAACAACATCACCACAGCCCGTAGGTCGTCCACTGCAGTACCTTAGGTCTCCCTCATAATTTGACAAAAAGACCAGTCAAAAGCACCCTCAATTCACCGTCGAGCCGCGGCCTCTATCGGACTGCCTGTCCACCTTGAGGGTGGACGTTTTACGCTGCGCTTGACGTCCACCCGAGAACCTTCCGGCCCCAAGGCCGTCGACTCTCCGTCTATATGGGTCCTACGCACTGCCACTCCAACTTACTGATACTGAAGAACTACGGATCTGTTTAAATAAATAAATATCTTCACATACATTCTACACAGCACCATCTAGTTCCACAGTAAGCAACTAATGCTAATACCAGACAGTTTATATACTAAATAGATTACTTTTCTTTTGTAATTTTTTTTTTATTTTTTATCATCTGTTCATTATTATCTGTTATTATCTGTTCATTACTGATTCGATCGATCACGTAGAATAATCCCAAGTTAGCAACGTTGATCTTTATGAGATCCATAGTGAAATAACTACAACATAAATGTTTATATTTCAAGTATTCAGTATAAGGTAAGACGTATTCAGTAAGACGCCAGACAGACTGTCCAGTTGATGACTACACAATGCTCTTCCTCAGAAATACGCAGATTCTAAGCAGATCATAATACTTTGCAGAATCTAAGACTTTTATGTGTAGAGGTCACATACGAGTAAGTAAGATATTGAATCGCCTTTCACAAGTTAGTTGGTCACAATAATTGGACACTTGAAAAGGAAAAACTGCAAGCCATTATATTTACCGATGTCCTCTCCATTCCCATTTGGCTAAAAGCTGGAACAGCAAACAATGTACATTAGCCCGTACTCAGTAAATTTAAAACAACCATTCCCACTGAGTAAAATGACAAAGTTACCTGACAACTTCGAAAGACTTTATTACACTTATTGTGAAGTTTTTTTCCTTGAAGAAGAGGATAATTTTAGTTTCTTTTTTAAATTTTTATGGAACATAATATATGAATAAAATATGTAACTAGATATATAGTTAGTTACCTAATCGTTGATACTAGGCTCAAAGATTAAAAAGTGTCAAATTTTCAGAATTTTCGAGCAAAGATTTTATCGCTTTACAAAAGCTGTAGTGCGTGTGCTGCCCTATAATTTATAGTTGTTATTTCTTCCCCTGTCATTACCGAAACAAGTTCGTTCGGAACTCACCAATTGCCATAAAGTTAAGCTTAGAGTTAATAGAACGTACAATCTCGATATTTAAGTTGGGTATTGAAAATATTTTGAGTGTCAAATATAAGTTTTAGATACTGAATTGGTCATTACGAAATAAAATATGATAAAAAATATTAAAATAAAATAATAAAATATACTTTTTTAAATAATGTAAATATTCAATACCTTTTTAGTGAAATTTATTAAGCTTTATTTAGTTTTTGTCCATAATAAAAGCTAAATTCGTATGGAAATTTTTATGGACAAATTTTGTATAGTTGTATTTTTAATTTGTTGGTTCTGTATTCGACAGATTCGTAATTCGTCAGATTCTTAATTAGACAACTTCTAGATTCGAGAGAGTACTTATGTGGAGAAAATTCAATAAACTATTTTATTAATACTAAATTAGTATAAGACAATTTACTAATAATTAATTAATAAGGCCGCGGTTCAGCGGTGGATCCAGGCAGCTTCTGACAGGTCCTATTGGAAAATTATGGGGGAGGCCTATGTCCAGCAGTGAACGTCCTACGGCTGAGATGATGATGATGATGAATTACTAATTAATTTAAATAGTTATAATTAATTAATATCATAAATCTATGGCATGGCGGTACAAAATAAGGAAAATAGTTTTCTAAAAATTTTAATTCTAAACTTTATATTTGATCCTGGGTAAGGCAGACAATACTATTTCACATACTAGTGGATAATATAACAGAATTATAGTTCTCAAAGGAAAAGCTAACCTTCATATTTTAAAATTGGATTTATTATTTCTGTCGTTTCTTTGTTGTAATGCATTCTTTGTTTTCCTTGTATTTATTTGTGCTGTAAAATCCTTTGTATACATGAAATTGATTTCAAAAGTTGTTTTGAAGGATAATTTTATTTTTAACACAATATTATACTGAAACCTCTATCATTTCTTTTGTTCAAATATTTCATTCTCGATTAACCGTGAAACTTGTTTTAATTTATTTTCAAGTTAATTTTCTAGTCTGATAATGTGAAACGACTGATTCTTTGAAAGAATGACTTTTGTCTCCTTTCAAAGAATCATTCAGTCAATAGACAAAAATATTAATTGAAAGACTTAATTAAGGCGAAACACTGCGAAAATTAATTATTCAACAAAACTATTCTAATTATTTTTGTTGATACAAAGTAATATTAATTCTATTACAAGAAATATATTTATGTCATTACAATGCTCATTCTGATTGAGATCTTCATAATAATTCGACTAGTGTCGCCTTTGTTTGTAACTATGTCTTTTGATTTAAATTCTACAAGTTTAAAATTAAAAAAGTATTAAAGTATTTTGAATCGTAATGTCTACTAATATTGTAAATCTTGTAAGGATGTTTATTGCTTTTCACTATTAAGCTGCTAAGCTGCTAGGTTGCACATAGGCTGTAATACGTAAATGATGTGCCCACAACTTCGTACGCTCTGTAGTTGTTTTTTTGGAAACACCGCAAGAATCTAACATTTTTCTGGGATAAAATGTATTCTACATGTTAATACATCTAATAGACTATTTGCGTGCCAAAATTCATTTAAATCCGTTTAGCCGTTTTTGCGTTAATGAGGAACAAACATACAAAAATCAAAACATACAAACTTTCGCATTTATAATATTATTACGATGCTATCGAATTCGTAAGTTTTAAATAAAGCTAAATGGACTTGAACTTTTACTTAAATGACTCGTCATGTCATTCAACTTAAAAATTAATGTCTGTGGAAAACAATATTTCTTAACACTTAAATCGCTTTCAGGGAATTGTAATAAATTGTATAATTTAGACTATAAATTGTATAATTCAATTTTTTATTAAATAATTCAATAATTATCTTGCGTGCTTATTTATTTCAATAACTTTACTGAAGTTTGTGGAAATATATAATAATGTATATTTTGTCCTTGGCTGACTTAAAGTTTGTCGACCGATCAACATTTAATTGATATGTTTATTTTCCCATAATTGCTCCTAACGATAATTTCGAAGTGTCATTAGTAGTAATTATGTGGAAATAAACTATCAAACCAGGAATAACAACAGTTACATTAAATAAATAACATTATTTAACTATTTAATCTACTAAATATAACTTAAATAAGAAATGCCTTAATCTCTTTTAGTGTTATTCTCTAGGAATAGAAACAGAAACTCCAAGGAAGCTTTTCATGTCTTCGTTGAAGTAAATGCACAGAACACTTTCCATATTAACGGTCCTTCCCTGCGACTTCTTATTTTTACGATTATTTCCTAAGTGTCTCCAGGGATACTTTCTTCTTTATAATGTTGTTGTGGTTTAAGTAATGAGATTAAAGCGTTTTCTAAAGAAATTTCATTTTAACACCCTCAATTTCTTTAATAGAAACTACAAGAATAACTCACATTTAAATATTTCTTCGGACGTTTAGACAATTAGAATTTTTTATAAGATTTAATCTCTGATGACCAGTAGATGTGTCATAGGTGTATAATCAAAATCGATATCAAAATATTTATATATCAATTATTTTCATAGATATAGACTATATATTATAATATTATTATATATGTTGTTAGCGTCTACTATTTACGTCGACTAAAGTTGATTGAAATGTGCTCCGTGTTGTTTCAAAAAGAAGTGTTCATTCATTCATATTCATTCGATGGAATGATTATGAAAGAGTGTCAGTCAGTTGAACGAATGCGTTCGCGAAGAGAGGTCGATGTCGTATGTCTGCACATCTTATAGTTGGAATTGTAGTTTTGATATATCGGTCGGACGATAAAAGTATTTGGACTAAACATAAAGTGGTTTGATTATAATAATGTACCCGAAGTAGAGGCAAAAATATATACGACAAAGTTCGTTTGTGAATTGTGCCACACACCAAGACTAGATTTAAATTATGAATCGAGCGGACACAAAAACACCTGATCCACTTCGGACCACAATATTCCATTTTACATAATGTTTATCTTTATATCACTACGTATTAGGATGACAATTTTTCAAGAACTTACCCGCAATGCTAATCTTATAAAAATATTATTAATTACAAAGTAGGTTTTCTAGCCTCCTTTTGTTGTTTGGTTGAGTCACGTAAAGAAAACTTGAGTAATTTTTATGGGGAAGGAATTTGTGTGTGTGTGTGTGTGTGTGTGTGTGTGTGTGTGACAGTCAGTTTACTTTGTATTGAAAGTTTTAAATACAGAGTTTGTTGAAGTCGTTAATGATAGTGTGTTTTTCTTGCGATGGCTTTAAACGCGGAAGTATCTTGCGCGGAAGGATGTCTAGAGTTTCAAATTTTGCCTACGATTTCAAATACTGCCTAGTATGTCGTTGCGGCATAGCGGCGTTTTGAAAACAGTTACGTCATGAAATAATAACGAAAATATTTTTTGCTTTTTACAGTACCTAATTCAGCATCCTATTTGTTAATTTTAACCTAAAAATACATGAATAGATATTTACAAATGAAATAGTTATAAGTAACGAAGTAACGAATCAGTAATGTAAATTTTCAGTACAAATGTAAGTATACTGAGTTCACCCCTACTTTTCTGTACTGTGTCCGATTTGTTAGTAACACATTTTCTGTGCTGGCTGGCTGGCGTTACGACTTATTGCATTTCTCCGTAGTTGAGCTACTTTCCCAGCGTACCTCACTTCTCTACGCCTTAACATTAATACGCTGATATTAATAACACGTTAATAATAAGGTGCGCGAATCCTAGCGCCTGTGGTGTTGCTTGTGTTGTGTGGTGGCGACGGTAGCCACATACCATCAAGTATGACTGTGAAGTATGACTGACCTACAGCATGACTGTCGACCGTAACATAAAAAAATAAAATAAAAAAACCTACTTCACTCTGTTCTAAAATATTATCCTAATGATGATCTTATCGTGTCAAAGCAGCTAAGAGAGGTGGTTACTTTTTCATTTTTATATGTTACTCTGCCTGAAATGTACTGTGTCTAGACACTAACATTCCATTTAATTTAAATTTTAAAATTGAGAAAGTTTTTGTAGCTTTTGACATAAAAAATGTACTCGCAGTTACATCATAACTATCTTAATATAAGACTACACATATGACTAATGTATGTTGGTTTATTTAAAAAAAAAACTCATGCGTGTCAATTAAATTTGTGAAGTACCTGAAGAGTCACATGATTAAGCTGGAAAGTGAGGAGGATTCGTTACAAAAATATTAAAATATAAAATATTAATTATTTTTAATAAAGCAGAGACGTCAGTGAGTGTTAATAATTTAATCAAGCTTTAGACTGTGCATTGTTGTAAGTTCATTAATGTTTCGTACAGCTAAAATCAAAGTAGACAGACACGAATCTGTTGTAAATGATACGCTATAGACAAATTGTATTTGAAAACAACTAGACAGCTCGAAATAAAGGGGAGGGCACACCGTCGAGGACTTATAATCTATACTAATATTATAAAGCTGAAGAGTTTGTTTGTTTGTTTGTTTGTTTGAACGCGCTAATCTCAGGAACTACTGGTTCGAATTGAAAAAATAATTTTGTGTTGGATAGATCATTTATCGAGGAAGGCTTTAGGCTATATAACATCACATTGCGACTAATAGGAACGAAGAAACAGTCGAAAATGTGGAAAAACGGGGAAAATTGCTTCCATTGCGTGCGCTGCGAAAACCGTTCGAGATACCCAAATGATTCCCAAAATAACTATTCCACGCGGACGAAGTCGCGAGCACCAGCTAGTATTGTATATGTACTGTACAAATTAATTAAACTAAATTTTTTATTGGCGTAGAATGCGCAGATATTTTGGTATTTTAATTTTGATAATGTATGTATAGGTTATTAAAAATTATTCAATACAGGTTCAAAACAGCCTTCACATTTTCTAATAAAAACACCTAAATTTTAACACCATCCTTCCTTAAAGGTCACCAATGGTGGTAATTACGCCTTAGTCGTGTTCGTAGCCGATCGCATGATATGTCGAGATCGATTGTATTCAATATAAATGAATTTAGGTTACAGAATGTTCAATTTTATTATCAACCCGGATAGGTAGGTAATGTCATAAGAAATTAGAAAAGGTTATTGTAGTGTATGCATCTTGGATTTGTTCACTAGCAACATTACCACGTGACTGATGCGAGCGATCCACGTGGTATAAGTTAGTTGCAGGGATTAATTTATATATACGGAGAACTAGTTGTTCGATGTCGGATTCTAACCGTGGAGTGCACACGTGAGCTAAAGAGAGTATAAGGAAAGGCACTACAGTTATTTTTTTGTCCTTATCTGCTCCTTAGACTTAGACGCCTTAGACTTCATCTTACCAAAGAAAATATAACATACAGTCGAATGGAGAAACTTCCTTTTTTGAAGTCGATTGATAAATCAATCTCCGTGCAAAAACTCAACAATGGCTAGACCGATTTTAATACGGTTTTCACTTAAGGAAAGACGGATAATCGGAGGAGGTTTCTATACCTATATAAAATTGGACCCAGGGCAAAGCCGGCTCACTAGTAGATCATGTAAGTAAATAATAATTTTAAAAATTGTTAGTTTGTAATGAATAACTAAAAAAACTATTGCACCGATTTTAAAAATTCTGTCACCTATAGAAAGCTATGTTATCAGCGAGTAACATAGGCTATATTTTATAAAATTACGCAAGCAAAGTCGCGTGCAACAGCCAGTTATTAATAATGTCACAGCTAATGAGATCTCGACTTAATGTTGTAAGGAAATCGATGTTCATTGTAAAACTAACGATGAGTGAACCAAAAAGAATTGTGTTTCCTCAGCGGAAACACAAAGAGTTCAACTCTCCGTTCTCTACGGACTCGGTTTAAGTTTTAATTAATTGAATTGCTTTATACATATTTCCTCTGAACGTAGCTAGAAACATTTTCTACAAATTGTTTCTGTGAAATTTTTAAAACAAACTTCATATTGAATTTACGGGGCATTTACCTTTTTATTTGCTTAAGTATGTTTGAAATTTGAACTTCGAGCGATAGCCTAGAGTGCCTGTCAAATACAATCCATACTGTACATGCTAATAATAGGTAATCAAAAACACACCACACTACACCAACGAGTGGCTAAAATTAGGGGGAGCATTGAACAAAAAACCTCGTTAACACTCAAATGCAGACAACAGTTTTACGTCAATCTCTTCGGACAACGATTGCTAGTTCGTGTTTGGTATAACTCATAAGCTGCAGCGGTTTAATTGCGCTTTTGAATCTAATTATTTTAAACTAGCTTTTATTTGCCGCTTCATCTGTGTGTTTAGTTAAAAAGTATAAAAAACTCTATACATCTATACATATTATAAAATTATACATTAATAATAAACCTGTAAGTGTAGGTATTTTATGTATGGATGTTCCTCCATAACCCTTAAACGAATTAACTAATTTTCATGAAACTTGGTAGATAAACATTTAGACGTACGAGACACAGGATAGGCTACTTTTTTCACGCGGGCGAAGTCGCGGGCGCTAGCTAGTTATAAAATAAAGTCGATGTTTTAAACCATCCAAAATATTTTTAGGAAGGTTTGTGTATATATTTTTAGAAAAAAAATTCTTTACTAAGTCGAAGATGTGTCGCTAGTTTATTACAAAGAGGAGCATTAAGATCTAAGTTTAAGCACTAGGAGCACTAAGATCTAAATAGGGACATAGGAACTTATAATGGGGATAAAATATGCATGACTTGGATTATGTCTTAATCAAGTATAATTTTCAATAAAACTTAAGAAATGCCCAACTGATGAATTTTTTTTTGTCATCAAATAAATTAACTAGCCGCTTATCACTTAGACCGTAGAATTGATCTAGTGGATCAACTAACTCGCTTCAAGCACCAATTTGTCTATCACATTGACCGCTTCAAGAGTTCAGTGTCGTACGTGTATGGTGTGGGTACTTATAGAATTTTGTTTGCTATGTAGAGAGTATTTTAATATGTTATAAGTAGGTCTGGGATTCTTAATTATAAAAAATAATAATAATTTAAAATGGCACTAACCAATTTAAACTAAATAGGTACAGAATTAAATGTATAAAAAAATAGGGCATGAATAAAACTTTTGTTCATATTTAACATTTTACTTTTATTCATTTAGGTCAACTAAAAAAACAAAATCTCAGAGGCCCTCATACCATCTACTTAATAGGGCAGAGAATACAATTCCAAAATATATTTTTTAATTTGCAATGTAAAAAAATTAAAATGTATCAAAATGAAAATATAAATACAAAATAAATGTATTCGGTCCGTTTATGTATTTTTATCTTTTAAAAATAAATTACTAATTTTTTTCTACTTTTTTAATTCATTCCGTACTAAGTAGATTTACTCGGAAAATTCTTCGGAAAGTTTAAAACTTAACACTTCACGTGCCAACGAAGTGTGGCTTAAATCGACAGGATCTCCAAATCTAAATTACAAATTGATTGAATTTACACTTTCAAGTGTGTTTATAGTGGATTCAGCAGAACCTCGTATAAGCTCCTTATGTGTAAGATTGGGAGGTAGCGTATAGGCAACGGTAAACTTAAATCCAGTATGAAATCAATCAAATACATTTAATTCAACTACACCATAACCCTATTTTGCTATACAGTTCTAAATTATCTTTAATCATCAGTTTTATGATCCCATGGGAGCCAAAATGCAAAAAAAATATCCTAGGATCCCATGGGATTCTAGACGTGGGAGCCAAGTGGAGGAAGGCGTTTAATCGACTCCTGAGATAATCCCGAATTATCTTCATCACTTAAAAATTTAAACTTTTTCTAAATTCCTTATCCTTAATCCTATGGTCGACAGCGTATTTGCAGAACCTGTGGCGTTGCTTATGCTATAACACAACCAACGCTACATTGCTAGGCTAGCTAGTGCTACTAATGCTAGGTTAGCTAGTGCTAGGCGACGGTCTTTTTCTAAATTCCTTATCCTTAATCCTATGGTCGACAGCGTATTTGCAGAACCTGTGGCGTTGCTTATGCTATAACACAACCAACGCTACATTGCTAGGCTAGCTAGTGCTACTAATGCTAGGTTAGCTAGTGCTAGGCGACGGTCTTTTTCTAAATTCCTTATCCTTAATCCTATGGTCGACAGCGTATTTGCAGAACCTGTGGCGTTGCTTATCCTATAGAACAACCAACGCTACATTGCTAGGCTAGCTAGTGCTATGGTAGCTAGTGCTACTAGTGCTAGGTTAGCTAGTGCTAGGCGACAGTATCTACCTACCATCAAGTGGACCGCCAGTCTGTCTGACAACCTTAACATAAAAAAGATGTAAATAAAAAGTCCAAACTAAATCAATTGATTTAAGTGCCCCAGAACTTCTGAAAAAAAAATTCCTTAAATTGAGATCAATTTGAGATGTCAATTACTTAAACCTTCAGATATAGGTACTTGTAATTAATCTAGCAATAATTAAAATGGAGGTATATGAAAATATTACTATCACTTTTTCCCAGCAATTTATTAAAATTTCCATAGATTAGTTACAAGAGTTAATAGTATCTACACAAGCCAATTGTATTATAATTGTATTACATATGTTTAACTAATTAATACTATTAAGAAAAAAAACAAAGCTTTTAAAACATTAGTTTATAATATCCCTTATATTGTAGAAAAAACAACTTTTCAAGCATCAAGTAACGTCCAATAGTACATACCTAACTCAAATTAGATAATAATAATTTAATAGTCTTAAAGTTATGTTTGGGTTAAGTTCCTTAATCCCATTTTTATATTGTATTTGGGGCATATGCAATAATAAAGGACATACATGTCTTTGTGCTATTTTTATATGGCGAAGCTTCACTTATAATTGGTGACCTATGTTTGTTTGTTTGTTTATTTGTTACGCTTTCACGCAAAAACTATTGAACTGATCACTATGAAATTTTGCATACACGTTGTCTGGGACACCAGAAAGAACATAGAGTACCTTTCATCAAGAACGCGGACGAAGTCGCGGGCACCAGCTAGTACTATATAATTTACAGTGTTCATTTTTTTTTTAAAGTTTTATTTAATAGCACAATGTTCTAAATTATCTACATAATTATATTTTATAAACCAAACAACTATTTATATTTCTTATACTATTTAGTATTAAGTCGATTTCAAATGTGTTTTAGCTATATCGAGATTTTGTCATAAAGCGAACTAGTCACACCTGCTGTCTTAGTGTTATGGATATGAGTACATGACGCTTCTGACCCTTTTATTCACTTAAAATCTAGAAATCAATAACCTTATGTAGTCGAATGGTCTACTGTTAGTTAGTTTCTACTGCGTCAGGGATTTGTCGAACAAACGTTCCGTGAAAGGGTACAGAGTTTATGTTTGCCGTCGCTAAATTACTTTGTGTTTGTGTCATACTCTTTGAATCGTCTCAGGTATAAACCAAGAGGAATATATTTTGTGAAAAAATCACATTCATAACAACAACATAGTCATAGGTTTTTGTATTGTAGTTGTAGTAATAGACATGTTGGTGTTAGTTTTTAGCCATTTACTTATTATTATTATTTCTTTTCTTTAATTTTGTATTAAGTATATCTTAGTATGTACTAGCTGCTGCCCGCGACTTCGCCCGCGTAACTTAGTAAATTATGTACTTATAAACCTTCCTCGAGAACCACTCTACCCATTAGTGAAAATCGCATTAAAATCCGTTGCGTAGTTTTAAAGATCTAAGCATACAAAGGGACATAGGGACAGAAAAAGCGACTTTGTTTTATACTATGTAGTGATGATAACTGTATAAAAATGTAAAATATGGGTCTAGTTACATGAAAATAAATGAATTTGAATTTGAATTTGAAAATAGGATTATTTTTTAACTTTAAGTAAATTATTTATTTAATTAATTAATATTACATATATTTACTATATATTAACCTACCTAAAACTAAAAACCTTAAAAAAAATATAAGTATATAATATAATACTTAACTGAAATATATTTCCAAAAATAGTCCCCTTTAGGCAAGGTTCCGAAGATGCTTGCAGCATTCCCCCTTTGAATTGCTAGGCTAATTCTTTGTCCGAGGTAGCTGTCAGCTCTTCGAGTTGGCGAGTACGTCTACGCTCCTCCCGTGATGTCGACCAACCTTTTTGCCATTTCCTTGAAAAGCCCATTTTTTAACTGTATATCAATGTCTAATAGAGAATAGAATTTGTTTTGTGGATATGATAGCCTGTTGGTACGACAGCATTCGGCTGCCGAGACAGAAGACATAGGTTCAAACCCCTGAGGTTTATATTTCAGATTTTTATCTGATATTCCGTATTCCGTCCCCCACAGAGATGTGTCGGGTTTGTATACGAAGAATTTGTTAGAAAGAGATAATTGATATGACAAAAGTAAATAATAACACCCCATGAGCCATGATTAGTTTTTAATTTATAAAAATAAAAAAATATAATAAATAAATGAGAAATTTCATAACTATGATAGGTGACACTAACATTTTAGTTTATACAGTAAATGAACTATTTAATAATAACAACTTCATTTTGTTCGCAGGTAATGTACAACTAAAAACAAGAGGATGATCGCCTACAAATAGAAACAAGAAAAAACTGGCACAATGTAAATTGTAACATGAATTACACTAACCTCGTTGTATACGTCGCCTGCCTGCTGTGGCTTCATTTGACGGACGCTAAAATTGGTAAGTAAAATTGTGTTATATGTACTTATTTTTTATTTATACTAGAGATTGGTTTGCTCTTGCATCTATCATCTCTTTGCTCTTGGTACATAAACAATACCGTGTCAAAATCATGACTAACGACCCGCACCTGGCTTCGCACGGATGCATTTTTTAAATGATATATTATGTCGTGGGCAGATCGTAGAATTGGGCAGATCGTAAAGTATGAAATCAAAAATCTTTCACCAAAAGTCAAAAATAGGTGCGACGAGGAGCGGAGCGAAGCAAAGCGAGGAGGAGCGTGGAAATAAATCGGGTTTTTTGGTTTAGAAAAAGTTATCAGGGAAACAGAGCGAGACGGATATCATCATATTTCATAAATTAATTCATAATTATATAGTACATTAATGTTAATTTAATTAAAAGTTGTATGAAATTGGAATGAAATTACAACAAACAATTTATCCGCAGGTTACTTCTGGCACATCACAGATCTTCATTATGACCCATTTCATAACTCCCCGGAGTTCCATAGAGGTACGTACATTTCAGCTTCAATTCTCATCTCGTTGATAATTAAATTCTGTCTGAGTGGTAAACCGTGATAACAAGTAACAAATATATTACGTAGTTGTGGCTGACTTTTGCATAACACCATATTGTGGCTGTTGTGTTGAAAGGGAGGTACAATTTCTTTTAATGCTCCTGAACTCAAAACTCGTCATTACTGCATACATGTCTGTGCATTCAAAGTCTGTGTATTATTATTTCGTTTTAAAAAATACTCACGTCTTCAATTGTAGAAATTGTAACCTATTTACACAAGAAATACATGGGGTATTTATTATACTATGTAATAATTACATAGGGTTGTGCAATTGCGCAGACCCTGCAGGATAAGTATGAATAATAATTTTTTACTTATTTCTCATAATAATTATCTCGAGAAAGAGTAAAAAGATATGTAGGTAAAATACTGGTAAATTTACTGTTATTTTAATTTTGAAATAAAAAACAGGAACATAGTATGAAAATCTCCATTCAAAACTGCAACAATAAAAAGAAAGACAGAACAATGGCGTGGCCGTTGAAAGACAATTTTAGTCAGAAAAAAGAAAATTGTTGTAGATTTTTGGTAAATTTGTAAACGTTAACAGCTGAGCTTGACTTCACTATGATAATTAAAAAAAAAATCACTAAAACATTTAAATTTTGTTTCAACGGTTTACAGAGACTTTTCGTGCTTCACAGGGATCATTGCTATTTCCAATTTCCGGTGAAAATTCATTTATGTTCAGATGACTCTTTAGTTTAGAATTTATTTTTTGGAATTATAGTTAGCTAAACGTATATGTTTTTCTGTTTAAACTACTTATAATTTTAATGATTTGTCTAATTTGTAATCTGTTATAATATTTTTTTTCTTCCTCAAATGTATGGCAGGCTGTCGACATAGTCGCGGAAATGATGAGCACAGTCACCGTAATGGCCGCCATCGTGACCACACATGCGACAGTTCGTGGCCACTGATACAAAGCGCAGCCGCCTTTATGGCGGAACGACATCCCGAAACCTTAGAATTCGTGCTCTGGACTGGGTGAGTGCATTTAATTTGATAAAATCGAGCACCTATTAAAAAATTGTATATTCAGAATACACATACTATAGAATATACTTGAACTTAAAATTTTTAAAATAGCAGCTTTCCTTAACAGGCAACGGCTGTCGTCAGACATCAAGATTTACTGCTGCCATACTTATCACCCTTTTCATACAAAAGACCATCCAGACTAGACTCATTATTTATTTATTATTATTTCATTAAATTGTTTGACGAGAACTTTGGTCGAGTTTGCGTCAACAGTGGCCTTGGCCTTGGCGCTCTATTCCAGGGGTTTGAAACCAGGCAGGGCCAACTTTATAAATAAATAAACTATTAAAAAGGTTTGTGGCGGCAGTATAACCGATCACTGTGAAATAATAAAAGAAAGAAAACTCTAAAATATATTTCATTTTCGTTGTTAAACATTTTTAACTATAGTCATGACAGAAATAACATTTTTACTATGATCTGCACCAATAATAGATAGTGTTATGAATTTCCTGTAAAGCATAAGAATTACATTATTGTAAACTGTTAAATGCGTGTATTCCATTAAAATGCATTGTACCGATACATGTTAACTGAAACTTATCCAACTGTAAGTAAAATTCCAGCTGAATAAAACAGTATAACCATCAAAAGGCAAATGCACACCACTTGAGCTCGCATTCGGCACACAGAAATCCCGAGACGGCCCGGAAATCATGAGCGTCCGTGTTGGAATTGAAAAATGTCAAGCCGCTACTACAATATGAATGCGGTATTGTGTAAATCACCGCTTGCCTCTCTCTAGGCCAACAGTGAATTAAAATACCAGTAAAGAAGCTTCTCTAGAAGATTCTTATAAATACCTTAATGACCTTAACCTTTTTTTATTAAAGATGGGTTTGTTCTTGGCCAGCATAGCAGTGTAGTGAAGATGAGGCCTATGATGGAGCGAGCTCACCCAGAAGATCTCTATTCACTCGAACTTTGAAAAGATTTGGGTTATATGAGCTCGGAAACACAGACGTCGGCAGGGAGTTTCAAATTTTGGCAGTGCGCATTGTAAAGGATGTTTTAAAGAGCGCTTGGTCCAAAAAAAATGGATTTGGACAAGATGAAGATGGTAACCATCAGCCGTACGTCTGAATGTCAAATGGAAGAAAGGGGAAGTCGGTATGAGCTCATACAGCTCCTGAGTACACTCTAAGATACATCTTATAAAAGACAGGCAGTTTTGCGTCTATGTTGGTGTGCCAGGATTTTGCTCTGGATCTTAGTTTTTAATAGCGTACTGCCGCCAATGAGCCTTCTAGCTCTGCGATCCACCGACTCTTAACGTTAATGAAAAAATTAATTAACCCTCAGAAAAAAACACGGGCAAAAGCTAATTTATTTTTATTAAATGTTTTTTAAACAGGGATATTTTATCTTCATCAATGGAACACCTCGGCGATGAGTTGAAACTGGAAGCTGTGAGGAATGTGACTGATATTCTTGGTCGGACATTCAGTAGCCAGTTCGTGTTTCCAGCACTAGGCCACAATGATCCTCCGCCGTCGAGGAGACTAGTAGACATGTGGATGCAATGGCTACCAACTGATGCATTACAAACATTTGAAATTGGTAAGATTTATTTTTATCAAAATATTTTTAATAAAATTTATTGATAAAAATCCATGGTATCACAAAGAAGGTTTTGTGTTACCATGGAAACTTCCCTTTTAAATGTTACATTATTTAAAATACTCAATCATATTATGTATATCAGTTATGTATATCAATTTTTAAGTCGACAATTATTTATTTTTTAATAAATCAAGATGTTTATTTCTTTAGGTGGTTTCTACACAATAGAGCAGTCACACAGTAAACTGCGTATTGTGGTTCTGAATAGCGTATTGTGGGCTGGTGGTGCTGCTAGAACCGATGGTCCCAACAGAGGCAGAACGCAATGGGAATGGTTGGAACAAGTTTTGAGTAAAGCAAGGAGGAAAAATGAAAAGGTGAGTCACAAAATATATTCAATTCCAAACTATTGTTTGTTGACCAAGAATTTAGAATTATACAAAAATATTAGTTAATTCTAATAAAAATAAAACTCTTCCATCCAAATGTTATTTACAAAATAACTCTTTCAGAAATTGGCCAATTATAACTTGTTTTTTCATTTATTTCTTTAACGCACTATGCTCTTTTTGAGACTGTTATTTTTTACTTGTATTGTGTACGAACCCTCTTCAGTGCTCAAAAAGTCATCTAAAATAAAATCATTACACCATTGCTTTCTATACTACAAAATACTCTTCCATACAAAATACTCTTCCTGCCCTCTTCATAAGTAGCACTTCCACAGTACCTAATATAAATCCTCCGCCATTTCACAAAAGTCTGTGCGACTATTTGTGAATTTGTACAACTTCATATCACATAGCTTTTCCTGAAACATATTTGAGCGGGTTGCGAACTCATTAAGTTGATTTTAGTAGAATTTCACAATTCTATGAAATTCGTAAGAGTTCCGTTCTTTTTTTAAGTATTGCTTAAAACCGTTAAAAATTTTATTCTTTTTAAATTCGCAAATAGCACCCCTTTTAGCGCGGACATTGTTCTTGGAAATTATGTCAAAATTAATAATGCTTTGTGGTCTCTTAAGTCCGATTTATTAATTTAAATGTCTTTTTAAGGTATACCTTGTAGCCCATGCTGGCCCTGGCGTAGAAGAACGTCAAAATGCCGGCAGCGCTTCAGCTGCTGGAGGCGGAGAGCTTACACCTGCAGACAACAAACGGCTACTGCACGTCATCAGAGCCTTTAGCGATGTCATAGCTGGACAATTCTATGGCCATCGCCACGCGGACACTTTCAGACTTGTATATAGTGAAGGTACAACATTGGACATAGCCTTAGTAGCAAAATTATTTTTAAAAAGTATTTTTAACAGAACATTCTCAATACGATCATTAGCTTCGCCATCATTGGTAACAATTTTCTAACTTGTCACCAATAACGGCAACAAAACAATAATTAACCGTCAGTTGGTTAGGAATTAAATTAATAATAGGAACATTAAAAAAATGAGGTAAAAACATTAATTATTAGTAAGAAAATAAATCTGAAATTGTCATATTACGGTCATTCGAATGTAACTTTCGAAAATAAAAATCAAAGTTATGTTTGACTTCAAGGACTCCAAATCCGGTTGACCGATTTTAATTCGGTTTTCACTTATGGAAAGAGGGATAAACGAGGGAGGTTTGTGCATCCCGGGTTAAGCCGGGAGCGGATCACTAGTAATAGAATAATTATTATAAATTAACAGAGAATTTTTTTTTCCAATTTTTTTTATGGATTTGACCTTATTTCTGTTCTGTGACGTTCAATCGTTCGCCATCATTGCTCTGCGTTCTCCACTTGAGTAAGTAATACGTTTACGATTTCTCATTGAAAAGATTCAATCGGTTTTATCGAGTCACGCAGAATCGTGTATAATATTAAATGACTCGAAGGCAGTTGATATTTTGCTTGCCTCTGGTGATGTCATATTTAATAGATTTTCTGTCAGTACCTAATCCAACATTCGAGATTTTATTTTTAATTTTATATGCTAAAAAAAAACCATATTCTCTATGTATACGAACAATATTATATGTTACAATATTTATACCTATGTTATTACAATATAATATGTTATTTGTCGCAATATAATGTAACTAGCTTTAGTTTCACTTTACTTACCCATATATATGGCTTATATTAAACTTACTTTACCTTTTTCCGCGAACATCCATTTTGTATTTCTGGAATACCATTAGAACAAATACTCTTTGCAGCTATGTGTCACAAGTAACTACGATAAAGCACACCCCAGAGACGTCACGTGTTCCCATATTTTACTCATAAATTTTCTAGAAACATAGAACTATTTGTCTCAAGAATTCAATTTACTTTAGGGCGACCAGTGTCATGGGCGTTCCTGGCACCTTCCGTGACACCAAGAGGAGCAGGCGTCACTACTAATCCAGGATTAAGACTTTACAAGTTTGATTCAAATACTGGGAAGGTAAGTCATACTAAAACTTTTTATTTTCAAAGATATCACTTTTTATTTTTCACGGCTTAACTACTCAACCGATCACAATGAAATTTTGCACACATATTGTCAGAAAAGGACCTTTCGTCCAGAAAAAAGTACCTACTGTTCTCGAGGGATCAATTAAAAAATTCAACGCCTGAAAAAACTGTAACAGCAAAACAGCAATAAAAATTTGAACGATTATTGCTTGTATATTTTATCAGGCGTTATATTTTTTTAATTTTACAATGCTGACGAAGTCGGGAGCAATAGTCTTCGTTTATTATGTTATTTTCTAAATTAAACCGAAACTTTCAGGTATTGGATTATACGCAATACTACTTAGACGTATCAAATTCTAGAGGAGAGCTCCATTGGTCGATAGAGTATAACTTAACACAGTATTACGGCTTGAGAGAGGTCAGTGCGACTTCTCTAGACGCTTTAGCTGACAGAATACGCACGTATCCGGATAGAGGGACATTTTCTAAGTAAGTACATTAATGAAGTGTGTTTATATAATAATAATATAACATAATAAACCATTTATTGAGAAATTTCCAATTATTAACCACAATCCAATATGATAACAATAGAAACTTGTTTGCAATTGAATAACTAACATCAAATGACACGATTCGATTCCTAATTCGAATATTCGAAAGAGGAAATCCTATGATTTGATAATTAAGTATATAATTATTGTTTCGTCATGCAATAACACAAGTAATCAACAGTACTGATTTGCTTGAAGTAATGATATAATTGCATAAAGCAATCTACCTATACATAATAGCCCATAATAGCCATATACGAGTCATGTCTGTGCATTATATATTTTTTTATATATAATAGTGCATATGAAGTTGCGGGCTCAGTTATTTATTTATTTATTTATGATGGTAACGTTAAGTTAAAAGCAATTCATAAAGCAAGTCTTCTGATAGGACGAAACACACGAATAATGATCCCAAACCTAACACATTAGAAAATATTTAGAAAAAGATAATTTAGAAAAGATTTAAAAGAAAAAGTAGGCTACATCGCCAAGTTATCTTTGTGTACCTACTTTCGATACACAAGCACCATCAATGCACAATTTGGAACCCCAAAGTCCAGATTTTCCTAATAAGACATTTCTGTGTCTTTTCATCATTGAGGTATAATGTAGTAACGTTTTATCCATGTTTCATCTAATAATTTTCTGATTTTAATTTTCATTACAGGTATTTAACAGCGTTACGAGTACGTCACAACACAGATGTCACAGAGTGTGATGCTGCATGCATCCATGTTCACTACTGTGCTATAACTCGAGCAGATTATCACGATTTTCGTTCGTGCGTGCGAAACCCCGCTTCGGCGCTAGCGTCACGGGCTCCACAGACCTCAGCCGCCATCTTGTTGTACGCCATCTTGATTTTAATATCATCGTAATGGCGGACTGATCGTACCTAATGCATACAATAATAATATCTTACCGATTTTACTAAGTATTTGTCTCTAATGCCAGTTAGGTAACGTGAAGTCTAAGGACCTCTCTCACCAACTACAAGTAAAGTGTTGATTAGTTACTTTTCAATTAACGCTAATTGGCGAGTAAATGTTACGAGTATCTTGTTTCAATTTCATTTAAATTACCCTTGAGTAATGCTACTCGAAGATGGTGAAACTCGTACGATTTCTTACCGGTGACTTTAAATGGCGGTTAGCCTACTGACACTTTACTCAGAGATGGTGAAAGAGGCCCTAATTATTATATTTAAAATAGTTTATTTTTTATTATTGTAACACTTAGATACTTTGTCGGGGATGAACATTTATGAAATAAATTAATTTGTTTCCTTAGAAGATTAAATGCTCTTTAAATGTTCCGAGATAACAGGTTAATTAAGGCGATGTCTATCTCGATTTCATTAATCATATTCATATAAAAGTACCTATCGACCCCACCTTAAATAAAACGTTAGTCGTGATCTCCTTATAATTTACTTAAAATACATACATAATTAGACTTTTAGCGTGTTTGTAGATTTTTGTGATCTTAATTTAAGACTGTAAAAATATTTCATAAACTATCATTAAACGTACAATTTAAAAAGAATGTCTTAGTTTTGATAAGATTGAAACTGAACGTATGAATGAATTTTATAATAATTAAGTAAATAGTAATCGATTGATGTAATTAGATAATGTTGATGTAATTAAGCAAATTCTCATCGCTAATTTGATTGTGATATATAGAAGTTTTGTACATAAATTAATAAACTAAGTGAACTGAAACTCAATGTAAGAAATGTTTAACATATTTTCTTGGTTTTATTTCAATTAGCAACACCTTTAAGTGCCCCTGATATTTGTAATGACCCTAATCAAGTATAAGAAATAGATAAGATGGTAGATGGTAGGATCATAGGATATAATAGTGCCTTATTAATTTATACTCTATCTATACGTACTAATATTATAAATGCGAAAGTTTGTATGGGTGAATGTATGGATGTTTGTAACTCTTTCACGCAAAAACTACTGAACCGATCACCATGAAATTTTACATACACGTTGTCTGGGACACCAGAAAGGACATTTCATCCAGAACGCGGACGAAGTCGCGGGCACCAGCTAGTATTTAATATTTTAAAGAGAGAAAGATTTGTATATCTGTATGTTTGTAATGAATAAACTCAAAAATTACGAGAACTATTTTAAAAAATATTTCGCCTATAGAGAGCTACGAGTATATTATCAGCGAGTAACATAGGCTATATTTTATAAAGTTAGTCCCGTGCAGCAGCCAGTTTAAAATAAAATGAATCACTAAATGTGTCTCTAAGTACAAAACTCTATGCACGTCTGGACCCATAGAAAACTAAAGAAGCGAACCAAACAGGCTATTTATTTTTTTACAAATATTCGTTCAAGTTCTAGGATTCTATGAATCTAGTTCTAGGTCCTTATGAAGAGTAAAATTGAAAATAGCTGGAATATAGATTTCACTTAATTGACTATGAAGTCATAAGAACTTATAACCAAATTTTAAGCCTAGATTATTGTCTACCCGTTTATTTATATTTATCATAGTTTAAAGCATAATAGTGATATTTTAATTGCTCTGAAGCAATAGCCTACAATCCACATATATACACAATGATGTAATTACGTAAGTAAGTCCATTCTCGTCCATTCTCTTCGATTTGATCCAACCGGAGCCGTTCCACTTGCGAAACACGAGGCGCGGGCGGGGGTTTCAACCCTTCGTGGTTGAAGTTCCTCGGTCACGCACGAAGCGTTACAGTTCCACCTTCCTTGTCCGAACTGCTAAGGAGTGGAACTCACTGCCTGCGTCTGTGTTTCCCCAAAGTTACAATCTCGGGGTCTTCAAACGTAGGGTGAATGGGCATCTACTAGGTAAGCGTGGCCGCATCTGCACCTAACATCAAGTGAGATCGCGGCCAAGCGCTGCCTTGACTTACATAAAAAAAAAAAAAAAGTTATAAGAGCTGTGCAGTGATCCAGGTCAAATTTATATTACTATAGTCAGAAATAACATAAAAAATATAAAAAGGCGTTGCTTTTGTAAGGTCAAATAATTCATTGACTCAAGCTAATAAATCCTAACTTATATGTTTGGATGTTTTACTTATGCATCGCGCAAAATCAGCTGAATACATTTGGATGAAATTTAGTAAACAGATAGTTTACTACCTGGATTAACATAGAGAATATGTCGTTCCAAATATCCTTTTTATCCTGAAATATTGTTAGGTTCCTGTGGGATTTAAAAAAAACTATCTACGTATAGTGCGTACGAAGTCTGGGGCACGGCTAGTATTTAATAAACTTCTAGACTAGATTAACATTTGTAGTCTATTTCAAAAAGAATTTAGCATACAAAAGCCGAACGTTTTTCATAAAAAAAAATTATAGGAATCTATGAATATTATTATAGATGCAAAAGCAACTCTGTCTGTCCTTCTGTTATATTTATTCGAGTAAATCTGTGTATACAGCCTGCTACTTTTTAATAATATTCCAAAAAAGAATGTATGATGTATTTTAAGGGCATTTATTACTATTATACAATGGCTATATATTACATTATGTAGGTACTACGAACCCTATTTCAAAAAAGGACAATCATGTATTCGTGTATTTGTTATTTATATTTCAGACCGAATTAACGAAATATGATCCCTCTCATTTTACATAAAGCCACGATATTGGACCGCAAAAATACGATATCCGAACAATATCCAAACGAAGCATTCATATTCGCATTTTTATAAGAATATTTTTGTAAGGGATGGGCCTAAAAACGCTCGCGAAAAATGGGTCGTACTGAACCTTTCACTTGATATCCGACGCCAGAGAATGTAGACCCACCATCAGTTAGCGGGCGTTAAAAAATGATGGATCAAATAACAAAGGTTCATATATGCTACAGTGGTCAACTTTATCTAGCCAGCGAGTATGTACTTTGCGCCATATGAATACGTTTCGATATACGGATGAAAGGGTTGCGCTCGCTTAGAAAAAGTGGGAGAACGTTTGAAAGCATTTATGGACGGAATAAAGTGGTATGAAAGGGAATGTCAGTTCAGACGTTTGTAACATATGTTGTGGTTTTCTTATAAGATATATTATGTATACGTAGGTATGTATGTAACAGATGATCAATAGCTCGGATAACCGCATAACAGAATAATTTGGAAACCTGCTACACATTGCTTTCAATTTCATTTTTCTATATGTAAAGATCAGCAGGCAATCTGACGGTTTACTAGTTGGCTACCGTAGGACATTGTCTATTAAGACGTAAGCAACTTCATAAGTTCTGCTGAAAAGGCGCTGGGGAGAAATTGCAATGGGGAAAATAGGGAAATGGGCTCTGGTATCCCCAACTATCTATGATATGAAAGACATCCTTTTTTTATACTTGTATAAAAATATAAAAAATACATCCTTTGTATAAAATATTTCTAGTGGACTTATATCCTTTGTATATGTCGTGGGCAGATCGTAAAATAATAAATGAAAAATCTTTCACCAAAAGTCAAAAATAGGTGCGATGAGGAGCGAAGCGGAGTGAGGCGACCCTTTCAGTTTTAACAGAAATATGATCTGCCCAGGAATATCATGATATGCCCAATTATACGATGTGCTGACGACATAATATATAAGTCCACTAGAAATCACATAGTATAATAATAATAATATAATTTTAGATTTATTTCTTATATCTCTATATTGTAAAGGTAAATACTACCCTACTAGCGACTCGCACTTTTGTCGTTCGTCGTACGGATGCTTTTTTCTGGAAATTATTTACACAAACCTTTCTCGTCTTTCATTAGTGAAAATCGTGTCAAAATCCATGGGTTAGAAATTTTCTGTTTATTAAGGTGTTGTTCGATGGTAAAAACATTCTTCAAAACGACTTCTTAGGTGAAACACAAAGGAGATCCCCTCTGAGTAGGTACCTACCGCCTAAGAATTTGTTTTGATTATACCAGCCTTTTAAATTATTTATTAATTTTAAAATAAATATCGTTTTATAAAACTATCTTAATCTCTCTTAGGTGTAATATTAATTTAAAACGAAAACCAGTTCATAAAAAGTTTTTCAACCCCTTTAAGTAATGTTGTTTGAATATTCGTATACTGATAGGTAGCAACGGAAGGTCCTTTGTATGTTACGGAAATAGATTGGCTTGAGCATTTAATATTAGGACCGAAGCAGTGAAGGCACTTTGTGTACCTACCTATGATATATACATAATACTAAGAGTTGATAACATAGAGAAATTAATTTAGGACAACTAGAACCGTTTAAGATACTATATTGTATATTGTATTAATCCATGGTGATATGCCCAACTAAAAGAGTTATGCTTTCTGTAACACATCAATACAACCAGAGCATACGTTGTTGACTTTATTATAAAATTATAAAGAACGTTTTCATGTTCCTCTTTATCTTATTACGTCAATTTAACAAACTGACCTTAAAGATGGAAATTTTATTTGATGTAGAAATAATGAGATTCATTCCGCGAACGGCCGCGTTCCTATTTGGAGACACAATTAAATTATGGGCCTAATGATCTAAGAAAAGGCCCATTTGTTAAGCGCTTTGTTTCGAATTGCTACAAAAATGGAGTGGATAGGAGGAAACAAAAAAATGCTGAACAACAAATTTTCTTTCACAGGAGTTTCACAGAGTAGATACTTATATTTACCTTTATAATCAGTTTAACCCTTTGTTATAACCCTTTGTATTTAAAAAAAATGTTTTATTAATAAATATAAGTAATTATATTAGTTACAAATACTTAACAAAAATTAGTTATCAATTTAAGTACATATTTACAAAGATAATTGATTGGTCTCGCTGCGCTCGACTAGATAGAGCGCTATACAAAAGCATTCGGCACGAACACATCACAGACAGTTTGCAGTGTGACTGGCTCGGGTACGCCGTATTCGGCGTACTATTTTATGCCGAATTTTACAAGTATGACGGCGGTATCTATTCGAGCGCAGTGAGACCTATCATTTATCTATGCATATTTATTTAAATTACACGTATATTTTACCCAGTCTTAGACACCCGGTCTTAGACAACCTAAGACTTATTATGTAGCACTTAAATGTAGACTGACGATCTCGTAAGATGCATGCCAGTATAAATTCAAATTAGTTTCGTTGAATAAATTGTAAAGACAACACTCGAGACATCGTCGAGTAGCGTCAGTGTGCAGTGTGCACAGACATTTGACATTTAATATCCCCCTGAGAATAACAATATTTGCAGCTCAAGTGGTAAGAGTTTGTTATTGTTATCAATGTTATAGGTACTCTACTAATTTATTATTACATAGCGAATATTATAATTTTGTTGTAACAACAAAAACACGAAGGTGTATTTAGAAGCGGCGTAGTTGCAGATAAGAAGAGTGTTCGTCCGACCTCGCAACTTCGCCTATAGCGGACGCGGAGAACGCCATCAGTCAGCTCCGACTGGACTGGAGATACACGACTGGAGTTAACTCCTTACGAAAGATTATACAATTTAAATTTTCCCAATTCGAACACACCGAAAGAACAACATTGTTCTTTTGTTAAAGAATATTGTGTAGATGACGCAATATCTCTGAAACTTCAGATATTCTAAAATATTCAAACAAATATTCAAATAATATTATACATTTTTAGATAATTGTCAACTTTTTAGTTTTACTTTAGTCATATTTTAATTTAATACTCTAAAGAGCTTAAAATATTAATAATGCTGTGAACGATAGTGGCTATAAATTTTGACATTTTGCGCCCAATTATACCTTAATTAGTCTCGAGGATAGTTGATATTAAATTATAAATAAATAAATTACTTTTCTAATAGGTTAAGAGTAGAGGAAGCTTTTTGTGACAAAAGTCGAATTAACTAATTGTACTACCGGATATAAATTTAATTAATTTTATTTTTAGTAAAGCTTTCGAAAAGCTCAGTTTACAATAATAACCCAGTGAGTGTAATACGTCTTGTCCGCCGAAACGGCTCATGTAATGTCGAATCGATGTCGAGCATCTCTTGAGTGTTATTCGATTCAATTATTGAGTGGTTAAGGTGGCTGGCTAACTTAGTGTTCTTTCTAAATCAGGGGTTTCGGGTTTGATTCCCGGCAAACCAACCAACTTTTCAAAGTTGTCTCTGGGTGTGGGGGGTTACACCATAACAAGCGTGGACGTACTCGCCAACTTTCTTGTTTTTTTTTTTTACTTTTGTAGTAACTCATACAATTGTTGTTCTGTTGTGCCAACTGTTGTAGGCATTCGTATTAATATTATTAATACGAATGCCTACATTTCGTCAATTATCACACCGACAGGAATATTACTTCTTAATTATGTAATGTCGAAAAATTTCGGCAACCCTATATAGTGCTCTTACATTAGGGGCAAACCATGGGGCAACCTATTGCCTTAAGAGCCTCTTGCCTCCCCTTCTCGTTAGAGAGTTTATTAGTTTTTGTATTACCTACATACATACATACATACATACTACATATTATATGATTACACCAATTGAAAACAAAATATAACGATTGTGTGCAGTAAATAACATATATTTTTAATAATACCTGTGAAAATTAAACTTTTATCTGAAAGAAAATAATTATGTTCGCTTACAATCCTTTTAATTTTATGCAAAAATACCCGTATGGCGATCGCAATGCGAGCTCAATTTTGCGAAATGGCTTTTAAATAATTCAGACATGTCTGCTTGACAAATCTAAATATAACAGACACGAAGGATTTCAATTATTTCGTCTGTAATGAATATTTTCTAAATCTCTACAGCATATTGCGTGTAAAGAGATAAGACTGCTCCCTGTGAAAGCTCGAATGGTTGTAAGTTGTAATTTCATTTGACATTGCCTATTTAAATGGCAAAGGTTCAAGGTCTATGTGTGAAAAAAATGCTTTTCAGTAAAAAACCCTTACAAACCCTTTACGAACGCTAAAAGAGTAGTCTTTTTCCTTTAACGCTTTTTCCATTAGTGAAAACCGCATTAAAATCCGTCGCGTAGTTTAAAAGATCTAAGCGTACAATCGTGCATACAGAGGGAAGCGACTTTGTTTTATACTATGTAAAGATTAATAAATCCTGTATCAAAATTTAGTGTGAAAATACAGGCACATCCTTGGTAGAACAACAAACGTTGAAGTTTTATGTCGAATGAGAAAAGGAATTCTAAGAGAGGAAGCCGCACACGTGCAGAGGCAAGAGAAAGACATCCTGGTGGCACTTTAAGAAGAGGATAATTAACTATAGAATCAAAATATTTGCATCATTGAAATACTCAACATCTTCAGGCCACCCCAAGAAATCACCTTTTAAGAGAGTATGATATCATAAAAAATAATGTGGTGATGTAGCGAGTTATGATAATATGAACCGCTGCTGAATGCGAAAAGTACTATCGAACCCAAAAATCTAAGTCAATCGTGTCTAACTGTACTTCGCTATTCTATGTTGCGGTTTTGAGTCACGAATTAAAAAAATTCGAGCTCGGGCTGCCCTCGAATAAAACGGAGCGACAAAAAATGTAAAAAGAAGAAAAGAGCGGCCGCTGCGCGAGAATGTAGCACGTGACCGGGATTCTGTACATAACTTCATTTCAACATCTCCATTTTGTTTTAACTTTTCACTACACAATCTAAATACACTACAGGCCAATTTCGTATTAGTGGCAGGGCTGGTGTTCTTTTATCATAAACTGGGCTGACCGTCTGATGGCTACAACCCTTATAGAACATCACCATCAAATAAACTTAACTTACAAAATAAAGCGGTTATGTTTCGAGTGTTTTGACTAAGGGATATCAACAAGGCCCTGTTTTATTTTTTTATATAAAGGTGGTTAGGAGCTTTCATGGTATGCTTAGAAAATTTGGACATTCTCGTCAGGTTAAAATCAGTTAAATAATTTTTGAAATTGTCTAATTAAATATCAAAGAACTCAACAATAAACACGCTTCAAAACATTTTGAAAAGTCCATGACATGTATGGACGTTTCAAAAAAACACCCAGGGGATCTCTAAAAAACTTGTATCGTGCGCCTACAAAATTCAGTGTCCGTATGAAATGGCCAGTAAAAACGGATTGCCTTTGGTTTATTAGTCCGCTAATATGATTTTATTTTCGACCGCAACGCTTTGGAGTGCTTTAGCAAACATACCTATATGCGGCCTATAACATACCTATATGCGGCAAACATACCTTGGCACATCTCAAATGTTTGTCCAACCGCTTACAAATGGCGGCCAATGTTTTCGTGAAACCGCGATCTCATTATTCACACAAACGCACAGATATTGTTTAAAGCATAACATTACGAGATAATAAGGCAATTAGGGCAATTCACCAACGCTGGCACTGTAACAAATCGGCATTGTTTTAGGGTAAACTGCACTATTATTGGCAGTTGCGTTTTTTATTTAAAATTTTATTGGACACTGAATGTACGGGCTTAATTGTACATTAATTAGCAAAACACCTTAGTGGGCTGTGCCTCCAGCTAAAGACGGGCCTGCTGGTCAGCTATTTGATGGGAGGCCGAAAAGGAGTGGGCTGTATTTTTCAATCAAATTTTGTACTAGTACATCTTATGTTACCAATCAATCTCTATTCCGATGATAGCAGATAATAAGAAGATGATTTACATTTATCATATAAATGATAAATAACTTTGATATTAATTGTTGATCTTTATTAAAAGCAAATGTGTATGTTTGTAGATAATTTATTTCTTTGATTCTAACCTTAGTCCTACTATGTTTTGGAAAATATAACATAAAAAGTGAATACCACTTGACGTCTGCAGATAAAAATGCTTGAAAAATGTAAAACTCTAAAATATATATTTAATTAAAACCATGAGTGAAATAATATAGAATTAATTAATAATTGATTTATTTAAAATAATTTTACAGATTTTCTTAAAATTAAAAGGAACATAGAAAGCAGAGAATGGATTCAGATACATTTTCCTAAGTATCGTAAGTTATGTACATGTGCAGCGGCACTTCATAGTTAGCCTCTGAATGTGGAGCGAATGTAATTCTGCACACTAAAGAAAATCTAAATATCAATGTACGCTCTCACGGACTTACTGCCAACAATTGTACAATTTACCCGACACTCGGCACGAATTTATTGCACTGATGTTATGAACGTCCGAAAAGTTAAATTAACGCAATATAACCGCTACATAGAATATTTTTTTCGACGGACATTGTTACACATCAACACCTACAAAAAGTATTACCAACATTTCGCTAGAACGGAAACGATATTTTTCCAAGAAAAAGTTTATAACAAAGTTTATACGCGTTTTCATTTTGGAAGCGAATTTTTTTATAAAACAACTTGGACGTAAGACGTTCTAAACAATTATACGAAGCCGCCTTTTTTATACTTTTTAGATGTTTTTTGTGCTTTAGTAATAATAAACTAATATTAAAACGGTAGTGCAAAAAATCTTTAGCTTTTTAAAGATATGATTAAATTGAAATGAAATTACTTTTAAACTTATTTTAAGCAAACTGTAAAATATTTCTAAGTACATTATATTAACAGACAGATAACCTTTCGTTAATAATCATTTTAAGTAACTGAGTGCGTTAAAGCAATATTAACTTAAAACTTCTTCATATATCTAATATTATTATGATATTATGATTTGTAATCTTCACAATACATTTAATAAGGTGACGATACATTTAATTTAAATAAAATTACATAATTTAGCCGCTCTATCTGAAATATCTACAAGCAAACCAAATATTCGTCATGGATTCGAGCAATACAGCGTTTAAATCTCACACTAGTAGACTTGTGCCAGTGATACTAGCGTATTCAGAACGGATTTAATATTACAGCATCACCGTTCACGTATTCCATCGGCTAATGAAATGTCGGCCACTTCATTAATATTCCCAATTATATAGTATGAGCGCAGCGGTGACGAGATAATAGCATTTGGTATGCGAATACATAAATCTGTAAGCAGAAATACTAGAGGTATTGTTGGGAATGTTAAGAAAATAATTGCACACAATACGTACCCGGCTTAAATTTATTTTGAGAGCAAAAACGAAATATATTTCAAAAATATTGTTAATTTATTGTAATTTATTCAAATGTATTGGAAACGTGTCACTTAGATTGTATTTCCGTATTTCCTGTAGATTTTTTTTTCTCAAAAACTTTAACTATTGCTCATGTTATCCAAGTCCATATCTATACAAAAAAATACAAATACAAATGTACAAAAGTACGTATGTCAATTGAAATGAGTACATATGTACATTTGAAAGAAATATAAATATAAAAATATAAATTAGCCCATTCGAATAAAAGTATAATGGCCGTAAATGAAAACGTTCAGCCAGAGGGCACTGGCACTCAGTTTTTCATCATTTTTGTTTCACAAAAGGTTTTCCACGTACATTTTCATGGCGTGTTAAAACGAAAAATTGTTCGCTCATATGAAATTTTATTCCATTACACTAGATGTGAATAAAAATCTTAGCAAATGAATTTTTTGTTCTTATTTTAATTTTTTTTTTATTAATTTTTGAGACACAAAGTGAACTCTATTGTCTTTAGACGGTATGTATGTATGTATGTATGTATGCAAATCTGCACGATTTGCATACGAACTTAAGTAATAATAAGAACTCTTGTCTCATTTCTGATGGTTTCCGACAGTAATTCAATAGCAATAGCAATAAGACAATAGCAGTGTAAATTCAAAATCTCGACTGAATTCGGCGCCTGCGTCAGCCGCCATCTTGAATTTAAGGGAAAATCGTTTTTGCTTAATATCTCTGCTACTTTCAACTTTACAACAAAAATGGTAAAGACTTAAGTTGTTGCAAATGCGATTTTCTACAACTTCTTCCTTGCGAATTTTATCGTGCGATCGATATTTTTCAAGTTAAGGGGAAAAATAGTAAAAGTATAATTATTGAATTATCTCGTTTGTTATTGACTTTACGACATAAATGTACATAAACAAAGTTGTAAAGAATTATATTTCCTACAAGTTTGATCTCGACGATTTTTCGGTCCTACGCTTGCGGTAAAGGCGCAGAGCAATTTGAAAATACCACCACCACCGGGGTAAACTTTCGGGCTCGTTTTTGGACTCGACTAGACTAGACACTTTTGGAATAGACATATTTATTTTGGAGTTTTCAAAACTGTCTGTTAAATTTAAAAAATATTGTGAAATCTTTTTTAAGCTCAAATGTTCATTTGAGTGTAATGCCTCACTACATTTCAATTTTCACATTTCATACAACCAACCAAAATAACAGCCAAAATGTTTCCTGCATAACGGCTATAGTATTTAAAAAAAAAAAAAAAACAGAAAAAACTGCATTGTAAGGACAAATTTATATAAACTTTGTAAATATTTTCCAAGATAATTGTTAAGTTACCTATAAGTATTTTATAGTCAAAATCCGTTCTTGGAGTTCTTTGGAGAATCTACTATGAACAACAGCTCGAAAAGATATCACTATTTTCACATTGAACGTTTAAATATCTTTCGAATGAATTTTATATTTGCATGAAATCTCTTTCTGCCGACACATCGGTATAGATATTCAATAGTGGGTATCATTTTTCAGTCCGCACCCCGTTCCGTCCTTTTCATCGGGTTTTACAAGCCATGAATCCGATAGCTATCTCATTGGCAAATCTAGCGTAAACCATCAACGCCTCGTCGCCATATTTCAGTTAGGGACACCGCATTTGATGTTAATAAAAAGTTTAATGCATCCCGGTCATTGTAGAAAACATCGTATGTTATTTTATGTTTAATTAAATAAAATTATTTGAAAATAAATCTCTACTAAGTAGTAGTTATGCGATAAAATAGTTTGTTTTGAATATTTTGCTGTATTTAATCTTGACAACTGTTTAGTCGTAGAATATAGTTGGGCACAAAGTGATTGCCCCGCACAATTCTTCGAAGGGACTTGTCGATTGAAAAGTTGAAATGATCCTTATTAATATTTTTGCGACATTTTAAAACTTATTTCTTATATATTTTATTCTTTACTTCTTATAAAATAAAAGATCACTTTGTTTTAAATAAAACAACATAAAAAATAAAAAATAATAAAAAATAAAACGATATGCTGCAAAAGCTGTAAAAATTTACATCCGTTCCTAACATAAAAAGTATGGTCGATGAATCCCCGCCGACCTACGTGGCGCTGCTTTACCTCGCAGGTAAATTTTTAAACTTTTAATGAGCCGACAGATATTCACAAATATTCAAACCACTTTAAATTACTTAAGTGCAGAAAATAAATAAATTAATAAAACTTACCATTACCTAAACGGATATTTGGTATTTACCATACTCATTGAAACAATGATGCATTCGGAAATTCTTCAACTTCCCGTTATTTTCTATTAAATATAATTTTAATATGAATTCGTGAATAAATTAACTATTATCATAAAAAAACGAGTAAAATGACATTAAAAATTTAAACTTAATTTAAAATTAGTATTAAATGCGGTGTGCTTAACGGAAGTCCTTACTTGGCTCTCTCCTAACGACACCCCTAATGGTGGGATAACGACAAATATTTTAAGCCTTGCTGATCGGAGCTGTATCTCATGAATTATTCATTTGGAACAATTAATATCAACTCAATGCCTATAAACGAACAGCTGTTACAATAAGAACGTTTCCGAAGAATTGAATTGAAAGTCGTCAATCATTGGTTAAATTTACATTGGTAATATTAGTGGCTTTTATTTGTTAGTTTACATGAAGACTATAAACAGTTAGCTGTTTATTTATTTATTAGTAAATTATTCTATTTTTTACTATAATTAACCACTTAATATAAGAAATAAGCGATAGTAAGTATATAACTAATATTCATAGAGATATGGGCTCTGCATCATTTCTCATAATATATCAAGACAGCCAATGTGTGATAATTTTAAGGTGATTTACTTTGAAATACGAAGTTGTTACTATCGTCAGACAGATTGACCAGGTCGCGCGTCACCTACGAGTATAAACACAAACAGAGTTATTAGGATTACAAATCCAATTTTGAATCGATTAGTGCAGTTTTCTCTAATGGAAAGAGTGTTAAATGAGGAAGGTTTTATGTATAACCAGCTGGTGCCCGCGATTTCGTCTGCTTTTAGGATGAAAGGTAAGGTCTCTATGTCCTTTCTGGTGTCCCAGACAATGTGTATGCAAAATTCAGTAGTTTTTGCGCGAAAGAGTTACAAACATACAAACTTTCGCATTTATAATATTAGTACGGATTTGCAAAAAAAAATCCGGGAGCGAGTCGCTAGTACACGATAATTAGTTGCTCTAGTAGTTTCGAAGACATGTAAATTCCTACCAATATGAATTGGTCAAGCTCAATGGAGCGAATAACTCATATTTTTTCACTTAAGACGAGTAGAAAGTTTTATTCCCATAAGTCGCAGACGTAACATAAATATGCTACATATCTGATCAGGATAAGTATACTAGAACTGTTTACTGTGAAGCGTTAATAGTTAAAATGGATTGTACGTTTTGCTACGCCCTTAGGCGACTCTGCTCCGTTTGCATTGCTCAGGTCAATATCAATAATGTTGTATGCATGCTCAAACGATGTAAACTGACCATGTGTGACTGTTACACAAGTTAATTACACAATACAATTATTAATATATTATACAGATATTATAATATATAATATATTACACAGATTTAGAATTAAATACAGTAATTTGAAGTCTTCGAAGGCATTCTGAATCTGCGTCAATGGCGTCACATTACAAAATATTTCCATTTAGGGGAGACTACTTCATCGCGTTATCCCACTACAGAATGATAGCATTTTCCGTGTCTTCAAAAAATCCTAGTCCTATCGGGATCTAATATAATTCAAGTGATGGAAATTACCTAAACACAATCTACCAAAAATGTTATTGACTTTTAGACCTCCACAACCAGTGTCGCCTTTAATATGGGATGCGAGATGGTCCCTTCTGATTGCTGGTATCATCTACGCTCGCGTAAAACTGAGGTTGTACAATTCAATGGAAGCGTCATGGCGTTAAGAGGAGGCGAAAAGAAAATATATCCGGGATAAACAAAATGCTGTTATATATTTTATCTGATTATCTGATCTGATTTATCTGATCCCAATACTTAAGGTTACGGGGTTATCATCGATTGCGAGAAAAGCAAAGAAAATAGATAGAAGTAACACTTACCAGCCAGGTTCTGGAGTTGCGATGCGAAGCGTTAGTGAGCGTATTATGCTGCTCAACGAAAACTAAGCATCCCTGAGATCTATCTTTCGGCGAATTCGGTTTATTTTTCGACAGAAGAAAGAGAGAATCCGATTTATTTAAAAATAAACGGCGAAAGAAACCTAGGGACAGAGCTAGTTAACAGATGTAATGAGTGCTCTACAAGCAAGACTACAAACGCTATTCTCATAGCCACAAAACGGCGCAGAGGTTCATACAACCAATAAATAGCGCCACAATCCGAATTGTGTCGTCGCGTGTCGAGGCATCTTAATGGACTATTAACTGGATCCTAGTGTACGTGCCGCACTGATGCTAATCTGGTTCTACGACAATGTATCCATTTAATGTATATCTTACTACCTGAGGTATACTGGAAACTTTATACCAAGTATTTGAACTCATCCCTAATTCAAGCACAGTATTAAAATTTCTCGCCCAACCAGGTAACCATAAAGCTTAGGCTCATTCTGATTTCTGGTGCATACCACTTATCCTGATAGGATCGACAGCTTACTTTAATTAAACACACACCAAGTCACACACACAACACACTCACGCGCAGGCGCACGCACGCACTCACGCACGCGCACACGCACAGGCACGCAAACAATAATAAAAGAGTAAAGAAAACGTGACTGAAATATTATTATTTTTTTAAAGCTCAATTTTGATGCCGCTCTACTCATTCCATCTATAAATAAATGTGAGTACTAAAATTTGAAAATAAAATTAACTTTAGTAACACAACGCATTTAAAGTAAAATACAGAACTGTTCAAGTATTAATAGATATTTTATAATCTTTACCTTTATACTGAATTTACATATTAAGCCATTTTTGCACCAAATTACAATAAAACATCTAAGTAAGTAAATTACAAATACAGAGAAAACGAAACGATCATAAAATAATGTGTCATTATTTTATTAAGAATACATATAGCCTATTATTTTTATTTTTATTTTTATTTTTATTTTTATTACATATAGCCTATAGGCACATTATTTTATTCATCTATTTTGTTCGCGTGGTAATTACAGACTTCTTAGTGTGTTGTAGGATCAATCCTGACACAGTCGTAAGCCGACGTAATCTTAATCGTACATTAATTCCAAAAAACAATACACGAACAGAAGACATTAAAGTTGCCGGAACATGCATATATCATACGGTAGTCTTGCCTCTGTCGACTCTCGGCGGGAGGTTAAATCTCCCGTTATTAATGAGAGAAGTTATAATTGTCCTCCAGCGTACCGACGACACTCCTTAGTTACGTAAACTGTATATTTTTCATCATTTCAGAATGTTAATTACTTAGATACTGCAACCGCTTAAATTATTTAAAGTTGGTCAAAATTTTATAAGTTCACTGAATCTAAACAAAGTACTTAGATATCATAAATAAAAATTTTAAAAATTAAATTCTGTCTACGTCTGTATGTTTCGTGGCTTAGGTACTTATTATAAATAACTCAACAGATTTTGTCTAATGGAAATTTCGTTTTTTTTTTTTCACTAATAGAAAGAGCGATAAATAAGGACACCTACTTATTTAATAATACCTTAATTTGGAAAAAAGAGGGGGCTAGTATTATAAAAAAAGATTTTCGTTCGTTCCACATTTTAAAAGTTAATCAATAAAGGGCTCTTAAAAGTAGACTGCATTTACCGAAAGTTACCGAAACACTCGAACTTACCGAAACACCGAAACTCTTATTTACCAGCCTACAAAATATTTGCATACGTGCTTTTGTGTTTCGTTGAGTGAGTAAGGAATGCTAAAGCCCATTTGCCTAACCCTAACTAACCTTCAATCCTACTATGATCGGCTATCTGTGGCGTTGCTTGTGTTATGGTAACGGTAGCCACACACCACCAAATAAACCTTTAGCTTGACTGACAACCTTAACATATAAAAATTTGAGTGTACCTTTTCTGCCATAACCTGATTCTGCCTAATCCAGTTTCCGCCGAATCAAGTTACCTACTGGCTTACCCAAATTTGCCAAGCTAAGAATTTAGTAATTGAAAAGCCGCGTAAGGATTTTTTCAGTAGTGAAGTAGGTATTTATACTATTCTACTGACTATGCATTATTGCAATGAAAAGTATCTTATATTATTATCTTGAAGGACATGGTTTATTTGCAATGCTATGAACGTTAATCGTTCCAACCATTTTAGCGGGATTTTTATAAATTTGTAATATAAGTATGTACAAATGGAAATTGTATTGTATTCGTACGTCAAAATGTTGGCAAACTAAAACAATGCTAGCCAAATTGTTATTGCTAAAGTTATGTAACGAAAAGTTTTCAATGACATTTCAAACAAAGAAGAAGAATGAATGCTTTGTCAAACAAATACATTGTTAATTTAAGAGAGCAATCTCTTCGATGGGATCACAGTGGAATAGCGATGAGTTACGCACATTACGCAGGTATGTTGATACACACGGACAGCACGTTCAGCAATCTTATTTTACTTCTTCTTACAGCAAGTACAAGAACGAATCGAGCCGCAATAATTTTTTGTGAAGAGTGGTGTTCCTTACAATTTAAATATAACATGACTAAACAAATCTGATTATATTTACAAATTGATGCGGATATATTATTAAACTGTTGCCCACGGCTGATTTTAACAAAGACTGTAAAGTTGCGTATTTCTTAATTTTAGATTGAATATAACTGAGTTCAACTTTTATATACAGGTTGTACCAGAAATCAACGTCAAGCGGGCACGAGGCGATAAGCTAGACAGATATGACAGTTCTGGAAAAAATAAAAAATAAATCAGGTCACGTGTTTAAGAAGACCTGAATTTTTTTCTTATTTTTTCTTCTTGATTTGACTGACTATAAGAATACTGAATTCTTATAGTCAAATCACATTAAATATGTGTCTAATTTTTTAAATTTTACGCTTGTGAGAACTGCAGAAAATTGTCAAGCCTTATTAATGTTCTACACCCTTAAAGTCTGTAAGACAAGACAACAATCGTCGCAACGTCTCCCTTACGGATGTTAATGGCCGCTATTTGACTCGCGACACTGACAAATACAAGTCTTTCGCACCCCATACCAAATGGTTAACCCCTCAACGGTATCTCGTAACTGGGGTATCTATTACACTTGTTATGTATTTGGAATTGGGGGTAGAAATCAAGGTTAACACAGACACTATTTATTCACTACTGAATTCACGTAAATAAATTTGGTAGTAATATGTAAATTTTCTTTTAAATGAGTCTTCATAAACAACTTCATTGTATTTATATAATATAGCTATAAAATTATTATTATGCCATTTCAGCATATGCTCTCACCATATTTAGCTGCCAGTTACTTTTGCCTGAGTTTAGTCTACCAGTTTAGTCCTAAACTTAGCAGCCATTGTTCTGATTTCTCACTCAAAACCACCTTGAAAGAAAAAGATGTTTTCTCTTCTAAAGCATGTGTTTTTTGGTGTGTGAATAAGGGCTGGCAAAGATTTTTCTTACGTGGTTCTTGACAATATACTTGCAAGCTGTGTAGCAAGAATGAGGCCTGAGATGGAGCCAGCTCACCCAGAAGATGCCTATTCACTCGAACTTTGAAAAGATTAGGGTTATACTTATGAGCTCGGAAACACAGACGCCGGCAGGGAGTTCCAAACCTTGAAAGTGCGCATTATAAAGGTTGTTTTAAAGCGCTTGAGGGAGGGATTTCGACAAGATGAGGATGGTAACCAGCCGTACGTCTGTATGTCCGATGGAAGAAAGGTACTTGCTTGCTTGCTTCCTCTGGGTAATGGCTCGTGTTTATAGACAGCCAAGAATTTATGAAGCACTGTTTATGGAGTAGTCATTATTTGTAAAAAATGCGACAAAAATGTGGACAATATGAACTAAAAAGAAACGTGTGTAATTAATATAATGATGGTATTTAAGTATCTTAACTCGAAGTATAGTAAAATCTCTCTCGTGTATGAATTGGAAATTCCAAGGATTATGCACAGTTGAGCAAAGGAATAAAGATCAAAGCAATCGTGCTCTAACTGTTAATGCTAAATCCGTAGTTAGATCAAAGATGGCAGGATTGAAATGGATCAGACGATTCATACTTGTTGGTTTATGGATATTTTCATATATTAAATTTTTGGTCTAGTGGGTTACTAGCCACTAGACCAAACGTGTCGTGGTAATATGTAAAAGGTGTCTATCAACCTACGAATAAATAAGTCAACAGTACATCCCGCGTATAATCTAATGTAACCTAACCTAACCTATGAATGTATGTAGAGTTAATATGAAGAAAACCTTTTGAAAACGTGTACCGAAGTCTTAGACCTGTGGTAAAGAGATTTTGTTTAGCGAACTTCATTAAATATACATTCAAGTCTTCTGTGCGATTACACACCATCTTTACCTTGAATGTTTGTACTGCGGATCAAAGAAAAAACAGCAACATATCAGAGGATTTCGCCTTAATACATACATGTCGTGTTTATTCGGCTACATAATTTCGCGGTGCCTCTATTTATCCTAATGCTTCCGAAAACGTTCTTTACGTTTACGAGACAGGCAAAGAGAAATTGTTAATAAAAACACGTCGACACCGGAACAATATTGGCAGTACATACTCCTAAACATTCATTTGTAGATCTAGGATTTAATATTGACGAATACCAGTTACTGTAACCTTATTAGATTTTTTTCTAATGAGAAGTCGGCAAGCAGGATGTCGGTCTACTTGATGATAGGTACTTACCATTGTCTATTCAAACTTAATAAATTTTTATTAATTTAAACATTAACAATAAATATATAAAAAAAATGAAACTGCATAAGAAAACTACAAATTTTCTTACATAAAAAAAATTGCTTCTTAAAACTTACACTTAACTTAAAACTTAAACTTCTTTAAACTTAACAAGGGTTTTATAAATCTCACAAAAGTTCTAAGTATTAACTGTTCATGTCATTTAAATTTACTTGAAACTTTACAAACGTGCATGTATTTAAGCAAAATACGCCCCATAAAAAGGTGTTACACTGATGACTACTGAATTTTCTTGAGATTATTTCAGTCTAAAAGCATTAACTCCAACCCGTTAGCGCTCGGAATGGCCTTGCAAAATCCGAGCTTAACTAAGTCTTGAGATTATGAACACTTAACTCACTCATAAAATCTTCAGATCTTATAAAATGGTAGCTAGAGGTGTCTTTATTTAAAGCTGTAAAAATATTATTTGAAAATAGATTTAATATGATACGAAGTTGGCTGACTAAGAAGGTTAATTTGCTGACCGTGGTAATACCCACGTTTGGAGTCACCAATTATGTCAACGACTTTTGCAGTTTAAAAAAAATTAAGCGTGTTGGGACCCCATAGACCCAGAGATACGATAGGGAAAGTAACAGAAATATATCTGGTACCATAACTGGGCACCGTCCCCTCTTCATGGTGTTCCATTCCATGGTGAAGATGAGACGATGCCCATGTTCCATTATCATTCATATTTATAAATATCCATGTAATCTGATATATAAAATTCTCGTGTCGCAGTGTTTGTTGCCAAACTCCTCCGAAACCGGCTGGACCGATTTTGATGAAATTTTGTGTGCTTATCGGACAGGTCTGAGAATCGGCCAACATCTATTTTTCATACCCCTAAATGTTGGTTGTTAACGCCAAATTTTTTTTTATTTTTGGCAAAACGTTTGTCGGGTCAGCTAGTATCTATGTAAAAAGGCACTATTAATGATAGGTGTGATTACTACAAGAATTTATCGTAAGTACGAGTATTAATATCGTTATCTCCATAATAAGAGACCTTATTATGATTTTGTATCATTAATATTTATTATAATGATACGCTATGATAATAATTACATGTAAAAATTGAACACAGAAAAGTACTTAATAAATATAACGAGCAAGTAATAATTATACATTCTGAAATATTGCTTTATAATTTACGTAGACATGTATAAACAAATTAATACGAATACTGATATGAATAATTATGTTATATTGAAATTTGCGTTACATCATCCGGTTAGGGATGTCGCTAAATTTTATTGGTATTTTTTATTTATATTAGGTACATATTTAATATAATTTAGAGAATTATATATACTTATTACATAAAGTTAAATAAACATTTACGTAAATACATATCAAAATTTCATAATAATAATAATAATAATAATAATAATAATAAGTATGTACCAGAACCAGTTTTTGAGAACGGCCGTGCCAAGCTCTATTGGGACCGGCCCATCATCACGGACAGGACTATTCTAGCGAATAGGCCTGATATCGTGTTGATGGACCGGGAGCAGTCGAGGGTGTTTTTAGTGGACGTAACTATTCCGCATGATGACGGTCTCGTGAAGGCCGAAACTGAAAAGAAGAGGAAATACCTCGAATTGGCCCACGAGATCGTTGACATGTGGGCTGTTGCGTCCGCTGAAATCATCCCAGTCGTTATATCCGTCAACGGGTTGATCCCGACCGCTCTCAGTGATAACCTGAAGCGGTTGGGATTCCGTGGCAGTTCCCTTCCGGCCCAAATGCAGAGAGCGGTGTTGCTCGATACGGCCAGGATAGTGCGTCGGTTTCTGTCCTTGTCGCCCTGAACCCCAACCGACTGTGCTTCTGTTGGGGGTAATACCGTCTCCCCCTCATTTTGGCTTTTGGAGGGAGAGACGAGTTAAATGGAAGAATAATAATAATGCATTTATTAGCTCCACACAATCACAAACCACAGAAAACAGACAATACTAGCTTAATTGTTACACGGACAATGGTCGTAACTGTATGAGAGCCTGGTGCCCGTGGTAGGTATTGAAAATACCTGTGTTACAGGTCACCAGGTCTCACTCCGCAGATTGCACAAAGCATGAGTAAGAAAGAATCACAAAAGCAAGAAAGACTAATTAAAAATAAATACAATTAAATACAATTTAAATACTTAATACAAAAGACTAATAGAACTAACTTAAATACAAAAATCAAATCCTAAAAGACATTAAAAAGTGGACGAATAATTTTTTCTGTTTCCACATAGTCCAGGCTCTTAAGATATTTTGTGAGTACCGCCTTACATTTGGGAAGAGGAAGAGGATGTAATGTTATGACAAAATTTATCATATCATATTTAATTATAATATTAATACAGTTATTATAATTTACAGTATAAGTCAGAAAAAAATATTTTCAAATTAAAACTAATAACATTACGCAAGAGAAAATGTAGATGATTGAATTGACAAGTATTTTAAGCAACTTACATTACTTAGGTGAGAAATATTTTGAAGTTGCATTTACTTAAGAAGAATATTGATAAAGAATCATCTCTGCAGGAACCTGTTTAATTCTCTTCAGTGTCGAATCTTTAGGTTCGTGATAGGAGTTAAATAAGTATAAGTAAATAAATATATTAAGAAAAC
Source organism: Synanthedon tipuliformis (assembly GCA_947623395.1). Taxonomy (NCBI): domain Eukaryota; kingdom Metazoa; phylum Arthropoda; class Insecta; order Lepidoptera; family Sesiidae; genus Synanthedon; species Synanthedon tipuliformis. The sequence goes on along the minus strand of OX392415.1, from coordinate 10,119,390 downwards.
AAATACAACAAAACTACAATATAAAAGTAACTGAGTATGGTTCGAGCGCAGTGACTACTATAGCCATGCGAATAATTTTATACCTACTATCTGAAATTATTTAAATATTTTTGCAATTTGACAGCCCTTAATGAATCGCGTTAATGAAGACTCGAGTGTGTATCAATACGGGTCGATGATCAATAAAGTCAGTTTTTATTTAAATCCTTTTGAAATTCGAACCTTTGAGTGGGAATAAAATTATTTACATGTCAAATAATGTAGTTAGGCTTCGTTTCCACTACGTCAGTCCGGCAAATTGGTTGGAAACCGGCGCCCAGACTATTTGATAGGTAATCTATTTGCTAATGAATAAAAGTTTTCATGCATTCGTAAGGGCCCCTTCGTACACAAAGCTATGTATGCAAATCTTCGATACTTTTGTCACGTAGGATCTGACTGTCGCCAATAATACTATTCTAACATAACCTACAGATAATAAAAAATGTCAAAAGCTGATGGCTTCTTCCTAGTTAACATGATGGTTTAATATTAATGATATTTTATTGATTTTGAGACACAATTAAAAGAATAATTCATTTCTGTTCACCTTTTGACTTTTTTGCATGGCTGATGGGCGTTCGCCTTTAAACCAGAACTGTAGACTCATAGAACAGCACACATGCTATTGTTTGCCGGTAATCATCTGTAACTACCGAAACAAAGTTTAACTTCTTTATGAGAGAAACGCAAAGCGCTTTTTTATAGTGTTTTAAAATTTATTTGAAATTGTATAATATTACACAGTTTATTCAAAACTAATAACAGTTGTACGGAATTTCAATTGTATGACGTAATGTTGTGGTTTTCATGTTATTGGCAGGTTTAGAGTATTAATAGCGAATTAGTAATGGGTTCGTAAACAAACTCAGTTGTCGTTAACCGCTTTATTCAATCGAATGTAACATTAGCACAAACGGTGATTTACTCTTATAATAGACTGCAATTAGTTGATACTTTTTTAATTTTTTAAAATTTTTCCTTTTGATATAAGAATTTCGAAATCTGTGTTTTAAGGAAATGAGCTCGTAACTGTTTTGTATTATAATTTCCTTCAAGTGACTGTCCACTTGAAGATGGTATGTGGCTACCATCGCCTATAACACGTTATGTAATAATTTTTGCTATTTGAAATTTAATATTTTAAATTAAAGATAAAATATATTTTTTAAATTTATTTAAACTTTTCTGAGATTCCTTCCATTGCAAATCTACTACGCAAGAGAACTTGAGACGTGTGACTTCATTAACTGTGTAATTAACTAATTAAAATAACTAGTTGTTCTTAAAATATAATTATACAATTACTATAATATGAATATACCAATGAACCTACTATATTATATTATTACTCTACACAGCAAAATATTATTTATTACAAAAAAAATTGTTTTATAAAGCTTTTTCTTCTCATCTCATTTGCTTGAAAATTTAACAAAAAAGGATTTTTTTTTCACCTTAATGGCTTTTTTATTTGTTGGCGAGTGTATAGGTCGCTCCGACAAATAGATGGGTCCCCCATTTCGATTGCAAATGGCGCGGTCGAAAACCGCCCGCCACAACAGCCGTTGCTAATTTGGCGCTCATTGTAAAATTCATTTTACAATTATAATTTCATTATAAATGAGGCGTGGCTCCATTTACAATAAGCCGTCGATTAAAGGCAGCGTTAATTTAGATTAATATGTATATTAATTTTGACAATATATTGTCAAAACGTGAACCGTTTTGATGTAAAAGGCTTCATAAAATCCTAACTAATGCCATAATTGCGAAAGTGAATGTGTTTGTTTATTACGCTTTCACGCCTTAACTACTCGTCGAATCGATGTAAAATTTTGCATACACGTGTATCCCGAGTAAAAAAAAAAACTGTTTCCAAAGGGATCATCTGGATATAAAAATAAAAAAAAAATTTCACTTAGTCTAATGAGCCATACTGAAAGATATCTTCCTAAGTTAGACGGAAAAAATATCATGAAAATATAAATTTATAAGCACTTCATTCCTTTGATATAATGATTACTACCTTATAACTTGCGAGCATAATTATTATTTACTATGGAAAAGTATTGGTCGATTCGTGTTGTTAGTGGTTACTTACTTCGTTCTTGTATTACTACAATATTCTTGTATTATTGAACTATGTATCAATTATATCATCAATCATCAATATAATATCAATTAACATGGTCTACATGTTTTTTTTTTCATTCATATTTTTTTATTTAAAATACCTATCCACTTTATTATAAATCTCTTCATAATCTCTTCGTAAGCATTTGAAGAAATAACATCCACTAATATTATTACACCACACAACCACAACACTTGCAGAATGATAAAAGGAATGGCAGCATAAAGAAAAAGAAGCTAACAAAAATAAAAATGGCAGCAAGTACGTAAATAGATTTCAAAGGAATGCCATTATCTTATTCTCAACAGTAGAGCGAACAACAAGAGGTTAGTGCAAACCGTTGCTATGTATACTTTCACAACAGCCCTTTAGAACATGGTGTGTTTTATCAAAAGTGCAGACTTCTTGTGGTTTAAGTTAAATAAGCGCGAGCGGGCGAAGCGGGTATATAGTATACCCAACATATTATGGCTTAGCGATGTATGGCTTACCGAAATGCTATCAACCATTCCGCACGCTCCACACGCTGCTTTGTCTTTTTCCAGTAGGTACCGCTATTGGTCGTCAGCAGCCGCCATGTTAGCGCGCGCCGCTTAGCATTAAGCTCGTAGGAGTGCGACGAAACTAAAAGCTATTATGCTATTATTCTATTATTATTCTATTATGAACCTTTCAGATATTGTATCTAAGGTTATTCTAAGTTTTAAGCTTTCTTCGTTAATCTTACGTATGATATGACTGAAAATAATAATGTTTCCAAATACTGTTAAAGAAAATAATGGCAGTGATACCAAAATGAGATTTGTGGTTTCATATTAACAGTGCTTTTCATTGAAAGATTTCCTAGATGTACGCAAATATACTTTGTTTATTTTAAAAGAAATGGAAAAATACAATACCTTTTATAGACTTGTCAAAATATTAAAATAAACGATAAAAATAAAAAAAAAAAAACACGAAAAATGTATATTTTTATAAGTAATTGTGACATAAAAATCCAAAAGTTTGTGAATATTTTAATCGTCTCTCGCTTGGACCACTTACGAGCCGTAGCACTAACACGATATTGCTTTTTCTCGTATAGGAACGTTCCTTTTCCATGTAAAACACTGTGGTGATCTAACTAACGTCAAGTTATGTTACTTGTACTGTTTTTATTTTGATAAAACGGCTTTATTTTACTTAAAGTAGAGACTTTATTGAGCGACTAGTAAAAAATAAATAAATATTTAAAATAAACTTCTGACAGTTTTCTAAAATTATTTGAATAACTTTTTATAGTACCTACTACTTCCTTTAAATGTCTTCAAAGTATATAACTCGATTATACTAATTAAATTGTCTGGATTTTTAGTTCTTTTTTTTATCAAACCAGGGATAAAAATAAATTATACATTTTTAGATTAGATTAATTTTGTATTTACATTTAATTAAATTTTACAGCTATCAATTAACCGAAAAATAGCTTCGATAGCTCCGAATTTCGAAATACTTTTGAATAATTTGAATACGACTTTTGAATCCGATTATTGCATTCTTGATAATCCATTACCAAAATGCTTAAAACAATTTAATACGATATTAAATTATTTTATAAACTTGTATATATTAAACTGAAAATTACTACACCAGAGATTCCCCAAATGGAACTTTTTGTTTCTCTTTATCGGGTAATCAAATTTATTAGAGGAAACTCAGTTTTAATTTAAGTAAATCAATTATACCACCCTCCATCCACCCGTGCTTACTTCGGCAATGGAATGTCGAAAGGAAATTTTATTACATCAAAATTTATATATACTTAGGTAAGAATAGATTTTTAACATTATTATTAGCCATGCCCTTCGACCATCTAAAACGATCAACTGAAAATTACTATGATTCTACTATGATTAGTATGTATTCCGATTATGCCGCAGTATAATCAGGAAAAACGGATTTTTGCAAAAATCCTATTATTTCAAAGATCCTGAAAGTACTTCGGATGATTAAAAAATACCTTGTTAGTTACTATTATCCAGCCCTTTGCAATCGTACTAGAATTTTTGCAAAAATCCTGTTTTTTTTTTTTTTTTTTTTTTCGAGTTTATACTGCGACATAATATTACTATATATTTTTTAAACTTGACGGCAATGTAAACAAACACATACAAACAACATGTAACAAAAGTAAATAAATAATAATTCACTATACACTGAAATTATATTTATTTAATATTTTAACTTAAACTTAAAACTTATAAATAGACTTGTTCTGTGGCATCCCTCATCGCTCACTGAAACACAGATACTATTTATAAGGGGTTGATTACTGGCGGCATACAGGCTGCCCAAATAACTGCGATGCGAACTGTGACCTGCCACTCCAACGCACAGTTTTTATATACCATATAATATAACGGTGCTGGTTACGCGCGTTATATCCCTTGCCCCTCTCCCGTTCCTACCCCCTCGGCACTCGCGGAGAAAGACATTTACCTACACATGACACAGTCCACTACAAATCGCCTAAGTGCATGCAACACGCTGTTGAGACGTATTAGTCGAATCTCGCTCTGAAACACAATAATCGCAATTATAAATCGCGAGTCAAGTGAGGTGAAGACCAGTGAAGGCAACCAGCCAAGGACTGGAAGGTCAAAGTATAGCAGTATGCCGCAGTGAGTACTTTTCTGATTCCTTCCATTTATCCCCCCCTCCCCCCATCTTTCCGGTCCATACGTACCGGATGGTGCTTTTGCTAACAGGTGCTAGCAATTAACGGGCTTTCTTGTCTCAAATATCGTATGAATGATATTTTAAAGTAAGTTTTTATGACGTTAGCATTACCCTAGCAGGGTTTTTGTTACATTGGACCTATATAGTTATGTAGGTTTGTTTTCAATTGACAACAGAAACGTTTAATGAAACTCCTTAAACAAATACGTTCTCTGCCGCAAAATTAAATAAGACGACATGACTGTACCAATAAAGCGGACTCACGTACAGAATGATAAACACAGGCATTTGTCGTTCCTTGGCTTAATTTATACAAGCGCGTCCCACGTGGCTTGGCTCTGTTAACGCTACGTTCATACTGAAGGCTGAATTTCTATCACTATTTTTGAATAAAGACAACTATTTCAAATGTTCAAAAGACTGCGAAATTGTCTTTTGAATATCTTATAAAATATAACTATATTAAATTATAGCCTATGTTACTTGCTGATAACGTAACTTTCTATAGGTGAAAGAATTATCGATTTTAAACCAATAGTCTAAGTATATTTGAGCGTGTAAAATTTTGTGTTATGGAATAAATATTTTTTTAATTTATTATTAAAAAATAGTCAATTTTTAAGTCAATGCTTATGTAAGTACACCGTAACTTAGTCTCTTCATACATTTTAATTTTTTTAGTTTAGACAGATTATGAGTATATTTCGCTTTCCATATTGTTAGTAAAGAGAACATTTATGCTTAACTTTTTATCTATTTTGACATAGAACCTTCAATTTCGAAGTAATTCTTCGTGAAATTTCTAGTACGATATGCACAATATGTGGAAAAGTCGATATGCACTCTCCTTATAGCAAACAGCACATAAAGTGACGCTGTTAATCTTCCTTCGAATGCTACCACTTTATTAGACATTTGAACACCCCGTATGGAGAAATATATGCCATTTGAGAAAAGTTTCCACAGGCGCCTAAAGAAAATGGAAAAGGTACAATTATTAAAACACTGATTCAATATAATCACTGCTCACGCCCGTGTAATTGTGTTTTATGAGGAAATTTCTAAATAACTTCTTTAACCTACCAAGTTTAACAGCGAATTTGTAACCAGCATTGTATCGGCGACGATAGACACCGTCATCAGTCTGCCTGCCATCTTATACGCAAAATAAAACTTACTGTTTATTTAATTTATCATTTTAAGCATTTAAAAATAACAAATACCTATACCCATGTGATAATATCACTTAAACCAACTAAGTCTAATCCTGTGATACCATGTCATTTTTAACATTTTTTTAATTTAGGTATTATTAAAACTAGCGATAACATTAAACTAAACATATTAAAATATTATTATTATTTTTTAATTTTACTCAGACTAATGTTTTAGTTTCGTAAAAATAATGTCTATATTATAAGTAGATTAAAATTATAATATGTGTTAGGGTAATTTTTAAGGCCTTAACACTCGATTCGACTCAGAGCTGTACTGCGGATGTTATTTTAAAATACTTCATATCCAGTAAGATCACATTCCGTGTTTTCTCACTAAACTTACGTGAGTCTAAATTTATAGAGGGCACTTTAGTTCGCGTTCGGTTGCATACGAGTAGGCGGTTGTCTAGCGGTGATGTGGCTGCATACTGCATAACTGAACCGTGCATTGTTTGCACAAACTCTTTGTTCTTCTATAATGGTTCTACACTTCCACGATCTGAACAGTGCCATTAAACGAATTTGACATGGGCGCGGAGTTTTGTCTGCCTCTCAGTCCCATGTCTCGTTTGCGTGTCCAGTGTCTTGTCCTAATCTTATATCTATGTGACAGGTCCATTGTCATGTCATTATTATAAATGTGTAAGTAACTCTGTATGTCTATCTGTTACCTTTTCGCGCCTAAACTACTCAACCGATTATTTTGAAATTTTGCATACACGTTGTCAGGATACAGAAAAAAACATAAAGTGCCATTCGTCTAGAAAAAAGCTACTGTTCCTGAAGGAAAAAAAAATCAAACGCCTGGCAAAACAAAAAAAAAACAATTTGAATAAAATAAATTGAATATTGAATAGATTAAATAAGATTGATAAAAAGATTTTTGGCTGCAAAAAGATTGAATAAAATTTTCCCAATATTTTATATTTTAATCTTGACAGAGATGAATGCGAAAGTGAGTTTATTTGTTTAACTTAACTACTTAAGGCGTAACTACTTAAGGCGTGAAATAGTAACAACTTTTGGGTACTTACTAGTTGAGTAGTCAACCAGTAGGTACTCAAAAGACAGGAAGTACGACAGAAAATATGTACTGTTCCCGAAGAATTATTATTTAAAAATAAACAACATTTGACACGTTTGACACAAACATATTATACTGATACTTAATTAATTTATTGATAACACGATAATATAAATAAATAAATAAATAATGTGCAGGTCAAAAAGGTAGCACAATTTCTAGTACGAAATTACGTAGGTATGTTGAGTATTGTATAGACAGCTTGTCGGACCGGCTGTACACAGCTTAATTATTCCGTTTATCAACGTATCAACTATGTAAATGGACATTGCTAGTTTTCGTCAGGGCACAAATTAAATTATAAGTCGGCTCAACGTTGGGATGGCACTTAAAATTTCAACGAGCAAGACGGTCTGTTTCAAACTATAATGTATGGTGGTCTCCAAAGGGCTTCTCAGCGGATTAAGAGATAAGAGAAAGCTGTTAACATGGTATGTGTAATTATTAAACTAACGAATTCCATTTAATAATTATTTAAATTATAAGAATTACTTGCCATCCGTACTCATAATATACGGCTAAGAACAAGTTAATTTCAGAAGAGTTGTTCTTTATTTGATTGACATGTCAGCCACTAGATATCCACTAGACGGTGACTATGAATGGTAGTAAGAAAAGAAGGATAACATTAAAAATGTTATCCCATCCAATTCTTGCGCAAGTCTAGTATAATATTTGAATAATTCCTTTTTTATATTATTAATATGAAATATACTATGTGAAAAATACATCAGAAATAATGATAATTCTTAAGACGCTAGCATGACGTAAAAATTTAATAATAAACCTAATAAGAACGGTGTAGTCTGAGCAAACGGCGAACGCCAAGAGCCTCGAATAACACCTTGAAAAGTCGTTCACTAGATGGTTGGATCAAAGGACAGATAGAAGACGGCACTTCTTTTCAGGAGGTTCCTCACTCTGGAGTCCTAATTATCGGTAGCTTGGGCCTTGCCCTGATACCTGTTGATTACTAGATTTATGTTTTTTTATAATATTTATTGTTTTTATATAATTAAAATATTAAAAAACAAATTAAAATTAAGAAAATATAATAAATAAATAAAATATTATTGATAAGATAAAGCTAGTCGCTTATTCTTCGAGCCTCAAGGTTACTCTGAAACTTTTGGACACACGCGTGCAAATGTATGATTTGGGAAATGTCAATATATCTTCCCATATCCATTTCAACTTTAACATTTCGGTTTGAGTATTCAATACGTAAGTTAGTTTAATGAGAAATACGTGTAATTTATTTGACTTGACTGACTTGACTTGAGGGATCTTCATATATAGATTTATAAGCTACGTGTCTAAATAATTAATCTATACTAATATTATAAAGCTGAAGAGTTTGTTTGTAGTTGAAAGCGCTAATCTCAGGAACTACTGGTTCAATTGAAAAATTCTTTTTGTGTTGGATAGATCATTTATCGAGGAAGGCTTTAGGCCATATAACACCACGTTGCGACTAATAGGAGCGAAGAAACAGTCGAAAATGTGGAAAAAACGGGGAAAATTATTCATCTTTGAGGGCTTCCGTTGCGTGCGCTGCGAAAACCGTTCGAGATACCCAAATGATTCCCAAAATCCTTCCGGGTGGTTATTCCACGCGGACGAAGTCGCGAGCACCAGCTAGTTTATTATATAGATAGATGTAGTAGCTATTGTATCTATATAGAGTATGTAATATTATATTATGTAACTATTTGGTATAACTAACTTTTTTTCTGTAACTACACCAATTAAAGTTACGATTTCAATTTTTTGAAAAATACGAAATTAAAACTTTTAACTCTAAATAGATTGATTATTTAGACATGTAAGCAATTATTTTGAAAATACTTACGAATAATATTGCTCTTGGGTTTGAATACTCGCATTAGATTGTTACTAAAACACAATTTTAGTATTCCGTAATAATGATTTATTATAGGATTTGTTGATGCTATTATAAATTACCAGTGTTCACGCATGTTTTTACATGGTAAGCTAGCCTCAATAAACAATAACAAATAATGCATTGAAATAGACTTATTGTTAGTATAAATTTAATTCATTCATTAACTCTACGGTTAGCTAATTATAGTAATTAGATAAATCTGCATTTACTCACCCTTTGCCCACCCTTTTCACAAGTTTTGTCTATACTAATATTATAATGAGAAAAGATGTGTATTTTTGTATGTTTGTAATGAATAAACTCAAAAACTACTGGACAGATTTTAAAAATTCTAAAAATCCTACATTTTTAGCGTACTTATTTTTATGTCGCATACAACAGTACCATGTAAAGAAGTCACTGTCCGTTATATGTCTATTTCTTAACTAACTTCTTCTAAGCTTTATTGATTGATTGATTAACTGATTTTGATACGGTTTTCACTAATGGAAAAAACTATAAACGAGGAAGCTTATATATACAATTTGTGTAAGAAAATTGCATCAGTACAAAGCCGTAGTCAAATCATGACGAAACTTCAAATATTCTACGTAGTTACATAAATTAAACAAAGATGAGTTTCATATTGATACTGTCTCCTAAGTTATTTTGTCCGAACCCATTATTCTGAAGTCAGCTTTACTAGGTTAATTGCAAGTCGTGACTCTACTTGCGGTATCGTTATATGAGGCTTTTTTACTTAAAGAATTTTAGAATGTATCTATTATTAATTTACTTAGGGCCTCTTTCACAAACTACAAGTAAAGTGTTGATTGGTTACTTTTCAAGTAACGCTAATTGGCGAGTAAATGTTACGAGTTTCTTGTGTCAATTTCATTGAGATTACCCATGAGTAACGCTACTCAAAGATGGTGAAACTTGTAAGCTTTCTTACCGGTGACTTTAAATGGCGGTTAGCCTACCTGGCATTTTACTCAGAGATCGTGAAAGAGGCCCTCACCTTTTTCACTAGTAAATATTATAAATAAGGCGAGCCGTAGTTTGATTGCTTTTGTGTGTGTGTAAACCGTATACATACAGTATTTACTGTACTTACAGTATCTGTGCCATAGGGTTGTATCTTAAGTTATTATTTTATGTCATATTTTTTTAACAAAAAAAAATCATCATCCATGCATGTATTCCTTCTTAAGCAAATAAATTCAAAAATATAATTAACTCAAACCGTTACATTAAATTTTTGGCGTCTAAACTAACGCTATCAACGGGATTACACTGGCAACCTCGTGTATAATGTACGTACGGGCTTAGTGTGTTCCAGAACAATTTAACTTAGCTTGGGCACAGTACAACAATCAAGGCTCGTATGACCCAATACGTCACCGCTCTGATTTTCCGATCATTTCCAAAGCCAATTGGGTACACGGCGCCGTGTATGATAAAACAAACAAATAATTAGTTTATTTATTATGCATATTAGGTAACACTAAGCTATATAAATAAAAATCTGAGGAAGGCTGGACCAATTGAGATTTTTTTAATATTCCCTGAAGTTCGAGAAAGGTTTTCATGAGGAGAAAAATTGGAAAAATTACCCGGAAAATTTCATCCGTGTAAAGCCAGGGCTAGGTCGCTATTAATGTTTATTATTATGGCCGAGTATTAATGAAACAAAAATTGTACTTACTTTCTACGCTATGAGACTTCCACAGCTTTTTAAATGAAGCGTTGTTGGGTATTTTAATAAAGCAAACATGAATTTAATTTATAAAATAGTTTAGTAAATTGTTGTTAGGTTTTTTAATACAATATTTTTCGTGTAAATATCCACTGCAATTTTCGGAAATTATTTCGGCTTGGTCAGTGTGTGTAAATTTTGAATAAGCATTTTTAATTTATGAATAACAACGTTATAAACACCATTAAGCCAATACTAAGTTTAAATAATCTAGTTACTCGGACAATTTGCCGGTTGGACGAGTGGTTAGAGTCTATTGTCACTATTGTCTCAGGGTTCTCGGGATAGATTCCCGGCAAGGTCAACTTTGGAATCAAAGTTGTATCTGGACTGAAAGTAGCGGCAAGGCACACTTTGTTTCGCAGTCATTTGCGCAGCCAGTCAGGCGGCAGTAGCCACCCTTTTACAGAAGATCACTGAGTAATCAACTACTTCGGTGTGTGAGCAGTTAAGGGATGCTAATGGCAAACCTTACTGTTAATAGCAACTTGCTATACATATAGTCAGGCCGGCACATTTTATTCGGCAAAGTGCGCCTGCGGCTTTGCCTACACGGCTATAAGTATAGCAATTTGTCGAATGTTCATCTACACATATTCGATTCTACCGCCCGGCTACTCCGGCCAGACTATATGTATAGCAACCCTTACAAGGCACACAGCATATCGCGGTCATTTACTGGATCTGACGCCAGTCACTACATCATCACAGAGAACCATCAAGAAATATACGCTCGTGTGTTGATTGATTTCGATGACCAATGTTCTCATCTAAGTCAAACAAAGTAGAAATCATAATAATGATCTAAGCTTACTTTATCCTACTGTTTGTCCACGTGTGTGGTGGGTCCTTGTGATCTACCCGTGACGGGGGAGCCCCTTTCTGTGGTACATGTTTCAAATTGACCGTGAATTTGATAGTTCCAGTTTAAACTAGTTAAGTGTTGGCCTGTTTAGAGAAACTGGGAGCCGTGTTGTGCCGAAAGTGCTTATTGTATATTTATACAAAATTAATCTTGACAGATGTGTGGTAGACTAACAATAATCAGTACATCGCAATTATATTTATAATTATGTCACAACTGAAACATGATTGTTAAGGTCGTCAGACAGACTGACGGTCCACTTGATGGTAGGTGGTTACCGTCGCCTGTAACACAAGCAACGCCACAATTATAGTAGTATTAATTATAAGAGATTAGTTAGGAAGGGATAGGAAATTTCTTATCTGAAGTTGGTATATTTTAATCATTATTCAGATAATTCTCATTTTTTTGGTGATCTCTTAGTGCTCTTTTTGCAAAAAGATTAACTTATTTTAGAAAATTTTATTCGCTGTAATCCTAATCCGTACTAATATTATAAATGCGAAAGTTTGTATGGATGGATGTATGGATGGATGTTTATAACTCTTTCAAGCAAAAACTACGAACCGATTACCATGAAATTTTGCATACACGTTGTCTGGGACATCAGAAAGGACATAGGGTACCTTTCATCCAGAACACGGACGAAGTAGCGAGCACCAGCTAGTTTATTATATTACTATTTCTTGTGTTAACCCAAAAAAATCTCATAAACTTATAAGATATTTCATGTTAGGTGTATTACCTTTTTTTTACTTTTTCAAATTGAACAACGACGTATAATATAAAACTAAGTTTAAAAACATTGTTTTTAAGTAATTGACAGAGCTTAAAGCTTGTATTTCTCACAAGACTTCTCAACGCCTTGTGAACTTCGAATTACTAAAGCAAGTTCATTCGCAAAGTGGGTACACTATTCGATGATACGGGTATAGTAGCAAAGGAAGTGTCAAGGATCACCTTCAGAATGTCTGTTAAAGTAACTTATAATCTGATACGATTAAAGTGCTCACGATACTAACTATCCGTAGTATTAATTATACTAGCTGTATCATCCGTGATTTATGTAAAGAAATTAGCGAAATAAAAAAAAAACAATCTTTTGAACTTTAATGTGTTAGTACAGATTTGATAGTTATATTGCCATACATTTAACAAATTCAGCAAATTTTCATTAAAATGACTTAAATGTAATTTGGATCCACTGTAAAATTTGCGATATTATAATTAATGTGCGATGAAATACGTGTATTATAATGATATTTACGCAGTCTAAACTAATAACCAGATTTCAAACTAATTTAAATTTTGATTTAACAAAATAGCTAAGCAATTTTAGGCAGAAAATATGTAGAGCGAACCGGTGCATAACAAAAGCCAACCTATTATTATTAATAATAATAAACATTGCTTAAGCTATCGAGGTGTTTCTTGAAGCGCCTGCACTCAAAGGCCAGATGTTTTCATCGTCTGAACTAATGGAATGAAGAAACAATCCAAAAATTGATATACTGATTTTCCATTAAGTATATAAACTGTAAATTTTATACTTATACACTTAAATATTTTTAAGATCCCTATAAAAATGCATAATGGCGGAGAAGATAATGTTTTATGACTATTAATCTCCCTAGGGAGTAAAAAAGTCTGACGAAGGTCACGAGCTACGACAAAAGTAATGGAGTTGTGTTGTACGCCAATGTAAAGTGAGGAGTTTTGGGGAAGTTCAACCCCTTGACAGCGATATATAAAACATACTCCAGGAGCAGACAGCAGAAATTCAATAAAACTTTGTAATTTGACGTGTTTTATTATTTATTTTGTAGGAACACGCGTAATTTTTCACCCCCTGGGGTATTATTGTTGTGTTTATATAAAAAATATATAGTTTCCTTTTCATCTTGATAGAAATGTTTTAGAAATATACACAACTAGCGACTACTTCCGGCTTTACATATGCATTTGCATTTACATATTATTTAAACTCCTAATTATCTACATGAACTAAAACATATTTGTAGTTGTTTTAACTGATACAAAGATTCGGCTAATATCATCTAAATATTTGTAGGCTATCTCATAACCATCTTAAAATAACCTCTTTATTAGAAAGAAAGTGACAGAATGGATTTGTATCAAATTAACGGCCTTCAAGAGCTTAATCACGTATTATAATCATGATACATGGTTAAATAAAGTTAAATATAAGTGAGGTACGTTCTAGTAAGGTTACAGGATTATGAATGTTATGTTCCATGTTTATGACCAATATAATCCTGCCTCTACTCAATAAGCTTCATCCATTTTAAATAGTATTCTTAATTCTTGTATAGCTAAGAAGGAATGGCAAAATGGGTGTAGAGGGCTATAATTAGACCTAATTGAAAGTGGATTATTAATTCTTGCCATGAACTCCCCTACTATACGAAGCTACTAAAAACTTCGCAACTACCGGACCACTTTGGAGGTAAAAAGAGGTGAAAGGAGTGAAAAAAGTTCCAAAGTGGAAACTACTGAAGGCTTTCTTTTACTCACCCAACAACTTTAGCTCACCCTATTATGAATATATCGTAGGAAATTCCCATAGAGCCCATAATTATTACACAACACAGGAAATTGTAATGAAAAAAATATATAAAACGGAGTTTTAATTTTATTTGTTACAAAAACGACACTACTAATGTAGTATTAAGTCATTACATTAAGGGCCTCTTTCGCCATCTGTCAAGTAGGCTAACCGTCATTTAAAGTCACCTGTCACCGGGAATAATTTAGCTGATACACCTTTGTTTGTACGGTAAAAGTCCTAAACATTAAACAGTAAATAATAAAAAAATATTCGCCTATCGAAGGATGCACTAAATTGAGCGCATAATTTAATAAAACATAAAATTATTTCATTATCAAAGTATTTACAATTTTCATTACATAATAGACGGGAATTCTACTCAAAATACTTGACAATATTATTGAAATATTTGCGGTAAATCAGGCAAATCTCTCTCTATTGTGAAGATTAAATTCAAGGAAAGATCTTGTGGAATCTTACTACGCACTGTGCTTTACAAAAACCGCTTTTTAAATGCATATTTAGTTTAATTGTGGTTTAATTATATTGAATATCGACCTACTTTGTGGTCGTGTGGTTAGCTGTTAGCTTTCTAGTTTTTAATACGAACTCATTTTTTTTTCAAGGTTGACTTAGTCTGTGCGTGTAGTACTAAATTCCTATACAAAAAAATGTTACCTCTATTATCACGCTGATACGCTAAGTTGATTCGCTGTGATAACTAAATACCCTGGCAGAGGTAACTACATGTTCTAGATCAAAAGGGTCAGTTTTCCATATGGGCTGGAATAAATAATGGTTCTCCTCCGTGAATGATTCTTGAGTAACTGTGTGTCATAAGTTCTGAGTCAGGCCTCTGAAGTTTTGGCAATAACGGTAAATATAACATAAATTTAAAAATTATATAATTTATCAATATTATTTTAAGGTAAATTTAGTAGTGAAAGTACAAATTGCCTTCACAGTAATTTGAGAAAACCATCTAGTAATCTGTAAACGGTGTTCACTGCCATCAGATGGACTGCGAAAGACTCGCCCCGGCGAGTATTTCTCGCCACGACTATGGGACATCTATTTATTCAATGTTGCGTTTAAAAACTGCAGCGTTTATCTGTCTTAGTGCGTACTGAAGAGAAATCTCCAAGTGTCAACCGTCAACATTTATCAGTGTCTCGCGGCGAACGGCAGCAATTAACATTCCGGACCATTGTTACAGACGTGCCGGAGACGTTACGAGACGTGTTGCACCTATTGTGAAACGGGCTTTGTCGCCTTCCTCCTTACCTATATATACCTACAGTATAAACTATTATATAAATCCTATTATTAATATCATAAATATGAATTTGATATATATTATGTATATAAATGTTGTATATTGTTGTTGTATAATAGTTCTAAATTAATTTCAAATCTAGTAAATTAAAAAACGATGTGGACTGTGTGTAGATTTGTTTGTGAACTGTTTGCTTGTTAGCCTTAGTTTATGTTTAAATTAGCCTTAAGTAGTTTAAGTATGGCGTTGGAGGAGCGGGGGTCTCCTGATACAAGTATTCTTATACTTAATAGGAGGTCCCATACACCCTTTTTGTACTTAGGCTTAATTTTTGGTAAATAAATTATTTTGTATTTGTATTTTCAAATTCAGACAGCCGCAATTTATTACTATATCCGTACTAATATTATAAATGCGAAAGTTTGTATGGATGTATGTATGGATGTTTGTAACTCTTTCACGCAAAAACTACTGAACCGATCAGCAAGAAATTTTGCATACACGTTATCTGGGACATCAGAAAGGACATAGGGTATTTTTCATCCAGAACGCGGACGAAGTCGCGAGCACCAGTTAGTAATCAATATATCACGTTATCAAACGGACATTTTACGACCATAATATAAACTTTTTGGTAACTTTTATAAGAAGTCTCTAGCGCATAGAGCTAAAACATTTCGAAAATTTAAAATTTAAAAAATTCACTTACTTGATGATATTAAATTTAATGTAAATTTGAAGTATGGTATACCTTTTAATGTTACCACTTAAGTAATGACAGGTCGAAATGCTCGACGAATTTATTAGAACCTTAAAAATTTTTTATACACATTTCCACTTTTCTACTTTTTTTTTCACTTTTATATAATACTACTTACACGCTCCCGGGTTCGCCCGGGTTCAAAATAAAAACTATCCTATCTTTTAAGTTGGACCAAATTACACATAGTTACGAAGTTCTATCAAAATCGGTTCAGTAGTTTAGGAGTTCATTGGTGTCAAACAACGTGACACGTAATTTTTTTATATATAGAGATATTATATAATATAGAATCTGTATTTTTACATGAAATCTCAAACATGTCTAATTTTGTGTATCGTTTAATACCTCCGAATAAATAAGGACTTGTAGAAACAACACGATAATAAATCTAAGTAAACATCAAGTGGAAACGTCTTTCTAAAAGACATACCTAATCCAATGCTTTTAAAAGATTATTCCTTGTTTTAGGATTTAGTTTTGTAGGTACTATTATGTTTCGAATTGTTCACAAATTTCTTAATAAATATAAGTTCGAGACTTAAATGTATTCTCAAAGGATTTCTTAGCGCTTTGTTCAAATACCTATGAGAACTGTTTATTCTTATTGCAAACTACAATTTTAATTAATTGTTTTAAAAAGATTCTTTTTCAACGTACTTTTAATTGTGAATACTTTTTAGTTACAAACGATTGATTCTAAATGATCATTAAAACTTTAGAGCTTTGTTTTTTTATACTTAGTGCTTTTGGAATGCCTTTACTGCTAAAATTATATTTAATTTTAACATTAAACAAAATGAATGTATATTTTATAAACACTTTTTTTATGTTAAGGCTGACGGTCCACTTGATGGTAAGTGGCTACCGTCACCTATAGCACAAGGTACGCCACAGATGCTACAAGTACGCAGACTACAGTAGGATTAAGGACAATTCACTGTGGTCTTTCTGTAAAGGGATGGTCAGTGTAAGGGAAATTTTCAAGAACAAATATTACTTAGAATAATTGCGAACATTTATGATATTAAACTGTTATTCTATAATGTTTATACATAAACTAACTGGTGCCCGCGACTGCGTCCGCGTTTTGGATGAAAGTTACCCTATGTTCTTTCTGGTGTGCCAGACAACGTGTATGCAAAATTTCATGGCGATCGGTTCAGTAGTTTTTGCGTGAAAGTGTAACAAACAAACAAACAAAAAAACTCACATTCTCATTTATAATATTAGTAGGTAAAGATAAGGTTATATAAAAATGTTAAGTTTGTTTGTGTACGCTTCAAAAACTGGAGAAAGGGTAGACCAATTTCAATTCGGTTTTCACTTATAGAAAATCGGAATAATTTTATATATAAAAATTACAGCCCATGCGAAGCCGGGACCGGGTTTCAAGTAATAATATTAAAAGACAAAGTAGGTTTTGTAAGTATTATATGTCAATATGTTGAGGTCAATATAGGTACTCTAGAAGAATTACACATAGGCTTATTTTAGTATTAAGTAAGTATAGGTACCTACTATATTGCTACCGGGCGAAGCCGAGGCATATTTGTATAGCAATAATAAATCTGTATTTGTACACAATGGCAGTACATTAAGGATTTAAAGCAATTATTACTAAAGTGCAATGTGAGAATTCACAGTTGACTGTACAGTATAATACGAAGTGCTTACAGAAAAGCACAGGTGCGTACGACTTGATTACGTTCCGTATAAAATATAACAGTTCGCTACGAGTTCCCAAACTCAAATTAACTAAACTCGACGACTTTGTTAATTTTATTACTTCACGTGAATTCACACACAGAGTGAGAATACTTTTAGGTGGAATGAAAAAAAAAAATTTAGTGGCTCCAAAATTTAGATTTAGACTTTTATAAAACGATTTATGTAATCGCTTAAATTGATTTTATGTTGCTAGGCATCGAAGTACGTCACAAATGCCAAAGCGGCACATAAAAATACGCCTAAAACGGGTTCATGGCGGAGTCTTCGCGCTTCAATGGTAAAAGGTAGTAACGACTAAGTTCTACTATTCATTTTAAACTCTTAATTAACTTTTTTATATGTCTGACCAAATCTATTGGTCAGTCAGACTGCCTGTCCACTAGATGGTAATTGGCTACCATTGCTTATAACACAAGCAAAGCCACCGGCGTTGCAAGTGCTCTGCCGACTACAATCAGATTAAGGACAAGGGATGTGAGGAAGCACAACAGCACATGTGCTAATATTTCACTGAGGTCTTGTGTAAGGGGGTGGTAACTGCCACCAGACGGGCTGCCAAAACTGCCCTGCCCGACAGATGGGAAGCAAAATGTATACTTAATGAATTTCTATTTTCAATTTAAGTGTTCAGTGTTTACAAAGTATTAAAATATCCATTATTTTCTTTGTGTTCACGCGATTTTTCTCCTATAAAGAGATGTACAAATCGCCTAGTAATCGAATTAAATTCTTTGATTCATTCATTCGTTCCCATTATGTGCTCGTATAATAGGATGTTCAATAATGATTGTAAAGGTAAGAAGGAAACTTTCAAGTGCAAGCACTAAACTGAATAAGCTTTGCTATTTTATTGTAACAAAAAAAATCTCGCCGTCTCGTCGTAACTTTGTGAATTTTTAACTCGGTCCGGTTTTTTTTTTTTTTTTTCATTTTTATTTTATTTCAAGTTGAAAGTGTTACTGTTCAGAATCGTGTTGCCAGTTTTAAAATGTACATTTTTTTAACTATTTTTAGTAGCAAATTTTAGTAGCATACGTGAAGTATAGAATTTATGAATTCAAATAGAATAGCTTTACGTCAACTGCATGTGAAACGAATAAACTATTTTTATCTTTTATATTTATTATTTTTTTATGATAATAGTTGGCAGACATGCTGAACATTTATTGGTTATCGATGCCTGTAAACAAAAACAGCGCAAAAGGAGAAGAAAATTATAATAGCCTTATATATATGTATGTATACATAAAACAAAGTCGCTGTCTGCCTCTGTCTGTTTTGCCACTATCCGTACGTAACTAGTTCGTAGGAGGAAAGAAACCTCTTTGTACGTAACTAGTTTCGTAGCAAGAAAAATAATCCTTCACACATAACCGGTTACGTAGCATTGGTTTCGTCGGCGGCCGAAGGGCTTCTTCTAAACCACCCAAAGGATTCTGATACGGTTTAAACTAGTACAAAAAGCTATAAACGAAGTTTGTGTTTGTAGAAAAAAATCTTGCAAACCCCGGAGACGAGTCTCTAGGTTTAAAATAAATAATTAGGTAGTAGCATAAGCTCCAAATAACTTTCATTAACCGTGAGCATAAAATATTCAGAGGTGGACTTGAAAAAATCTATTTTTCTTATCTGACTCCCCTGTTAGTTTCAACTAGAAAGATGTTAATTAAATATAACAAAAGCATAATTTAGTTAAACTACAAATTTAGCAGATTTACATTATCCATATTCTCAGCTCGTTGTGTTTCAAAGTGGTGGAAGGATGTACGTAACACAGACCCTGTAATACATTGAGATCGTTAATGTGCTGCCTGAAGCGATTTCGTGCGATCTAACAAAACGTAATATGTTTGCTTTGTAAATAGCGAATATTTGAAAAACCGTTTCTTGTTTAATGTAAGTATATTAGTAATAGAATAAATATTATATAAAAAAGTTTGTTTCTACCTGAGTTCTTCAGTTCTCAGTTGAACTTCAGTAACATTTATTTAATTTAAGACCAACTGGTCTTAACCAACATAACCATGTGGTTTACTATATAGCTGAGTTGAGTAGTTAAGCCGTGATAGCGTGACAAACAAACAAATATGTACACTTTCTCATATACAATATTAGGATAATATAGTGTTATCTTCTTACTTATCCACATGTCACTCTTCCCCCGTTAACGGGAGGGGAATCGAGAATGAGAACAGTTGAATTACCACCTTTACCTCACGGGTATTATATCTGAGCCCCTATCAGTGGTTTTTTACAGACTACTCACATTTTGAGTTGCAGATGTCACTGCATATTAATATATTATATTATATGTATAATATTATATAATATTAATATATATTGAAGCATATTGTAGCCTATAACTCGTAACATGTGACATGTGATTTTATTCCATAAATTTTCATACCCCTAGCCTACCCCTAGCTCATAATATGCAATCAATTCTAGGAGTAATCTCCAAAAAGTAAGAAATCCTTACTAATATTATAAGCTGTTTGTTTGTTTGAACGCGCTAATCTCAGGAACTACTGGTTCGAATTGAAAAATTCTTTTTGTGTTGGATAGATCATTTATCGAGGAAGGCTTTAGGCTTCCTATAACATCACGTTGCGACTAATAGGAGCGAAGAAACAGTCGAAAATGTGGAAAAAAACGAGGAAAATTATTCATCTGCGCTGCGAAAACCATTGGAGATACCCAAATGATTCCCAAAATAACTATTCCACGCGGACGAAGTCGCGAGCACCAGCTAGTTTAGAATAAATACTGTTTTCGAGATTCTGTAGTATTGATAAATGGAGAATTTTAAACTGGCAGTAATGCCCCGGGTGGCAATGATCGTAAAGCATTTCACGAAACGCTCCGGTTAGATCCGGTTCAAAATGGGTTCAAGTAGTTCCCTTTCACGGCTCGCTTCAAATCGCGTCACGACAGGTTACCATGTCTTTTTATAGTTTTCATTTTATCGTACAAATTAAGCTTTTTTTTTAATGGAGCTTACATTGTTAAGATTTATTAAGAGGTTGTCTTCGTAGGTTGCCATTAGTAAATTAGTCAAATATTTCAGAGAGACAGATTAAAATTAAATAATTAAGTTAAGTAATCGAATGAAATGAAAGAACGATACTACGACCGAAACAATCACTGTTATTAGTCTTAAAATAATGGAACCTTCAAACTTTTTTTGTTCTCTGGAAATATTTATAATGTAACTACTAACTAGCCACCCACACCGCGGTCTTCAAACGGACGCAATTTTTTGGAAATTATATACACAGACCTTCTTCGTTTATCGCTCTATCTATTAGGTAAAATCGTATCAAAATTGATTAAGTGGTTTATAAGAAGTTAGCGGAGAAACAGAAAGAAGGAGACAGCGACTTATTTATAAATGTACATACCAGCAATTCGCTCCCGGATTCGCCCGGGATGCAATTTTTACATATGCACATACCTTCCTCGTTTATTTCTCTTTCCATGATTGAAAATCGTATCAAAATCGGTTTGGTAAGAATCGGTTGGTAGAAATAATAAGCTGAGAAACAGATAGACGCGAAATGTTTCAGCGTGATTGCAAAATATTGTTTAATTTTTTCTACTTGGATAAAATCTTAATTAGGTTTCTGAAAAAATATCTAATTAATGGTGAAAACCGCATCAAAATCCGGTGTGCGGTTTAAGAGGAGTTAGCGGATATACAGACATACAGATGCTAGCAGTGAGTTCAATTTATACTACTCAGAGACCTTTGAATGAGATAATTATACTATTTCGTTGATACTATCGTAATTTAAACAAGTCAGTCAATTATTTCACCTATCCTATCACCGATAACCAATTCTCAACTAGTTCTCAACTTCGACAGTTACCTAAAGGTTGAAATTTATATTTGTATAATACAAAAGCAATAAACAAATCAAACCATTTATAA
This sequence comes from Synanthedon tipuliformis, assembly GCA_947623395.1. NCBI lineage: Eukaryota > Metazoa > Arthropoda > Insecta > Lepidoptera > Sesiidae > Synanthedon > Synanthedon tipuliformis. Next base: position 10,097,419 of record OX392415.1, on the reverse strand, counting down.
TTCACGATAAAACTTTTGATCAATAATTCTACAATGAATTTCACTTGAAAAAAATGTGCAAATCTACTTCATTTATTAACAGAAATTCATTAATTCAGTTACGAGTGGCATTATCAATTTATGATAAACTGTTACAAAGGTTGCGAATAAAGAAGTGGAAAGCGGTCCAAATTTGTTCAGATCTGTAACACGATATCCCCTTACCTTTTCATTGTTCAATTTTTTCCAGAGAATTCCCTTTTGTTATAACAACAGTGTGTCATTTTGCTTTATATTAAAAAAAAGGCGCGACTGATTTATTCACATCATTATTATTATTCAAAGAAAAAGAGAAGTACCAAATTACCTTTTTTTCTTTTCTTTATATTTTATACTAGCAGTTGCACGCGTCTTCGTCCGGTTAACTTTATAAAATACTAGCCTATATTACTCGCTGAGTTTTTTGAGCTTTCTACAGGTGAAAGAATTTTTAAAATCGCTCAAGTAGTTTTTGAGTTTATTCAGTACAAACATACAAATCTTCTCTCTTTATAATATTAGTATAAAAATATTATTTATTAACTTTAATACTAATTTAATGATTAGTAATATTAGTTGTGGCAAATCACAAGCTGCCCCCCACATCCTGTTCCCCTTATCCTAGTGACAGTGCTCTTGCAACCCCTATTCATGTCTCTAAAGTGGACCGTCAGCTTGCCTGCTGATTTACAATAAAGAACATATATTTGTAACATATCTAAATGTCTACCAACATAATATCCATAATGTTTTTGTTGGGCCCTCGTTTTGTACCAAAAATAACAAGAAATAAATAAAAAAAATATATCTTGGAAACATTTCTTTAATATAATTACACTACAAATAGAACAGTCTCCAAAGAGAAATGAGAAAGAATAAACAACATAGTATGTAAGTAGTCCTAAGTAAATAAAAAAGGAAATTAAATAACTTCTTTTACACATATATTCCAAAACAGTAAGTGTAAGCTTGATAATTATTTTCACGTTCAGAAAAATATAAATAAAATCAGTTATAATTTTTAATAATTAATTTAAAACAATCACAATTTAAATTGAAAATCTCATTATACCAATATTTCATTAATAAGTTTTTTTTTCTTATTATTTCCGTACAGTAAATTATTATTAATTAATTATTAATTAAATTATTATAATTATTAATTATTATTCCGTACAGTAAAATTTACAGTGTATTATTCAATAAATATTTAACCAAATAAAATTACCTTTTTTTTCTATATGGTTTGCAATACAGTGTAAGCTTGATAACTACTTTTCAGGACCTGAAAAAAAAAAAAAAAAAACATTTACCTAAAACTTTATGTAATTTATTTAAATTTTAATCCCTAAAAATTTAGAATCTCGAAAAATAAAAAAAATATTTTTCGAAAAAATAATCTTACAAATATTTAGGCATTAAATTGTAATAAATTCTGAACGAATGCTATATCAATAGAATTGGATAATTACAATCCTAGAGAGCACAAAAACCCAACTTACATCGGTCATAGTGATAAGAGATAAATCACTCCCATTAGCGATGACAATGCCAAAATCCTTTTTCATGTAAGACACAATTATGTGATAGCATATTTTGTCCTTTGTTTGCAAGTTGATCCAATCGAAATTTATTAACGCTGCCTTCAATATAATCGTCTGCAATATATATTTTTAATTTTTATGTAAGAACATTGAAACCCCTTGTAGAAATTATCAACTTTAAGAAAAGTTGATAATTTTTACAACAGTTTTCAAAAACACTAAAAAATATATAATTTAAAATATTAGTCATCACTCATCAATCGACTTTACTTCTAAGTAGAACCCATATATTATAAATTTAACGGGACTCTAGTCGGTAAATGTGTAATTTGTCACTAAACGTAGAGCTTGGTAAATGATTCAAGTAATTAGTCGATCGGGCGTGATTAGTGGTTAACGGGTTGCCGAATGATTTCAGTTCCAAATTAAAGGCAATCAGAGCGTTTGGTATTTGGATACTTACGTGTGTAGACGACAAAATTTTAGTAGCACTAGTTTTGGTATTGACGAGCATTCTGTGTATATAACTTGCACAAAAAATGCGTACCTACGAAGAAGAGGGCGGGTCGCTAATTACATCTATCTATACTAATATCATATCAATACCAATAATAAATCTGTAAGTGTCCTGGATAATATAAGCAGCCTTGAACAAGCTTCGTCTCGAGGCATCGACATACACAAAACGGACTGACGACCGAATAAGGTCGCAGGTAATTTATCATTAATCTTAACAAATTGTTTTTAACAATGTCTAAATTACTTTTGTTTTGATTTGTTCTCCAAACCAACTGTAAGCAAAAATCTCAGCGAAGAGAGGCATCATGTGGGGAGCGAATCTCCAATTGACTTCCTGTAAAAAGAAAACAAAAATCTTTATAGCAACAAAAATACAAAAAAAGCATATAAATAATGGTAGATTGGGATTAACATCTATTTGTCTGAATCTGCTCTTGTGTCTGGATAAAAGTAGTACAAAAATTCAATTTAAGTTAAAATGCCTGTATGGTATTAAGATTTCAGAATAAACATTTTTCATAGAATAACAGTTAAACTTTCTAAATTAAAATATGACATTCTCAAAAGCGGGGAAGCCGAAGCCGGGAGGGGGTCGCTAGTTCTAAAAATAAGTAACCACAGTATCAAAGTCCACTCACACAAGTACAAGTGCCTCACTTTCTGAACATTCGCCAAAAGGTTTTTAGCACACTAAAGTGTGTAGGTCAATTACCTTGCTCAGCACCAGTAGCACGATGCAGATGCACATTGCTGCATTGCAAAGGGGAACGAAGGCCAGCCATTTATACATTTTATTCAAGCTGTTTAAATACCTGAAATTTTTACATTTTAAACATAACATTCTTACACCGTGCCTGCAAGCTTAAAACGTTTTAGGAGGAGGTCAGCATGAAACTCGTGGATTAATAAAATTTTCATCACAAATTTTTTATAATATAATTACTAGCAACCTGCCCGGTTTCGCACGTTTGAATTTTTTCTGCAAGTTAAATACAAAAAAACTTCCTCATTTAGATGAAACCATATCAAAATCAGTTTGGCGGTTTAGAAGAAGTTAGGTGACAGAGGTGGACAATTTTCTATGTGTAAATTTTTTGTCTAACGACATTTGAATCGCCTAAAGTAAGTCACATATATTATATTAGTTTTATATAACATAAGAGTTTTCTTTAATAGGTAAAATTGTAAAAATAATCAAATTTTTGCGAACGGAACTTAATAATTACTATAGAGACTGGTATAATTATACAAATAATCTAAACTTTACCTAACTTGATCCAAATGAGCCTTATAAAAGCTTCGCAGCCCTTCTCCCAAACGTTGGGAGTATACATTTTTACTTTCTCCTTTACTCCTTGGTGCCACATCTAATTTCTTCACCAAAGTGCCAAAAGCTTCGCAAAGAAAATACAATAATATTACAAACCACATATCCATTACTATGATTACTGTAGAGATTTCCACCATAAAAACGCTGTGAAGAAACCATGAGATTTCATAGTATGGAGTAGTAAAAGGCATGAGAGTTTCCGTCGATTTCGAGAGCAAAGATCTCTTCCCATTGAAATAATTCCATGCAGTTGTCAATTCATAAATAGAAACCGGAAACACCACCATAGCAAAAAGGCTATATACGACTCTGCTCCCTTGTCTTAAGACTTCATTTGCCTTCTCGGGAGAATCTTTTTTAATGGCATCAAACAACACGCTTTTAGCTTCTACGTAAAGCTGTCTGAACACAAATCGATTGTTTAAAAACAGAAACAGCTTAACCGGGCAAATTATCAAAAGTACCAATGTGTATCCGGCTTCAGCTATTAGTTCTGCATCTTTTGTATTTTTTACAACTTGTAAAGTGCCAAAGAATACATAAATAATAAGCAGAATGGTGAGTGTTTGATGTAGGAAGAATTTTCTCCAAGTCCACTTCGGATCTAAGATTTGATGTCCGAAAATTCTTTGCAGAACCAATGCCACTCTCATGATTTCATCAACTTCTGAAATGTCTCCGACAGTAGCTGAGTATTCTTGGAGAACGCCTTTCCAATTCATTTTGGAAGCGTTAATAGGAATTGTTCAGTAATTCGTTGGATTTATAGTTGTTATGTACTGTCTTTGAGAAAAATGGCTTCTGAAGTAATGAGTAACAATATAACGAGAAATCAAATATAATTCTGAGAATACTGAATTAACTACACACATCAAGTGGGCAGTGGATTTGTGCTGGGAATAAGAAAAAATAATTGGAGATATTATTTAATATTTAAGTCCACCAGTTGGCAAAGGACACATAAATGTATAGAAAAATAAACTCGAGATATTATTGTTGATTTTTTTGTAATTTGTTGAATTTTTACTAACTATTGGATTCATAATATTTATTTCGTTTATTTGATTGCTACAGCTACCGCTGATTTTTTAATAACTTTACATTAATTGATATTAAACAAATTTTTTTTAAATATTATGTATCTTTAGATATATACAAACTGCAAATGCTTATTACAATGATACTTATGATTTACAATTATAATAATTATTACAGTAATTAAAGCTTTTTCTTATATTTTAAACATAAATAGTATGTTAATTTTTTTACATTTTTACATTTCTACTATAATCTACAATTTCTTTACATTTTACATATGGCTGTACCACGGTGAGTGTTCAGATGAATTGTTGTTATTAATGTTTAAATGAACTTTTACCGCTATACTGCGCGCCATAGAACCTGAATTCATCTGCATTATTTGATAAAGCGCCACAGCGCATAGTCCAGGGGCCCTAGCCAAGAGCATATCAATGCAAACGTTTCGTTGCGTTCTGACGAATCGAAACGAAATAAAACCCGGTGATTGGTTGTTGTAAAGCCCACATAAATTTTTGACCAATCACTGGGCTTTATTTCGTTTCGATTCGTCAGAACGCAACGAAACGTTTGCATTGGTATGCTCTTGGCTAAGGCCCCTGGAATGTACTTTGGAATAAACTCCTTCAAGAGAGCTGCTGTAAAATATTTCTTGCAGCATCTTTCTCCCAGTAGTGTGGCTAGTGTACATCCAGTGAACGTTGGCCTTCATACCGCACCTATTCTAAAGATGCGTTTAGATTAAACAACATTTATATAACTTTCGCGATATAACACATCCACATTATTTAACATTGCCTAACATATAACAATGTTGTCTAACATGTCTACAATTGTTTCAGTCTCATAATGAATACATATGATGACATGACTCGCGCATAAATGTTATATAACTTTGTTTTATCGTTCACACATATAAAACATGCATGAAGGAGCATACAGCATGTTTTTTATATTAAGATCGATACATTGGCGCTGATAGAAGGATTGAGGATAAAGAAGGGATATAGTATAGTAATGGACACTGGCATGTCTAGACTCATCTTAATATAAAAAAATGAAGTAATTGATAAAGTTTATGAAGACATTAGGCATGTTTGTGACTAAATCATAAGAAAATATTTAACCTATGAGAAGGAAAATAAGATGGTTTCAAACTTATCATTGTGTACAGTTGAAATATTTATGAAAATATTTCTTTGATGACCAATTAGGTTTCGAGGCACTGTTATATTTTATCTTTTAATGAAGATATTCTTTCGGAATTCTACCATTATAATAAGAAGATAAAAAGTTGCGGCCATTTGTCAAATTTTTTGTTCACAATTCGATTTTAGTTTATCCTCAACGGCTGAAAGTGATAAATGTTTGCAGTGGTCAAAATGACTGGAAGAATTTTGATATACGTTAAAATTTAAATTTTGTAGACATTTTTTTATGTTAAGTTCTACAGACAGATGGTAGGTGGCTACCGTCACCTATAACACTGTTTTCACTAATTTAACTGAAGTAGTCGAATTTAAAAGTAAGATATTGTTACAATTTATATTACTTTCAAGAGCATTTTGGCATAAAATCGTTTTACATGTCTTAAAAAACCATTAGTAAAAATTATTTTTTAAATTTTATTAATTTAGTTGTGACAGCACTAATCTTCTCTTACTAAGGTTAGCGAAGGCAGCCATCTATCTTTAAGTGAAGCTTAAGCCTGTCTACCTATCTTTACATATAAAAATATATCTAAAAATCAATACACTCTCAAAATATTGTAATATCGCTAAATAATTTTTTTTTGTTTAGCTATAATAATTATATATTTTATTCGTTTGTATAAACATACAGATTACCTAGTAGGTGTAATGTCACCACTTACATCTAATAGGTGTAATATATTGTGTAAAATCATCGTCGATCGTGTAAAGATTTTGGCTCATCGCGTACAATATTCTTACTATAAATATGAGAGTTTGTTTGTTACTCTCAAGCCTTAACTACTTAACCGATCATCGTAAAATTTTGCATACACACTGTTACGTATACAGAAAAGGACATAGGGAAGAGAGTACTGAAGAAAGATTGAAAAACATTTATACAATCTTTATGTCTGTCGTTGAAATTTTAATTTGAATTTTAAAATGATCCCTCGGGAACAGTACTTTTTTTCTGGATGAAAAGTACCCTATGTCCTTTTCTATATACCTGACAACGTGTATGTAAATTTTCATGAAGATCGTTTATGAACACTTAACAGACACACGTGCAGAGTTACTTAAGTAATGGTTTAATAACAAGAAAATCAATTATTATACATTTGAAATCAAACACTACTAAAGAATTTTAAAGAATTTTTTAAAGAAATTTATAAATTTTTATCATTTTTATACATAATTTAATAAACTATAAGCAATTATTAGACATTTGAAATCAAACATTAATTTTACTAAAAACTAATTTATTTTAAAGAAATTTATAAAACATTTTTATACACAACTGTACGTCTGACAAAACTGTCAGCAATTATCCAATTATATTAATTAATCTTTCGCCGCCTTGTTACTGTTACTAGACTATACTCTATGCAATTCTTGCAATTACGTATATTAACTATGCAACTCCGTAATTCAACTGAATATCGCATTTCCACTAACCACACGATGAAATCACTTCACTAGAATTCCGACTTTGTGTCTAACAAAATAAGGTACATTATTTATTAGAACGAAACATCTAAAATGCCATTCTCGAATACAACAGCAAGTGCAGTAAATCAAAATCTATTTCTCTAATTGCGTTAAATCCTTCCAAATTGCTGGATTTTAGTTTTCGTTGCCACTTTTAACTGGAGTAACTAACTACAGACAGTATTTTAAGTCATAATAATTTAGATGACGTCATAAGAATCCCAATAAGAATTTTCTTTAATATTTTATATATAAAATATTGAAACAAAATACAAATGAGTTCAATAAATTTACATTGGGTTTTTTCAGATAAAAATTTTACTGTGTTAGTATTATCATAGAGTAAATAGTACTTTAAGTAGGTACTATACTATTTATTCTATGTTATTATCAATAATTAAAAACGGTAAAGTTTGCTGTGTTTCTCCGAATAATGATACTGTAATTTCACTGTGGTACCTACTAAATTTCTACAGAAAAATAGAAAATTCTGACTCAACCCAACTCTGGAATTAAATTTTGACAGCTTATTAAACCCTATTAACCCTTATTACTCGCTACTAATAAACAAACATTGATAGACTTTACTCAGTTAATCTCCACAAACCCTAGACGTCTTTGTCGTAACTTAATCACAACTTGGTTTCGTAAATGCTAGTGAAACGCAATTTTGTTAGTTCCATGATTTAGGGTGTGAGCTAACGACCGTCTCATGACAAACGCCCCGTCATTCGGCGAGTGTGACGCGCTTAGATTTGATCCGCTTCATAATGGCCTAAATGACGCTTGGTCGCCATGGATTCATATCGACTGGAAGAGGTATGAGAGTGCCTACCAAAAGTATTATCCGGTTAACCGCTCAAACGGTGGTTTTTAGATGCCTGTATTATAAAGAAATGCTCTCATGAGATGTTCATGGGATAGCTCCGCATGAGATGACCACCGGCGCTTTATGAAATTCAAGCTTCTAGCAGACAGCGCGACAGTGAACAAAAATATTAATATAATGTAGATGATATGACTAAAGCGGTATTAGGTATTAGCAAGGCACACAGCGTGCATGCCCTTTTAAAATGCAGTAATATAAATGCGATTCGCGCACGCGTGTTATATAATTATATAGTTCATATATAGAAAAACAGCTCATGATTCACTCTAATGGAAATGACCAAAGATAAAATTTGCAGGTTCTAGCGGCGCAAATAGCTAAAGAAACAAAAGAAAAGTAGTAGTGATATCTGTACACCTTATATCGATATATAGATATTTCTATAAATCTCCACCGCGATAGTGTTTTATTTCAGTGTTAAAATTACTTCTTCGTTAATAATATTTGTTAAATTAATTTTTATTAAATAAATTATTTAACACTTAAGAAAAAGGGTCACGGACGAAGTCACGGGCAAAGTCTAGTTTATATATTAGTATTAATATAGTCGTTACAAAAAGTAACGTAACGCAAAGTAACTCTTCCATTATCTTTACATCCTATGCCTGACTGTGATAAGTGTCAAGTAATTCGCTAGTAAAGGCCCCGGTGTGATATGTTTGTCACACTGGGTAAACATCACTTTATCATTTACATTCTCAGAACCCAAGATATTATTAGGTCTTTACATTTGGAATGTAGGTTTCTGTGAATAATAAGATATTGTAGACTCGCCCTAAGTAAGGGCATTGCTTGAAGGACATTTTGACAGTAAGACGTTTGGGCATTTTAGGATATTATTTGAGTATTTAATACAATTTGTATAATAATTATAGAAGGTTAGAATGTCAAACTAATTTAAAAAAATATTAATATAAAAATAAAAAGTAAATAAAATATGCATTTTCTAATTCAATATACTTATACTAGGAAAATATTTCTTGACTTTTGCCACTAATAGAAGGAAAGAAATTTTAATAGTACCTGAAATTTGAGAGCATCTATTGTTTTCATGGTCTAAGTGGTACATTCTATACTAGAATTGCTACAAAATCATTTTCCTGTACTATGTTTTTTTTTATTATAAAAACGACCGCGTTGTGTATCCGGTCTGTGTCCGACATGACCGAGTTTTGTGAAAAAACTCTGGACAAAAATAATTACTCTGAAAAATTAATTTATACATAAATAAATGCATTCCTTATCCTTATTCTTACTATGATCGGCAGCAGTTACTTGTGGGGTTTCTTGTGTGGCGACCGTAGCCACTTACTATCAAGTGGATTGTACACCTTTGTGACGATATTCATATATATAAGAAAACTAATATAACTAAGTTAATCTGTCCGTCTGTCTGTCTGTCTGTTCAGGCCTTAACTAAGAAAGAAAGAAAGAAAGAAGACACAACCAATCATCATGAACATACACGTTGTCAGGGATACAGGAAAAGACATAGAGTACCTTTCACCAAAAAAAAGACAGAATAAAATATAAAACTAATGCCTGGCCAAAGTCTTATAGCAACAAGAGGTCAGGCGTTATATTGCTTATATATATTTTTTATTTTTCAACGCGCCAAAGTCGCAGGCACCAGCTAGTATTTACATAAGAAAAAGCTATTCGTACTCTCTTCATTCGATGAGTCTTGATTTCCTATGAGCTATAATATAAAAATAATCAAGACTTGTAGGAATATCATTTTAACTCAGTAGGATTATGAAATAAAAACGTTTATACATTTTTTAATTTAATATAAGTTATGATAGAAGTAGAATATCAAGACTTGCCTTAGGAACGGCTGCGATAGACATACCTGTATTTGATAAATCAATAACGGATTGTATTTTGTACAAATATCTTAAGATGGTGCTGTATGGAAAGTGTGAATATATTTTATTTGTTTATTTATTTTTATTTTTTAATAAAACATCTAATATATATTTTATTAAAGAATATTTTATCTGATGTACAAATATGACGATAACAGTTCACTTTGACGTCGTACCCCGTTCAAATAACATCCGGTCTGTGTTTATAGAACCGCATTAGCTAATGTTTGTGGAAACGTCAGATGGCGACATGTAAATAATTTCAGACATGTTTTGCACAAAAATACAGCGAATTTCGGAAACATTAAAGCTACTCAAATGAATCACCATTTTTAGTATAAACATTTAATAAAATTTATTATGGTTAACAATCATCTACAACAGAGAACAACAAACAGGTCAACAGACAGACAGACAAACAAACAGGTCTGAGAATAGGTCGTGAACTATTTTTATACCCCTAAATGATAAGGGAAATGTGTGGCAAAACAACGTTTGCCGGGTCAGCTAGTAAAATATAATAATCTCATTCATTTAGTTAACAAAATTGGTAAAAACTTAAAATTTCCCTTCCATGTACTATATTTTTAAATTTATTCTAAATAGGTATATTTGAAATAATGAGCTATCTTTGGATCTCCATAATAACTGTGGAGTTGTAAATGTGAGCAGTTAAAATGAACGAAAAAGACAGCAACAAAGGATAGTGCAGAAAATTAACTTCTCTTTTATGCGAAATACCTAGGCGTTGGGAATTTGTCCGGTAAACCGAGGGAACGTAATGAGGTAGATAGGAGTTGCGAACTCACTGCCGTTATATGGATGCGACAACTCTTAGTCTTACATATTATAAATTTCATACTATACTTATTAACAATACTGCGTGAGTATTTTGTTTAATGTAAGGTTTATGTGATATTATTATAGAGAGTGAATTTACCTAACATTCAAACTTATGTAGAAATTTCTGTCTTGTGTTCCATATTAGATGCAGCCTATTGTATTTAGATATAAATATTAAAAGTATTTATATTAGTAAAATAAAATAAAATAAAATACTTACAAGAAATTATAAAGAATGGCTGCCTTTTAATACATCCAAACTAAAGATCAGTCCACACCCTCGGCGAACATCACTATGTGGTCACGCTCGTGAGACCGTTGAGGCTCTTCTTCACACGGCTGAGGACCCAGAAGACATCATGTGTACCTTTACATATGATAATTGAGTAATCATAATAAAAAGTCATGTTTTTGTATAATATAAATATAAATATTCACACATTCCACACATCTAGTTCCAAAGTAAGCAACTTATGCTTGTATTATGGATACCAGACAGTTGATATACTACATACATTATTTTTTTTTGTAAATACATACGAGTACATATTATAAATACAAAACATCCATGACTCAGGTACAAAGGTAAATGTTAATACGTAAACATTTGCCCCTAGCAGGATTCGAACCAGCGACCGCTTGGTTAACAGCTGGGGGGTTACTAGCCACTAGACCAAACGTGTCGTCATATTTTGCGTGACTAAAAAAATCTGAAAAATTTGTCACAGTGAAGGATTCTCTTCTTAAGCGAAGGTACCCTATGTAATGCAACCTTGCGGCAGGCAGGTATCTCTAAGCGAGTCCGAGCTTATGACGATACTGGAATTCATTACTTTCTCATTAGCGTTACGTTGCATGGGTGTTATGAAATTTTCTATTTCGCTCATTCCCGGCGTTGTAGAATATATTATGAGAATTGCTGTCTCGGGACCGCCCGCAGTTTTCGCTCCGAGAATATATTAAAACCTTTATTGTTTTTGTCAGATGTTCTTGTGTTTATGTTGGAAACAGCAGATTTTCGTGATCTCTGGTTACAAATTACATGCGGATATAATTAATTTTAATTAATATACAAAATTACTTTTTGTTTTTAATCTATCTACACAAACGAAAACGAACCGCTGAATATGTTGCTAAGCGCACAACTCAAGAACGACTAGACAAAATAGTGATCTATTCTAAAACGTTCAATTGGAAGTTCAACCAGTTGGTTTCGGTAGTACAGGGCACACTGCGTTTGCAGTCACTTTGCACACGTAAACAATCCCCTTACACAAGACCATATGACCAACACCATAACAGCATAACAGCATATGTGCTATTGTGTTTCAATGAGTGAGTAAGGGAGTCCTTCTACGGTCCGCAGCGCACTTGCAAAACCTATGGCGTTGCTTGTGTTAATGGTCTCGGCAGCCATCAAGTGACCTACCATCAAGTGGCCGTCGGTCGTCCTTAACATGAAAAAAAGAGTTGAACTAATTTGAAAAAATATTTCACCTAATTTTTAATTCTAATAATAATTCTCATGAAGACTTAAGTGAATTAAGAATTTTACTCCGTGCCTTCGAAAATAGAACAGTTTCCTATTTTATAGCAGCATTGGAAACGTCGTAGCCTCGTAGCACCGTAGCACCGTAGCACCGTCGTAGCGTCGTAGAAATGTCGTAGCAGGTGTAGTAAAATTTCAGTGAACGGTACCCGTGGGAGCGGAGTTGGTCGGTTCTATTAATTAGTATTTACACTGGGGGTCCCGTAACGGCTAAAGGTCCCGGATCATTGACCTGACTAATATTACATGCTTGCTTTGTTAATATAATTTGTTTCGGTGAAGAATTATTTTCTATCTTAAATATTGAGACATTCCTCTTTTTGCTAGCATAAATTGGCTGTCACCGTGTCTGACGAACTTGACAAAAAAACTACAGTTAAAAAATGTTGATAAAAAAATCTATTTTCATTTCTCTATCAGAATTAGCAAAAAAACGTATCTCGGCTCGTAAATCAATCACGGACTAACGAGACCGCAGTCAGGTTCCACTCGAATTGATTTATTTTATTAACTGCGGGATCTTCGGATTATATGATTACATTAAATTTGATTTTGATTACTTGTACTTTAATGGTAAATACAATTTTCTTTGTAAAATCATACTTAAATAATATTATTGTATAATTGTACAATTACGCAAGACATATATTTTTTTACTGTTTCCATCAATTAATTGTTTTAACAAAACAAAGTAATATACTTGTATATTCCTTTTTTTGTGTTAAAGTTGACAAACAAACTGACGGTCCACTTTATGGTAGGTGGATGGTGGCTACCGTCGGTCGCCTATAACACAAGATTAAGGATCGAAAGATTGGAAAGGGACAGGAAAATGGGCTCTGGCAACCCTTACTCACTTACAGAAATACAACACCACACGTACTGTGATTTCACCTTACAGAAGGTACCCTACAGGTAAGGGTGTTCTGACGTACTGTCCAATTTATAACTGCGAAACCAAAGATAATTGATTGGTCTCGCTGCGCTCCACTAGATAGAGCGCTATACAAAGCAATAGCACCGAAAATGTGGCAACTTTTTATTGTAGTGTGTGTAAAAAATCGTCACTTTTTATCACTTTTTACCCAGTTTTATTACATTTTTACACAGTTTCACTACGCAAACTGGTATTTTACTATGCCTAAAATTTAATAAAATATTCGGCACGTATACATCACAGACAGTTCGCAGTGTGACTGGCTCGGGTACGCCGAATTCGGCTTACTATTTTATGCCGCATTTTACAAGAACGATGGCGGTATCTAGTCGAGCGCAGCGAGACCAATCATTTATCTATGTGCGAAACCTATTGTATTGACATTAACTTGACATTTACATTCGGTCAATGAAGCTCCAATTTAAACTCACTTAAGCCAACGAAATAGTATATCTCTGCGAGCATGGAAGCAGTGCTTTCATACTAGTTACCGTAAATTTTCGACGCCAATTTTTGAATGTTCGATTTTCAATTTTCTAAAATATGACATATATAGAATATGACATTAAAAGAAAGTATTAATACCTTCAAACTATTAGCATTTAAAAAGAAACTTTAATGATAGCATGTCTCGGTCGCTATTAGGATGCACTTTTTACTTACGCCATTTTATAAATAAGTTTGTAAAAGTTCGTTCATTGGTTGCTGGTTGATTAGTCACTGACGTTAGATATAGGCGTTTATGACTGATAAGCGGGGATGTTTCATGCAAGAGTCAACAATCATTTGTTGTGTAATAAAATTTAATTCTTTTTTCAAGTAAATAATAAAGAAAATAGTTATTCATAACACAAAATATTCTACTTCCAAGAATTCAATATTTTAGATAATTCAATATATTTACATTATAAATATTAATAATTTTAGAATCTAATTTGATATTTGGTCAAAGTAAATGTTAGATAATAAAATTAGAATATTAGAAGTATGCATTGTGATACTTTTAAGAATTTTGTAAACGCAGATAGAAGTGAAAACTTCTATTTTTCCAATTTTAAAGTTATAAATATCATTATAATTTATTTACACACGCGAAGTAGAGTCGAGTAATCCCTATTCAGTATCACCGACCCCAGCCTGATGGTTCACAAAACGCGCCTAAAGATGTTTTTACTTCAATAAAGATTTATTAAATAATAATAAGATTACAAATATTTGTATTGCTTGAGCTGCAAGCTACTCAAAAACTAAATAATGTAGGAAGGTGTATTGTATTCTTATTGCTTTCGAAGTAGTCTTCACTCCATTTCTTTGTAAGCTCTGTTGCATGCGATAGAACTACTGATTGAAACAGGGGAAGGATTGAACCACCAATTTTCAAAAACCAATATCCACTGAATGAAATTATACCGATAGCGTCCTAAAGAGTTATTCAAAATTTATTAATATTTTTCTGGCCAGTTATAAAAACTTTTAGTGCGGTTAAGAATTTTTCTTCAATTCGAGTTTTCAAAATCGGTTTGGCCCTGCCCTATTATGAGTTTATGTTCCGCGAAAAATTGTGAGCTTATTTAGCTTTTGGCGAGATGAGTGAAGCAAAGAGTTTATTTATTTCTAATTCTATTTAGAATTTATTTCTAAATCTGAAAATCTAAAATCGATAGTTCGATTCCATTTGCTGTGTCAACGGATTCGATATTTTCAAATAATCGATTAAATGTAGTTAGGTTGTATCACTAAAATTGTCAGTTAGGAACTGTCACGCATATCATCATACAGTGAAAATAGTATAAGTAATTCTGCATAACAACAACACCAGAAACTAAATCTGTTTTTACGTATCAACTTTATTTATATTTATTTATTATATATATTTATTCCCTTATATTTAGTCCCTATAGATAATTATCTCAATAAAATGCATTAGAACATTTGGCATAATGACATCCCTAACAACGAATATGAGATATTTTAATTTTAAGGTTTTGTTAAGCAAACGGTGTACTTACATGTGAATGTGTAAGTGATCCCATTAGCCTTGAAATGATGGAGCGAATTATTTTTGCCACTTAACAACACACGAAGGCATGTTGAATAAAATAAAATGTTTTTTTATGAATTGCTTTGACAGCGTTTAGACGTATTCACTCGACAATGTGACAAAATGAACTAATTCAGGTCGCGGCTCAGTTTTGTAAGCCCCGCCCACCGCAGCTCAGTTTTCGTGGGGTCATATTGAGACGCTTAGGCTGCGTCCATGTATTCCAGGTCGCTGACTTAAGCCGAGTGACCTGTATGTCACGTGTGCCCTTTTAAAGGTTTGCCGTATTATTACGTCTACTGTCGACAATTTAACCACAACTCAATTACGGCATAGTGGAAAGCTAAGTTTGCTCACAGTTGTCGACGTAGCAGCGGCGACGCGACGTAATGGATTTCTGACGTTGAAATAAATGATAGATCGTCGGAACCCGATGCATTACTTGTACCTGGACAGGTGGTGAAATAGAAAAATCGTTCACAAAAATTGTACTTTAATAGAAGCAACATAGTTTTGCTTTTATTGGTAGTTATTTTTATCAATATATTTATTATTTTTTGGTCGGGTAGTATTGAAAGTGTTGAAAGTAAGCAATATTGAAAGTGTTTTCCAGAAGAAGATAATGCTTAATTATATTCTAAATATTTTATAGTGATAGGCTTACTCACATATTACTCACAGTGGTTAGGTGCTTGCAAAATCTGCAGCACTAGCCAGCTACCATTCAAGCTTGTCTAATGGCTTTACATATTAAAATGAAAAAAAACTTTTTGTAACTGGCAGCCACCTGACTTGAATACAATGTATATTATTTCGATGCTGTGGCAGCGCTTTCGTAGTGTGTGTAAAGAGTGTTAAAAAAGTTGCAGTAGTGTGACATAACTACTGCGTGCAGAAGATCTAGGTAGGTACTATAGAATCTACGGTAAAATCGAGTTCGAATCCCGTTTGAGTCTGTCCACAGCTGGTGTCCTGACCCTGTAAGTCTTTTTGAATTCATGTTTAAATTTAAAATTGACTGTCAGTTATTCTAAAGCAATCGAAAACATTATGAAAAATCTTGCATGTGTGTATCCGGAGTAAGACAGCTCATAAAATAAGGCCCTCTTTAATGTATGTATTATATGCAGGCTTCTACGGATACAGTAAAGATTGGTCCACCTGAGATTTTTTTTTTAATCTTCCTGTCCATAGCTAAACCAAAGGAAATTTTTATGAGACATATAATAGTAAGGTTATACGTTACTATTGACAGATGCTTACATTATAAAATAAACCTAAGTAACTATGTTCCAAACTTGAGCTTTCTAGACTTAGTTGTTTTGGCTGTGCCTTGTTTATCAGTCTGGATAAAGGATTTTATAATTACAGATTAGATTATTTATAATATGTATCTATTTTCAAAAAAAAAAGTAATGTATGTATGTAGTATATCAACCGTCTGGTATCCATAATACAAGCATTAAGTTGCTTACTTTGGAACTAGATGGTGCTGTGTGGAATGTGTGAATATATATTTATATTTATTTATTGATCCCTTAACCAACATAAATAACAACAATTGAATGTGATAAAGTGTAGATTTATAGTTTGTTCGGAATTATTTCGAAATTATCCGACTTTGCCGTGTTGGAAAATTAGTTTACTAGGTTTCACCACAGTCCGTCTGACTTTACTTTTACGTCAGTTCACGTTAGTTTTTTGACGTCAGTGTTTATTTTATAAATATTTATACTAACTTAACTTATATTATACTTAACTAACTTAATGTTGGTGCTTTTCAGATGGTGTTCCGAACAGGCAAAAAACTTATTCGATTGTATGTCACTTATTGGACTGTTCATTTAGGTTAGGTTAGGCACCTAATCTAACCTAAATCTAACCTAAGGTTGCGAAGCAATCAATCACTTATTCAAGTACATAAAGCTCTTAGATAATTCTTTAGTCATAAAAAGGAAAATCGCAATGGTTTCACAACATTTTAGCCTTCATTCTGATAATTACCTAAATGTCTTTTAAAATTAACAATTTGATACAAATTACGTAGTCTACGATTACGATTCCTTTATAAAAACGTAATTTGTCTATTTCTAATGAATTTTCAACAATGAAATGAAATATTGAATGTTTGTAACTTTTCATTGTGTTCAGTGTTAGACTTTTTTATCTAAATTCCACACGGAATCGTAACTGAAAAGTCATAAAATATAAATGTAGTTGTATAAGCTATAAATAGGCGTGAGATATAGCGTGTGGTGTATTGTGGTTGTAAATCGACGTTGGATACAAGGGGTAAATCCTTTTTACGAGATTTACCGACGGGATTCGGAAGGTCGTTTCGTTGCGCCTACTAGGGATTGGCGGTGTGGTCCAAGTGATAAGCTTACGAGATCATTTTTGTAACTGATTTCGCATTTCAAATAAATATACATTTTTTCTAGGCAGGTATCATACAATATATGGATCATTTAAGATTGAAAAATTACAAGTTTAGGGCTAGAATTTTTTTAAATTTGGAGTCTAGTCATAGTCAGTTTCTTGTCCATTAGTCGAGTTGCTCAGATGCTTGCCTTCGCACACGGGTTTCAGGTTTAAATCCCAGCAGTCAAATGGCAAGTGTTTCAAAGCTATGCCTATTTATCACCATTCAGCGTTGGTCGCTGGTCGGCAGCGCACCAGCTGCACATATGGCGTTGATTGCATTAATAAACGACGGTAGCCGCCTACCACCAAGTCGGTCGTCAGCCTGTCTGACGACGAAAATAAAAGAAATAAGTTACAAGCCCGATAATGTTTCCGCTAATAGCTTGTATTTTTTACCATATACATAACATAAGGTCTTCAAAGTCAAAAGCTCAAATGGAACATAGGTATATATTATTATCTTATTTCCTACTATTTCTGTCGTTTTTAAAGCTTCCAATAAGTACGCTAATGTAGCTCAGGGAACCTTAGTTAATTTATATTTTGGTGAAATAATGTAATAAAACTGTGGCTTTTATTAAAGCGACGGCTTACTGCTTGTACATTATATAGTAATATGTACTTTGATATTAAAAATGCGAATATACAACTTTTATCTATTGGAGAAATGTTTGCATTACGGTTTATTTTCTATTTGGTGATAATTGGCGACCGTAACCTTTATTATCACATACAATACCATAGGGAAGGCACTTGCCTATGGTAATAGTCTGTAAAAGGGGTGAAAGGGGTTAAAACTAATGAGTGGTATTAGGGAGAAAATATTTAGGAAGTGATTAGGGAAATGGGCTCCGGTATCGCTTTATGTTTGTCTGCCTGTCCGTTATACATTCTCATAAAAATAGTAATAATTTAAAAAATCTTTTCTGTCAAGGAAACAGCTGGCAAGTTTAGTTGATTAATTAGAAAAAATAAATCTTCCATTTTTTCCTTGGTAGCGACTGTATTTAATTTATAACTTGTATTTTTGTTTTATTATTTTATGCTGAGCTTTCCGACGTCAATATTCAAAAAAAGATCGAGCTTAAAGGCCGCATGATCCCAATAAGGCCAGGTGTTGATTAAGGCTTTGACTACAGTTCCTCATTATTTTTCTCATTAGCGCTGAGCTGTCGGAGCGCTTAAGGGGGAGTACACACTAGAAGGATGCTCACCACGGTAACAATGGGATGAATTCCAGAGAAAATAAAGGTAAAACGCTGTTGTAAGTGGCTTTCACACGCAACGAGTCGTGAAGGCTTCTTATATAGTTTAATTTAGCGTGAACTCTTAAATTTGTATATTTATTTTTTGCTTCATTATATTCATTTATTCTTAACAGGTTATAACTTGTTATTTCTACATATACTTTATTTATTTTATAAGTGGCATTTTAGTGTGAAAAATGTTCATTCTATCTTCTTCTTCTTCTATCTTCTAAAATGTTCAGTTAATTGTGACAAAACAAAACATATTCCAGACCTGTTCTCACAGTACATTGTGTAATGAAGTATGAAGTAAATGAACTAGGCTATGCCATCCTATGAAATTTAAGCAATCAAAATATATAAGTTAAATCACGCCAACGGCAAGTAAACTTAATATCACCTTCATTCCGAAATCTCATACGAACGGTTACTTTTTCGCTTTATAAAAAGTACCATAACAGTAAGTATGTGTTTCATTGATTTTATTATGTAATGTTTGTAATTTTGTATTCTAGAAGTAATAATCCGAAGATATCCTGCATTTATAGTTGCATAATGTAGCCCATGTGTTTCGCCTAAACTATTGTCTAGGTACATCAAGAATTAATATTCACAGATAAACATCATGATTGTGATAATGATGACTGAACAACGAGGTTATGTTTTATGTTTTAACGAGATTTTATGTTATGATTGTTGAGAAATTGAATGTTAAATATCACTGGCTGATTTTAAAAAGAAATTGTATTTAAAACTAGAGTTTAAATTTAGATGAAAATCACAAAGAATTTGATATGACAGAGAAAATTGATTGAAGTTAGTTTTGTTAGAGGGTTTAGTGATATTTTATATTTATTAATGTATGATTTATAATGAATGTTTGTTGAAATTAAAATAAGAAAGAAAATATACGTAATAATGTGCACATAAGAATTTATATGTTTGATTTACACTCTGCTACCAGTTGAATAAAGAAAAGAATATTCACCACTATGTAAGAAGTACCATGACTTGTATAAAAAAACCAACAAGAATGATGACCCTCATAACATAACATCATAACATAAAATCCCATAATTTACTGACTTGCTACTAATAGGTAAGTAATTAATCTCACACTTGGTTATGTCCAAATGAGACTGCAGAACACATTGTGTTCTTACATTGTGTTCTTAATTATATTACATATCTAATTTTATTCCATAAAACATGATTTAGTGAACTCAGTGATGCTAAAATTGTGTGTCAAATGCTAAAAATTGTGCTAAAATAAAAGTGTTATTATTGTAAGTAGCCACCTTCTATCGAGTGAATCTACAGCCTACCTGTCGACATTAATTCATATAAAGGAGCCAAAGGTAAAAGCCTCGTTAAAGTGTACTCGCCTTTACAACAGGAAGTACTCGGTAATATGAACTAGCTTTTGGTAGGATTAAACTTTTACATTTCGGAACTAATCTACCGAGACGAGATTAATAAAGTATGGTGGAATATAATTTTTTTTTGTAAAAGGATGTTTTTATTTGAAAACATTTATCTTTATATAAATGTTATATAAATAAAATCGCTCTTAGCTTAGATAACTGTTTTTACTTTGTGTAGGTATATAAATTGCACAAGAAAATTGCATCTGTCCGAAGTTAGTCTATACTAATATTACTATAAACGACAGTAGATTTGTATGTTTGTAATGAATAAACTCAAAAGCTACATTAATAGCTTATACTATAGGCTTTATTTTATAAAGTTACGTGCTAGTAACATTTTTCGATTATTTGAAAACTAACTTTATTTTCAGGTTTCAGATGCGAATTTTAAATTTTAAAAATTAATTTTAATTCGTTGTTTGATAATTTCACAAACAGAGAGCAATTTACTGTCCTTTATTTTGGACGCAATGAAAGTAAAATACAGCTAACACTTTTATTTAGTCTTGACAGTTTAACAGACAAAAGTTATATTGTATGAACTTATCTTCTTCATCTTTTAAAAAGAAGTTCGAACCTCCTTAGATGTCGTTTGGAAGAGAGTTGCGTGCGATATTAAGTATCATTTATTAAAAAAAGTTTAATAAGCACTCATTGTTTTCTTTAATGAAAGAACTCTGACTACTTGTTTTGTGTCCAGCTCGTATGTCCCTATATTTACCAAGCGTTCACCCCACAATACGCTAGGGCTGTAGGTATTATATACATTTCTATTTGAGGTGACGCTTGCTCCGGGCTCGCCAGTCAGCCGTCCATTGCATAGAAAAAAGCTCCTTTGTAAAAGTTGCATCCTATTTTATTTTATAACAGCTTTTGAAGGCTATATTTTAAACTAGCCAGGTATATATTTAGAAGATTTAAAATAATATAAAAGACAACTAATTTTATATGACACTAGTTATTGCACGCGACTTCGTCCGTGTAACTGTATAAAATGTAGCCTATGATGCTCGCTGATAATGTAGGTTTCTATGGCTGAAATAATTTTTAAAATCTGTCTTAATTTTTAGTTTCTTCATTACCAATGAATATACAAAAATACAAAAAATATTTCTTTATAATAAATATTAGTATAGACTAGCTATGCCCGTAACTTCGTATTCTTCTTGTACTTAGTAAGATTTTCTTGTATAAAAGATTAAATTCCAACCGAACTAATATGACGAAATATTAAATCTGAACCCTTTCAAAAGACTTAAAAAGGTTACCATAATCACACACTAATATTCTATCGAACAGTGTAGTCCCGGCTTAGCTAGTACACTGGTCTCCTCTTGTGGCTAGGAACAACGCCAACTATTTAATATGTTTTCTGAAGGAATCCCTTTTGTAACATTCGGCATTCTTACCAAACCGAGCCGCCGTACACTCGCCATTTTGCGAGCTTTTGTTGGTGAATTTGTTTGTTCAAATATTTTGACCAAATGATTGCGAATTGGTGACCAACTCTTTTCGCAATCGATTGAGAATGTTCTAGAAGTTTTAACCACTTTTACCGGTGAGTTTGTTGCAAATTTTGTGCCCGATTGTCTCGCTTGTTCTCCTGGTCATTTTAAATGTAAAATGGCAATTAAAAACTCTCCTAATATTGTGATTGTAAAAAATTCTGTAGTTATTTAAAGGGTTTTTTCTTCAAATAACCTTGAATATGTCTTTTTTTTTTTTTGAAAAAAAATATTTGGAAACTTTGTACTAATTTGTAAGTAGTTTGAGTTTTAGTATGTTTGAGCAAGCCAATCTCAGAAAAGGCTTAACAGATTTGAATGCAGTTTTTACTAGTGTATTTTAGCAAATTTCCCGTAACATTTACTTTTGTTTCATTCTAATCGGTTTACAAACAAAAAAAGTTAAGTTGAAATAATACACGCTATTCCAGAAACACGCGGTCGATTGAATGTTATTCCGAAAGCAACTAGAACTAATACAAAGTCGCAAGCAAAAGCTAGTATGCTATTTTCAAAAACTTAATATAAATAGCACGAATTAGCGCGAGAGAGATCGTATGCACGAACGGTGAATAAATAGAGAACCATAGAGAACCGACTTACTTTGGGTGCGACAGCTCTTATATTATTACGTGTAATTTCATTCGTATAAGATACCTACGTGTTTGAGAAATACATTTACCTTTGATATTACCAGAGAAATACCTTTAATATTCCAATACGAATGAGGAAAAGCAACAGTTTTCTACTTGATTAAGAGAGAATCAGCGAAAATGCTGGGCAATAATTCATTACTGCTTATCTCACGCGAAGGCCAAAGCTGGTAGCGCCGATAACTTGGCACTGAGCATTGAACACGAGACGTGCGATGAGAGGCCTCAGTTATTTTTCTCATTAGTTTGAACGCGGCCGATAGCGGATCCTATTATATCTTGGGAAAGGTGTGGATTGCTCTAATCCCGTTCATCGTTAGTAATTTGCCGAAGTAATTATAGTTGACTAGCGGATTCGACTGGTTTTACTGACACATTTCTAGAATATTCTCTCTACTACAGCTTATAAAACAGCTCTTTGAATTATTGAATTGTTGAATGAATTCTTGAAGGATCTGCAGAACATTCATGTCATAATCAAGTTCGTGGTCAAGGCAATGAGTGGTCACTGCATTGCTGGGGTTGATTTGTGGTCGATGCTCACCAGTGAGACAGGATGCTATATATTTCTCTAATACTATATGGTGTTAATAAATAAAAGTGTTTTAGTGATCCGTTCCTGGCAGTTTTTCTGAAAATTGTTTACACAACCCTACCTCGTTTATTTGTTGCGTTTATCGCTCTTTTAATTAGTGAAAACCGCATTAAAATCCGTGGAATAATTTAGAAGAATTTAGCAGTGATTCAGAAAGCGGCGGGCGGCGGCTTTATTATTTATTATGTAAAGATATTATAAAATAATCAACTTATTCAAGTATTCACTATTCAAGTATACACTTAAGTTATATTGTAAAGCTGTGTCTTATTTCAAGAGTATTTTAACACCAGCGAGTTGATTGTAAAGGTTCTCAAAGATGATACGCTTTTACAAACAGACATAACGACTCATGTTGCACAGAGAAAGGCGTGGAAATACCGAGTAGGCTTTCGCGCAAATCGTCTTAAGCTGCCATCTTTGAAGGCGCGAAAATGTTGGAACTGGAAGTAATTTAATTAAATGCTCTAAATGGGTTCAAGTGACGTCACACATTTCTCATTTCAAATGTAACGCAAAGAAAATTTTTAGAAAGAAAAATTACATTCGTACATTCAGTGAAGTAGTGATAATAAGTCTAATGCATTTTAAACTATTTTATTTTTTTAATACTGGCAATGCACATAGCATTGGCTATTTGTCCCAAGTATGTTTTTTTTTAATTGACAGTATAATTCTCTCGTCAACAACTTCGAGAGTTGAATTTCCAACTTTTACTGGGGCAGGCACAACATTAGACATAACTTTCGTGTTGTCAATATTCATCTTAAGGCCAACCTTTTGAGAAACTCCGTTGAGGTCTTCGTGCATGCAATTGATAGACATAAAGACTGTCTATGAAAAGCTACTATTACTGCTAAGCTTCCCTACAGGTACTAGACAGCTAACATAATATTGTAAACTGTGAAAGCTCTCTCAAGGGAGAAGCGACTGAATTCAATTGTATAAATTTTCCAGAATGATTAGCGAATGGACAATATAGTTTATTACAATTTAATTAGTATCTAATATTCAATGAAAGGAGTATCCGACGCATGTCAAAATTGTAATAATAATGGAATCCCAGGGTTCCATCGCTGTTTCATTAACACAGTAGCAATTAACAGGCGAGTGAATGCTCAATTGAATTGTAAAGCAATTTCATCGTGAATGGGTTCGTTACAACTGACAGTTGGGAAAAAAATTTATACGTGACTTTTAAACTTACGGCTTGCACAATCAGACACTTTATTTTGGGACCAGCCTATAAGGAATATTCTGTTGTAATATCATATTATCTGTTGCATGCGACTTCGTACGTGTAGCTTTATAAATAATAGCCTACAAGCTGGTGCGCGCGGCTTCGTCCGCGTTGAAAAATGCGAAAGTTTGTATGGATGTATGGATGTATTATGGATGTTTGTAACTCTTTCACACAAAAACTACTTGAAAAAACTACCGATCACCATGAAATTTTCCATACACGTTGTCTGGGACACCAGAAAGGACATAAGGTACGTTTCATCCAGAACGCGGACGAAGTCGCGGGCACCAGCTTGTAGAAAAATATGTAAGCAATATAACGCTTGACTCCTTGTTGCTTATAGCAACAGTCCTTTCTTGTATCCCTGACAACGTGTAATACAAAATGTCGTGTTGATCGGTTGAGTAGTTAAGGCGTGAAAAGGCAACAGACAGACAAACAGATAGAGTTACTTTAACATTTCTGTTGCCCGCGACTTCACTCGCGTTGAAAAATAAAAGATATAGCCCCTGACAAAATATGTAAAGCAATATAACGCCTAATCCCAGCACTCATTCTTGTTTCTATTATAACTATATTATTGGTGAAAGATTTCTTACAATCGGATGAGTAACATATATAGTTTCGAAGATGACCTCCTATAAACATACAAACTCTACTTCTTTATAATATTAGTACCTATAGATACGTATAGCTAATACGAGTACATCCGTACTTCCGTACTTCCATTATAAATGCGAAAGTTTGTATGGATGTATGGGTGTATGTATGGATGCTTGTAAATCTTTCACGCAAAAACTACTGAACCGATCACCATGAAATTTTGCATACACGTTGTCTGAGACACCAGAAAGGACATAGGGTACCTTTCATCCAGAAAAAAGTACTGCTCCCGAGACATATTTTAAAATTAAGGAAACTAACTCCTGGCTAAGTATAATAGCAATAACGATGTCAGGCGACATATTGCTTTTTCAACGCGGACGAAGTCGCGGGCACCAGCTAAATAAATGAATATTATATATATATATACTTATTAACAGCGAACTTATACTATTTCGTTGCTTATTAATTATTATATGTATAATATTCATTTATTTAGTATGTATATTTAATTTAGTCTGATACAGATTTAATATATCCCCACTTATTCCCCTATATTAGGGCTTTAGCGATCAAATTGCGGTGTTGACGTTGATAATGGAATCGTCCTCACCAAATAGGGCCATTGTAATACGTATTTGATTTCGCGCCGTCAAACAAATTAGGAATGCATGAATTTTATCGTCGACAGACGATTTAGAATAAATAAACAGTGTACAAGTATTTTGCCATTACTCTTCAAGGTCGACTTGGGATTGAATAATTAGGAACTTGCCAAATCTTTTAGTATAATTTGTCGATACACGTGGCTTGTTTTAGAATTAATTTGTTGTTTTAGTATGTAGCTGTGTTAGATATTTTAGCAAACAGTAGGGAATGAGCCGAAGTCAGCAATTAAAGCATAAAGTTCTGGACCAGACAGTTGTCCTGTGGTAAAGTTCGCGTATGGAGATTTTTTTAGGAAAGTTGAGTAGGAGTCCTCTCGGGTAGATATCCACCAACTGTTCCATTTTCCAGTCATGATAATTTATCATATTTTTTGTTTAAATATTTTTTTTCCTTCCGGGTGGTTAGGTCTGAATATCAAAATGTATTGATCTACATAACGTACTTACTTCAAAAAGAACTTTTCCCGAAATGTCTGATTTTCTATAATAATAATAATAATATAATAATAATAATAAGCTTTATTTTATCCCATACATACATAGTCATAAAATTTTAAAAATATAAACAATTGAAATTAAAATCACTGAAGTAAAAAAAAAAATTAATAATTAAAAATGTCTTCTTTTTTCGTCAAATTGTCAAATATATTAATAGATCCAATTATTAGTATTCATAACTCTCATTCATTAATTATCAATCTAAAATTCAATCAATTTATTGTCAACTCTGCATGGGCCCCTCTCGGGTAAAAGCCTCCTCCATAGAATGCCAAACATCTTTGTCTTGCGCTCTCTCAATCCAGTCCCTGCCTGCAATTGCCCTTATTTCGTCTTGCCACCTGGTGCATGGTCGACCTCTGCGTCTTTTTCCCTGCGGTCCTTTCCATGTTGTTACTGTATGTGTCCATCTCCCATCTGTGTATCTTGCCACATGGCCAGCCCATTTCCACTTCAATCTCTGAGCGAAGGTTGTTGCATCAGCTATCCCAGTTCTGTTGCGAATATCAGTAGCTTTTATTCGGTTTCTTAAGGTAATTCCTAAACAGCTTCTCTCCATTGCTCTCTGTGTGGATTGAATTTTCGCCTTTGCTTTTTGATCGAATGACCATGTTTGGCAACCATAGGTCAGACAAGGTAGTATCGCTGAGTCCATAACTATTTTCTTTATTTTCATTGGTAGCTTAGATTTCAGTATTTCTTTATGGGCCCAATATTTCCTCCAGGTTGAAGCTATCCGCCTTTCTATTTCTTCTATGTTTCTGTTCATTTTGAATGATAGTAGTTTTCCAAGATAGACATATTCCTGTACATACTCTAGTGGTTCATTATTTATTAAAATAGGTATCATTTTGTCATTGGTCATGATTTTGGATTTGCTTAGGTTTATCTCCAGCCCCACCCGGTTACTTGCGGCCTGAAGCTCGTTTATCATGGTGTTTAGTTTAACAGGAGTTTCTGATAAAAGGACGATGTCGTCTGCAAACCTCAAATGACTCATGAACCCACCTTCCAAATTTATTCCTTGCTTTGACCAAGGCAGATCTTTCATTATATTTTGCAGTACCGCTATGAATAGTTTAGGTGATATTGGATCGCCTTGTCTTACCCCTCTATTGATGTTTACACATTCGCCTTTCCTGTCTAATTTGACTCTGCTCGTGCTTTTACTGTAAATATCTTTTAGAATGTTTATATATTTGGTATCTATATTTTGATACGTTAGGGCTTCCCATATGCTGTTGTGAGAAATGGAGTCAAAAGCCTTTGTGTAGTCTATAAATGCTAGATATAACGGACTGCGGAACTCTAAATATTTTTCTATAGTCTGCTCTACTACGTGGATATGGTCAATTGTATTAAAGCCTGCTCTGAAGCCAGCCTGTTCGCAAGGTTGGTGTCTATCTATGTCTAAGGATATTCTGTCAAGAAGACAAGAAGCGAACAGCTTGTACACACACGACATAAGGCTTATTGGTCGGTAGTTTCCTATGTCAGCGGGGTCTCCTTTCTTGTAGAGGAGAACAATTTCTGATTTAGTCCAGCTCTCTGGCACTTTTTCATCGATAAGGACTTTATTGAATAGATGTGTCAGTGGGGCAAGCAATAATCCCTTAGCATATTTGATGTGTTCGTTTCTGATGCCATCAGGACCTGGGCATTTTTCTGACTTTAGTTTTAGTATGTTTTTTAAGACATCAATTTTTTCAAACATTTTGGCGTTAGATTGTGTGCAGATAGTAATAGGTTGGTTGTGCGTCACCACATCATGTGCTGAGTTTGGCTGGCTATATAGCTTAGCATAGAAATCGGTTGCTATGTTTATAATTTCCCCTCGTGATCTACTTTTGTTTGAGCCAGCTTGCAGAGATGGAATCCAAGCTTTAGTGGTGTCTAATTCTTTAAATGCTTTCTTAGCACTTCTTGAGGTTTCTAGATGTCTGCGTATTGTGTTTTCTCTGTAGGTTTCGTAGCATTTTTTTATTTCTTTGTTTGTTTTTTTGTATAGTTCTTTCAAATCATCCTTGTCTTCTCTGGTCAATTTGGTTTTATTTTGTAATAAACTTCTTTTTTTGATAAGTTCCTTAGCCTTATCATTCAAAATGTTTTGTTGTGATTTTCCTTCTATGTTCAATAAACTGTCTTTTATAGACTTTTCTATTAATTGGCAGTATTGGTTGGTTGTATAGTCTTCGTATGTTGTTGCGAATTTTTTTATATGGTTATTTAGATTTGCGACAAAAGTTTTTTGCTCTTCTAATGTTTTCAAAGTACATTTTTGCTACTACTTATCTTTATCGTTAAATTTAGATTTGTTCTGATTAGTCTGTGGTCTGATCCAAAGCTAAAAGAGGTTAGCACTTCGTATTTGGAAAATAGGTGAGGTGTTGTTGTCATTATATAGTCCACTTCATTTCTTGTGTTCTTATCGGGAGATATCCAAGTCCATCTATTTTTCTTCTTTAATTTAAATGTTGTATTTAATATTTTCAAGTTATATTCGTATGCATACTGGATTAATCTTTCCCCTTGCTTACTTCTTGCCCCATAGCCATACTTTCCAGCGACCTTGTTTTCATAGGACTTTGGTATTCCAATCTGAGCGTTGAAGTCGCCCATTGAAATTATATATTTGGTAGAAATCATTTGGTGTGCTGTCGTTAGATCTTTGTAGAAATGGTCTAATTCTTCTTGCGTAGAGTACTCCGTTGGTGAATATGCTTGTATGATAGCAAAGAGTTTCTTTTCAAATTCTATTTCCAATATGCAAACTCTTTCTGATATTCCTGCAAATTTTATAATCTTTTCTTTATGTTCTTTTTTGACTAGGAATCCTACACCATACAAACCTTTTGTTTGTCCTATATAGTACATAATATATTCATCGTCTTCTATAATTTTTTCCCCGAGACGCCGGATTTCGCACAGACCAAGCACGTCACATTTGATTTGCTGTAATGCTGTTTTTAATTCGAGAAGTTTTTCTGCTGAAGACAAGGTTCTGACATTGAGAGAACAGATGTGTATTGTTTTATTATGTTTGTCACTCTTTGGAGGGTTATGGTCGAACTCTCCCGCGGTGACCGGCCGTACTGGGAGATAGAGATGAGGAGGGTCCATCTGTGATTGCTATATGCTGTTCTGCTGTGGAGATTTTGCCTGTTCATTGTTGTCGCCTGTGCCTGTACACGTTGATTTTGGTTTTTGTAAGATAAAATCTTTCAGATTTGCAGCTTTGTTCCTTTTAGGTGCATGTTTTATCGTTTGTTTGACCTGTTGTATGTTAAAATTGGACGCGTCTGGAGATTTTCTATAGGTCTACATTATTAAATGTCAAGCCTGACACAAAAGGTACACTCACAGCCTCATTATCTGGTGAGATTTTTGTATAAAACAAAAAAGAGGCGAAATATCAAGACACCAGAATTATAAATTCATTGTTTAGTGGTGCACCACAGCGTGATATTTTATTTGACAAGATACCCCAGTAAATAAGACTTTTTTTGGCTCAACTTTACATTATCCTTTTTCATAAACCTATTTAGTATTTTTTTTTTTTAGTTTTTGAGTTTATCCATTACAAACAAATAAATGTACAAAGAATCAAATATTTCTTCTTTATAATATTAGTGTAGATTACTATAGAATAGATGTAGTTTTCTTACTGTTTATAATTTGTACGCTATACAAAGCCACCAAAGAGAAGCTTTTACTGATTTAATTATCACAATGAAAAGGTGGATTGGAGTACAAATAGTTTCCCGAACAATGCGAACCAAATTGTTAATGTTAATGCTAGCAAATATAACTTTGTACTGCTTCCTTGAAGAGAACGTGTAGATGAGTTAGATTGACAAGTTAAATGTTGCCATGTTTGTCGTAACAAATTAGCGAAACGTTTGAAGAATTAAATTTAAAAATTGAAAGTTAAACTTCACCGTTAACTAATAAACGCACAAGTGCTGTTATGTCACGATGGTCTTTTTTAATGGGGTGGTTACTGCCGCCAATCGGGTTGACCACATTAATACCTTTAAATCCCTTGAAGCCTTTGAGTCTTTAGGATGTGCCTCAAAGGGTCAGGATGTTACAGGATCTTACCAGACCCAATTTAGAAAAAAATTCAAACTTGGCCCAGCTCGGAATCGAACCCGGGACCACTAGCAATCGAGCAAGACCTTACCACTCGAGGAATGGTATCATCAATAACGCACAATATTTATAATTTAAATATTCATTAAAAGCACAAATAAGGTCGAGCTAAATAAAACTGAAATAAATCTTTATAGACAAAACAATAGTGCTGAAAATTCATTGCAATTTTATGGAGTATTTGATCCGCATTCATTTTTGCGAATTCGTTACAGCGATTGTTCATTCCCGTTACAGTCAATTTAAGCTTGCATAAAACTTCAAATAATTGATGGTGTTGTTAAAAATGCACCATATTTTGTGGCTACTCTTTTACTCGTGGATGAACTCGGTATCAGAATATCACAAGGGTGCTCCCATACATTCCTTATCCCATATCTTCAATCCTTCTATGACCGGCAACGCGCTTGCAGCTCTTATGGCGTTGTTTGTGCGATAGGCGACGGTAGGCTTTACCTTAAAGAAAATATCAAAAGTAATAAGCACTTGTTAACGTTTATATGTAGACTAATGGTCCGCTCCAGGCTTCGCCCGGGTTCAAAATAAAAAATAATCTTATCTTTTAAGTTGAACCAAATTACACATAGTCACAAAGTTTTATAAAAACGGTTCAGTAGCTTAGGAGTTCATCGAGGACACACAACGTTACATGTAATTTATATATATATTATATATATTAAGATAAATACTATATAAATAAGTTAATATCAAATATCCATATACTTAACCCGATAGAGGTAAAATTTTAAATATTTTATTGTCGTTATCGGGAGTCAGTTAGCTAGAGCCAGCCCTAGCTAAAATCAATGTTTGGCGTGAAAGTGGACACCTGCGGACGAGATGATTCTCATGCATTCTGATGAAACTCATTAATTCGCAACGAGCTGTCGAATTGGTCTGAGTTAATCTTTTGCTTTGGTGCGGACTCGATAAAAATCTCTTTGAATATTGTACCATTTTGTATCCGTAATTGTGTATATGCTTGAACAGTATCTCTACTATAATATATTTGTGAAAATATGTGAAGATGTCTGAATACTTTCATACTTCGTCATAGTATAGTACTTAAATAAATTTTTATCATGGTAACTAGTATTAGACGACTTACTTCATGCGAAAGCTTTACCCAGACCAACGAAACTTTGAATAGAAATTAAACAAATTAAACCTAGGAACAAACGCTAAAACCGCTCCAATAATCAGCTCCAATAACCTGACATGAGATATACTCTTAATCTAAAATTGTAATGCAAACTCGTAATATATGAAACACACACATCAAAATAGATCTATTCTGAAACGATTCTAATAACAGTAGCGGTACAGACAACGACCTCTCATAAAAACGAATTGCACTGGTCTGTGGCGTCCGTTTCAAAATAAATAATTGTCACAGAGTACCATTTAAACGCCGGCTTATATCCAAGCGCTGGCGTGTTTGTGTAAATTCCATATGGATTTGGATAGTCTGTGTGTACAGTAAAGAGCAAAAGTAGCAATAATGGTGACCACAATAATACTCTATTAAGCGAACTATTTCGAGTGCCGTTATTCTGCTATGTACATAGCTGTGCATCGATACAGCTCGCTGAATTCCGTTTGGTTCCTAGTTCCTACAGTACATATTCGCACCTAATTGTATGAATTCCCAACGGATTTTAAGCAAATTGTTAATGCAAGTTAATAATGTTCTCTAAGACGGGCGTCTCATGCGATTAGACTAGTTTGAGACTAGTAAATCTTAGGTAGGTACTTCAATCAAGGAAATATAGATCATGTTATCGACCTTATTGAGCTTGATAAGTCTTTGAATACTTGATTTAATTATAAAATAAAAGTAACACTTGTTAACCACCCAACGGCTTTTAATTCTATTTTCACTTAAAGGAGCATAAACGAGGAATATTTGTGTATTTATTTATAAATGGCAAACCCGTGCGAAGCCGGAACGGGTCGCTAGTGTGCAAATAAATACCTCTCTTTGTAAACCAATTAATTATTCTGTAAAACTTTTGGAAACAGGCTTTTTTAATTTCAAAATGATAATTTTAGAATTTTCAACAATGAGAGAAAACTACAATGAAAAATTTTTATACTTAGCCACATAAAATACAATGCAAACAGTTTAGACTAATAAACGCTCATATAAACATTATAAGTGCTCAGTAGTAAGTAGTGTTTAGCTTAAATACAACATTAACAAAAGTTGTCGGTAAAGCAAGTAAATTACATGGGCTAACTTGATCTTTTTTGGAAAGCTATCCTTTTTGTTTTTTTCGGTGAAGCTTTTTTGGAAAAGTTCGTTAAGTAAGGAAGGCGTGGATCGCAAAAACAAACGCCCATTTATCTTACAAAAGGACAACGAAAATAGGCCATAAGCGACTCAATTTTACCAGAGAACAGAAGCACCTGTTTTTGTGGTTTTACTTGCATTTCCAACCTAATTTTGTTTGCGCTTTATATGTGCCTTAAATCCAAGGTAATAGCGGTGAAAATAGATTGTTAAAAATCTTTCGGAAGTTTGCAAAGACAATACGTAAGTTTAATACCAAACTTGAGCGAACTAATCTGCTAATGGTTAAGAACTTTGCGTACACACCCGAGTATGGAATAATGATAATTATAACGCTTACAAATATAACGTCTTCAGACGGTGATTTATGAACTTATGAGACAAAATGTTTTTGTTCAGTTGCAAATTTTAAATTGTAAATTAAAACATACTTTTTTATGTTTTTGGAATTTATGTCTAGTGTTTTCAATTTGAAATATGCTTCCAAACAACAAGTGTGAATAGTGTTAACTATTTTTCACATGTAAAGAGCAGCGCATAGAAATGAGACTTGGGAATATGGGACTTGTAGGAATATTCTACTTCATTGACATAGAACGCAAACAACCATGTACAAATTTAAAATTAATATTTTCTGCGCTACAATTTTTATTGAAAAATGTGGTAGGCAGGCTGTCAGCCTACTTTGCTAGGTAAGGCTACTGTATTTCCCCCCCCCTGGGTACGCGCACCTTGTCTCGGTTGGGGTCAGCGGTCGCGGTGGGAGCCGAGGACCAGGCCAAGGGGCTCACCCTTAGCCTGGTCCTCGGGTGCTAAGGAGGCGTACAACCGAGCGTTCCGAGCGGGCTCCCAAGCGGGAGTCCGTAGCGGAACGTTCGCGGGAAGTACCCTCGCGGGTCTTTCAGTTGGAGGTCGGCCGCACTCCTTGAGTACGGCCTTATTGTTTGTTCCGCACAAAAATAAAAAAAATAAGTAAAATAAAATGGCAAAGTTACATACTAAGTCACTGTTAAGCAACATATAAGTTTTTCTTTTCATTGCAAAAAGATAAAAATCTCCACTAAGCGCTTGAGTTTCGCTCGAAAACTTTCTTGAAATGATGTCCAAGACGTTCGTGGCTTGCAAAGTGTTCAAAGTGTTAGAAAAATCACAAATGCTTGTAAACGTTTTCAATTTTATGTAAATACCAATCTTTATTGTAATATAAAATGTTAAATTGTTAAAATTTCTTGTAATATTAAATTTACAAAAAAATTTAGGGTTAACCAAATTCCCTAATCTCTTATCTTTTCTTCTACTATTGTCGACAGCGTTTGCAGTACTTGTTGCGTGGCTGGTGTTACTAAGGTGACGGTAGCAACCCACCATCAAGTTGACTGTCATCAACCTGCCTGCCTACCTTAACATAAAAGACAAGCCTCGGGTGGCCTTATGGCCACTTATGGCCTCTTATGACTTTCTTTTTTTTTTTCAAAAGAAAATCTCTTGCTAAGAAAAACATTTTAAAAAAGACACTTTTGTAAATTGATCTCTACATCTTTCCTAATAAAAAAGAGAAAAGAACTCTTAAGAAGTCGAACAACAAATAAGCGTCGTTCTAGTTCAAACCAAATTACTTATTCGTAATCCTCTATTGGGCCCGACGTCCTAAGTGCTAGGAATTTTAAACTTTCTCGTAAGACAGAATCTAAGTTAAGAAATCTTTGCTTTCTCGGGAGTTAAACTGCATCGGTTTAAAGGAGGTACTTTAGACGCTAAGTAACATGTTACCATTGGAACAGGGACTGAAGTTTCTTGACAGTCTAACCAATGCTAATGAGCTCGCCTTCCAAAGTGTTTGCTCTTGCGGAAAATCACAAGCGATTTTTACGCGACTTTGCATTATCTTAGTTTGAATCAATTACTATTGAGTCTGTCCCCTCTTTAAGTTGGATTTCTTTTAGCTACAATTAGATGTCTCGCCTTTGTGAATATAAGTGGACAAGTATTTACTCGTTCCTAAAGGAACGTCGTTTTCTATTCTAATTACATTCCAATACTTTACTATACTATAAAACAGTTTGACTTGAATGGCATATCAACGCAAAGCCGAAATTACTTTGGAATTTGAAATTTGGAATATAAGTTTCCAAATGATGACACGTTTGGTCTAGTAGCTAGTAACCCTAGCTGTTAACCAAAAGGTCGCGGTTTTGAATCCCGCTAATAGGGGGCAAATGTTTATGTGTTAACATTGTACCTTTGTACCTGAGTCATGGACATTTTTATTTATAATATGCATGTATTTACAAAAAAAATAATCTATGTAGTATATCAACTGTCTGGTATACATAATACAAGCATTAGTTGCTTAGTGTGGAACTAGATGGTGCTGGTGTGGAATTTGTGTAGTTATTTATTTATTTATTATATTATTTAAGTTTATTTTACAACAAAAACATCAGTCAAGTATTACTATTTAAAAAAATTTCAACAGCGTGTGAGGCCATATAATTTATACGGCCTCGCACGCTGTTGAAATTAATTTGCCGATATTAATTTAAATATCAAATTTTCAAGTTGTTAACTTGTCATCTACATGAATTGCTCTTTCAACAATAAACTATCAATATTCCAGTTAAACTTAGGATGCAAGTATCCAATCTATTTAAGGGCACAATATACCAATATAAAGTGGCATATGTAGTTAACTTAATAAAGGAGACCCTCCGTGGAACTGTCAAACAATCTCATTCAAACTGTGACCGTACCCAAAACTTCTCGGATACAACTTAATACGTATCTAATAAACTGTGTTTTATCTCTAAATTGAGACAAATGTGGCCACTTCATTATTCCGAGACTTTAATTTCGTCGCACTGTGAACACCACATTCATCTATATTAACGCAGAGTTCAGGCAAATTAAACGATTTATTGCTTTTTTATAAGATTAAGGGCGGCTTATTGCTTTACAAAATATTTACACACTTGTGTTATTTGTAAATATTATTAACTAGCGACTAGCGATAATCCTCGGCATCGCATTTATGCAAGTTTTCTGTAAATCTATACTAATATTATAAAGCTGAAGAGTTTGTTTGTTTGCTAATCTCAGGAAATACTGGTTCGAATTGAAAAATTCTTTTTGTGTTGGATAGATCATTTATCGAGGAAGGCTTTAAGCTATATAACATCACGTTGCGACTAATAGGAGCGAAGAAACAGTCGAAAATGTGGAAAAAAACGGGGAAAATTATTCATCTTTGAGGGCTTCCGTTGCGTGCGCTGCGAAAACCATTCGAGATACCCAAATGATTCCCAAAATAACTATTCCACGCGGACGAAGTCGCGAGCACCAGCTAGTTAAGTATATACACAAACCTTTCTCGTTTTCGCTGTTTGTTTAAGTGAAAATCGTATCGAAATCCGGCGCGTGCAGGTGAGGTTGACAGTAGAGTAGGATAAGATCTTAGTTCCTTTCTCCCTTACTCCCCTTACTAGTTTAGAAGTAAATAATATAAAAAAAAACTTAATATGTCCAATGTTTAAAATCGATTACCGTGTTAATTAGAAGCCTCAGATATTACCACAGAGTAACAGATATATCATGTTAGTCTGTGGTGTGATTTTAAAATCGTCGATTTTGATTTACAGTCGGCCGCACTTTGTTCGTACCCTTATCTTTCCAATAAATGTGAATTATTGTCGGCCAGTGTTCAGGAAGCTGCGAGTATATTTCAAAAAGATTGTCTAATTTAAAACTCCCTCTATACTTTTAATTTTAACGGTCTTCAATAAATCGGTTTCGTTTTTTTGCAGTGAAAGAAGCTCAGATATAATGAAAGTTTTTAAAGCATCATTTCAGATGAGATTTCTTGAATTTTTACTTTCTGCCTGCGATATTAGTATGATTAGTATTTTATTTATGACTAGCGACACGACTGCGGCTTCGCACTAAGTTTTGAAAGTTCAAAAAAAGAAATCGTTCATTAAGGATGTGCAGTGCACGTATGTAAAATAATATAAAATTTTAATTTATGTATTTGAAACTATAACATTTTATTTACAATTTTGTCGTATTATAGTAATTTGTCGCATGTATATAAAAACCTACAAATGTACAAATACATTTAAATTTGCCATCGATTTAGTTTTTAATGCTAATAGGCTACCTACAGGCTATAATATAGGCAAGGTCATATTGACTGCTCATATAATTTATAAATGCTACATATATGAAATACAAAATCTAATATTTAATAACAGCTACTTAATTTAAGAGATTTTTAAGAGATTATAACATAATATAATTTTTAAAAGACGGTGCGGTAAAATATTAAAATAATTAATGTAGTGATAAAAAATATAGTGGTCTTAAAATAATAATTAAAATTATAATATAATTATTTGGAATGCTAACTATTTCAGTACAAAATTACCTATAAAATCATTTATAAAATTACCTATAAAATAACTGTTTTGCAAAAGTCACATAGGAGGCGATATGTGTGTCACTTTGATACAAAAGCCACATTGGAGACAAATTAAAGAAATGTCCCAGAAGCAGTAAAACAGCAAACAATAGGTTTGCTACAAGTCATCATAAATTATTAATAAATAGACAATTTAATAATAAGTTCACATTAAGAGAAATAATAGAGCGTAGGTACATTACATGTAGTTTTTCTTACAAAAAGCAATCTACCTACACAGTGTTTTTTTCTAAAATACAGGTATGTTAAATAGTTAT
The DNA here is from genome assembly GCA_947623395.1 of Synanthedon tipuliformis. NCBI lineage: Eukaryota > Metazoa > Arthropoda > Insecta > Lepidoptera > Sesiidae > Synanthedon > Synanthedon tipuliformis. Next base: position 10,060,123 of record OX392415.1, on the reverse strand, counting down.
TTGTTGAGAAAACTTAACATGATTAACTAGGTAACTTGACGAGTGGACACTCACGCTTATCGCCTCTGAAATACAACAGCTATATACGCTATTTATATATTTCTAATGCGAAATAAGCAAATTAAAGAGTAAACAGTAATCAGTATTAATATCAAAATCCTGCTGCAGTTCCATTGCTTCGTGGATCAGAAGCTCCTTCCATAATACCATTTATATGTCGCACTACAGCCCCCGCTTGACCCATCTTTTCGCTATAAGGAGGATATAGTTCAATTTTGTGGCCTCTACTCTCTAAATATTTAATTGTTTCTTCTGAAAATCTGTTCTCAATTTTCAGAGTGTCATCATGATCGCCTGCGAGACGTCCATAAACCCAACGTGGATCTGATATACTCTTATACAGAGGAAGTCCTTGGATAGCATATCGATGAAACACAGCTGCCTGTGTTTGGGGCTGACCATCTCCGCCCCTTGTCCCATAAAGCAAGATACGACTGTCATTCAAGATGGCGGCAGCAGGATTTAATGTGTGTAACGGCTTTTTCCCTGACTTCAAACACAATATATGGTCTTTTTCCAAATTAAACGCAGTTCCTCGATTATGCCAAAGAATTCCTGTATTAGGCAAAACTACGCCGCTACCAAAACTATGATAAATGCTCTGTATAAAAGACACCGAAAATCCCATTTTATCCATCACACCCATCCAAATTGTGTCACCGGGTATTTGAATATGTCCTCCTTCTAATGTTTTGTCAGGATCAACTTCTCGGGACATGGCCCAAAGTTTACTACCCTCTAACAGTGTTTCGCCTTCAACCTTCATGTATTCAGGATCAGTAATATGTTGATCTCTAACCGCAAATGCCAGTTTCGTAGCTTCAACTGTTTTGTGAATGAATTCACCCGCATCCATGTCTTCAGTGTGTAATCTCTCCAAGATCCCAAGAATTGTTAATGACGCTATTCCTTGGGTTGGTGGAGGAGTGTTATACAAAACTCCAGAAATATGGTGAATCTGTAAGGGCTCTTTTCTAACAGCTCTATATTCCGCAAGATCAGAGGCTGTAATAGGTAAACCCAGTCTTAATAGATCATTTGTAATCAACTCTGCCAACTCTCCATGGTAAAAACTATTTAAACCATGCATCGCCATCAGTTTTAAAGATTTAGCTAAGTCTCTTTGATAAAACTTTTCTCCAACTTCTGGTGGTTTTCCATTTGGTAAGAAAACTCTCTCGAATTCCCAACATACTTTTTCGTGCTTTGCAAACTCTTTGCTGTCATTTTCTTGAGACGAAGATACTGGAAATCCACCTTCAGCGTACATAATAGCATCGCTTAAAAGTTCGGCTGTAGACAACGTATTATAGCCAAATTCTTGTACATATTCAAGTGCTTCTTGCCAACCTCCTACCGTACCTGCAACTGTAAGGGCTGATTTTGGTCCTCGGTAAGGTATTTTTTCATTTTTCTTGAATGTATGACTTGCTAAAGATCCGGCTTTACCACACCCCTCTATAACAACAGGGTTTCCAGTTGGAGGAATTATTAGCCAAAATCCATCACCTCCAATGCTGTTCATATGTGGATATACAACTGCTATTGTAGCTGCAGCAGCGACGGTGGCTTCTATTGCAGTCCCACCTTTTCTAAGAATTGACAATGCACTTTGGGTAGCCAGGTGATGAGGGGTTACGGCCATACCGTTAGAACATATAATTCTGTTTTCCATTGTGGTCGTGTTATTATTACCAGTCCTTTTAATGTTGCTTCCTGAAACAAGAAAAAAGCAAATTTAAACCAAATCTTGGAAGTAGATTTTACTATTAAAGATCATACAACCGACTGGGAGCAAAACTTTCTAAAGCAAATATTCGAAAATTCATTTGACCTAAAGCATACGTAGCGTAATTAATACTAAATACGCCCGCAAATATTTTCTTTTTCTTTATCAGGAAATAAAGAGTTTCTATTCAGAGATAAAATAACATTATAGCTTAATTTTTTTTTTTTTTCAAAAATTCTCTTAAAATTCGGTTTGTACTTTTTTACTGGAGACATAGTAGAATTTAGAATTTCCTTTTGGGTTTTGGTAACTTGTTAATACCTAATACAAAATTAATTTATTTGTGTAAATAATGTTAGCAAGACATATCAAAATGACATGTGTTTCATAACATATTTTTAACACACTCGTGACTAAAATCTAAACCGAGCCCATTATATTATAAATTTGAACGTCCCGATAGCTTCTAAGTTGGTCCGTCGTAAATAGCTGGAGGGTTGTTCCAAAAATTATGCTCTGGGGTTTCATAACGCCATAAAACGGTGTTATATAGTAATATGAGAGATAAAATGCTTTATATTATACTGGGATTATAATATATTTTTAATAACTCTCCGGGCTGGAAGCGAAACAAAGGACGAATAAAAAGGTTTCTGCTACAAAATGAGTGAACAAAGATAAGCAAACTCAGATTTCACTTGATGGTATACCATCTCCTTAGCTATAGCCATAGCTATAGCGACTAGCTACTAGCTATAGCTGCCATTATCCTCCTAATCCTAGTTGTAAATCAAATTACAACTAGGATTAGGAGGATAATGGCATTCATTATTATTTTAGTGTTAAGTGTGGCTTTTTAAGTGTGAAACTATTTTATCTGTGATATTTTTTTTATAAAAAAATAAAAAATAAACCAAATACTTATGTTCGTTAATTGAAATAAAGGCTTTTTTTGAACTCATATTTTTATTAGCACGTTAAAAACACCCATACATATTTTTTGTATTTTTTTAGAAATATGATTTTATTTTCCATTGTTAGACAAAGAATCATTTAGATAAAATTATTACTCTCATAAATAGTTTGTTTTACTCACAATTAGTTTTCATGCGTAAAAATGAATTAAAAAAAACTAAAAAAAACTATGAAAATTACCTTAATTCCTATAGAAATAGTATTAAGTATGTTAGCAATTGAGATAACAATAATTATGTGTTTGAGAAACTGCAAACGAAGTAGGTAACAGAGGTATGTTATACAATAATAAAATATATTATTTTCTAACTTAGTTTCTTAAAAAAATGTAAATCAATTTTAATCAACTTTTTTTTTTAGATTAAATACTAATACTTTTAAAATTCATTCGGATTTTTTGCAAATAAACATGAAATTATATTCCATTGGTTTGTCTATGCACTAGTCCCTATGACTAACTTTATACTTACCCGTCGCGATCGCGGGGCAAGCCCGTAAAATATGTTTTAGAGCCGTACCCAACCCCGAAGGACATATTGCCGTTCGTCGGACCGAGAGGATATTGAAAATGAAGTTTTTTGTATGCATTGAAGGTTTTATGGCGGGAAGTGACGACGGAATAACGACGGCGTGTGACGAAATGACTATTGAACGCTTATATGCCTTCATTTTGCCGTGTGCTTTTATATTTTTCTAATATACCAGTCGAATTAGGATTTGACAAAGAAAAAATTCCAAGTAGCAATTTTCCATCGTAATTCGTTAGAGGGGGTCACTGGCAGTCTACATTTCGGTTTTCGGGATCTTCATCCTATTTCGTCATCTGCCATCTTGAATTTGAGGGTGAATTTTTGTTTACTGAATAACTCGTTTATTTTCAATTTTACGCGAAAAGATTATTAAAGAAGGTGTTTTGCCGATCATAGTAGAATTAAGGATAAGAGATAAAGGAGGAATATGGCATCCCTTATTCACAAACCGAAAGACAAAAGCAAATATTGCCACTCTTGTTATTTCACTGTTGTCTTTTGTAAGAGGATGGATACTGACGCCAGACGGGCTGTCTAAATGGCTTCGAAACTGCTAAGTGAGCGAAATTTTTTTTAAAGAATTGTCTAAAGTTAAAACTGACTTTTATCGAAATTTAAAAAATCAAATGATTTACAAATATTCTCTTGTTTTATTGGATAGAAACTAAAATTTTGTTGTAACCTATTTTCAATATAACAACAACACAAGTAGTTTCCATTTTTATTGCAGTCAATTCTTATTATTTTAACTTATATATAACTTACATTGGCAAGGCTCGCAAACTTTGTATTGAAAGTGCCAAGAACTGAATTGACGTGAACCAAAGTTTGAAAGATATTACGGTTAAAACAATAGTTGGTAAATATCAGAGAACTAAAACGCTTTTACCTCAGATTATTTTTAAAAAATTCTTCAGTGCTTTAAAACTAAAGTTTTCGAGCAATTTGAGTTGCCAGTGATGACATAATTATGACCACGTAAGAAATCTCAACGTGGCTCAACGAGCTATGGAGACATAGACAAACTTATGGAGAGGTCTATAGTCGGTGTTACACTGCGAGATCAAATCAAGAATGACGAGATCCGTAAATGAAAGAAAGCTACCGACATAACCCGTCGGATTGGTTGTATGTGGAATTGGCAGTGGGCAGGACACAAAGTACGGAGAGCCTATAGCCGCTGGGACTGTAAAGTTCTTGAGTGGAGGACACGGACCAGCAAGCCCAGCGTAGGACGTCCACCAAATGCCAACATTCATATTACGTTGAATATACCGGTTCTCGTCCGATCACCGAAGTTAAGCAACGTCGGACGCGGTCAGTACTTGGATGGGTGACCGCCTGGGAACACCGCGTGATGTTGGCTTAAAAAAGGATGTCCACCAATAAAGTGGACAGACGACCTGATAAGGCCGCGTCTGTCTGTCTGTCTGTCCCTATGTATGCTTAGATCTTTAAAACTACGCAACGGATTTCAATGCGGTTTTCACTTATTGATAGAGTGGTTCTCGGGGAAAGTTTTAGTATATAATTTACAAAGTTACGCGGGCGAAGTCGCGGGCAGCAGCTAGTTATAAAATATAAAACACTTATTGAAAACCGCATTAAAATTATATCAGCGTACATACAGATAGGGACAGACAGATTTTATTTTATACCATGTAAAGATAAATGAATAAATAAATAGATAATAAGATAATATTATAATATATTAGGGAGCTGACTTACTTTGGATGCTACTTACATATATATTTATTGACAAAACTATGTTCTCTCATTTTGTACGTCCTTCTACGTGGCTTATGCTGCATTAATGATATTAATAATCGGAATAGACGCCCTCAGCGAATTTTATTTAATGTATTACAGATAAGCGGGCATCGCACTTATCACAACAAATAATACCGCAATTGTTCACTTTTAGCTTCATGTACTCGTACAATAGCTTCTCTTGAAATAAGCAATTTATTTATTAAAGTATTTATTAAAGTATTTATTTATTATATAATTATTTATCATTACATTACGTTTATGAATAAAGTTATTTTGTACTGAAATTTTATTATATTTAACTCAAAATTTACTTAAGGCTGTTTTCTATTTACTCAACCGGTCATCATATTTGCATAAATTTTATAGGTAATACAGAAAAGAAAAACGTATAGATACCTTTCATCCAGAAAAGGTATATATAAAAATTAAGAAAATTCATATAAAAATTATGAAAAAAGAAATCCTGACAAAAATTCAGAGCAATAAAGTTTGAATAAATATTTACCTAAGAAAGAGTCGCGGGCAAAAACTTGTATTAGTACAAACGACAACGATATTTTTAATACTTTAATGACAAGGTAAGTATTTACACATCTACTTGATTATATTGTCATTATGCCAATTTTATTGACTTCTTTCCTTATCTGGGATATATAAGGTGACACGACAACTGTTTTTCTTTTCATATTTTAATCTAAGGCCAACGTCTTTTCATGTCTCATAAAAATGTTTTTGTTATTTTATTTCAATTATAAGTTATTGTACAATCAAGTGTAAAATATGAATCTACTAAACCATTACAATACTATGTATGTACTGAAGAAATCATGAAATATAATAATACTAGCGACCCACGATGTGCAATTTTGATATTTATAAAAATCTTTTCTGTTGATCCTTCTTTCTATATGTGAAAACCCTATTAAAATCGGTCTATCCATTCTCGAGTTTTTGAAGTGTACACAAACCAACTTAACATTTTTATATTTAAAGATTTTCCTCATAATTAATACCTCGATACTCGTATGTCTTCGCAAATGTTCCAAAATGTTGTTAATTGTCACACGAACAAATAATATGTTCCAAAAATAGACACTTACTTATAGAAAATAAGTGTTGAATAACTATACTATCTATACTAATATTTAATTTGTTTATATTCACTTTGATAGTAAGTAGTAAGGAATAGCTAGTTTGCCACTAAATTTATCTACTAGGTTTCATAGTTTAACCTTTGCTCTAAAACTAGACAGAACTTCGTCCCAAGCCGCGGGACAAACAAAATTCGATTTATTTACACTGGCCGTCTCCGCAGGCAACCTCTTTATAACTCGCCCCTCTAGCTCTCTCTTATTACTTTGCTTTGGACAAAGAGCAAAAACATGTTTTCTAGTTTGACTTTCTTTTGTTTTGCAGTCTTGGGAAACTTCGTGGCTTCGTTTTGACAAGGCTATCAAGCTGGCTGGTTTGGATTTAAGTTTCTGACAGATTAGTAGCATGCTACTAAAGCAAATGTTTTAAGAGGATTGTGAGGTGCCGATACGCGGCGTAAGTAAGTATTTTCAAAAATGCTATCTGTTTCACATCGCTCTGCCTCCGACCCGTATCATGCGATAGAGAAAATTAAGAAATCTTGCATGGTTTTATTAAAGTTATACTTTTTAAGATAATTCCTTTAAAAATAACAGCAGGTGAAGGAAAATTTAAATAAACTAGATTTCTTAATGACCTGCCTCAGGCTTCCAAATTCCTGCTTTCTAGACTAGTAGAGTAGTAGTTTTAGCTGTGCGTTGAGTCAGGGCAAAATAAGTATAGATATTATAGAGTAATACCTAGTACTTAACAAGTACCTTAGTCACTAAGTGTAAGGTAACTGGTTAAGTACTATTTACTCTACGATGTAAGTAATATAGTATAGCATTATATAGTAATAATAATAATAATAATAGCCTTTTATTTCCATATCTCTAAAAAAAATTACAATTAAAGTTAGTGAAGTGTTAGTATTAGTTTTACAAATTCTGGAAAGGAAACTAGAAAAAGAGGCTCGTCGCTTCTGTAGCATTATATAGTATAGGCATAGACTAAAAATTGGTCTCGCTTCACTCGACAAGACAAAGCAGTCGTAATTGTCAAACGCGAAAAAAATTATACGCAAAATTTGGCGTACCGGAGCTAGTCACCACCCAGTCACACTGCAAGCTGTCTGTCATGTGTACATGCCGAATGTTTTATTAAATTTTGGGCATAATTCAAACTAAAATGCCGGGGTGCGTAGTGAAACTGTGTAAAAATAATACCACAAAAAATAAGAAGAACACTGGGATCACATACCATCAGTAAGTATCGTATAATTTCGAAATTTCAACATAAAATAATATGAACCCAAAACGCCATTCAGTGTTGCCGCGTATACAAGAATCAATTTCCCCATGTTTGAGATTTTTATAATGTGAATTTATTGTTTTTATTTTATTTTATTATATAACATATTTCATTTATCTAACCTAGTTATTGGGAATTATTTAGAATCGTGTGGGAAGATTTTAGGGTATTTAAAGGTTAAATTAGTTAGAAATGGATGTTAATTTTATAAAAATATAGTTTTTATGGAAAGGAAATGAGTACAATTAATTTAATAATATTTTAGAACATAACCTAAAATTGTTTACAATACAAATAAATATGTAGGTACATACCAGGTTTGTTGCAACTATCAGCATCAGCATCATTTAAAAACATTATTACAACACACATATTCAGTACAACACATAAATTTTCACTGTTTAAAACTGTTTTCATTTATTTAATTTTGTTGTATCTACTTTTTACATACGTGTTTACTTCAAGTTTAATCTTCAACCACAGAGCCAATGAGCCACAGAGTCATAAACATTACGGAACCTAACCTATTTGTTTTCATCCAGTACAAATGTCTTGTACCTACAACATGTATGTAAATATTGATGTACTATACAAACAATTTGAGGTCATGTTTTAAAATCTATATAAAATTAATTGTTAATGAATTTCCTCACCATAAAAACAATATTTTTATAAAACTAACATCTATTGTTAAATAATCTCACTTCCAAACACTTTATAAGCCTTCTATATTACTGGTATGTACATATTTCTTTGTATTGTAAACAATTTTAGGTTATGTTCTAAAATCTTATTAAATAGGCCAGTGAATATAGACATTTAACTTTGCACTATCCTACCGATTCAATTTTTTTTTTCTATATGGTTTAGGATCACTTACTGAATATAAAATCACAAAATGGTGACAGATTCCGGTGACAGCACAGGCGCCATCTTGAAAAAACGTTTCTGGCCGATATCTCGGAAACTGCACTTTAGGGCAAAAGTGATAGAGACCATTATTGTAGAGAATACTATTTCGCATCTTTTATTTGTTACGCATTTTTTTGTAAAACTCACCGCTTACGTTTTATGGCTCATTTAATTAACACATTTTTCTATCTCGGCCGATAACTCTTATAATATTGGATTAATCAATAAAATGCATCAATCCATTTTTAAAGATCAATCTATTCCCCACATCTTTTATTTAAAACTTTTTTTTTTAATGTCCATAGTTTTCGAGCTATAAGACGTTAAATGTTGGACTACCAGGTGCAAGGTTTGAATTTTCAAGGTATGCATAGAGTACAATGGTAAAAATTCAACAAATACATTTGAAAAAATATCCCGAATGTTGATGTACTTAACAATGAAAAGTTCATTTCCTTACCTGAGATAGTAACGAATTTTTTAAACTTTTTTATTATTTTATTATTTTTTATTATATTTAGTGCTTTCATTTAAAACTGGTGTGGTGAGTAATTATTATTGATTATGTTACGTTCAGATGTCATAATAAAATGGAAGAAACGGAAAGGGGACTATTTTTACAAATATTTTCAAAATTTATTGTCAGGAAAACAATAATACAAAAAGAAATTAAAAATTATATCAAAGTTTCGAGCGTTTTGGAGGCGGCGGAAATCCAATTGTATCCGATGGTTCCTCTTCTCGTCGGCATTTCTACATTCAACGTCCGATAGCTTGAAAACTATGGACATTAAAAAAAAAAGTTTCAAATAAAAGTTGTGGGGAATAGATTGATCTTTAAAAATGGATTGATGCATTTTATTGATTAATCCAATATTATAAGAGTTATCGGCCGAGATAGAAAAATGTGTTAATTAAATGAGCCATAAAACGTAAGCGGTGAGTTTTACAAAAAAATGCGTAAGAAATAAAAGATGCGAAATAGTATTCTCTACAATAATGGTCTCTATCACTTTTGCCCTAAAGTGCATAGTTTCCGAGATATCGGCCAGAAACGTTTTTTCAAGATGGCGCCTATGCTGTCACCGGAATCTGTCAGCATTTTGTGATTTTACACTCTGTAAGTGATCCTAAACCTTATAGAAAAAAAAAATTGGATCGGTAGGATAGTGCAAAGTTGACCAAAAAAAACGACTATATTCACTGTACTATAAATTAATTGTAGACTGATTTCCTTTCCATAAAAACTATATTTTTATGAAATTAACATCCATTTCTAACTAATTTAACCTTCCAATACCCTAAAATCTTCCCACACGATTCTAAAGCCAACCCTTATTAACCCTTATTTTTAATAATAACTTGTAAATATTACATGTAAATAAAAAAAAACTATTAAAAATGAGGCCTAATCATTGATATAATACATATTTTCCATTTTTCTATATATAAATGTATTTATACATTCCGTTTTAATTTATTGTTCATTTTTAAGTATTTTCTGAGCTATATTTATAACTTAATTAACTAATAGACCACAGCATAAAATATTTTTCCCATTAACTCGGGTAACAGTTAGCAGCTGGTAACACAATTCTTCACGCACACTAGTACACAATGTCAACTGACAATTGTTGCTTAAACACACTAGAATAAAAAACGGCCGCATTTACGGAGCTGTCGTTGTTGTATAGTCCTCTATCTAGTCGAGCGTAGCGAGCGAGACCAATACAAAATCATTGAGTATAGGTAAGTAATTATTGCAAAAGTCATTATAATATAGGCAATAGTGTAAAAGTGGTAAATTAAATATTTGTTATCTTTATATGTCACATGTTTTATTGTTTTTTATTGAGTTTTATTGTTGTAATCGTATATTTTATTTATTTAATATGGACTTGATTGGACGTTTTTGGAGTCCAAATTTGATCCCAAGGGTAGATTGGTTAATTCCACAAGCGCTTCGCTTAGCTAGCACATATGATGATGATGATAGCACGTATGATTTGCATACAATATAACACAGCCTTGTCTAAGTCTTGGAGTGATGCGAGTGATGCACTATCATATCACTAGGGTATACAACTCAAGTAGCTACATCAAATTACCATTATTAAGTATTTATTGAAAATTTTTGTAGTCTTTAAATTTGCTTCCATAGAGGGGAGCAATTAAAAAAATTTAAAAGAGAAATAGTATGCAAAATACGCACATAGCGACATCTATGATACATTACCAGTATTTCTTTACTTCTGATCTGATGGAGTGACAATTTTATTAATGGTGTTAACGGTATTAATGAATAGATGACACTTTATCAAGTACATTTTTATGGAGGTAATTGAAAGAAAATTTCTTTTTGAGCGAAACAGAATGATATAGGAGAAAACAGATAATACCGTAATAAGGGGCCTTAGACAAAGTGACATTACAAAAACGATAACGAAGTTCGAAAACAATAAAATGTATGGGATTGACATATGCCGTAGCTAAATCACGTGACACATCCCATACATTTTATTCTTTCGAATCGAATCGCTACGGAGCGAAATGCCACTTGTCTAAGGCCCAAGGTTTCCAAGTAGAGGAAATGATTTAGTGACCGACATTATAATCTCGTACTCTAGGAATAGTCGGTGGAGATTTTATCGTTGGAATAAGTCTGCAAAGAGAGCGCGTAGTGAAAAATCAATGATAAATTTTTGAATATAGAATGTGATTGTGGCCGCATCAATGACTCATCCTTATCGTTTGAAATAACGATGAATTTTATTTTGATTTAACTTTAGAAATTAAAGCATTCTTACTTAATGTTACTTATTGAATTGGTAACTAGTTAGTAGGTATGTAGATACATTAAGCAGTTAATTAACGATGTGTAGCTAAGTTTATTACCAAATTTTATTTAAATTACATTATTAAGTAATTAAATTTAGGATCAGTCGGAATAGAATACTTATTAACAAGATAAGTCAAAAATACAAAATATTATTCAAGTAAGCAATCATTAATCTTTGTTAGAAAATAATATATGTATAATCATTCAGATGAAATCCACGCGGACGAAGTCGCGGGCATTGGCTAGCCTAGTCAATAATAAATAATTATTCTTTTGACTCTGTGGTTCTCCGTTTTACTAATCCTGTCTGTGGCTGTGGGCTTGTGTTTAAAATCCTTTGCTTCTGTCAAATTGTGGTGCGAAAAATTTTGCTTGCACTATACGGCAAAATTAAAGAGTGGTCACATTGTTTTATGTTTTTATGTAAATAAGTCATTCTTTAACAAACAGAATCAAACAGCCGGGTGGTGAGCAGTTTATACAAGAGATCAACCAAAGCCAAAGACGTAAACGACTCGCGATCATGAGCATAGTGCGTGGTTAACTCGAAATTCTCGAAATAGATTTTGTATATTTTTACTCATAGTGACGTGTTATCATATCAGGGCAAACGAACTTCTCATAGTACCCTATTATATCTGTATTTTTAAAGACTAAATTTGTGTTGTGCCTAAAACATTGTAATGTTTAAATCCTTGTTTAATTCTTTGATAACACAGGCCAGCTGTCAAGAGGTGGGTAAGTTTTTAATTATATTATTGAAAAAGGTGCCTAATGAAATTTAGATGATCATAATTACTTATTAGGTTAATTAGGCTGTTGCTATGCGGTTATATTGCATTTGATTACATATTTTATACGGATGCCCTTGGGGCGTCCGCCCTTGAACTGAGTCATGCGGCATTCTGGCCTACATCAAATCACCTGACATCTGAAATAGATAGTAATTAAACGAAACACAATTAATCCTAACTGAAACCTGTCAAAATATTTGTTTTTGCTTATTATTAAATACTTAATAAATAAAATCTCAAAAGTAAATTTTATAATAGGAAGAAATATTTTTTTGAATAAAGAACACAGTAATAATATTTAAAAACTTACCAAATTATGTTCATTTTGTCTTCAGCCAGTTATTAATTTAAATACAGTCTGTGTTCAAAGAGGTTTGATTCGGTACAGGGCTCGAGCAAATGTGCATATTGGAAGAATACACAAGATAACAATTGCTTATCAGTGACATTTGTCCTTCCAATAGTCATCAATTCAGTTCAATTTGAGCCTTCATGACACTATGACTTACCGTCGGGTAATATATGTTTTTTAAAATGGATTTCTTAGATCTGTTAACTGTGCCTTTTGAGAAAATGTGTGTAAAGTGACTAATGACATAAGGTTGAAATTTCCTCCGCCAAAATTGACTTCATACTGTGTTTATATAAAATAGTTTATATTATTTTCATAAGACACATATTGCATGTACCCTTTGAATTAATTCAGTTTTTATCTCTATGTGAATGTTATACCTATAGACACATTAAGTTGAGATAAGAATTTTCTATAACTTTTTCAAATGTCCTATGACAACTTATGTAACATTGAAAATTGTTTATAAAGTAAAAAAAAATACAAACCATTCACGCACACTGTGGATGTCAGATAAGTTATCACGATTCAATGTCGTAGTAATTTTAATTACATCACACTCTGCCATAAGCATAACATTAGATTGGCATAGAAATCACCATGAGAAGCATCTGGGTTTGAAATTTATTATATTTGTTGCATTCACATTTTGTTTTATTAATGTCATTTAAAATGTCTCCACAATGTACTTTGTACTGAGGTCCTATTGGCTGTCTTGGAAATTTTTCTGTTGTTTACTATATAAATCTCTTCATTCCATCTTAATCTGATTTAAAGCATAAATCAATATTCAAAATTGTCATAATGAATGATTTCATATTTCTTAATTGACTTTAATCATTATGAATATTTAAGTATTATTAGTTTGAATATAATATTATAATATTTTAACATATTGTTATATAGTTTTTAAATTTAATTTACAGGGGGCCGGTTACTTGAAAAGGGCAGACACAGATCGTCTACATGAAATATTCTTAAAATTTGCCACAGTTGAGAAGGACGGTGAAAAGCACATCACTAGTGAAGATTTTGTCCGAAAGTTCCTAGGATTATTCGATGAAGGTCTGTATACCTTAATTTAAGCTCTATAGAATTTATTATTATTGATATTAAAAAATATATATTATATATATTCATAATTCAATGAGATGACCTTTATCATTATTATTTTTTAGTTAGCATCTTAAATTACAAAAAATTATACACTATTAGTACTAGTTCAATCATAGTAGCGTTTAATTGGTATAAAACTAAGAAATACATCAAGATGATCTTGCATGTTTGTATGTATTTTATACAGTATTTTAACATATTCAAAAGTTTTATTAAGTTCTTGTCTTATTTCAGATGATTTCAACAAGGAATCAGTCAAGCTTATTGCGGGGATCGTCGATACAGACAAAGATGGCCTCATTTCGTTCCCGGAGTTTCAGGCATTTGAGGGACTGCTGTGTGTCCCAGACGCCCTGTACAAAACTGCCTTCCAGCTTTTCGATACAAACGGAAATGGACTTGTCGCTTTTGGTATGTATTTTTTAAAGGTGTATCAATTGAAAATCTTGCTTGAATTTATTGAATTTTTTTTTTATTAGCCATATTCAACCCTCCTTTTAATTCATAACATCTGCTTATAAAAATAGGTCAATGGATTGGATTGGATGGATGTAATTATTTAAAAGAGTTTTTAAAATCATTTTTTTTTATGATTTTAACTTTAAAATGATTAATAAATGAAACTTTTAAAAATGATTTGTTTGGTTCACAATACAAACTTTTATCGCCTTTTCCACAAAAAGAAAACTGTATCTCTAAGGTTTCATTCTATTCTATTTCTATACCAAAATTTTTCAAAATTGGTTTCACAGTTTAAGCATGATTTGTATTAACGTTAATTTGATATAATAACATAGACCTATGATATTTGATTATTTGATATAATAAAATGATAGTGATATTTGATATTATGAGATATTTGATATAATAAAAACTTATGTATATTTTTTACTATAATTGAAATTTATGGTATATAATTATGGATGTTGTCCTTGCCAGTGCAGTCACGTAACTGATCTTAATGAACTAGCTATTGATTAAATCGAACAATAATAATTTAATATTGTGTTTGTTCATTATAACAACCAATCCATGTGTATGATTTATATGTACCTAATATTTAATATTACAGCCAACAAAGTAATTTTTAACAATCAACTAGCAAATGCTATTCAAATTAGACCTTGTTTGTAAAACTTAGTAACAATCAGCAATTGTTTAAAATATTTTATTTTTAACTATGTGCCTTGTACTTAGTTAATAAGGTTAAATAAAAAAGGTTTATTATTTTTTGCTTTTCAGTTTTATATGTATGTACACTGAAGTACATACATATAACAATTTAGTGTACATTTATGTTTGAAAGCCTCTATTTGTGATAAATTACAGAGGAGTTTGCGGAGGTCATGCGCAAAACGGTCCTCCACAAGAAGTTGCCGTTCAATATCGATAGTACATTCGTCCGCTTGTACTTCGGCAAGGACAAGAAGCGGCTAGTCACATACAACGAGTTCAGCCAGTTCCTCCACGACTTCCACGAGGAGTACGGAGTGGAGGCCTTCAAGAAGTGCGACAAGGACGGCACCGGATTCATCACCACCGCTGACTTCAGGGACATCATGTTGTCAGTCAAGAGCCATCTGCTTACCAAAGATTTGAAGACGAAAGTTCTAAACGTGAGTTTTTTTAATATTAGATATGGGTTTGCTCACGGCCAACAACCGGCTGTTCTCACCCCGAAAGATAGATGCCTATTGACTCGAACTCGAGATGCCTATTGGGTTACGAGCTCAGAAATACAGAGTTGCACAAATTCCTTTTTTTAACAACCAACTAACTATCAACTTTCTGGTATCCATAATACAAGCATTACTGTGTGGAATGTGTAAAGATATTTATATTTATATTAATATGTTTTCCAGACGTCAGGATTCCCTCAGGGCACCCGCAAGATAAGTTTCCCGTATTACATGGCGTTCAACTCCCTCCTGAACAACATGGAGCTGATAAAGCGCGTGTACCTGAACGCCACCAACGGCCACAGGAATCAGGAGGTGACCAAAGAGGAGTTCCTCCACTCCGCTCAGATGATGAGTCAAATCACGCCTCTCGAGGTCGACATACTCTTCACTCTTTGCGATATGATTCAACACACGAACGGGTGAGTCTAACTCCTGCGTTATTTCCTCCTAAATCACGCAACGAATTTGTTATCTGAAAAAATATTCTTAATAAATAATGCTTTAAAATTACAATACAAATTAAGTATTTCCAAATAATGCATTTTTGCAAATTATATATAAAAATCTTTCTCGTTCAACGCTCTTTTCATTATAGTGAAAACAGCATTATAATCCATTGCGTATTTTAAAAGATTTAAACGTGAAGTTAAAAATTACCTTAATAGATTAAGGGCCTCTTTCACCAACTACAAGTAAAGTAAGTAAAGTGTTGATTAGTTACTTTTAGAAATATTTTTATATTTTATTAAATTATGCACTCGTCCTTCGATAGGCGAACTTTTTTATTGTTTTCTTTTTAATGTTTGAGACTTTTACCGTACAAACAAATGTATATCAGCTCCATCATCCCCGGTGACCGGTGACTTTAAATGACGTTTAGCCTACTTGACAGATGGTGAAAGAGGCCCTTAGACTCACTGAAATAAGAAGACCATTTACCGTATTGCCTTTAATTTTTTTTATATATATCGTTTCAGACGAATCATATACAACGATTTAAATTCGATAACTCCCGAACAGTATTTCAAACATGTGACGCGCCGTGTCGCCGAAATCAAAGCGGTCTCTGTAAGTATATGTCTGTCTCTCTCTATCCCGCACAAACGCCCATATAGCCGTCTCGTTCTTACTCCCTAGAACGTTCTCGCAGGGATCGACGCCGCGCGAAGTTTGAAATGTACGTTTAGTTTGACACATTGTAAGATTATTGGAAACATCACTAACTTAATATAGCTTTTTATTTTTTTCTTTCATTCAATGCTAAAAAGGACGAGGTAAATATGTTAAATAACCATTGCGATAAAATAAAAGTAATGGATCGCATTTTGGTAAGTACCTGTTGGAGGTGAAAGTTTATGATGTTTCTATGTTTCCTTTCTCTTACAAAGAGGTTTTGGTCTCGCAATATTGGCCTTTTTTTATTATTGAAATAATTATATAAAAAAATTGCGCTATTTCAAGAAGTTTAAGAATCCATCTTGCATCCCACGCGAATATTTTTATTATTTTTACAAGTGTTTTACATGTTAAACTGTTAGCTTTTTTTGTTTCATAATGTTAAAAGATGGCTCTTAAATGTTGTTTCAATCTCGAGGCCAAAATCTCATTTTTTTTCTCTACATTCTAACAATTTTTTCACTGTTTAATTTTTATTTACTCTCGCAATGGAATCTTATATGTAGCTTTTATAATTTATCGTTAGATTTTTTTTTTACATGTCTTTAAAATCATCAATTCAACTACCCACATTTAGTGTAATATTTAGGTTATTTTTCATTGAGCTAGCTCATGTCACATCCAGTGTTCTACGAAATTATATTTTTAAAATAAATTGATATTCTAATCGTAAAAAACTATAAACTGAAAATCAGATAAACTTCACAATGTCTTATTGAACAGATATTTTTATTGAACATGCTTTTCTAAACGCTTAAAATTCAGAACTTTGAAATAAAAATAAAAATATTTACGATTAGGAAATCAACTTTTTAAAAATAACTTTGTGCTTGTACATAACAGGCTTGTATTCCGATTAAAAATAAACATTATAGGTTTTCTTAGAATATCAATTAAAAGTAAATAGATTCAATAATAAAATTTTAGATAATAGAGATTTCTCATCGTTTGTTTTTAATATTTTTTATGCAATACTTTCTAGCAGTCCGAATACTAGCCTCTTAAATGCATTAGATTAGTAGCTAATGGTTGTGAGAAATGTGATAAATATACTTCTCTCACATTTGTTGCAGAGTCCAGAAGAAAGAAGTATTCTTATACAAATATTGGAAAGCACTTACAGATTTACATTAGGTTCAATAGCTGGTGGTATGTATTATTTCCATATTTGGTAATTAGTTATTAATAACAAATAATATTTTTATGTTATTTTACCCATGGGCCACGATAGCCACCTTTTTTTAAGAGGACTGTATGCCTGCTTGCCGTCAAAATCAAATCAAAATCAAAATATTTATTTATCAATTGGGTTTCTACAAGAAACTCTTATGACCGTCATTATAAATTTAAATTTGCCAGGGTTTCGGAAAAATAGGCCAAGATGAACCTCGAAAGAAACTCAGGATACTATTCTTTTTGTCATCTTTAAAATATAAAATAACAATTGCATATTACACTTAAATTTAATTTTAAGGTCTTTTTAATTTAATTAGTGTACGTACTAGTAGAAGCTACTAATAAATTTTCCCTATCATTATAATTCCATTCTACTTTTTCTCAATTTAAACTCTAGTTCAAATATGTATTTAAAATTCAAATTTCTTAACAGGGTCACTATAGCCTGTTACTAACCAAACGTGTAGTCATTTTGAAATTGAGTTCTTTTTTTTTTTTAAATAAAACTCAGTGATCTGATGGTAATTTGTTGGTACAGCGGTGGGCGCGTCGGCCGTGTACCCAATAGATCTGGTGAAGACTCGTATGCAGAACCAACGCGCCGGCTCCTTCATCGGGGAGGTGGCCTATCGCAACTCGTTCGATTGCTTCAAGAAGGTGATAAGGCACGAGGGCTTCTTCGGCCTGTACAGGGGCTTAGTGCCTCAGCTCATAGGAGTGGCTCCCGAGAAAGCCATCAAGTTGACGGTGAGCTATTTTCAACTTTATTCTAACGTCTCACTAAGGTTCAAGTACTGCCGTAACTTCGTAGGCAGTACTTGAACCTTTTGGTCTATTTCATTCTCTGCTTATTATTCATATACAGGGCGTCCCACGACTATGCCACATGGAGGGAAAGTACCTTGAATATTGTAGATGTAACATTTTATGAAAGAAGACATTATTTTAATTTAAAAAATAAATTTAAACTGCATTCATAGATTTTTGAATAATTACATGGTTGAATCTAGAATCGAACCCGCTACACGAAAAAAAAAATAACGCTGTAGCTTTATCATACCGATCGAAAGGCTTCATCATAAGTATTATTTTTTGCTAAATAACATAGTTATTTAAACACCTTATCGTTAAAAGTGTTCATTGGTTTCAATTCCAGGTAAACGACTTTGTTCGCGACAAGTTCATGGATAAGAAAGGGAACATTTCAATGTATGCGGAAATTCTCGCGGGCGCATGCGTAAGTGTTACCTTTATTTTCATAGAAACTAATATTATGGAATAAAGATAGATGTCGCCACTTGAACTACCGTAAAAAAGGTGGTTATCGAGTACAAGTACAAAAATGGATTTTATGTCTTACAATCATTTATCTATGGATGTTCTGTTGTGACTCACAGGCTGGCGGGTCTCAAGTGGTGTTCACGAACCCATTAGAGATAGTGAAGATCCGTCTCCAAGTGGCCGGCGAGATCGCAAGTGGCACCAAAGTGCGCGCTTGGTCTGTGGTCAAAGACCTCGGCCTCTTCGGGTTGTACAAGGGCGCAAGGGCGTGTCTGCTGAGAGACGTGCCCTTCAGCGCCATCTACTTCCCGGCCTATGCTCATGTTAAGGTAACTATTGCTTTTCAGGTTCATAACAATTTTTTTTAAATATAACAAACAATAATAATAAACACGTATTTTATTAACTGAGAGAAAGCGATCGTGCGGTCACTACCTGTCTCTTTCTGAAGTAACCTGGAGGACCAATTAAATTTCTAGAAAGTGACAACTGTTGACCACACCATCGCCTCGTCTCGCTCACACTTTCTGCCCTTTAAAGATGGAGCATCTATGTGTTTGTGTTAAAGGCTAAATTCGCTGACGAGAACGGTTACAACCACCCGTTGACGCTGCTGGCTGCCGGCGCCATCGCTGGCATCCCGGCTGCTTCTCTCGTCACTCCAGCTGACGTCATCAAGACCAGGCTACAGGTACTCACCGCCTGCATTATTTTTTTTACCATATACAGCTGTATAGCATATTTGTATATAACAATGTTTGTATGTGTGTGAACCAATGTTTGTATTGTATGTATGTGTCTTGTGTCTTGTGAAAAGTTTACAAAGATAATAGTTTTATGTCTTCACTTTGCTATTATACTTACTGTCATTTAAATAAATATCAATTGGAATACAAATAAAAATTAATTGTCAAAAGTCTAATTTTTAAATGCAATTGTAGGTAGTCGCCCGAACCGGACAGACGACGTACAATGGTCTGCTCGATGCCACTAGAAAAATATATGCAGAGGAAGGTGCTAGAGCTTTTTGGAAAGGAGCCACGGGTATGTCACTGTAATTACTAAACTGAAACAGTTAGAAACTACCCTCAGTTTAATTTATAAACGATTACAATTGAATTTTCAGCTCGCGTGTTCCGCTCCTCGCCACAGTTTGGTGTTACACTAGTCACATATGAAATTCTGCAACGTCTTTTCTTCGTCGACTTTGGAGGATCGTGAGTGTCTTTACAAATTGTAACTTTAAGTAAATTAAGTTTTAAAAAAAGATATTTAAAAAAGACCATATTAAAAAGATATTTTTGAAGTGAAAATTTCTTTAGGCGAGCTTGAGCTGAGCAGTTTGTATGGAGAATTTGACAGAAGAGTAAAAACAGTAAATTCGTCATCGCCGAAATTGTCACAGCGGTTATGTATACAAAATAAACACAAGCAACACCAGAGGGTTCAAAAAGGAAAAATAGGAATCTTGTAGTTCGGGTTGAAAAACGAACCGATAGTGCGTTAAAACCTGCCGGTGCAGCGACATCTGTCGTCAAAAAACAAAATATGCGAAAGTGGAATCTTGTATAAATAGTGTAGTTCCCGTTGAGAAACGAACCGATAGTGCGTTAAAAACCTGCAGGTGCAGCGACATCTGTCGTCAAAAAATAAACTGCGAAAATGGAATCTTGTATAAAATTAGTGTAGTTCGCGTTGAGAAACGAACCGATAGTGCGTGCGCTGTCGGTGCAGCGACATCTGTCGTCGAAAGTATAAACCAATTATATGCGCCGCCGGTGCAGCGACATCTGTCCTCGAAAGTATAAAACAACTAAACATTGATTCGTGTTGCTTCCAGACGCCCCACCGGTTCAGAGATGACCGTCTCTACTGGCATGGAAGAGCAAATGAAGAAGCCTCATCACATCGGAGGGTACCAGGTGGCGCTGCCTGTCCTCACCGGACTGGAGACCAAGTTTGGCATCTCCCTCCCACGCTTCTCCTTTGCCAAGCCTCAGTAGACTGGCATCCGGTAACCACGCTGTCTTAATCTAGGTGAACTTGACTCTTTCGGTGGATTAGGACAAAAATTAGATTCTTATACCAAAAAAATAGCATTTCAACATTTGTGATTTCGAGCTAAATACATATTTTATCTAAATCTATTTATGTCTATGAGTCGAGTTTAATTATAATGGAAAATCTAAATTTTCGATTTTTGTCCTAAGCCGCCTAAAGGGAATCTGCATCGAATTGTGGATATTGTCCGCAATACACTAAAAGACGTTGTTAAGGTCGTGAAGACCGAAGACAGCCAATGATGACCAGTTTTAAAGAGTATAAAGTGACATACAATCATACATCGGATTCTATCAAATAGTGTTAGGAAAATCGTAGTCTATATAATGCTCAATATAAAAAAATCACAATTTTTTTTTTTGTAAATAATTTTTATGATTATTTTAGTGTAATCGATTGAAAAGAAATCACAACTAAAAAAATTAATATTTTTCAAATACTTATTTAATTTACTCGAATCAGTTAATATTAGTTATTGAACTCTTCATTAGGTAATATTGTGTCCTATTATATTCATATATTTTTATTGTATCGGGATAATAATTATATTTTATTGGATATTATGTAATTCAATAAACTAATCAATTTAAAGCGATTACTAAAAAATATCTTAAAAATTGTATTTTATAAATAAAATAAAATAAAAGGAAAAACGGTTGTCACTGGTTGTCTTCACTATAAGGGCGTGGTCACACAAACATTTTTAAAAGGCCTAATAGAAATAAAATAGTTTAACTTATTCCGACATAAGTCACTGCCGTACTCTTATATATTTTTATTTTTCTATAAATTTATCAATTTATTATTTTTTGGATAAAATCGATCGCGTTATTCACGCCAAGGTGTAACTTTAAAATATAACTTTTCCTAGATATTTATTACATTTTTTTTTTAAATATATTTTTGTTACTTATAACATTTATATGTTGGCATTTTTATGCATATATCGTTTGATATAATAATTTAAACATGCTTTTATACTTGTTTGACTGTTTCCATAAGATTGTATATTATGTGTTCACATTATTGATGCTTTTACATAGTTTTATGTAAATAAGTTATAAAATAATTAAAAATCGATTGAGTTATAGTATGGCCACGTCCTTACAATTGTTGTAACAATTTGATACAACCTCCAAAAGCATTTCGCGAAACGATCTTCTAAGACAAAAAAATATTTTTTAATACAATTTTTTTAAGACTACCCGCAAGTCTATTAGTTTTAAGCGAATCAGTGAATATCGACGAGTTTTGTTATATTTGTTTTAATTTTTTTTTTTTGTTATGTTTTTAATTGAATCTGTTCGAATGAATCATGTTCGTTGGTTTTTTGTACGAGAATTTTACAATTATTTTATTATTGTTTTTAATAGACGTAAAAACGTTATTATTTTATTGCGTCTATAAAGACATTTATAAATAAAAATAAAAAAATGCGCACAAAGCGCATTCATTGTATTAGTTGAGAATTAATTACGCAAAATTTTTTAGCTAGATACAAAAATTTTGGACAAACTGTTTGTTACCTGATTGTAAGAGAGATTTGTACAATAGATAGCCCAGAAAATTGAGATTATTTAGAATTAATAAAAGCATATTAAAATATCCGTCGCCTTCTAATATTTAATTTAAATAAAATCACTTAGAATTCAATAATATTTAATGTCTTGGGTGCGTCCATAGTTGGATTTTTTTTATTAATTAGAGTTTGAAAAAATAATTCATAAATAATAGACAATCGGACCGTAGTCAGAATAAATTTAAAGAAATATTTTTTTGTAAAGAAATTCTATAAATTCTATATTAATAATAATAGGTAAGTATATAATTTTAAATTAAAAAATAAACTAAATCTCAAACAAAATTTTGATTTGAATTTGATAAATAAATATAAATGACGTCAGATTTTAGTTAGACTTTTTTGTTCATCATTTTCGGAATACTTGTCCGATTATCTATTTTAAAAGAATTATAAAACCTTGAGTAAAATAGTTAGATAAATTAAAAATATAATTAAATTATATAAATATATATATAATGGTTGTCTCGAATCATACTTGTAATAAAAAAATATTTTTAAAATATATTAAATAAATATTTGAAAAACTTTAAATTGTAAAATTGTAGTTAAGATTCGTAAATTGTTCTTCTACACTACAAGTAGCGTGTAAATATCACTTTAGTCGTAGCAAAGCAAAGCTTAAATATTATAAAATTAAAGTTAATAAAATAACTTTATTAAAGTTCATAAAATAACTTTATTAAAGTTCATAAAATACTTAAGTTACTTTTCATATTCCAAACTTGACTTTGTTATTTATGCTTAAAGTTATGTAAATTACGTTACAAGTAATTACATGATGTAATTAAATTACATTTATAATATTTTATTTTTTGAATAAAATAGTGCAAAAACATGTCCATGAAAAAATAACTATTTAAAGTAGACCTTTTACTACATACTATGTGTAAGCAAATTTTTTTTTTAGCTTTTACAAACAGTAGGACAACAGTAAATATAATTGTAATAAGTATCGAATCTATTTATTTTTTACTAGCACCTGAAAATGTGCAGTTTATTTAAACCTAAGATAACTTCAACAAATAAACTAATTTTCAAGTAAAATGAGGAATATGCAATTTTTTTTTTATTATTTTACAAAAACAAAAACCTTATCTGATTTGACTTATTCAGTCATTTTTTGAATAATTAGAATATTTTAGAATATTTAGAACAACTGCTCTCGGAATTGGAAATTCATTTACTTTCCTCCGTACATAAAATTTCTTTGTATTTTTTTGCTCCATTAAGTGTACATACCTTAAAAAAATCCCTATGTTCTTGCATATTAACCTATGTTACGTTAGGAATTATTTTTTCAATATTATTGTGACTTGCTCATTTTTTTGCAATAATATTTAAGCAATTGACAAATCATTATTAATTTATAATTGTTTATTGCAATGTACCTATACGAAACTTAAATAAAATAATCATTTCATTTTTAAATGTTACTTACTTGTATGCTTAAAGTTTCCTAAATTAATATTTTAGGGCAAATTAATGTTTAAGTGTTAAATTATTGAAACTAAATTGAATATGCAAAAGAATATATCCGTGCCTACCCACTACTTCTATGGATGACCCAAAACAGAATGCACAATTTCAAAATTAATAATTGTTAGGGTGTGCACTGACTGATTTTTTAGAAAGTTTGCAAAAACTGAGCGATATTTTTCTAAAAAATTGTCTAAGTAGTACTCAAATTGAGAATTGTGAGGTTAAATTGAACAAAACTATACTACGTGCTAAATAAATCTGCAATATCTCGTTCAAAATAGCGGCGGTATACCATGTTAAGCCATGTTCGCCAAGTTTTTTTTGTTTTTTTTTTTTCAAACAATTTTTTTCATTTTCTCATAAACATAATTAAGTAGTCAAATAAAAAAAAATTGTATAACAATTGAAAGTTTACAAAATAAAACCAAAACATTACAGCAGAGTGTGTAATGTATTGTGTTCTGTGAGTAGACTGCATACTATGAACACTGACATCGCATGGCCCTTGATAAAAGTTGTCAAGTCTGACTGAATAGTGTATCTTTCTGCAGATTTATTTGGCACGCATTTAAGCATCAATCAACCGAAACAATATAGAACTTATCCACTACACGAGAAGGTACATAGTTCAGTAACTGTGCCGTGGATGCTATACTTTATACAGCTTCGCGATACGCATCGTCAAGCGTCTTGCCTTTTCAAGTATCTTTCAGTCGTGTCCTGTTTCGGTGTAAACTGACCCTTACAATTAAGCCTAATTTCAAACTGAGTACTTTATACTGTGAGTGGTTTCACCTGTCGTTAAGTTTAAGAAAAAATGTAATCTCGGTAATGCTCGGTTTTCGTCCAAACTCGGTCCCCGATATCGCGCCCGGGTGTGTTCACTTAGCGTTCTTTCTGACTTTTTTGCTTCGGTTCTGATAGTCTGGTTAAAACCTACTAAAACCGTTACTCAATATACTGAGTTATAGTAATTTGAAATTATTAAACGAGACAACTAAAATTTGTTCCAACATAGTCTTTGTGACTTCATCATATTTAAAGTCAATTAAGTCAGTGCAATCACTAACTGATAACTATTACGTAACAGTTACCAATTAAGGGAAAATGTTGTATGACAACAATGTAAATCGTTAGTCTTAATTTAAAAGTGATAGAAAACCGATGTGACTACTTATATTTTATTGATAATGTATATTTTTGTGTTAAAATAAAATTTATTAAAATATAAGAATGCTTTTTATTTTTATTTATCAGATCGATAAAGCCAAGCTAACCTCATCCACTGTTATTAATGAACTACTTTTGGTGGATTATTTATTACCGATAAAAACTCGCATACATATTTTGCTGAACAGTATTTTTTTTATATTGAGGTCGTCTGGACAAGCTGACAGACAACTTTATAGGTTGGTTTATAATAGTAGTATTTATATTATCATTATAAAAAAATTGACAATAAGATGGTATGCAATATTTACCAACCATTACACAAACCGTACTAATATTATAAATGCGAAAGTTTGTATGTATGTAAGGATGTTTGTAACTCTTTCACGCAAAAACTACTGAACCGATAACCATGAAATTTTACATACACGTTGTCTGGGACATCAGAAAGGACAAAGGGCACCTTTCATCCAGAACACGGACGAAGTCGCGGGCACCAGCTAGTATATTATATACATATATATCAGTATTATCATTTCTTTTTGAACAATACCTACTTGTATTTATTCATTCCTACGTTTTGGCCTGAAATTTTGGGTAAAGGAAAAAGAACTTCAACTAAGGTAACGTTTTTATTTAAGTTCCTGTCGTGATTTCAATCTTCACAATCAATTCATCAAAAGTTATACACAATAAAAATTATAGTATAAAACATTTTTACTGCATCAAAATCTCGCAAAATAATCATTTCATACTATTAGAAAAAAAAAATAGTTACAAACAAATTAAGGCAACTCAAAATACGTCAAATAAACGTAAATATAATTTAGCTGCATTACATTAATTGTAATTTGAAGGTTAGTTATACTAAAATTAAATTTATGACAAATAAAATATAATTATAAATTATATTATAAGCGCTAGTTTTTTTTTATTATTTTGGTTATTTTTTAATTATTTTGGTTGTCTGGATAGTTAATCCAGACAACCAAGGACAACATTAAAGTGATTTTACAATAACCTATTATAATAATTATAATGTACAAGTAATATTAGTAATAATAAGGCTTTTGTTTGTGACGAACCGTATAGATCTAAGTAAATCCTTTTATGTAATTCATATATTTGTGATGAGAATAATAATAAAAATCTATAGAAATATTTTTGGATGTTTATTTTCAACGTGCTTGTTGGCGAGCCTTAGAAAAGACATACACAAGCTGCGAGGATGATTATTATTATTTTAAAATTTCTTAATTCCAGAATGATTTCCACTTTCGTAGAGAACTATATCATTTATAAGAAATATTTCACTTCGTAAGAACTATTTTATAACATGACTATTTTATTATATTTAATAAAATATGAGGCGAGGCAATGGTGCATGTACTTGGATTAAAATTGTACTCATTTATAAATAAATAATAAATATTCACACATTCCACACAGCACCATCCAGTTCCAAAGTAAGCAACTTAATGCTTGTATTATGGATACCAGACGGTTGATATACTACATACATTACTTTTTTTTTGTAAATACATACATATTATAAATAGAAAACATCCATGACTCGGGTACAAAGGTAAATGTTAACACATAAACATTTGCCCCTAGCGGGATTCGAACCCGCGACCGCTTGGTTAACAGCTATGGTTACTAGCCACTAGACCAAACGTGTCGTCGAATTGAAACTCATTGAAACTTGTCTTCTGTGTATTTTCTGTCTATATTTCTTTCTTTCATATAATGAGGGGAATACGCATGAAATATGTTTGATATATTTTCGAAAAAAATAGTTTTGCAATAAATTGAAAGTTAGACATAATAATATACAAATACAGATTTTTTTTTTAAATTATAGCTTTCAGGAATATAATTTAAAAGAAATTGTTATGTTTTTATAAATATATATTAATAGTAAAAATTTTACCACAGAATAACATTGGCATTAAGAAATTGTAATTACATCCCTAATCCTAGGTTTACAAATGTAATATAAAATATATAATTTAAAAAAAAAAAAAGAATCTGTAGCAGATAATGCTATGGGGTGAAGTTCAAAATTATTTTTGTGATGATACTTTGAGTATTAGTTTGGCCGAAATCGCTGTACCACTCGTAGGAATGCAAGGTGATATGAGGCGGGAGTAAGAAGCACGAATTCACATGGGAGCGATAATGACGGACAGATCTTACGATATCGATTTTATTTATTTATTACATATTTGTGAATTTCACTTTTCAAGGTAGCTTTTTAATAACATTTGAATATATTTTTTAATCAAGTTAAAATCACAGCTATCGCACGACCAATCTCTGGATATTTTATATCTCGTGCGTCTCACATAGGCAAGCACATTCCTAAGGCAGCGGTACTAATCAAACTATATACCACCATTCTTAATTGAGATTTTTACAATTTCATTAAAAATGCGCTTAAAAGTAATAGGATTTTTTTTTTTTATGTTAACTTTGACCGACCGACACAAGCAACTCCGAACATTGTAGGATAAGGATAAATGGACTGGGAAGGGATAGGAGTGCATAAACAGTAAGTAAAGAAAACGAAAGAAACTAACGTAACGCGGTAACTGAACAATTGAGTATTATCATAGATAAATAAGTACTTTTCTTATTTTATTTGTGATGGGTTTGCTCTTGGCCAGCATCTAGCGAAGACGCGGCCATTACTTACTGTAAGCCATTTATTTATCTGGCCATGGTATTATTAAAAATTAACACTCTTTGAGCATTTCCACTAATAATTTAAAAAATAAACATGTAAGTATAAATTTTCTGTTTGAGCAATGTAATGCGTTTATTGCATGAAAATGTTAACCACTCGTGACATATTTATTTAATATAAGAACACTAAAGGGCCGACGCTGACTGACGGTATGTCACTGTTGCAATAATGTTAAAAATAATATGTTTAGAAAAAAACCTTCTGTTGTGCCTTGCCATACTATTAGTCAGTGTCGGCCCCTTGTAAGCAAAAATAAGTTTTAAGCAGTTTAATTATTTTACTGGTTCACGGTCAACATTTTCAAATCGCATAATTATTTTTCCTACAATACAATTAAATAACTAAGCCAAAAGATATTATTTGAAAAATACATAGAGAAGCTTTGATTGAACTAGTAAATTATTTGTAATTAATTTAGTGTACAATTTTTTTTTAATACTAACTAAAAGCTAGTTAAGATAATATGTAATACTTTTAAGGGACTTGTAGGAGACAAAAAATATGCACAAAAACTTAGTTTTCAAAAAACTAAACAGCGAGATGAAATCTTCATAAAGTTGGGATTCGTCCGTGTATCTTAGTCCTATTTTTCAAATTGGAACTAAGCATATACATTCACAAAATTTCATTGAAAATATACTTTGTTATTGAAATTATTGGATATATATTTTGGTTGACATTATATTTATATTTTTTATCTTTTATAATAAATGTGAATGGCTGTGTCCTGTGCTATATTATTAGAATCCCCTGTTACGAATTAGTGAGAGACTTAAGAGATATAACGAACATTATTGACTCATAAAAGGCCCCTAAAAGATGTATTCCAATTTTATTGTAAATCATTAATATCATAAGATAAATTAATAAGTAATTATTTTGTGATGTAAATGTGATGCAAGGGCAAACAATAATGCTCATTTTCATATATGACTTTATGTTTGAATGTATTCTTTTCAAGTTTAGTGAGGCGTTTTAACAAATCTAAACCATGACAAAGGTTTAAGATAAATAATTTAATTATAATTGATGTCCAAGATCGTTTGCAAGGAAATGGCTCTTGTGAATGCCCCTTTTGAAAGGTATATAATATATTGTCTAAGTTAAAAAAACTAAATTAAAACAGTCCCAAGGCCGTCGCTAGATCTCACCAAAGTTGGTGTGCATGGTTTCTTTGGCATGTTTCTGCGCCTCCACTTGCCCGGTCAGCAGTTGTTGGCAAACCATACACTTTAGGGTGAACTTGTTCAAGTCTGTGAACTGTCGAGAGGATTTGGCTTCTTTGGCCAATTGCTCGGCTTCCTTGTAAATGTCCATATCCTCCGCTGGAAACATTGTTTGGACACCGCCCTGCCAAATCAATAAACATTTCTGGTCTTACTACAAAATCATTTAACACATTTTAAACAAGTGTTTAAATAAAATTATACTACAAAAGAATGTCTAGGCATTGTTGAGGGTTAGACAATGCTTGAGCATTTTATTTAAATTTAAACACAGCCAGATGCTAGTTTAACGAGTGTCTATCTAGTTAGCGGCTTCTCTTTCTTGGACGTGTTCTGTCGTTTAATCGTTTTGTGTAATATTCTTCCTGACTTCAGTTGTCGCCGCGCACGTTTTTTATCCATGTTAATAATGATAATTTACAAATACGATTCGATAATTCGTTTTGTGGTAGGGACATTTTAAACGCTCCCTAAACAATGCTTAAATAGTTATACATTGTCTCACTAATCTTTTGTAGTAAGACAGTTCAACTTTAACAACTATAATGAAAGATAATTAGTTAATGATAGTTAATTTATGATAACGATAGATAGATGATAATGATTAATGATACATAATAATTAATTAATCAATTAATAATTAAACTTTAATTAACAAATACTTACATCAGATTGCTCCAAATATAAAGGATCGTAATGGACACCATCAAATAATAGGAAAACTCTTTGTCCGTAATTTTTGTCTTCCCCAAATCTGTTTATGATGGCATTCAGTGTGTCCACTACTGCCATTTCCATACCATAGTAGTGAGAAAGTATTGCCACCTGAAAAAATTAATGTGAAATGTGAAAGTTACATGAAATTTGATATTTTATATAGAAATATATAAATATAAATCACCAATGTACCCAATAGTATTTTTCTTTATGTGTTGCCTTGTTCTATAATACATTAAAAATTGACCTTAGGAAGGACTTACTCTAAACATAAGAAAGAATTTTTATTAACAATATTATTATTGATCATTGATTGTTTGGCAAAAGTTGAAAGTTAATTAACCTCAATAGCGCCTCCCCATGAACTCGGCTGCTGTATCCAATCACAGTACTCAGCATTGGGTTTGCCCAGAACGCCTTCATTGTAAGTGTCCAGATCACTTGCTACCTCCATAGCGATTATCTGTCTCATTAGCTCGTGTACTGTTGTGTCTATTTTACCATTTAATACAAAACCTGGAACATGAATTTGTGGTATTTTTTTTCAAAATCAAATATTATTCTATATTATACAGTGACAAACTGTATGTATACTATAACAACAGATTTGCATTGTGAATAATCAGTTATATAATTTAGTGGAAGCACATTGCATTCTAGTCGTTTGAGCAGCCTATTTGGTGGTAGTAACAACCCCTTTACAGAATACCACTAGACTAACTAATGGACAGTAATCTCTCATTCCATTTCAATAAGACACTTTAGTTAATTTTTTTTTAGCCATTTATCAACAACTATTCTAAACAGAACACAATAAGAAAAAACTCAGTGGTTATTAGGATGCATGTCATCCAACCTAAAAATCATAAGACCTATGAATAGGTCTGTGGGAGTTAAAAGCATTACTTGCACATTTTTCATATCTTGAATCATGTAAAAATGAGGTACAGAAATAGATATAGAGAGATTTATTATTAACCTTTCACATAATAGATCAGAACAAATCAGAACAGATTAAACAGAAAAGGTAATCGCTCAGCATGATGTTGTGGTTTAGAGCCACTACACTGACATTACTGAGTAGTGGCAGAGCAAACAGCCTTACAGTCATTTGCAGCCCATCTGGTGGCAGTAACCATCCCCTTACAGAAGATAACATTGAAATAACAGCAGTGTTGTCTTATTTTAGTGAGTGAGCAAAGGATACCAGAGCCTATCCTTATCCTTATGGAAGAATAGAGGTAAGGAGGACCAATTTATATATGTTGTCATTACATCATAGAATTGGGCATATCATGATATTCCTGGGCAGATCATATTTCTGTTAAAACTGAGAGGGTCGCCTCACTCTGCTCCGATTCGCTCGGCTCCCCAAATTTATTTCCGTGTAAACCTAACGTAAGCCACTCAACATCAAGTGGACCGTCAGCTTGTCTGTCAACCTCATTAAAAAATGTATGAGTTAAGAAGCAAGTTACTAAAAAATTCATTAAGGGGCAACTAGTATCCATTAAATATATTATGAGAAAATCTTACCTATGCTAGTAAAAAGGCAGGAGTTGTCTGAAGGGACAACTTTTTTCATAAGTATACCAGGTCTGCAGGAACCAATAGTCTCGTGTGATAAACCGTTCTCTATGGGTTTAGCGGGAGATTTTATTGAGCTAGATTGTACAGGTTTTTCTTCAACGATCAAAGATTCACCAGACTTCAAACCGATTTCACTAAGTTTCTTCTCGTCATTACTAATATCTAAAGATTTCGGCGGAAAGCCACACAAGACACAAATCCTTTCTGCATTAACATCCGATATGCTAGACAAAAACATCTTCAGATCACCCACAGTACTATCAGAGGTCAAATCTTTTAATATTTGTTGACCATTCTTACTTTTAACTTTCAACGCTAACGTCGTCATTTTGATATTTAAAACAATTGTTATGCAGAACTTTAACTAGAGGATGTGGAAGGTTCGTTTTTTCGAAGTGTTTTTACTTAGAAAAGATGCCAATTGAATATTCTACAAAAGAAAGAAATAAATTGACTTTTGTTTGGTTGATTGTTGAATCAGTCAGTGACTGAGTGACTGACGTGATAGTCACTGCAGTGTGACCATCTCGAAATTGAAAATCCTGCCCAATTTGGGCTGGAAAACTGCCAAATGCTTATTTAGTAATATTTAGTAATAGTAATATTTCTACTAATAAAATTAAAATTATTCACAAAGTATTATTTTTATTAATTACACGCTTTGATGATTTCTACTAAAATAAATGTAAAAAAAAAAAATTCAAAATTAATATTAGCATTCTTTATTTTTACTATCTTTGTATAGATAACTTTTTTGTTGTTACTAAATTTATCTCAGAAAATATTCTCTCGCAAGAACCGTTCGATAAGGGCAAACATAGGAGACTTTTTGTGACATTCATAATGTAAGTACAAATATTTTCTCGTTCCATCAATTTTTCTTGATTTACCAATAGCACCCCAAATCTTTCAGAATTTTGTAACGTTGACAAAGCATTTTTTTTTTCCTTCTGTGACGACATTTTAAAAAAATCCTTTCCTAAAAGAGAAAACTATTCTCATAAGTGAAATCCTAACAAATACTGCCAAACTTTACTAAATGTCAATAGTAGCTGCCAGATGTTAAATTATGGGCGTAATCTTGCCAAAATGGCGGGATCCTGCCATATATGGTCACCCTGCGTGACTACAGTTATTATTATTATCTTAGTCCACTCAGTCTCACTCAGTCACAGAGCACAGAGATCATGATCGTGAATTGGTTTCTTTCATGACAGTGACATCCCTGATAAAGCAATTTTTTGACATTGCTCGATGTTGCCGTTATAAATAAATAGGGTCTCCGTTAATATAAGCGATACCTATTTACTAATTTAATCTGTGCCTATCTATATACAGAGGGACAGACGGCGGGAGGAGTATTTATAGGAGTATGTATGTATAGTTTTTAAATACCTACATATTTAAAAAAAGTATTAAATAATTTAAAAAATATGTACACAAATAGTTAAATTATTTATTAAATAGGCTACGCACCTAATATTCATTATGTCCAATTTTGCTTGATCTGCCTTATGATTTTTTTAAATCATACATCTATCTAAGCTTATTTTTATACCGTTAGGAATATCTTTATTCATTGTTTCCACAAACTTTTTTGCAAATAAATAAAACATAAATCTTCACTTTTAACATTAGATATGGCTAGGAACCCACCTCCTTTTGTTTTTACATTTATACTTATAAGAATATCACAATTACTTACTGCTTCTTTTCTTTGACTTTACCTAGGACTTTTCTTATACTAAATAGTATACAATAAGCAACTACAGAAAAAACATTCATAACAATTCCAACTAAGACTATTGTACCTAATACAATAATAGCTAGAACATCCAGTCCCATATATTCCACAAAATTAAGGTCTCTTGCTGGCAAATAAAGGTTATCCTTAAAGCCCCATCGGATGACACGTTCAATCCAGTATACTGCTGCATCTAAAGGCTGTATTGGTCTGTCTTTCCACAGTTTACCCATTTCTCGAGCATTGAGACGCATTCGGGCACCTAAAACCTCATCTAATGCTTCTGAAAATGTCGTCTCCGTTAAATCAGTGTAAGATATAACTTTTCCAATGCCGGCCCTTTCAGCTGCAGCAGCGTTCAGAGGTTGATCTCCAAAGAAAGGCATCAGTAACATTGGTTTCCCTGCAGATATTGCTTCAATTGTTCCTGACATACCTCCGTGAGCTATGACAGC
Source organism: Synanthedon tipuliformis (assembly GCA_947623395.1). Classification (NCBI taxonomy): domain Eukaryota; kingdom Metazoa; phylum Arthropoda; class Insecta; order Lepidoptera; family Sesiidae; genus Synanthedon; species Synanthedon tipuliformis. The sequence goes on along the minus strand of OX392415.1, from coordinate 10,026,570 downwards.
CACAACATTCTTGTGTTTTAGTAAGTCGTATTGAGGTACCCACTTTACTTTTAATATATTCCCTGTTATAGTGCCCTCATCGTCACTGTCTTCGTATTTCCATATCACCCTTTGTTTCAATTTAGACAGGACCTTAACAATGATGTCCTCTTTGTATTTGGGCAGAGTCGAAGTTTTTATAAGTGATCCAAAACTAAAAAGTATAACACCGTTCTCTGATTCACTTAGAAAGTCCTCTATGAAAGAAGGTATTACTTGCTTTTTTGGATTTAAATGCATTCCACCCACTTCTACTAATCCTGGTACGGATGGTCTGACGCCATAAAAACTGTGGTAAGTGTTTACTAACATTAGCGAATAATTTTTAGCGAGATCGTTCAAATCAGGGATCGTTGTGTTGAAGTGCTTTTCAATTATTGCTTGCTCTTTCACTTGAATCGAAGACCGGAACCACAATTTAAGGTAATAATAAGTTAACGTGTTTTCCACCCTTTCTAGGAGTGTCATGCGACCAGCAAATGAAGCACACGACGCAGGAACATAAAAGGGATTATCACTAACGCCGATACGTTCCGCCGACCAGGGTAGCATTCCACTAGACAGCAACGATATGATAGGCAGCTCTTTTCCATACACATGTGCTAAACCAAGCATACAATCACTGCTGAAATTCTCCACAATTATTATGTCATATTCTTTTTCCAATGTTTCCATCAAAGGTTGAAAATCCATTAGCTTCTCGCACACATTAAGAGCAATATCAGCTAACGGTTGAAAGCTAGAAGCGTGCATTATCGAGTCACCAAATCCTATGAATTTACTAATCCCAATCGAACCTTCAAAGTCATTCAAATCGATAGTTTCGAGTCCAAGAGGTGCAAGACCTTCAAGGCTGACGTCGATGTAGTTGGCTGGTGGATTTTTCGCCGGAAAAAATGATACCACAGTGACATGGTGGCCCGTTTCAGCTAACTTTCGGAGCAATGGTTCGAATACTGTGTGATGGCTTTTTCCCGTATGGGGGAAAAGACCGAGAATCCGTGCACAGTGAACATTTCGCACCAGAGTCACTAATAACAGAAATATATAAGCGTATTTCGTTCGCATTACACCTTTGTACTTTAAGAGCTAATAAAGCAAAGCAATGCGCTCGTGTGACTGTTCGGGGATCAACTATTTTCAGCACTTCAGTTCCGCTCATATGTGAGTTACGTATCGTTAAACGTGACACCGATAATAGGGTCAAGAGTAATCTATTAATAAAAGATAAATTGCTTCTATGATAACACTCATTGTTTGCATCGTAGGACTTACTCCGAGTACTTTAAGGGAGCATGTTCATTGCACATTTGAGTCAGTTGATTCAAAAATGTTACCTACTGTCTTATTTAATAGTTAAATTATGTTATATTGCAAGCGTTATTGCAATATATTGACAGAGCACACTGCGTTTTGCGGTTATAAACTGAGTCATCGTAGCACAAAATCACGCGTGCTGCATGTATGTTTTGTAGCGGGAATAATGAATGCCAGAGCTGTTCTACAGCCACATCAATACATTAATATTAAAAATCGTAAACGAGATGTGTCTGTACATTCCACTTACGTAGGTAATACCTATTAAAATATTTTCCATTTATGAGAGCTTGAAAAATATTATTTTGTCTTGGATTTTCTACGAAATGAAATAGTACCTATATAGTATGAAATAAAGTACATGAACTTACTTCTTTCGAATTAAAATAGGGAAATATTATTCAGTAGCACGTGAAGGTCATGAAAGGTGAAATGAAACAATGGGTACATTTCAACTCATTTTAATAAAAATAAGGTAACATACTCTACGTTAACTATTTCCCAATCTAGTTACAAAACACTAATCTTACTTTTTATAAGTACTTCTAAATAATATTAATTTTATTTGGCACTAAATATATTGATTACTTAAATGGGATAAAATTTCATAGCATACTTAAATAACTATATAATAATAAAGGTTGTTCATTACTATGTTTTTTTTTTAAATTTAAAGTTCATGTTGCCATTTCTAAATTGTTTCGATTTAATCCCATGAATAAAATAATTCATTTTTATCTTCTTCTTCCTTTTTCTTTATTCTGAGTATATAAGTAAATGAAGAAAAGTTTTTTTTTTAAATTTTCAAGCATTATTAATGTATTTATAATAATTATACAGGTAGCATATAAACTAAATTCTGACGATTTGAAAAACTGACCATCTGAAAGTCTTGACCTTTTGAAAATCTGACCTTTTAAAAGTGACGGAAAACTAATAAATAAATTTGTTAATTGTTGTTAAGTAAAAACTGGAAATCGGTTGGAAGAATTCTGCATTTTTTTTAAAATATTAATTAGAGTCCGAGGAAGGTTCTCACGAAGAGGAAAGTTGGATTACCGTCCACGCGAAGCCGGAGGTGGGTCGCTAGTATTGTATAAAATTATCATACCTACAAAAAGCATTGATAAACTTTAATAGGAAGTGCTTAATGTTTTGAAAAAAAAATTATACAATTATAATTATTATCGCTAATGATAACATCATGTGAACACATGTGAACTTAGATTACATTGTATATAAGTACCACATACTTACTACTTATCTCTTGCAAATGCGTATAATTATTATGATAAATTATAAACCTCATTGACGTTATTTAACATAATTACCTTCATCTGATTATTAGGGATTAGGTTGTTCATAAAATCAAGTTGCAGCCAGTTATAGCACTCGTGCGGTTTTACCACTAAAGTAGGTACAATAAAATTACGTATTCTTTTATTAAAAACTAGTTGCGTCTGCGACTTCAAAAATGTACTGACTAAAAAATTACAAAATATGAAAAATGTTAAAATTAGAAACTATATAGGTTCATTAAATGCACTAAAATATCCATAGAATTTTTTTATCGGAGTTTCAATGCCCGAATACGTAAAAACTATTAGTGTTATCAATAAACTTTATATAACCGTTTTTGTAGAGAATTTTCCATTCTTTCTTTTTTGTAAGTATACCTCATAGCGGTAAGATCGACAGGAACGAAGGTATAGGCAAAAAACCGAAAGAAAGTTAATATTTTTCACCGTTTTTTGGCTGTCAAAAGTTATGCCCACCCCAGGACTCGTTGGGACTCTTCAGAGGTTATTTGGGGAGCTAACAGGTACGTTCAAATTTGCAGCTTGGTTGAAGTTTTTCCGAAGTGAAATGCTAAAGTTACTGTATTATTTATAATAGATGCTGCTTCATAGTATTGTTATAAATATGCTAGGATTTTTTTTTAAATTCTAAGTCAACTTGTTATTATATAAAAAAATGTTTATTATTATACTACATATGTTTATTATATTATTATATTATAGATATAAATACACATTCATGCAAAGTAGGCTGTATAAACTCCAAAGTGACTTGACTCTTGGTCTGTTATTTTTTCAAAAATATTTTTTTATAAATATTATCGTCAATACTCTACGGATATTTACTATGTTAACTATTTTGACTCTCAACCAATTGCGTTGAAAAAATAATTTACTTAGGTAAACATTTTTAAGATCAAGATTTTTTCAAAATTTATATTTTCATTCGAAAAAGGAGTTCAGGTTACTGCTGATGTTAGCCTTCATAAATGATACAATATAATAAGTTTATTCTTGTATATTCTACGAACGACCTCTATACATATATACGTACGTATATTAAACACATAGTTATTGTGATATGAACTTAAAGACCTAACATTAAACCTACAATTTTTACAATAACATTTAGTTAATATTGTCACATTAGCTTATTATTTAATAAATTGTGCTTGTGTAATCATGTTAATAAAAATACGTAGGTATTTAATAAAAAAATGGCACAAATTATTAACTAGATTAAGAAATAATTAATATAATAATTAATAAAATTAACATAAAATTGAATGACAAAATTATTAAAAAAATGAAATATTTTGAAAGTGATATTTAATGGCAGTGTCTTTGGAAATTATATTATATTACTATTTAAATAAAATAATTATTCTGTTTTCTATGAAACCTTCAACGTCTCTGGAACTTGTTTCATTAAAATGATTATGAATACGAACCAAGTGATATGATAGTTTTATCTTTGGTATCATAGCATTTTTCATAACTTGAGTATTTTATTTTATGGTAACATCTTACTTACACATAATTACAATGTAGTAATGTCCTATAAGTAACTATATATTTACAATTTTTATTTCAGTCGTAAATAATTAAAACACACGATTATTTTTATACTTAGATTACTAAGAGTTTTGAGTTTTTTTTTTAAATTATTTTTTTTTGGTTATGAATCTATTAAAACTAGTTAAGTGTTACGATCTACATACAGAAAATAATTAGTATTTTCCTCTTTAATATCAAAGCAAATAATTATTGGAAATGTGCCCTGTGTATAGATGTAGAGTAGATGTTAGGTGGGTAATAACACTATCTACAATACGCACACTTTATTATTAATGGCAACATTAAAGTAAGTACTTTAAATAAACATGTGTAGCAGGTCTGCATTTTAAAGATATAATATTCTTTTTATTTAAAAGCTGTGAATGTATTCTAGTCGATTTTTTAAATTATAACCCTTAAAATTAAATTCTTCAATGATAGAATATATATTATGTAAATTTTACAAGTATATAAATTGTTTAATTTGAAGGGTAGATTAAAAATGATTGCTGTTGCATTTCTTATGAAAATTAAAAACCTTGAATAACCTTACATAGGTAAGTACACATTATGAGAAATGTCTTTCCACACTGGGCGAACGACCACGTAAAAATTATATCTAAGGGCCCGATCACACGAAGTTTACACTTAGACCTTAGATGGGCCCTTAGACTGGTATAATGAAATATTAGAAAAAGATTAATTAATTAATTAAAATTAGAAAAAGAAGACGTCTTAGAGTGTGTGTTCGCAGTTACTTCGGTTAACAAGTTAGCAATCACAAAGAAAGTGACTAACAACTTATAAACGCGTATGAAGAGATATAGAATAGAAAAAAGTAGGTATATATGGAGATCTTTACTTGGTCTTCACCGATACAAAATCCCTGGTTTCAGTAAACCGCAATCACTTTTGGGCCACGAAACCCGCTAGAAGCGAATTCGCTTGGCGCTGCAGTCGTCAGCGTCGAACATAAAGAAACAAATAAAATGGTTGTAGTTCATACAAATTGTGTCGAAATTTTTGACGTTTGACGCTGACGTTTGTAGCGTTAAGCAAATTGGCTTCAAGCATTGATTTCGTGGCCTAGGCATTAGGCTTTTTAATTTTTAATGTATGCAACACTGGCATTCTAAAACTCGCAATGAAGAGAGCACTATTTACCGATTAAAATCGTTTGTGTGCTCGATGGGTGTGAGGGCGTCTTTCTCGCGGATGTAGCAGTGGTCGTCACGTGGTCGTCTGGCGGCGGACATAGCGCGCCAGGAGATCCTCATCCTTCCTGCCGGTGACGGAGGGCAGTATCCTCTCGTCCTCCTCTTCGTCGTCCTCCTCACCTTCAGAACTCTCTCCGCTCCACACCTCCGGCTTCACCGCCTGATAGGACGCTGAGAACCCTTTGAATACTATCGAGTCGTCGGTACGGAACCGTAGCAGGAGGGCTTCGCCGTTTGAAACTATTTCTGGTGGCATCTATAAAATAACAATCTCATAAAATAAATAGTATACATACATTGTTTTAATACGTTTAATGTTTTAACATGTCAACACAACTTCGTTACAATCTTCATTGAACTTATAGTAACGATATAATTGCGTAAGTGCTAACTTTCGCAATGACAAAATTTACAATTTGAATGTATATGAAATTTGCGCAATAATTTTTCCACATAGTACCTATACTTGTGCAAGTATCGTAACGTGTGTGGTATACGTAAGTATCGTACTATTAGTTTTCGTTATAAAATTTTAAATATGTCTTACGATGAAGTCTACGGGAAAGGAGTCTTCGGCAAGTCTTCAATAATTTGAATAATTCATCCTTCATAACTCTTAAACGAATTAACTGATTTTCATGAAACTTGGTAGATAAACATTTAGACGTACGGGACACAGGCGCCAGCTAGTTATAAATAAAATGACTTACCATGGCCCCACAAAATGCTCCATAACCTCCCCCACTGCCGTCCAATCCGTCGTAGACGCGCACGTAGTCGTAATTGCATTTGGTCTCTGGCTCCAGCTCGAAGGTGAGGAAGGTGAGGCGCACAAAGTGTCCTCGCGGCGCGACTATACTCCAGTCGCAATCGGCGCGCGACTCGTACGAGTCGTCTCCGTAACGCGCGTGCGAGTACACATGCTTCACCGCTTCCGACGCCGCCAGATAACCGCCACAGGCTGAGGAAACAAAAGTCATAATATAAGGCATAACATCTGTATCGCTGTGACCAGCACGGAGACAGTGGCGCCATTTTTTATAGGCATTACAAACATCTATTGTACATACATCCATTCATCCTCACAAACTTTCGAATTATAGGCGACGGTAGCCACTGACTATGAAGTGTACTGTCAGCCTATTTGATGACCTTTAAATAAAATAAAATATTGCTATGAATAAATACAAACGACTGAGGATGGAAACAGCTGGTGGTCGATGCCACCAAGGCATTTCAGAGTGCGACACGACCTTCAGCAATGAAGAAGACGATTTTTTTTGTTACATTTTATTCAATATGAGTCAATTCACTTGAGCATACCTGTAGAATGCGTAGCAAGGAACCCTTTCCGTTGTACCGAGGCATCTGACTTGAAGACGACATACATCTGGTTCTGCGAAGCGACCACCGGATGCGGAAGCTTGCTGCCGCAAAATCTTCCTAATGTCTTCTCGTCGGCGGACGCTCCGTCGTAAATTGTCACATGATCGTATGCGCATTCCTGCAAAATAGGTGCGTAGTTTTTAAGAGCTGGCAGATAAATATTATAGCGCCTTCATAGAAAACTGCTGGAAGTAATACCTGGTGTGGTTCCAACTCGAAAACATTGAATATCAACTTGATGCGATGTCCGGGCGTCGTGGAGAACTGCCAGACACAATCTTTCCTCGATGGATATGCGTCGGGATAGTTCGGACTAAAATTATAAAACACAGTTAAAAACTTTATGTACCTATCACAAAAAAATTACACGTACACAACAAAAATACACTTGCATGGACTTTTGACGTTATTTTGGCGTTATTGTAGACCTTCATTGTTTTCATTGTAGACTGTGATCAATTAATAATACCTTACAATGGTTCCGTGCGGTTGAGTAACATCGTGTTTGCAACCCCCTTCCTTGCAGTCGTGTTTGTTGGGATGCAGGGTGAACCCGCTGTGACAAGCGCATTCATAGCCGCCGAGGGTGTTGTGGCACTCGTGTTGGCACCCGCCGTTGTTGTCAGCACATTCATCCACGTCTATATAATAGGCTGCCGCAAAACCAGAGCGATGGACTGATGCGTCCGATGTAAACTGAAAATATATTATAAACCTTAATTAATATACTCAACGGATTAATCGTTAATTACGAAACAGCGAAAAATAATTCCTCTTTCGTAGCCAATTACGAAAACGGACTAAAAGGCTTCACGCGTTAAACGCTTTCACGCCATAACTACTCAAATGATGATCATCATGAAATTTTGTATACATGTTGTCAGATTTCAACCAGAAGAAATTACTGCTTCCGAGGAAACATCTAAAAATAAAAAAAAATCAAAGATTGACAAAAAATATAAAGCTTGAATAAATGTTTTAACACGAAGTTGCAGGCTAGATTTTATTTAGTCTTAATATAGAAAACTATGTTACGATGATTACGATGATGAAATAATTAAATATTCTTTATTGCAGAATTTTAGTCACCTTCAGTTGTCTTTTCTTCAATAATGACGAGCTCATTGGTCGAGTCGTTAAGGTGCTTTCCATAGTGATCTATCTCAGGAGTCAAAGTTTTTGATTCACGGTAAGACTAACTTTGCAAATTTAACTTGTCAAAGATGAACAAGTAGTGGCAGACCTACTTGCCAGATCCAAACCAGAGCATGGTTTGGAACTGGCATCTGCTTTTTGCATTCGTTTGGAAAATCCGTATGGTACACCACTTTCAAGATTACCATTTCCCTATCCATTTCTTTCATTTCTCCATCCCTTCCTAATAACTCATGTTAAATCTTTTTATTTAATGTAGTCGCCGGAATCGGCTAATATTAAATATATATGCTGATCTAATAACGATAAAATATTCATTATAGTCTTTGCATTTCACGAAGGCGAGTGAGTTTTGCTTGTGGTTGAACGTGTACACGCACATTGCGATAGTGTGTGTGTCTGACGGAGCGGTCAGTTGCGAGCGAGCATTGTAGGATTCTATTTTTTTTTATACTAACCATACCCTCTTTCGATCTCACGCACACTGTGAAACATATACAGACAAGTGTTTACTACAAGTAAATCCCACTCGCCTTCGTGAAATGTAAGAACTATACCTGAACACGCAGAACGGATCCATCTGAGGTAACCGGTGGTGGCAGGGCAGATCCGCAAAAAGCTCCGTGCCGTCTCAAAACATCAGATCCAAGTCTTGAGTGCACCGTCACGCTGTCGTATTCACACTCCTGCGAAAGCAAATAGTCAAGGCTTGATAGATTTCAGATTTATTTGAATACCGAGAAGTTAGTAACACCACAAAAACAAACGGCCACATCAACGAGCACATGGAGAATACGATGATTTTTTTTAAATGATAAAGAGTGATAAAGAGCGATACTGTAACTAAACATATTAGTAACTAGTCTTATATTCGTTTGCAAAACAATTTTTTTTTCTAATTCTTAATTTGTGAACTAATTTTCTATTTTCAGTAGCTATTGACAAAAATGTTTAAAATAGGAAAAAAAAATTCACAAAAGTCGAATTTGGACCCCGACCAATAATAAATATTCTTTACGTTGGTTGCAGATTTGAAGTTTTTACAGACCTGAAGTCTTTAAAAATTGCAGCGCGCACAGTAGCGTGTATGTTTTAAATTGAAGTATTTTAATTTATAATTGAAAATTAGCATATACCTAATTTAACATATTACATGTTTGCCGTTAAAGACGTAATGTTAGTAATGCATTCCAAATAAATATAGATTTCAGGTGTATTTTACTTTCAAATTACTTGTAATTGTGCCGACAATATTGCGACCGTGGCTCTAGAATTGTGTCTGCGTGGGTACGCACATATCGATGGAGTCATTATGTACCTACCAAGTTAATCTAGGATATCTATGATTTTTTATAAGTACCTACGCATATTAAATATTTATTTAATTTTTATGTTATTTTATTTTATTATGTCTAATAATCATAAAATATTTCAATAGAAGACACGAGCAAAGTCGCAGATAACAGCCACTTTTGCGCCCGCCATATTGATGCAATGTTTAGGTCATAAACCATAATGCTAATAAGAACATACCTACAATAGATGTTTTGTTTAGAGAACAATTATTATTATGTCGATAAGAGTTTGTTGACAAATAGTCATTCTATTGACTGACTACTTATTTGTTTCCTTGTTCATCATGTATTGATGTGTCTTTTCCTTGTCTTTGTCCTTGTCAAAAGCAAAATTTAAACAATTAGTTGCAAGTAGTTATTCAAGAAGGGTATTAAGAATGTTTTCCAGAAAAAAAATAAAAAAACTCTAGTTTACGGAAATTTGTAAACCAATTTATATGTTACGGTAAATGTAATGAATGTAGTAATTATTAATAATAACCGGTCAGTATTCATATATTAGTTACCTCATGTTTTGGTAAATGTGATGAAAACCGTGAAATTTATCACTTACCGGTCGCTCTTAATAATTTACTACTATTTTCGGTAAAAGTAATAAGACAAATAAAAAATGGACTTTTTTGCTTAGTGTTTATTGATAACTAAAAGATGAATAATCAAAATTAAAATTGAATTAAGCAGTGTTTATTGCTAAATAAGAATTATTGCTCTCAATCAAAACCAAACTCAAGAATCGAAATTATTCCTTAGACGAGACTTTGAGACGTACTAAAGAATGTAATTCTTATTTATTTTATTTCAAAGATGACAAAAAGCATGACAATTTGGAGTTTCTTTAAGTATTTCTTCTGAGTATCGCCACCGTCTTGGCTTTTTGTTCCATAACCCTAGTAAAAATAGAGTGAATATAATATTAAAACTGTTTCATGAATAAATAAGTGTTAAACAGATTTACTGTACTGACGCGCCTATATTAGGCCATCTTAGGCCTCATCCTTGCCACATGGCTGGTTGTTGGCCAAGAGCTAACCCATCTCTTATAAAAAAAAAATAGTTTGAAATAAACACATTACTCTTGCGAATTCTTCATTCAACAAATGAAAAGTTTAATGATCAATTATCTCGATGATTGGAATGAAGCTTGAATAACGTCACAACCACGATAGGTACATATACCCGATTTTGTTAGAAAACATTCATCTAAGACATTTATCTCCCATAATAATCAGAGACACCAATTGAACCCAGATACAATGTGGTGGATGTAATGTTTAAACACCCACTATGTAAAACCCAGTAACTTACCATAAATCGAATGGCTCTTGGAAATTCAACCTATTTTGTAAAAAAATTATTGATAAATTACATTATGTTTTATAATAAATATTTAAGAAAAAATCCATCAAAACGTTATGCGACTCGATATTGTGACTTGTATTGTATTGCGTCTTTTCTATACTTTCAAACAAATATTAACATCACTATCACTAGCTAGACTATCACTAAAGTTCCTTCAACAACAATAATTTTAATATATAAATATTTAATGCTTTAAATTCCAGTTACTTAGGTTGATTGTTAAGAATATAATAATTTATCTAGTTTTTAATATACTTATTAAGAAAAAGACTTAAAATATTTTCAATACGATATTCGGGTTAGTATCATCTCGTCTAAAAAAGTAGCTGGTCTAAGTAGCAACTGGTCTAAAAAGCAAATGGTCTATGTTCACTGAAATACTCTCAAATTCGCTGCTTTCAAATCTCTATTTCTTCGCAATTGCGAAGAAATAGCAGTTCGTCAGTTGACGACCAATTGACAATAATTAGCATCAAATTTAATAACAATGCATGTCACTGCTAGTTGCTTACATCGTCCTAAACCCATATGTTTACCAGATGAAAAGTATATTTTATCAATTGTTAGCTATTAGAAAATAAATCACGATTATGTTGCCTAAGTATTAAACTCATCCATAAATTAGATTTGAAGTCGCATCTCGTTTCTGTGGTATTTTACAAAGTCAATAATCCTCACCTGTTGGTACATACTGTTTCCTTCTAAGTCGAAGTGGGTGAAATTCAAAGTGATCCTGTGTTGCGGAGGAGCAACAATCTCCCATAGACAGTTCTTGGACGGCGGATATAAGTCGGGGAACGATGGTGACGTTATGGTCCCATTTGATGCATACAATACTCCACCGCAAGCGTCTGCAATAAGGTTTTTTTATGTTATGAAAATTGTAAAATGTACAAAATTTAAACTGAATACAGTTCAGTTTGAATTTTGTACATTTTACAATATTTATTTTTAAATTCAAAGTTTAGTAATAGTTTTACTGTACCTATTTATATAAAGACAATTTTAGATATTGGAAAATAACATAATTATTTACAGTATATAGAAATTTATGTATCTAATGCTCTAAATAATGACTAATTTATTCTGTACTAGCTGGTTCCCCCGACTTCGTCCGCGTTCTGGATGAAAGGTATCCTATGTCCTTTCTGGTGTCCTAGACAACGTGATGCAAAATTTCACGGTGATCGGTTCAGTAGTTTTTGCGTGAAAGCGTAACAAACAAACGAACAAACTTACATTCACATTTATAATATTAGTAAGGATTAAACTTTAATGTGTTCTACCTTAATGTGCCTTAATGTACCTTAATGTTAGAATACTTGTACCTAATACAACTGAGAGTCCACTGTATTGAAGTATTTGTTGAGCCCCTTTGGTCGGGTGGTTAAATTGATTATTATTAATAATAATATTTATTTTAATAATATATTTTATCATCCCTTGTTCCCCGTACATAACCAACTTTCATAACTAGTATTGGGAGAGGACAAATAATTTTAGGATTTTTTCTTTACTTGTACAAAACCAGCGTCATAGGGCGGTAATGTACGAGGAAAGATAATACCTATTACAATACCCGGTTTTGAATTAGGAATTAGTAATGCCTTGTACAGAACCTACGTCGGTGTCCGGTAAATTAATCTGTCAACTAACACTTACTTTCGCATTTTTTCCCATCAGAATGTAACTCATATCCGATATCACAAGCGCATTCGTAACCTCCCAAAGTGTTGACACACGAATGACTACATCCGTGTTCTATAGAAGCACACTCATCAAATTCTTTCATGAAGGTCGCGGAGAAACCAGCCTTTTGAACTGTGCTATCTGATTCGAAGATAACCAGCAGTTTGTTTGATGTTGACCTAGAAAATGTTTAAGAGTTACAATATTAAAGTACCTATGTAATCAGATCAGATATTGCTTAATCTAGCTGTACCCCGAAATACCTTGTTTAAATTAAATTTATATAGGCATGCACATTTGCACTGTCTGCGCTCTTACTTCTTTTTGCCAAAACCCGTTGTTCGTTCCTGTGTCTGCCATATTGGAAAGCTGCCTTGGGTTTTCACTGCTATAAATAATTTACAGTTACTTAACAGAAAAATTAAACATTTAATTTTACCTAATGTCTGGTGGTATTTTGTGTCCACAAAACATGCCAATGAGCAGTCCGTCCATGGAATCTCCGTCGATAACTTTTACGCGATCATACGAACAAGTGTCATGGTTTTCCACTTCGAAAGAATGGAATCTGAGAGCGACTTGATAATCCTGAAATATGAAAAAAAAAATACATAAAATAACATTATTTATGTAAAGGTCGTCAGACAGGCTGACATCACCTTACACAAGCAATGCCACAGGTGATACAAATGCGTTGCTGACCTTAGTGGGATTAAGGAATCCGCTTTTTGACTAATTTTAGAAAAACGTTTTAAATTATTCTTTATTACATAATAAGCACCACCAAGAATTATTATTAAAAATCAAAAGTTTAAATTTTATGACGTTATGACGCGTATTTAGCGTATGACGTCATCGGAGTTGCAACCAATCACAGAGCGTTTCGGTCGCAAATAAAATTTCAAAAATTATAATTTTTTCATATAATTTACAAAAAATATACACAATTCAGGTTAAAATGAAAATACACTGATAGGATGACCACAACTTGTAGTATATTTTAAATCTAGTCAAATAGCCAATTAGGAATTATTTCATGGTTGTCTTCTGTAAAGGGATGGTGCAGTCGCCACACGGGTTGCCCAATTTAAACGACTTTCGCCCAATTCTCTAACTTTGAATTTGTAATAAGTGTTTCTGAAATATGTTGCTTAAATTTTTGGTTTAGTTTAGTTATATAAATTTAGTTTTAAGACAAGCTTCTCAGTTAACTTTACTTACTTACCTATTAGACAAGAAAGAAGTTAAAGTTAAGTTACTAGTTTGAATTAATTAAATTTCAAAAATGTTTTAGGTAAAGGTGGATAATATTAATTGTTGTCATGTTGCCTCGGTGAAACAACATTTTTAGGTGAGGCAGATTAACTCAATGACATCGCATTCTCTAGGGTGTAGAACGGCCTAAATATTTTTACATTTTATCTAGGTCCAGCAATTTAGGGTAAAAGTTTTTTCTGACATATATTTGGAAAAAGAACATTCAGAGCATTTTTTGCCAAAAACCTAATATATGGAAGCGTTCAAATAATGTTTTTTAAAGATATGATTCGCTATTACTTCACAATTAGCACGCTATTATTTTTGGTACAGAAATAGCTGTAAGAATGAAATTTTAAAAACTTCTTTCGAAAATAAATGGAGCACGTTATGAGGGGCGAAATATACCGCTTTCTTCAATTAGTGTTTCAAGAAACAATACAGAGTAAATGTAGCAGAGGCATGAGGTTGAAGAATTTAAGAGAACACACTCGCTCCTCATTTCGTGCAGAAGCTTCCAAAATTAAGATAACCTTTGTGGTCACCAACTTCGTAGATAAGTGGCATCTTAAGAAGAAGTTCAAGAAGAAGTTCCAACATTATATAAAATGTGCCTCTAACTTTTTTTGTTGGAAAATATCAAAAACACATCGCTAGACCAAGATACACTTACCTGAGGCACTGTTAATTTCCATATACAGTTTTTGTTCGGTTGGTAATCATCAGGATAATTGGGTGATTCCAAATGTCCGTTACTGTCAACTTCAATATTACCTCCGCATACCGCTAAAAGAAACAAAATACTTACTTATTAATTCTCTTTACAACACCACTTTTCTTTGTCTTTTTAGCTTTATATTTTTATTTCAAGAGTACCTATCTAAATGTTAGACGCACACAAAATGCTATACAACCGCATAAAAGAATTGCTCTCTTACCTTCGTAATATGCCTTGAACCCTTTAAAAGCTTTCGGACGAATACCAGGTTGATATATAACAGTCAATCTGGATCCAGTGGATTTTAACACATATCCCCTTCCAGAACCACAAAGTCTGCCTAAAACTGGTGCGTTTGGCATGTAACCGTCGCGAACTTCAAGCCATTCTGATCTGCAATCTTCGGATTTGTGGATATCTATTTCTGAAGAACAAAAAACATAAATTTTATTTCAGTTATAATATGGTTCCATGAGCAGCCCAGTAGTGAAACGAGGTTAAAGTGTCGATACGGAAGTTACAATTTCTAATCCGTGACAGGTTTGCATCTCCGACTGTTTTCAGTTTGACATGTTGAGAATAAAAATGACAATCACTTGCACTAATGTTTAAGGAAAACCACGTGGAGAAACGTGAGTTTTGGAGTTTTTTTTATATATTTTTATTAGAGATGTGTTTTCTCTTGGCCAACAACCAGCTGTGTAGATTATGGACAATCTTTGCACACGCAAAATCCTGCCAATGTGCATAGAGCGTGTTAGACTTTCGCACTTACCTCCTAAAAGCGTTAAAATACGGTGATAGTATCACTTTAGTAGTAGTAGTTAGTAGCGTAGTTAGTAGAGTTAGTAGGCAACCTACTAACTAACACTCTACTAACTGCTCTAGTAACTATTATTCTTTACGTGACAGTTAAAAAAACTTTGCAATGAAACATAAATTGTGGAAACGTCAGGAGCAAGCATTATTTATGTTCTAAATCGATTTCTATTTTTAGATTGAAGATTAATAGCTTCAAAGTTCAGAACAGCTATCGTAAAGCTATAGTGACCAGTGAAAATTTACGGTACGCTGATAAACCGCCAAACTGTCTTGGTCTTGCAACCCTGCCTTGTTTCCTTCAAGTTCAGTGACGGCTGAAATCCGTCTTTAGATTCGAAAGGCTCTCTGTAAAGTGGACGCTTTGTATAGAGAACCGTTAAGCTGCGATTGGAAATAGAAGCAATATTGTCCATGTCGTTATTACGGTCAATGAGAAAGATACAATCAGAAAGTCGTTTGTTAAGGAACTTTTCAACTGACTTCGTGACTTGTTTCATTGAGAACCATTTCGATATAGTGTCGCTACCGAGAAAAATATAGAGAAATGTAAAAAAAAGCTTTTTAACTTATTTATATCCAAAATACAAATATATAAAGTATATACTTACTTCAAATGAAATAGAAAATACAATTTGAAAAATAAAAAATACTTCAAAAGCAAAATAAAAATTTTGTATTTGTATTTCAAATATTTGTATTCACATTTCTGAGGATACTTTACAGGATTATTGTACTAATAGATAAACAAGGCAGCAATTTCATGAAACAAATAAATTGTGTTTTTTTTTTGTTGTTGTATTATATAATACGGAAAAGCGTGAAAATACTCGTATATTTAAAAAGGAATGGGAGTAATCAATCAACAACGTGACGTTTCGTTTTGCTTTTAATTGCTATCCGGAGAGTTACTAATGAATAACGTGAAACTTATAAAATAAAAATAACATTTCTAAGTTATTAAATATAACTCTACTATCAATAAGCAGTTCCGTATTTGACTTAAGTTTTTTTAAGTTTAATAATTTTTTAATTAGATAATTAATGTTATCTAAGTAAATTTTGCAAAAAATCTTTGGTCAGTTGTATTTGTTATAGGTATAAGGCTAAGCCTTTACACAAATCAATAAATAATTTGTGCCTGGATTGCAACTATGGCTAGCTAAGAAAACTACTATATCTTTATACGCAACTTGTTAAGACTTTCTAGACTTTCCGCTACTGTACTTGAATTTCAAGAGGCACTTCTTAAGGCCTACCTCATTCATGCACAACTCTCTTGCACTTCAAAATTAACTATTGTTTTTATAGACGCGAATTTTTTTTTCTGAAGGAAAACGCCAGGAGCAGCTCGTAACCTATTTATAGTAAGAGTGGGATTGGATGAAATTTGGCACACATATAGCTTATTACCTGGATTAATATATTCGGAAAAAAATATGAAAGGTTCCCGGGGGAAAATTTAAAAACATAAAATGCGGCGTCACAATCACAAGCCATTAAAGACAGCAGGCGTTATTCAAGTTATGTTATTAAATTTTCAACGCAGAACAAGTCGCGGGAACCAGCTAGTTAACTATGTTAGTTACAGTATCTCCATTTCCTTTTTACAATCTATACCTACAAAATATTTCGTACATATGTATCTACTTCAGACATATATATAGTTCCTTTTATACAGGGCGTCCCACGACGATGCCACATGGAGGGAAAGTACTTTAAATATTGTAGATGGAACATTTTACTGAAAGAAGACATTATTTTAATTTTATAAACAATTTAAACTGCATTCATAGATTTTTAAATAATTACATGGTTGAACCGGGAATCGAACCCGCTACACGAGAAAAAAAATTACCCTGTAGCTTTATCATACCGATCGAAAGGCTTCATCATAAGGATTATTTTTTGCTAAATAACATAGTGTCAGAAATAAAAGGAAGACCATGAATTTTAACATTTTAATACAAAATTAATCAATTTATCAAATGCTCAAAATGAGTCCCATACTGTTGAATGTATGGGGTTATGTAAAAAATTTAGTTTATAAGAACCAGTATGAAAGTGTTCACGAGCTACAAACAGAACTTAGACATATTATTCTAAATATCCACCACAACAAGATAAAAAAATCGACAGGGAGTGAAATAATCAAAAGAGTGCGACTTTGTATTCAACAGTCCTTACCGCCTTACGGCAATGTCAGCTTTTCATTTTTCGGAACAAAATTTCACATTAAATGTTAAAATTCATGGTCTTCCTTTTATTTCTGACACTATGTTATTTAGCAAAAAATAATCCTTATGATGAACCCTTTCGATCGGTATAATAAAGCTACAGGGTAATTCTCGTCCAGCGGGTTCGATTCCCGGTTTATCCATGTAATTATTTAAAAATGTATAAATGCAGTTTAAATTGTTTTTAAAATTAAAATAATGTCTTCTTTCAGTAAAATGTTCCATCTACAATATTCAAGGTACTTTCCCTCCATGTGGCATCGTCGTGGGACGCCCTGTATAATGTTAACGAAACCTGTCTGCTTTGCTCATGGCCCTCGTCCGAAAACAAATGTATTTCCACCGCATTTCATTGAATTAATGAATTTATCGCCGCTTTTATTCCAAGTGGTCCCAATGTAGCTGGTTGGACGTACAATAAATCTACACTGATATTTTCAACTGAATTTATACTTGCTTCATATTTTTTACTAGATAGCTTTTGCTTGCGACTTTGTTCACTTATAAATGTTATTCTGATGTATAACATAGATTATAAAGGGTGGCCAGGTAGGCTGACGGTAAGTGGCTACCGCGTCGCCTAAGAACACGGGGCGGGGCTACACCTGAGAGAATTCCTGCAATTGACCTAACACCTCTGAAGGGTAATCGTTATGCGTGAGAGTAAAAAACATTACATGTTTACATCCATCCTCACAAGCAGTACCTACTATATTTTCTAAAAATATTTTAAATATTGATAAAATTAGCAGCTATGTTCCCATATATAATGAAAAAAAAAATGTCTAAATACTAACGACCCGCCCCTGGCTACAATATTTTGAAGATTTTGAAAATTGTCTTCCATTTTCAAAAATTTAATTTTTCCAAATGTCATCTTCCTAGTCAGTCAGGACAAACAATTTTATAAGTATAAGTCAACGAAGTTTTACAAAGTATGGGTAGATAAAAACAGTCTTGCTGCACTATGTTATTATTTCAATGAATTAATGCTTTTAAGTAGATAAGATAAACTCAATAGAATGACACTTAATATGCATGTGATAAGTTTTAAATAAATAAATAATATAGGTAGAAGATAATTAAACGAATTAATGTGTAGATACTCGAATTGATCACTTTTTACAGTTTAATTATGCACCGGATCGAGTGCAGTATTCAAGTATGCATTATATTGGTTGGCCGCCGGTTAATTTATTATACATGGAACAAGTTGATGGCCGTATATTTACTAAATATTATAAAGAGAGAAGATTTGTATGTTTGTAATTAATGAACCCAAAAACTACTGGACCGATTTTGAAAATTCTCTCACCTATAAAGATAAGCGGGTGAAGTCGCACGTATTTTTTAATTTTTTGAAACAATTACAATAGCTGACGCCCGCGACTTCGTCCGCGTTATCTACCAAGTTTTATGAAAATCAGTTAATTGGTCGCTTTTATAATTTATCGTAGCACGGCACGGCACGGCACGTTTTTACCGTCACGGTAAGATAGGAAAGCAAAATGTAAACTATGTAATTGTATGCAGACGCTTTTAATTTATCATCCACGGCACGGCGTCGACGGCCACAAAAATACTTGAGACGCCCACGGTATTACCGTGCCGTGCCGTTATAAAAGCGACCATTCGCTTAAGAGTTTTGGAGGAACATACATACATACATACATACAATCATTTTTTTCTATGTCCTTTCTTGTATCCCTGACAACGTGTATGCAAAATTTCATGATGATCGGTTCAGTAGTTTTGGCGTGAAAGCGAGACAGACAGACAGAGTTACTTTCGCATTTATAATGTTGGTAAGGATTTTCTTTAAATAAAACAGCTGTTACTACGAAATTTCATGAACTATGTTATACTATGAAATTTCATTTCAACGTTCTAAGAAGAGTAAGGCAATAATACAATATACCGAAATGATACATTTAATTCGTTCAACGAGAGTGAAAATGAAACAATTTCAGTGACGTTTGAACATCGAAACAAGGTTCATTATGAGTGTGAGAATGACAAACGCTAAATCCAAAACAAAGGAACATTCACAGAGATTTATTGTGTTGCGAATTGGAGTGAATAGAACTCGACACAGTATACCTATCTATGGTATATATCGATGACAGTGTGTGTTCTAATCGGATTATACATACATACCTATTATAATACAGATCCGTACTAATATTATATTTGACGACACGTTTGGTCTAGTGGCTAGTAACCCTAGCTGTTAACCGAGCGGTCGCGGGTTCGAATCCCGCTAGGGGCAAATGGTTATGTGTTAACATTTTATCTTTGTACCTGAGTCATGGATGTTATTTATAATATGTATTGTATTTAAAAAAAAAGTATTGTATGTAGTATATCAACTGTCTGGTATCCATAATACAAGCATTAAGTTGCTTAGTGTGGAATTAGATAGTGCTGTGTGGAATGTGTGAAGATATTTTTCATTAAGATATTTATTTAAATGCGAAAGTTTGTATGGATGTATGTATGGATGTTTGTAACTCTTTCGCGCAAAAACTACTGAACAAATCACGATGAAATTTTGCATACACGTTGTCTGGGACACCAGAAAGGACATAGGGTACCTGTCATCCAGAACGCGGACGAAGTCGCGGGCACTAGCTAGTATATATATAAATATATTATATATTTGTATTACATAATGTATGTTAATTATACGAGTATTTGATGAGACCCTCGGTCGAGTGGCTGATGTGAGGTTTCACTTAACATTCCACGCCATAATGGTTGGAAAAATTTCACATGTGTAGATTTCTGCTGTTGACTGAGTTTGGAATGGTTACTCAATTAAAGACAAACCGTTTAGATATACTAGTATTTGAATGAGACTTACAGAACCAGCATTGGGAGAGGACAAATAATTCCTACTCCAAAACCGGGTTTTGGAAGCGCATACCTTTGTATGGTTTCAAATAGGCTTGTATGAAGCACATGTAGTGTGAATTGAGTGTGAATGTCTTACGACAGCTGATTTAGTTGTTTACTTTATAGGATTTAATTGTTCTCACGTTTTGATTCCCACGAATAAGGACGAATTTATAGACGCACACAATGTAATATCTATTCATGTGTGAAGCTCCACTGTAGTATTAGTGTATTTTTGAAAAGGTTACAGGATTAAATTACACTTGGCAAATTTGATGTCTTCCTCGTGGCCCGACGAGACAACCGCAGGTATCCGGTTTGTAGACTTCATTAAAGGCCCTCCTCCCAGCCTTACTTAATCCTTTCTAATTTTCCTGTCGAGGGCTTCCATTTTTCGTTTTTTGGTGTATTTGCTATATTTTTTGTGGGTTATAATTTTTTTTTATTAAGTATTAAAAAACACAAAAATTCTGCAAAAATGACACTGCACCTACAGGATGTTGCTAATTTCTTTAGGCGACGGTCTTCATTCACAATCAAGTGGAAAGACAGCTTGCCTGCCGTACTCAATAAATAAAAAAATGATTATTCTCAATTTTAGCCTTCATACACATTGGCTTTGGTATTTATAAATAAAAAAAAAGAGTTACATAGGTAGGAATCAAATTAAATGAAATCAAAATGCAGATTTAATGCAGCTCGCTAAAATTAAATAGGTTTGCTTGAGGAAATTATATTTTTATTCTTACTGGTATTTATGATAATATAGTTATATATCTCATTTGTTCGGTTCTACTGTGAACCAGATTTCTAACTTTAGTACTTATATGCGTTGGCTTTGTGCCGCTCTGGGACAATAAAGTTTTGTCCTCTTTGTCAGCTAGTAATATAATTTTACGAAAATTAATTTAAGTACGCCTTTCGCAAAATTTATATCGAATTTTCAGTCTATCTTCAATCGGATTGAGTATTATTAATTATATTAAATGGAATATGTAATCAAGTAGGTAATTCTTACTTAGTACGAAGAGATTTATAATAAAAACTCTCAAAAGGTTTAGGGTTTGCTTTTGACTTTCACATAACTTAAATAAATATCAATTTAATATAATATTTATGTGATTTTAGTATGAACAACTTGGTGTTATTAATGACATACAAATTGGTGCTCGCGTGCACTTTGTCTGTTGAAGTCCTCCTTCCTATATTGTCTCTCTCAAAAGACAAGTATGAGCTCATACCGCCTTCCCCTTTTTCTATCGGACATACGTACGGCTGGTTACCACCCTCATCTTGTCAAAATCCTTGTTTTAGGACCAAGCGCTTTAAAACATCCTTTATAATGCGCACTGCCAAGGTTTAGAACTCTCTGCCGGCGTCTGTATTTCCGAGCTCATATAACCCAAATCTTTTGAAATTTCTAGTGAATAGGCAACTTCTGGGTGAGCTCGCTCCATCATCGGCCTCATCCCTACCCAGCTGGTTGTTGGCCAAGAGCAAACCCATCTCTAATAAAATAAAAAAGTAAAAATGCCTATTTATGTCATTGTGCACACAGTACACAGTTATGCTTGGCATATCTCTGAAGGATCTGATCCGAATTATGGAGATTTATTGGAGATATTGGAGATAGATTTTTTTTTTTTTTTTTTTTTTATTGGAGAACCAAAGGGGTTAACATAGTACTTATAATACAAATAATGAGACAACTGACATGGGTAGGTATGAATGATGTAGGAAAGTCGAGTCTTAGAATCATGGCTTGTAGGCTGACCAACAAGCTCGCTGGACTGTTGACCTAGTATGATGGCGCTTAGTTAAGTATGATCATGTCTAACATTTGTGGTAGCTTGTAGCGACTGTGATAATTATGAGCATAAACTACTAACTATTTGTGACGGCCTTAACAATTATAACTGGATAAATCGCCTTAACAATACCCTTAGTGAGCAATGACACGAAGAAAGCTTACACAACAACCAAACATCCATTTGTCAGTGAGGATAATAACGAATATAACGAGGTAGCCCCTGTCGAGGGCTACTTGTTACATTCGACGTAACGAACGATCCTCCTGTCACAACTAAACCTTCCAACTGATTATCTTACATGATTTATTTACCTACTTTTAAAGTGTATTAATCATATTAGACAAGCAAATAAAGGCATAATAATAAGTATTATATTATAAGTTAGTTGGTACGGTTAAGTCTTGGTTAACAATTGAAAAAGTTTTGAGCTTTCAACTTTACGGTAGCTAGGATTATCTCATGGGCACACCTCGTTGGGTTAAATGGGAGCATGATAAGACAATTATATTATATAAAAATACAAATTGGTTCAAAACTTTTCAAAATTTTAACTTGGCTTTTTTTCTGAAACCTTAGTTAATTTTAAATTTTTAATGACAATCAAAAGAGTCTTTTGGACAAACCTATTTGATAAATAATATTTTGATTTTGACCATCAATTAGCCTGACGGTCTAATTGTGCCTATTATTTATTTATTTATTTATTTATATTAAGACAGCAACAGCCTAGCACACTCAACACTCCATTACCACAAGTAACACTTATATGTATATCTTTTTAAATTTTATATAAGTTGAAATGTATTTAAAGTGCATATTTCTGATGGTGACTTTCTGTAACTGCCGCAAAATGTATCACATTGTTATTTTAATTGTATCAAAGTTTGTTAATAATTAAAATATTCAATTAAAATAAGCTGGCGTTTCATATAACGAAACAAATTAATATATAAGAAACAAATAAATATTTAAGATAGTCTTCGCAATTCAATAAAACGTTAAACTGTCTACGAACTCATGATTTCCAAGTCAATGAACAAGAATAGATCGTCCGTCGATAACCACCGCTTGAGTGATGTAACCCTGTACGAATCATTGCATCTCAAATAGAAGACCGTATCTCTCTTCTTGTTTCTCAATAGATATTGAACGCTATCGACAACGTAACAGAGGTACGTTTGCATTATTTACTGTCATAAGCTGTCAGTAAATAATGTGAATATACCTCTGTTTACTCGCAAGTATTGCACTGCATTATTGTTTTTCTATTTCACCTCTATACCAATACCTCCGGGACTTGGACGAGGTAGGTGTTCGAGGTAACAGGGGATGAAGTGTGCCCTGCACACTGCATTTTACAGTAATTTAGGACAGTTATCTTCTATTACAATTACCTTTTATTAGAAAGACTCAAATAACAACATTTAATGCCAGGCAATTGTATTTTTTAACTTATACTTTGAAGAAATTTTCTTAGAACTTTGATGGCAAAAATCTTTCCTTATTTTAGTTATTTCCTATGAATATTTAGATTCACTTGTTTTATAAAATCCAGGTTATAAATTTTATTGATTTCATATAAATACTAGCTGGTGCCTGCGACTTCGTCCGCGTTCTGGATGAAAGGTACCCTATGTCCTTTCTGGTGTCCCAGACAACGTGTATGCAAAATTTCATGCTGATCGGTTCAGTAGTTTTTGCGTGAAAGAGTTACAAACATCCATACATACATCCATACATCCATACAAACTTTCGAATTTATAATATTAATAGGAATAGGATAGGATTAATAGGATTTGAAAATGATTACTTGTATCTGGAAACTGATGAAATCATATCATACGATATTTTCATAGTAAAATCTATAAGTTCTTCTTACCTAGTGTTAGGTATATGTAAGTTTAAACCGTTAAAGCGAAAATTTATTGATCTCATTTGCACCCCTTTTTATGTTTTTAATAGAAACAATAAGAAACGCATTGGAAAGAATTAATAAAAGAGGGAAGTCAGTGGCAATAAGAGCCCCCGGTGGCAGTCAAGTGTACCGAAAACTCAATTTTGTCTCAAGTAGCCCTCCACATAACTGAAGACGATACCTAAGCAGGATTTTTGCGAGTCTGGCTTATCTTTATTTTAGCAATTCTTTTAAAAATAAACGGTACTTCCTTCAGCTACAATGGACACTTAAAATTTGCTTCATATAGCTCGCGAATATTAATAAAATAATGTTAGAAGTTAATTTTGAATTCTTTTAAATCTAAAGCAACTAAAACTTCAGATTTCATTTCAAGAAATGTATAATATTTTGTTATTATAATTATGTAATTTAATTACATAACTAGCGACCATCTCCCGGCTTCGCTCGGATGTAATTTTTTCTGCAGTGAAAACTTACTTGGCATATACAAGCTAGCTATGTTCCGAGACCTTGCCCGCTTTGAAATTTGAGCGAAAAAATATGAAATAAATGCAACTTACCTGTAATATTTAGTTCGATAGTTTCGCCGTGCGTGGCAACAATACGCCACTCGCATCGGTCCGCACTTGGTTGAGGATTTTCAGTCGTCCATTGCGGAGAAGTGAACCAGCCCGAGTTACCAAGCAGAGTTCGCCCGCATTCTGCAAGTAGTACTTACAATAAGAAAGTTTCTTTTCTTCGTCGTAAACAGGTATGATTTGGAATACAGTGATTTTACAGTGGAGCGAATACTTGTCGGCAGACCCACTGCCGAATGCCATGTGATTATTGATTAGAAAAAGTGCCTTAGACAAGTAGCGTGGTATTCGCTCCTTAGCGACTCGATTAGAAAGAATAAAATGTATGGGATGTGTCACGTGATTTAGCGACGGCATATGTCAATCCCATACATTTTATTGTTTTCGAACTTCGTAATCGTTTCGTTATCGTTTTAAATTGTTACTTTGACTAAGGCCCCAGTTTCTCTAACGGTTCCAAATGAATAACAGTTTTTAAAAATATGACAAATCTTATATTTAAATAAGTAATTTAATTTATATCTAAAAACAGTATAAATGGTATAAAAGGTACACTCACTGGCACACTTGTAAAGCAGATTGGTCTGTGCAATATCGCTGACACTCAAGCGTACTCTCTGTCCAATCTCAGGCCGCTTTTTCCCGTGAACTTCAAGAGGTAATATCGTGTCCAAGTACGTTCCCTTGCTAAACGTGTTTCTCGCGTAGTGCATTATGGAGTCGTAGTCATAAGTTTGACCCAGGGAATTAACTTCTTCTTCGGTCAGCTTATTAAAGTTGTACTCTTGACCTGTTCAAAGTAAATAAAATCATTTTTATTTTTTTAATTAAATAAAATATTTATAGACTGTGAGTAAAACACAAATTTTTCATATACCTAACATGTCCCAATTGCATAGCTTACTTTGGGATAAAGGATAGGATTAGGAGAGGCGTTTGTCATTTATTTAAATAGTTGAATATATTGTATTTATTATTATTTTTGATTGCAGTCTCAAACAGGCATAAGCATCACATATCATTATCAGCAATAATTATTAAATTTTGAACAAAGGTACGTTTCAACTAATATGGAATCGACTGCAGACTGACCGTCATACCATCTTTCACGGTATAGTGTGATGGTTAAGAATTGAGTATATTTCTAATCCACCAAATGTGGGTCCATCTTTACTCTTTACATAGTATAAAACAAAGTCGCTTTTTCTGTCCCTATGTCCCTTTGTATGCTTAGATCTTTAAAACTACGCAACGGATTTTAATGCGGTTTTCACTAATGGGTAGAGTGGTTCTCGAGGAAGGTTTATAAGTACATAATTTACTAAGTTACGCGGGCGAAGTCGCGGGCAGCAGCTAGTTAAGTAATAATCCAAACACTTGAAGGGTCAAGTTATTGTTGATACTGTACATAAACAACTCGGTTTTAGCGCAACCTAGTTAAATTTGGAATAAAACGGAACCTTATTCTAAAATTGCTACATAATTATAACTTGATAAAAATAATCAAAATTTATTTTAATAAGTACTTTTTTTTAAATTATTTTTTTTATTTTTGTTGAGGAGTTAGTTATTCTGCAGACTACTTGATGCTGCAGCAATAGGTCAATGTTACCATGTCATGGAAATACCATTGAAGTAACAGTATGACAAATTTCACATCAATCGAACATGTGTGAGTTAGTGAAATCCCTTCGTCAACTAGGAAATGGACTGATGGTCTTCAAACACCAGAACAGAAATACTATTCCATGTTCTAACGTTCTCAAAGATTCAAGTTGAAACGAGCAATAACAGTGACAGAGACACACTCACACAAGGCTGCGTCAATCTGGCGTCAATAAATACAAAGTTCAAGACAACACACATAAACATAAATATTTGTTTTAAATGTGATTATGAAAGTTATCCTCGGAACAGGGAAGTGTTTGTTTAGTTCAAGGTATTAAGATATCGTGAGCAATATTAGTTCAGTGAGAGATTTTCTATTGCCGAGTTATCGCTCGATTTGCAGACTCTCCGAGTCGAGACTCTAAACACACAATAACTCTAAACTTTTGTTTGCAACTCTTTAGATTCGATTATACACTATATTAGAAGAAAAATATTAGTAACTAGCTGTGCCCGCGACTTCGTACGCGTGGTATTCTAAACAGAATTTGTAGTTTCAAAGCACGTTAGGTCGCGAATAGTACTGTACCTAACACAAATTAACCTCATAACTATAATACATAACCTTCTATTCTTAATTAGATTATATACGGGTACGCGATATCATAATCATTCAATTATGCTGACATGATATTATACGTTGTATCATAAATAGCATGTACACCGTCATAATTTCTGTTGACCTTTACTTAAAAAAGTGTTAAATTTTTTATGTTACCCAGAGCTTTTTACCCGAATTTTGTAAAATGAATCAATTACATAATGAATACTAAGTAGATAATTACATTAAGTATAATAAAATATTAGCTGCTACATTTTCATGAACAAAGAGCAGGCTTTTGACATTAATTTAATAAAAATAGACATGATCACACAAAGTGGAATTTTCGCAGTATAATTTAAGATGTAGCCAGATATAAGTTAAAATGTGCCACGGCAGTTTATTGCGGTATTCATAATGGCTATCACGCACTATTACCGGCAATTTAGGTTATTAACAACTTGCTTGTCAAATAAGCATTCCGGCGTGTGGGCCTTAAATTATAGAGAAGTAGCTGTTGCACAGTCTAAATCGGTTCAGTAATTTTTGATTTTATTCATTACAAACATACAAATATTTTCTCTTTATAATATTAGTATTATTATAGAGAATAAAGATTCATTATCATCGTGATTATCAACCTGTGCCACTGCTGGATGTAGGCCTCTCCCAAGGCTCGCCACCACGAACGGTACCTTTCGCATCCAGCCGCTTCCTTATTTAGGTCATCTGTCCATCTGGCCGTAGGGCGTCTCACGCTGCGCTTCCAATTTGTGGTCTTAATTCAAGAACTTTTCTACCACATCGCACTTGTAAGTAGCTAAGGAGTTAGGTATTATGCAGACTTATCCTTGCATCAGGTTAAGGTTACCATGTCATAGAAATACCGTCGAAGTAACAGTTTACGATATTTCACATCAATCTAACATGTGGAAGTTAATCCCTTCGTCAATTAGAAAATGGGTAGATGTTCTTCAAACGCCTGAACAAAATCTTCATAAATTATAGCTATGGGTGTTCGGAGCTGGTGTGATGCTTCACAAATAAAAGTGCGCAGAGATGGGGTAGCGATAACTGTTTAACGTCCGAAATTACATGAAATTGTGACGACACGTATGAGAAAGTGTGCGTGAGAGTGGTACGTGCGTCGCGCGCTGGTAGACAAAGGGCACTGAAAATTATATAAAAAAGCAAACGGTTTTATTGCATCGTCGTATCGCACGAACCTACTCACCTTTTTAACAAAAATACATTTTAAATCTATACAGATTTCTTAGAAATATGAACCTACCTTCACATTAAAATTAATAGCGTACATTTATTAAGTAGGTACATAAATAAATGGAACAGGTATGAGCACGTCGCTAACAATAGCTAAGAATGATCGCGATCACGTTAGCTTTCAAAAAAGCCTTTTGAGTCGTTAGGATGGTTTCCTAAAGTGCCGGATTATATTACTTGTGCGCTAGTTGGCTGATTTATGAAGTCTCACAATCAATACTAGTCTGTGAAACATAAAAGGAACAAGAAATAATAGTATTTCCGTACTTGTGTATGGTGTGAGATGATTATGCGTCAGATGTTACGAATGACATCGCCGCCTGGAATATCGACTGGTATGACGCTTTTCAGATACGACATAGTGTGACACCAGTGCTGCCGTCCTACCAAAGAAAGCGGCTAAGTGACTTTAGCCGCCTTTTTAGTTTTTAACACTGGCGTACTCAGCAAAAAAAATGGCGTCGAACCATATCGAGATTATTTTTCTAGCATAAATAGTTTCCAAAATACCAAGCGGCTAAGTGACACCAAATTTGCATTTTTGTGAGTATTTATTTTCTAAAAAGTCGGTAAGTGCTTAAAATAAACTAAATGGCCGTTAATGGGCAATAACTGCTTAAGTTTTACAAACCAATATGAATATGTTATAAGCTAAAAAGCGGTTACGACTTATTAATACACTAAAAAACAGTTATATTTATTTAACCACCATTTTAAGAATTATCCTAGGTAAAATAAGAAACTCGTGTATAACCTAAAAGGCAGTTTTTCAAATAAAATTGTATAAATTGACGTTAAGAGCACTTAGCCGCTTTTTTGGCAAGAATCAAACGCGATATTATCGACTTAAATACTAATCAAAAAAGCAGTGACTGCTTTGTAATTTAGTATTTCAAGAATTATTATCATATTTAATATTATCAATAAGGCGGCTAAGTAGCAATTCTACACTAAAAAGCGGTAAAATGCAGTTCGCGCGGTTAGGTATAGCCATCACAAACGTCAAATGATCGAGGGCTCTACTGGCGTCATACCAAAAAAAGCGGCTAAGTGACAAAATACTACGCTAAGTGACGTTAAAAATATAAATATTTGGGTTGGTGTCAAACGGTCTAGAACGCAATTTGACTAGTTGTTTGGCTTGACAATTGCACGGGTCAGTACAAAAATTGGCTGTTTTTTTCGATGCTGGTGTATTTAATTAATAGTGACGAAATACGATCACAAAATATAAAGCTGTATTATTTTGAAAGAGGCCACACCTTCATGAGCTGTGATAGCTTCTATTACCAAGTAGAACTAGGTATGAAGAACAAAAAGCAAAAATATATGACTTCTGCCATTTTGTCAGCATTGTAGGTGAAGCCAATTCAGGAAAAGTAGTTGTGAAGGACTACTTTTCACGACAATACATCAATGAGACGGATACAAACCTCCAATCCCAGAGCCTACATAAGTAAAATGACCATGGTTTGTTATTCGACGGAGAAGAGCACCAACTCTGCTTTAAGAAGGATGTCTTTATAAAAAATCGAGACAAACTGATGCCAATAATTAAATTCTGCGAAATGACAAGGGGGATTTTGCAAGAGAAAAAGGATAACTTGTTAAATAAGATATCTGGTCTCATTCCACCTTATAAGCTTGTTTTTTGGAAGTCATTGCCAATGACGAGTAGTCAGTAAGGAGTAAAACCACTCGTCACTGGTAAGTAGTAAGGTAATAATTTTGAAATGCAAATTAGACTGAAAAAAGCCAAAAATTGATCGCAATTTTTTTTAATGAATTTAATAAGGTAATGATAAAGTTTTGTTCTACCTACGAAGTTTATGATTAGAAGTTTATTTAAATTTTTGTAATTTTTTTTCTTTCTTATTAAAAAATAAGTTTATTTTAGAGTTAGTGGTTTGTTTTAAAGAATAAATGTTAATTTCACCATGCTACAGTCTTGTTGTATTTTAGGATAACTCCATTCTTTTTATTACAACGCTCAAACATTCAAATATGATAATATGCTAAAAAGCGGCTTTATATAAATTGTTAAGTATTTAACGACTTATTAGTGTATTATTAGCCCATTACGGCTTGTATCAATAATTGAACTTATAAAATTATTTCAATTGCTAATCTAGAAAGTAGTAAAGTTACTTTAACTGCATTTTAATCAAGCATGCGGTAAGCGTTTTTATATACTGTAATAGTCTAAAACGTCGTTATTGTCAATAACCGCTTTGTAGTATATTTGAGTCACTTAACGCCTGCATACAATAATTATAACATAAAGTTAACTAGCAAATCTAAGCTAAAAGGACTCTACGATATATTTAACGGCCTTTTAGATCTTATTTCAATCCCAAAAAAGCTTTTAAAGTCTAAACTAAAGCGAAAAACTCTCGTTAAATTGTTTAAAATGATTAATATTATTACTTAAAAAATATTTACAAGATGTAAAATTTTTTTGTCTAATTTTCCATATAAACGGAATTATGATAAGTTGACAAATACTCAAGAAATTTCATTTTGAAAGTTTTTTGCGTTTTTCTCGAAACTTACATTTGTCACTTAGCCGCTTTCTTTGGTATGACGGCAGAGTGACATAGTAACACATTGATGTATTAAATTCTGAATAAAGACGTAAAAATTGTCACAGAAGAAGATTTGTCTGTTTTCCAACCTATTTCCAACTGTATAATTGACAAGGAGGTCACACAAATAAGGAAGGATTGGGGTCTTGGCGAAGGCCAGTCGCTTCAGGGATCTGAGCCAATTAAATAATTGGTGAATTACTTAGATACCTATGTACTTACTGTTTCTAAGTTATCTCGGAGAGACTAAAGTATCAATAAAAATCTATTGCATTCATTAAATGTTCATAGTTTTTATAAATCTATACTAATATTAAAAAGAGAGAAGATTTGTATGTTTGTGAATAAACTCAAAAACTATTGAACCGATTTTTAAAATTCTTTTACGTATAGAAAGCTACGCAGCGAGTAACATAGGCTATATTTTATAAAGATACGCGGGCAAAGTCGCGTACAAGGGCTAGTTTCTTGACAATTTTCTGAAATTCCTATAATTAATTATAAATATCTACACTTCCACGTCAAGACAATGTTTCTCAATGTCGACATCAAGGCTGCTAAGTTAATTAAGCTTAAAACGAACTGTTTCCCAAACTTGTTAATGTAATGTTAATTAGGTAATGTTTAAGTTTAAGCTACAAGCAAAAGAGTTATAGACTGATTTAAGTTAATTCATATTGTTTTAATGTTTCTTAAATAAGTAAGCATTGAGACTATTGATCAGATGGCTCGGTTACCGGCAGACGATAGATGATCACATTTTTGTGAAAAATATCATTAGGAAATCTAGGAAGACTAGTTATCTTGTAGACACTTAAAGTCCTGCCAATCAGAACTGGGCTGACATGGGCTATTTTCTAGAAGTTGCATGTAATACAAATACAGTTGCATGTAACCTAGTTAAATGTAACCTAGTTGCATGTTACCTAGTTGCATGTTACCTAGTTGCATGTTACCTAGTTGCATGTTACCTAGTTGCATGTTACCTAGTTGCATGTTACCTAGTTGCATGTAACCTATACCTATTGTAGGCGCAATGCGCCTTCTGTTTCTCCGTTCTTCTAAACCATGGATTTTGATATGGTTTTCACAAATTCAAATAGCGATAAACGAGGAAGGGTTGTGTGTTTGCAATTTGTATCCGTACGAAGCTAGGAGCTGGTTGTTAATTAAATAATAAGCCAATTAACCTACACAAACACATAATCGTAGACACAAACACATGAATTTTAGTTAGAAAAGAGAATCTTGTTAAATCATGTTACGTTACGACACATTGTTGTCACCTTGTGTCGTGAGACAAGCGACGCGTTTCTTGGGGATTTGGGTCAAGTGTGAGCTTGAGGATACATTACGTATTACAATTTACAAAACGCACTTACAACCATTGTTGGTTAAAAGCCTAAAAACAATGGGTCAAGTTTAAATACACAAGGGCTAATGTCCGTAACTGAATTTACCCTTAAATCCATCTGAACTATTAAATTCAAATTAAGTAAATGTTCTTTTAATATACTTTATGACTATTTATTGAGTTTTATGTTTTATTGTTTATTTTATTTTATGTTTTATTATTGAGTGTTTATGTTTTCACCAATGCAACGTTAAAGCGGTCTTTTTTTTTAACTTGATTTTTTTTTTTGAGTCCGTGCGAAGCCAGGTCGGCCCGTTAGTTTCTAAGTTTTAAAATACAGGCTGTATTTTTTATTTCGATATAATTTTCTTCATAATGACAATACAGATGGAATGTTATGAAAGTTTATATATATATATATAATATAAATAAACAATTAATCTAGATTATAAAATCTATTTTTAAATAACAATAACTTTTTATATATATACTAGCTGCTGCCCGCGACTTCGCCCGCGTAACTTAGGTACTTATAAACCTTCCTCGAGAACCACTCTACCCATTAGTGAAAACCGCATTAAAATCCGTTGCGTAGTTTTAAAGATCTAAGCATACAAAGGGACATAGGGACAGAAAAAGCGACTTTGTTTTATACTATGTAAAGAATATCACCGTACAAAATGGAATAATAAATTGTAGTTGGCAAAATTTTAAGAAGTCAATGAACTTGTTCTGCTTCACCAAACTTCTACATAAATTCTCCCGAAACAAATACAGTCGCCGAAATGATAAGCAAAGTTGCGTGAGGGCTGTCATTGAATACTTAGCAACACTTGAAGGCACTTAAAATTGTTAAAATTACTCAGACTATACTACTGACGAGTTTCTTTTCTTGGTTACAATTACAGCTATCATTTTCCCTTGGGAATCGCATTTTAATCAATTTTGACTATAGTTATTTTAACTAAATTCTGCTACTACGCTAGATCGTTGCTACGCTAGATCGTTGCTAGGACATAATTTACTTGTAATAAAAATGTTGTAAGCGCCGTGTTTTCTACGCCGCTTACGCAATTGTTCAAAGCCGTTAGTACGGCTTTACAAGGTGTACTGTACTCAGTATCAGTTCTCTTGTACGTAGTACATTTATATTTTTTTATATGTTAAGATCGACAGACAATCTGACGGTCCCTTAATAGTAGGTGGCCACTGTCGCCTATACATGCAACGTCACAGGTACGTCAAATGGGTTACCTATCGTAGTACGATTAAGGTCGGATAAGTCACTGGGCACTACATCATTGTCCAGTACTTATTTTGAACTAAGTACAAAACTGTTGTGTTACCTCTTATTTGATTTGTAGGACTTTTAAACCATCATCATATAGTTTTAGACGTTTATGCAAAGTCTGTACTCACCAATCATAATGTTGTCCCTGATGATTTGAACGTGATGATCACGATCAGGACGAGTATGCTCGTGCCAAAATCCGACAACGTGACCGAGTTCGTGAACGACAATGCCGAATTTGTCGCAGTTCTTGCCGATTGAAATAGCTTGAGCTCCACCGCCGCGTTTTCCAACGAAGGAGCAGCATCTGAAGATAATTGACATTTTAATGATTTCTTCCATTTTCGCCTATTAGTCAGTCTTTAACTGCAAGACAATCTCGAAATGAAAAAGAATAAAACTGAAAAGAAAATCATTGGTAGATTTAATAGATCTTAAAGTCAAGCCATCTGTATTTAATTTTTGTAATGTAGAAAAAAGGCCAGCAAAATTGATACCATCATCTACGTCACCAAGGTAGGAGAAATATTACAAGTACTGTGTGTTGAAATATAAAAAAATTAAGAGTATCTAATATCAAACGAAAAAAGTGACACGATGAAGTTAGGAAAGAATTGGACGATAGATGCAACATCATGCACATGCAGCAAAGGTAAAGGGTCAGACGGCATATTTTTATTAATTCACACTTTTTTTTTGTAATTTAAAACACCTTAATTTTTTACTCACCCGCATGGTCGTTCAGTGAAAACAATATAGTCCTTATGCAAATTGGGATCTCTCTCAACAAATTTAACACAGGTGAAATTTTCCCAGTGCCTCATGGCTTGTTTGAACAAGGACTTGTGAGCGCCGCTGAAATTCCCATCAATTTCGTACGGTATTACACCGTTCTCCCAAATACG
Source organism: Synanthedon tipuliformis (assembly GCA_947623395.1). Lineage (NCBI taxonomy): Eukaryota > Metazoa > Arthropoda > Insecta > Lepidoptera > Sesiidae > Synanthedon > Synanthedon tipuliformis. The sequence continues at coordinate 9,992,340 of OX392415.1, read as the reverse complement.
CTCCTTGCGATTGGTTGCGGCTCTGACTGAACGATGTCTCTTTCTTTCCTGTTTCAAGTATTATCATAATTAAAATATAATAAAGAAATTTCGAGCAATTCAAAAAGAGAAGTTCAAACTTTTAGAATCCCTATAAGAACTACCGCATCTTTTAAATTTTAAGCATGGATAAGAAATAAGTATAACCAATTTACTGTTACTGCAAAAGAAATCATTCAGAAGGATGTGCTATCCCGAAGAATTTCAGGAGGCTAGAAATTATTCTAATCACGGGCTTCTATGTCAGTCTATAAGTCTATTTAATATTCTTTAGTTATAATCTCGTCTTACCTTTAACCTGATTAAGGAAGATCAGCAGAATACCTACTTCTTTGCATTATACTCGTAGGTGATGATGCCAACAACCATTAACCATCAAGGTCATCATTAATAAATTAATAAAAAGGTTACGGCCCTTTTTAAAAGAAACTTAAAAATGAAATATATACATCTACCATTAAAAAATTTTTAGTTCTAATAATACCCCGGAATATTATGCATAACACTAACACAGAAGGCTTTCGTACACTTTATTCTAAACTATAGCTGATACCCGCGACTTCGTTCGTGAAAAAAAATTAGGCCATTAACGTCTGTTGATCAGTTGAGTAGTTAAGGCGTGAAAAGATAACATTAATAATATTAGTATTAGTATAACATTACTATATATAATATTATTATATATAGTATACTAATATTTTTAACTTATTAAAGTTATTAAAGTTTTAAATTAATAATATTAGTATGGATTTAAAATTTCCAAAAGACCAACAAAAGACAATATTTCAAACCTTAGTATTAGTATAATTATAAAGTTGAGATTCCATGGCGACTAAATCTTCACTATTCTCTCTGACAGACCAGCCTTCGAATTGATCGAGTCCATCTGTTTTATTAAACTTCGGCGGCGCCTTTACTTCGAATTTCGGTTCAAATTCGTGCTCTGGTATTTCAAATTGCCTCCTTTCTTCGCTGCTGCGTTCTTTCCCGTTGTACTTTTTGTGGTGACGAAAAAATTTTCTTCGAACAAAATTGGATTCCTTAGTCTCCTGTCCGCTATAATTCAATGTGTTGTGTCCGTTTCTCTCGTTTGAATGAATGTTTCTTAGCCTGTAATTTTAATTCTATTTTATTGCACATATGCGCGTAAGCTGTATAAGACAGTAATTTGATGTAGTACTTTGTAAATATTCCTAAATTCATATTAAGTAAATATAAATACAAACATTATTTATAATTTTATATTATTTATACAGAATATAAATTAATATTAGAAATTAATAATATAATATACAGAATAAATTAATATAATTATATATACAATTAATTTTGCCTTTTTCATTAAAACACATTGAAAAAAGAATTTAAGAAAAAAAGGGTCGTGATGATTAATATTAATTTAATCTATGATTATTATTTATTTTATTTCATTTTTCAATTATTTTCAATTGGCTTCAATTTCGACAATTATTATTTTGAAATTTGGAATCGATATTGTGGAAAACAATTTATTTATCTTCTGAACCTATATTTTAAGAGAAAACTCTTAAAATATAGTAACTCATAAATAATTAATTTAAAATCTTATTAATTAATCTAAAATAAAGTAATTTAAATTCAATGTAATATGTTTTCGTAGGTGAAAATTCAGTGATTCATGTGTGTACGAGTATCTATCTAATGTGTATGGCCTATATACAGGATATATTCATAAATAATAACAAAATGAGAATATTAGCAAGATTAGCAACATTGCAAAGATGTGTTGAAATTGTGTTATGGCGTGCCTCTTTTAATTTGAGTTAAACGTATTTCTGAATGGCTGTATTAGGAGAATGCAGATATGGCTTCATTGCATTAAGCGCAGTGCGCTTTTCTGCAATATTACTAGTAGGTACTATGAGTTTGGATATTAAAGCTTGAATTATGCCACATTAAGCCCATACCATCTGTGGTACATAAAGAATTATGGAAATGTTACTTTAACTGGAAATAGTATCAAATTCAATTTAGGATAAATAATATTCAATTACACATCCTAGACATTAAGACTAAGTACTATAATATAATTTTGTTTTTATATATAAGTCAAGGCAGCGCTTGGCCGCGATCTCACTTGATGTTAGGTGCAGATGCGGCCGAAGGTGGACCACGCTTACCTAGTAGATGCCCATTTACCCTACGTTTGAAGACCCCGAGGTTGTAATTTTGGGGAAACACAGACGCAGGCAATGAGTTCAACTCCTTAGCAGTACGGACAAGGAAGGTGGAACTGTAACGCTTCGTGCGTGACCGAGGAACTCCAACCACGAAGGGATGAAACCCCCGCCCGCGCCTCGTGTTTCGCAAGTGGAACGGATATAGATATAGATATAGACATATTTTTTCAAGACATAGAAAGGGAATACGCCCAGAATGAATAATAACCAAATATTAATGTTACAATACGAGTTTAAATAATATGTAGACTGGGTACACGTGTTTGGAAGTTTTCCAATCGTCACCACAAAGTTGTCAGAATCGAAGTTCAAGCATTCAAACAAACGTGACGAAGTTTAGTTAAAGCTTATAGTAGGGGATCGAAAGTGCTGAGACATTTGAGGCAACTGCGCAATTATCGGGAACGGAAGTAAACGAGCCACATTCTGAATTAAGGAGATTTTCAATTGCAAATGATATGTGTCTACTTAGATGGTATGAGATGCAATGTAAGGGGGAGAGCAGAATATTCCAAGACTAAAATACTGATCTTATACATTTATCTGAGAAAATAAAATAAAAAAAGTTTGCTAATTCTGATAGATTTGCTTTATTCTGATAAACAGAGAAGGTTCTGTATGTATTTGACAGAAAATCCGTACGCAGCCGGGGGCTAACATAGCTTAATATTTCTGTAGAATAATTTTGACTTTAGACAAAACCCGATTGGAGTTTGCGAATATAGCAACACTGTAAATTGTCGTCCAGAAACACCATTAAGTTATTTTAACCTTTAAAACTCATTTCAAGAACGTTCTGTTTCCTTTGCAGTTTTTAATTACAATATTAACCATTAATATTATACATACGGATAAGCTCTGAAGTGTTCGCTAGTTTCAAAGTGGAGCACTTGTGTAACGAGAGCTTAATAAGTATCGCTTCAGAATTTATAATAAAAAGTTAAGTTAATTTTGTCTGCATACTTAGCAACTTAATTTTTTTAATGATGGAAGTTGTAACAGCCTATTTACAAATACATTTTTCATCCAACTGTTGGGAATTTTTGTTATGAAATAAAGGATATTGGTAAAAAAGTAGTAATAAAAAAATATAATACGATATAATTTATAATATTATTAAATATCAATATAATATTTATTAAATACACGAAAACAAGTAAACAAAAACAAGAAAACAGATGTTTTTTGGTGTTATTGTTAAAAAAATCTTATTATTTACTAGCGACTCGGCCCCTGCTTGCACGGTTCTTAAATTTTTACTCTCACTAATATAAAAAAAAAAAACTTGTCAGTTTTTAACTCTGAATATTAGGTGAATAAACTAGGTTCAATTTGGATTTCGAATGGTCTCATATAAGCCAGGTCAGTTTTATCCCATCTCGGCACCCTCGCTATATGTCTACTTGGAGTTTTACCTATATCGCGATATGACTATCGTGTAGTACGTCTAAAACTTAAAACGACTGCTCATATAAATAAATAGTCTTACCTCCTTCTGTTTCCGTGTCTTCTTCTTCTTCTGCGTCTTTTAGTTGTTGTGTCCTCTATAATACTTTGAAGACTTTCAGTTGGTTTTGCTAAATCACTGTTAAATTCCAAGTCTTTTTTAACCAAATCTTCATAAGTGTTATTTATTATACCTTTGACTTCCTTTTCTAAATTATCATCTTCCTCTTGTTCGTTCGTTGACAGAATTCCATTTGTTGGCGCAGGAGCGACTGTTATGTTATCAGGTATATTCTTGAATTTCACATCTCCAGTTATCTCACGGCTGTCGCTTTGTATTTTGTTCGTGACATCGTCTATTTTAATGGATCTATTGGGAATTTTATAGTGGTACGCTTCATCTGTATGTGAAATTCTACTATTTGATACGTTCACCAACAAAATACCTTCTTGCTCTAAACTATCTGTTTCAGTTAGATTGTCCACAATTGATGTTTGGTTATGCTCCCATTTATTATGATTTGATTGACTTGTGAAGTTATCAAACATTTCTTCGGGAGGATTTTTTCCATTTTTTAATAAAACTGACTTGTCTAAAGCAGAGGGAATAACCTAGAAATATAAATTCCGATTACAACTGAAATATTAAAACTATTGGCATCGCAACGCAAACTGCATCCCTGGTAATAAATTTTGCAGCTCATTTGGCGACAGTAACAATAATCTTACGAGAGACCACCTTGAATTAATAGAACATATGCTGTTGTATTTCGATTGCTTATTATATTGCGTAAAAACAACCGTTATTCTTCTACTCTACTACCATCGAGTGGCAAGTTAGTTTGTCTACCATCCTTTGACATTAAAAACAATAATAATTGCTAAGTATTTATATGGTTGTGAAAAAATATTACTGAACTCGGTACCAGTTTGTTTCAAGTATATGAGCACTCACCTTCGCCATTAGTACTGCCTCGTTATATTTCTTTGGTTTATTTTGCGATAGAGGTAAAGGCTGCTTCGTTCTCTTCCTCATAATATCCGGCAAACCTTCTTCCTCCACTTGTAAGCCTTCTAAGAGAATCTCTTTTTTTAACCTCTCCACTTCTTCTTGTAACGACTTATTGATTTTTATTGGTGGAGGCTTTGTGGTCGGTTTAAAGAAATCTGCATCTGGTATTGCGATATCCCCTTGAAAGTTACCTGAAACAGAAATTTGCATATTAATCTATAAAAAATAATAGTTCATACAAGCTATAATTATATTCATAGATAAATAGAATACAGTTCAAGCCATTTAATAGTCTCAGACATACCCATTTATTGGTTACGCATTTAACAGAAAATTTTAAATTGATTTAACAGAAGGGATAATCGATTTTTTGGTTTATTACACTGATTACGTCTCTCCAATGTTACCACTTCGATCGGGCATTTCATTAAATCATGAAGCTACCGAAGCTGAAAAGAGGAGTTTACGCCAATTTTCATTGAGTATTCTTGCGTTACTGATGCGGGGTTTTCATCCCAAAGATATGATAATGGCAGGAGGAATAAATGACCACTTTCTATTATATTATTAATAATATAATAGATATATAAATAAAGTTAACTTTTATATTTGTTATAAATATATAACAAATATAACATGTTTTTTAAATCAATAATAACTCTCTTTAACTTAACCATAAAATTCAGTTAACGAAAAACGATTTGAAACTGATCCTTAACATCCCTTATTATGTTACATTACTAGGTGTGTAAGATTTGTAAGGTTAATGACTTCTATGGGTCAGAGCATGATGATAAATAGCCTATAAGCTTTCCTCAAGTGCCTACCATCAAGTGTTACAGGCTGACGGTCCACTTGATGGTAAGTGGTTACCATCGCCTATAACACAAGCAACGTCACAGCCGCTGCATGTACGCTGTCGATCATAGAAGGATTAAGGAATAAAGAAAGGATGGGCTCTGGCATCCCTTACAGTCCTTACACACTTTCCAAATCCAGACCAGAGTCAATTTTAAAATGTTCATTTCTAAAGTTGACCCCGCCGGGAATCGAATCCCTGAGATCATAGAAGGATCCCTGAGATGTTAGGCACTCATCTAAAGGGCTCGTCGAACTATTCAATTCGAAAAATTTTTGGATTAAATGAACATAAATTACTTATATGTAAGTTGCGCTTAGTAGGGTCAATGTGTCAATATTACTTTTTCATTCCTATAGTAATAAATCTAAGTTTACCATTGTTTGGAAAGGGCAACGTTCCGTGATACGTCCGCATTATTTATTGTTTCTTTTCCTCGGGTTAAGGTAATAAAAAGTAAATAAAAGTTATTAAAAGTTGCGGTTACATGCAGTTGGCCTTATAACAAAACTTTCTGTGCAAACAATTACATAATATTTATTTATTTTTCCCTGTGAATAGAGACGAACTCGTGTCGCAGTGTTTGTTGCCAAACTCCTCCGAAACGGCTGGACCGATTTTGATGAAATTTTATGTACTTATCGGGTAGGTCTGAGAATCGGCCAAAATCTATTTTTCATACCCCTAAATGTTAAGAGTGGTCTACCCCATAAAATTTATTTTTTATTTTTTCGCAAAACGTTTGCCGGGTCAGCTAGTAATATATAGAATTGAATATTGCTATAATTATCTATCTATCCTGATTTTTTTTCCATTTTTTTTAATTATTTTAATACTTCTGTTATAACGATGTTGTCAATACAATGTGGTACCATCATTATTTTGTGTTAAATCCGACTTATTGATCCCATAATAACGAACACAACTGTACAACTTAAAATTTTACTTGTTGAAAATTCGGTCGAAACACAAAACAGATATAATTTTACCAGAAGTCTAGACCAATAGCTAACAGAATTGAGTAATTCATAAATTATCTAGCCATTAGAAAATTACACTGGCGGTAGTTTAATAGCCAATTAGTTTTGCTAAATTTCTTTTGCGAAAATCTATAAAAGTCCTATCATGAAATATATTTTTCCTTAATCTGGTATTACTTACTTCAAATCACTCATAAAAATGTATTTATGTCAAAGACATTTTAGGTATTTTATTTTATTGACCCGACAAACGTTGTTTTGCCAAAAAAACAAAAATTTTGGGGTGGTTCACCCTTAACATTTAGGGGCATGAAAAATAGATGTTGGCCGATTCTCAGACCTACCCGATAAGCACACAAAATTTCATCAAAATCGGTAGAGCCGTTTCGGAGGAGTTTGGCAACAAACACTGCGACACGAGAATTTTATATATTAGAAGATTAATGATTACTTTTTGAGAAACTACAATATTTTTTACCATGTTATATTATAATATAACATTTGTTGTTGTGATTTAGCTCCATTCGCACTATTTAGCTATATAAGTAATAATTAGATAGTCAGAGTTCATCACAAGGTGACAACAGATGCTATTAATATCGCTGCGGAGAGATTACGCAAATGCCCGATAACGGGGTAAATATATTACCTACACATATGCAGGCTCCATGAATGTACCTTGTTCAATAAATGTATACATTAACTAAGTATATAATAATATGGTTTCAAAACCGATTGCCACTCAAAGAGGTCATCTTAAGAATCTCTGAAAACTTACAAACGTAGTTAGATTTTTAAATATTATACAAATGTTATGTTGGTTACTCAGATCAAATAAAATTTTCAGATACTTAAGTTTGAAAGTATTACAAAAGTTTGAAAATATGAAAAGTTTGAACTATTTAAGGTGTGAAAGCTTAACAAACAAACAAACTTACTGTTAGCGTTTGCTATTTATGTCGACTGAAGTTAATAGGTAGAAAGTAAAGTATAAAGTACTCTGTGGCGTTACTTTATAAAGTACTCTGAGGCATGATATTAAAAAGGTAATCTGACAGTTTAACACGAAAAGAGGTCGTTGTTGTAGGTAGGTATGTATGTACGTGCATCTTATAGTCAGAATTGTAGTTCTGATATATCAGCTTTGACATTAAAATTATTAAGACTAAACATAAAGTGGTTTCAATTGTTGTACCTGAAGAAGAGAGTGATAATATCTACTACTTTTTTCATTTATGTTATGAAAAGATTATTGCTATTAAAAAATGTGAAGCAGATATTTAGCTGGCTCTATTGATAAATTTAATTTAATATTCGGTTTAATTCGAATAGAGAATCAATTCGAATTTAGTGCCGCATTATAACACCCGGTTTACTTACAATGTACCTTTTGATCGTTAAATTTAATGGCCGCCACGCGTGTCTATTACACAGCTGGTGCACAAAGCTGGCTGCCAATTCATTAATTTTGTGCGTGTGCTTACACGGCGGGAATTGGAGAGGCTGGTATACGATAGCCACAGTTTACATGAATATTCATAGTGAGGCCGTGTTCGAGGATTGAATTTGATTATGTTCCACAACTTGGGTTTACAATGACAAATGTCACTGTCATCCGATTTGAGACTTTACACCAATGAAATAAGACTTTAGAATGATATCGTCCTTTAGATGAAACAATCTATTGTTCCGTCTCTGGAGGTTTCATGTTATGCGAACCATGAATTGGGCGTCTTCAGTGTAAGAAAGGTTCTCACTGGCACATAATAATATATCTATTTATCTTATTTATAGATTGTATTGTAATTTCATGCAATGACGGCTGAACGGATTTGGATGAAACTGTTCAGTAAACTAAATAACTTTTCAGTAATCATAATAACAACTATAATTTAAAACTAACTAATTAATTTAATTTATGTATCTTATAATTTATTAATTATAACTTATTATATTTAATTTCGGGTAAAATATGAATATTACAAAAAAGTTTTCTTATCGAAATCACAGATAAACACTTAAATTTAATATAAATACGTCTATTATATATAACTACATATCTAAGAACTACAATAAATTTAATCACTATAATAATATAAAAACTTTAAAAATTAACTAACAATTTTCAAAAAGTATGTAATTATAAATAATTTAAATCTATTAAGCCTTTGGTAGACGGAAAGGTGCCCAAAATGCTGGCGGCATTGCCCCGTTGAATGCATAGCAAAGTAACAGCCAGCATTCTGGTCACCCGACGCATCTACCAACCGTTTGGCCAGCTCCTTGTAAAGTTCATGTCTATAATTAATATTTATTAATATAAGCAAAAATATGTAATTAATATTTTAAAAATAACCATAAGAATTCAAATATTATACTAACAAACCACAACGTAGCTATGAATTGAATGCGGAATCGCGATTTAGAGCGGGATGCAGCCTCTGGCCCAAGTTACTGAATTAAAACGTTTCTCATATTAAGGGTGCCTATACGAAATCCATCAAAAACCAACGTCTTGCGGTTCATTTATTGGGTAATCTGTCACTTATGAAAACAAGTTTTTAATTTATACTTATAGGTAAATAAATCCCTTAACTACAGTTTATTGTCGCTAGAAAATGAATATTATCTTTTTACCTCTTCTAGTGATCTATTATTTCCCAAAAGCATTTTCGAGAAAACGACCAAAACAGTGTCTGTTTCGGTAAATAGATCTGAATAATTAGAGCATTTAAAAAAACAATAAAATTACTTGCAGACTGCCTATAAAGTCTATTTTAATTTTTTGTTGGAAAATATTACAAAAAGGCCTAAAATCTCATTAAAAAATGAAATATTTTTTATAAAAACTCCTTTGAAATTGGCCTTATTGCTATAATATACCTTATACAAAGCTCAAAATGGTTTCGCTTTTGTATGTTCCAAAACTTGGTCCTACTTGATTGGACTGTTTGTACCAAGCAGATGGTACAATTGTTTCGTTTTTATAAATACAAAGAATATACTTAATCGACAAGTTTAAATGAACATGATATTGTATACTGTATTGATTGTAATTATATTTCCCGCTAATGCGTTGTTGTTTGTTACCAAATCGTGTGAACGTTACGTAAATTGTATAATTTAATCGGATCGGAGGCATGGTATTGCATACAATGCTCACAGAATCGATTCCTGCTATTACACATATTTTGCATATCAATCAAATAATCTATTGATTTGATCAATTTTATTATAACAGTGCCTAGTAAATCATTGTCTGCTACATTACTAATAAATTAGCTATTACATTACCTTTTTAGAACTTGCCTAACCGAGAAAAAATATTTTTTAATATTTTATTAAATCGATACATTTTACATATATATGGAATCAATAGGTACTCTCTATATGTTTAAGAATTATAGTATTAAATTGTAAATCAAACTAAGTCACATATTGGGTTTTCTATCGTTCTTATAACAATCATCGCGTAAGAGCTATTGCAAACTTGATTTGATCCTTATTGTACATTTAATTCTGTAAATTAAATTATGTTTATGCGATTGTAAAATCAAAATGTTAAAAATTACATACTGTTATCATTAGAAAAATAAATATTTTATTCTTGTTTTGGTTTCTCTGCTGTCTGTACATAAAAATCTACTGTGTAAAAAGAACAGCAATACAAAATAAATTTATTCAATTTACTTACCTCATAAAAATAGAACTGTGCCGAAACAACACATGTTTTTTTCTGTGGCGAATCAACAATATGACAAAACAACAACAAGCCCTTTTAACATATTATTACAGGGAGACTTCTTCATGGAGCTTATACTAGATCTTTACATAGTATAAAACAAAGTCGCTTTTTCTGTCCCTATGTCCCTTTGTATGCTTAGATCTTTAAAACTACGCAACGGATTTTAATGCGGTTTTCACTAATGGGTAGAGTGGTTCTCGAGGAAGGTTTATAAGTACCTAAGTTACGCGGGCGAAGTCGCGGGCAGCAGCTAGTATTATCTAATTAATAGATTTTATTTTATTAAATAAAGTATATTATCGTTTTCCTATCCTTAATGTTACTATGGTCGGCACCCCACTTGCAACAGCTGTGGCGTTGCATGTGTTATTGGAGACGGTAGCCACCTACCTTAAAATGGACTGTCAGTCCAAAAAAAATATCAAACAAAATTATTCCAAGTTAAATGAAAAAGGAATATCTTTTAAAAACTTAATTAAGACTTTTACAATGTTTTCATTAAGCGTTAATAAAGCTCACTAACACCCAAAACTTAGAGGAGCTTTAAGTAAGACCTTGTAAGTTTTAGCTTTCATCCGTCACAATGAATCTTTGCTCCCATTCTGCGAACTTAAACTTAAAAATTTCATTTTGATCTTTTATAATATTACTAGGGTCTTATATAATTGTCGTGGGCGCCGATCTCTCGCTGCCAGCCGTCGTGAATTCGATGGTTGGCAGTGACCTTGCGTGGCAGGCGATGCTCACGTTCTGTGAGCACGTTATGTCGCGCAAGGAAGCGGCGGAAAGGCAACGGGAAGAGGACCCCCTCTCCCAGCCAATCCGCCGGAGAAGGCTCGGGCGCAGGCGGGTGGCCTATATCCGCCGCCTTCCACCCTAACCGGGACCCGGGCGGTGGTCTTGGGGGAGACTGCCGCCCTTCGTGAGGTCCCCCGAGATGGCCGGCGTACCTCCACTTTCGGGTACGCCGAGGTTCTGACAGAGAGCACAGGCCTCCTCGCGTGGAATAGCCGTGGCGGGGCGCCGAAGTCGTGTAACAACGTCCCCGCGACCCCGCCCGCTAATGGCCGCGATGATAGAAAGTCGTTGGGTTTTAGCCGGTAGGAATCCGGCATAACCCGGCAGTACCCCCTACACTGCCGGGTATCCAAGAGGATTTCCCAACGTAAAAAAAAAAAAAAGGGTCTTATATAATTAAGTATAATAATGATTGAGCCGCAGTCATTTCAGCCGCAGGACACAGCGCAGGACGTCCACTGCTGGATATAGGTCTCCCCCATAATTTTCCAATACTTTTAGTTGATTTTTCCATAATTTGCTATTACTTTTAAAGCTTTTAAATTATTTTTTCAGATTTGGAAAATATTTTCTAAAATTGAAAAGAAGTGATGAAGTTATCGCAAGCAAATAGTACATAACTTGCCCGTTAAGAGTAAAGTTATACGCGTAGTGAAACTACTAATAGATTCTTCCGCATATTATATCGAGTATACGGTACGTAGTTGTGCCCCAGATTAGTTAGATCATTGTAACCGAGTTTCAGGCTCATAACAATGTTAACTGATGCCGTAAGAGGAATGCGCTGTGTTTGACATCACCACTAACTTTTGTCTATTTAGCTAACACATTACCAACTCCACATAGAGTGAATGTTGTTTTACATAATTCCATTTTTACATACAAAGACTGCTTAGGTTCTCTATAGGCGACCTTCCATCTTATCAGTCGTCTGCAGGTCTATCAATAAATAAAATAAAAATAGGAACTTCCTGATTAGTATACTCCTTAGATTAATAATTGGTCTCGCTACCCTCGACTAGATACTACCGTCGTACTTGTAAAATGCGGCAACAAATACTACGCCGAATTCACGAGACGACGTACACGAGACAGTAAACTGTCTGTGATGTGTACGTGCCCAATGTTTTATTAAATTTTAAGCATAATTCTGAATTAAAATTCAGAATTGTGCTTAAAAATAAAATACAATAAAATTTCATTTTTACATACAAAGACTGCTTAGGTTCTCTATAGGCGACTTTCCATCTTATCGGTGGTCTGCAGGTCTATCACAAAACAAAATAAAAACAGGAACTTACCCGATTAGTATACTCCATAAACATTTGCGGTTAAATGAAAGTCGTTTATTTTATGGAGGCTTTGTAATGTAAACATCTAAATTTAGAGAAATGATTTAGCTAAAACAAAACGGGTAAAGTTGAAAACAAATAGATATCCGTAATGGGCCGGTAATTAAAATGTTATTTGTTAGCATTAGTTGGTCTATCTATTTCGGTTCAGTGAATTTGTGGGATGAATGGAAAAACGTCTCGAAACTACCCACTTTGTTAGAGTACGTGTGTTTATTATGCAAAAGTTATACGATTATTTACAATCAACTTTATAACTTATTTTGAAACTTAATTAAACGTTAGTTAAAATTTGTAATAAATTAATTTGTAATGGGCTATAAGTAAGTTGATTGACGCCATAACTTGATACTTATTAAATAACTGCGATAAGCAAGGAAAACACACTTTTCTCTTATGCATTAAGGTAACATAAACTACTGACTCGTATATCTCGTTTAAAAAGGGAGCAACTGTAATTACTGTACAGTAAATGAAATGCCCACTTAAGGTACCGTTTCGTGCAGCGGTAAATGGAAAGCCCCCTTAAGATGCCGTTTAGAAGTTGGCTCAGAAAACGTAAACTTATTAAGTCTGAACGCTTAGTCGCTCTTTAAAATGAATAAGTAAAGGTTTTATTGAAAAAATGGTGCTTTAAAAATTAAATTAACTGCTTTTATTTTACTGACTTTAGTAGTCACAAATATGGAAGCCTGTCTGGCGACTGTAACCATCCCTTTATAGAAGTCCATAGTGAAATAACAGCACGTGTGCTTTTGTTTAACGATAAGTGTGTAAAGGACCATTTTCCTATCCCTTCCTAATCGTTTAAAAAAATAAAATAAAAATTCATATTTCAACGCGTCCGAAGTCGCGGCCAAAACTAGTTAATCTTATAATAATATAGTATACTAGCTACAAACTCCCGGCTTCGTCTGGGTTCAAAATAAAAACTATCCTATCTTTTAAATTGGGCGAAATTACTGATAGTTACGAAGTTTTATCAAAATCGGTTCAGTAGTTTAGAAGTTCATTGGCGTCAAACAACGTGACATGTAATTTTTGTATGTATAGAGATAAGAGTTATCTTATATAAATATCGTAAGCCAAAAAATTCTTAATTGTTAACGGTTGTATTATATGAAATGGACGTTAACGATACAGCCTTTTATACATTTTTATAAATAATTTAGCAAGGGACACGAAACATTCGACCAATAAAGCACTTTTTATAGCTCCACAAATCCTTTGCAAATGTCACAATTATTCAAGTGTGAACCGTTATTTAAGACCTCAGGTGTTCGTGAAAACAGCTTAATGTTTTACATGAACACTGCAATATTTATAACTTTTTATAATGTCTGACACGAGGACGGATTAGCGTTGAAATTTAAGGGTGTACATGAACAAAATTATATTCAAACATTTGTAACTGAAACGCGGAGTACTGAGGCAGGATTCAAAGGAATAGCAAATAAACATTGGGATGAGATGTCGACGCTTATTTGCTTCAAAGACTTCACCGGAGATAAAAAAATCTAAAGGCCTGCTCAAACCGCAGAGTTATCCGTTACCGCCGTGGGTAGCGGTAATACCCAAGCGATATCGCGCGCGGTATTTAGTATGGGATTTCCGCAGCCGCGAAAGCGGAACTGCATACCCGAGCGGTACGCGGTACGGTACCGCGTGTTCGGAGAGTGGCGACTGAGCGTCATCGGTCGACCTACTGCGGTATCCGCTATCGCCTCCGGTAGCGAAAAAAGCTTTGGTTTGAACAGCGCGGTATCCGCATACCAATCGGGATTTCGCTACCGCCGGCGGTAGCGGATAACTCTGCGGTTTGAACAGGCCTTAACTCATTTGCTCTAGACAAGAGTTTTTACTTAGCAGTTGTATCTGTTAATATAATTAAAGGAAATGTTTGTGAAATGTCTGAAATGTCTGGATAACAGTTATTCAACGGTTAGACAAATTTAGTAAATACTTAGTTTGAATAAATAAAAACTATATAGCATTATCTTAAGTTGGAACATTACGCGATATTATCCTAATATTATAAATAAGCGAGTTTGTTTATTAAGCTTTCACGTCTTAACTACTCAACCAATCATCATGAAATTTTGCATAATTATACATTGTCAGAGATACAGAAAAGAATATAAGATACCTTTCATCTTGGTAATAAGTATTGTGGGGCGAGAAGGAGCAAGGGATTATCTAAAATTTGAAGTAAAAAAAATATATTAACAATAAAGATAGCAGAAGCTAGTAATTATTATATTTTCATTGATATTTTGTTCATTTTTTACAAAAAGCTTTCCGTAGTCTTAAACGGGGTAGCCAGTCTAGGGCCAGTAACTATTGCTTACCATATTTTTTGACTATTTTTTATTTTTTCCTCTACTAACTTATATCTGAATGGATCGATAATAAATCGATAATTTCATTAATTATTATTATGTACCAGTAAGTTTTCTTCAAATAAATTTTAAGTAAACTTACTGTCATACTATAAATTGTAACTTTGTTTTTAATGGATTCATTAAATATTTACTTTGATGGAAGCTCTGTCAATTCAATAGTTAATAAAGTTGCTGGGGGAACTTTGGACGACAATGCAGACTTATAACTTAGTTTTCACTTAAACAAGTTTGTGTGGGACGCTTTAAATTCAGTATTAAAGTTTTGACTACAATGCATAGATAATTACACTATTTTATAACGACCGCCGAAATCAGAAGAATTTTACTTATAGTGTCTTGACGGTATGTTGTTATTTAAAAATATTACTGGCCACTTTTAATCTAAATTCAATAAAAAAATGTGGTAAATGTTTGATCCTTTATATCGGTTATCTTTGATTTTTTACCACAATCCTTCAGTTCCACAATCTATTTGTTGTTTTTCCCCACAAGGATTTAAGGATAATAAAGGATGTAAAAATTTTATTTCTTGAATAGTTTATTAAGTATATAAAATGTGCTGTAAGAATAAAACTACAATATTATTAAATTCAATTAAGTCAATGTACACAATTAACTAAACTTCATAGATGAAAAAAAAAATCTATTTAAAAAGGCCAAAAAAGGCCAAAACAAGTCAAATAATATTTTTGATGAATCCAAGACTTGTGTTTTGTGTGACAAAACAAAAATAATTTCAATTTTCAAAACAAATTTCAAATTCAACAAAACAAAAAAGGCTTGAATTTAAAAGAAATAGTGACAACAAGGTGACAACTATATTGCAGAAAAATATTGCCATCAACCTTTATATATCAGAAGTTACAACTTCCCCCATATTGAGTCGTTGCAATGCAAAGTAACATTTATATGAAGGTGTGAAGTTGTGCCATGACATTTTCCATTTGACGGTTGCTCTTTGCTATTTGGTTTTTTTTTTTTTTTTTTTTTAGAAAAGCTCAACCCCACGGTAACGAGTGCACGTACGACTATACAACCTTCACAAAGGGAGACCTACATTATGTGCAAGCCTTTGTAAGACTTTGACATTACTGTTTTAAAGACGTAGGTACCGATACTTACTTACTTACTAGCTGCTTCCCGCGACTTCCGCCCGCGTAAATTTGTAGATTTTATACTAAAACCTTCCTCGAGAACCACTCTATCCATTGGTGGAAACAGCATGAAAATCGGTGCAGTAGTTTTTGAGTTTATCGCGAACAAACAGACAGACAGACGCGGCGGAGGACTTTGTTTTATAATATGTAAGGAAGCAAGTACGCGTAGTCTGATTGAAAATTTAATTCCTTTTAATATAAAGGTCGGTGGACAGGCTTACAATCCACTTGGTGTTGTAAGCCAAGTGACACCTCACAAAAAGAGAGAAATTTATGTATGTAAGTCATAAAAAGATTATCACGAAATACGTTCGAACGAAAGTTTTCAATGGTCTCGTTCAAATTATTGTTCGCGCAGTAAAATGTAACTAAGTCACAATCACATTGCATTATTTCTGTAAAGCTTTCAGTTTCGAATCCATGAACTTAAAAGTATTAGAACATAAATTCTAAATTTAAAATTAAACTTGTTTTATGCTTTGTAATTTGTAAAATAACACGATAACTCTCTTGTATTATGTACATATATATTTTACCTATGAAGTGTAATATATAGGAAATCTCTTTTTGGGTTCAAAAGAAAGAAGAACGAAGACATGATAAAATCACTTTGCCGAGACTCCGTGTTTCGGATAAACGCCCTTTTTTCACAGAAGCGGGTTAAGCTACCAAGTTCAAATAAAATAAATATTTATATAATGTGGAACTTATCTCTTAGTCACATATCTATACTTCTATACTATAATAATATACTATAATAATAATACTTCTATACTATAATAATAGAGAAGATTTGCATTTTTGTATGTTTTGTGAGAATATTTTTTACCGTTTCTATTTATTAAGATACGCACGTATATTATAATTTAAAAAAAAATACGTAAACAAAGTCACGGGCACAAGCTGGAACTATATCATAATTAATCCTCGCTGACAATTATTCAAATGTAATTGTTTGTGTAAGCAGATCAGTTACATTGGGAAGGTATAATAGGTACTTGGATACAGCTGACGCACGAGTACATTTGCTGCTCACTGTTGGACACTGGACAGTTGCATTCGTTGGTTAAATGTGTCGCGTGCTTCCGGCTTCACAGTAGTGATGTGAACATTGCGATTTTATTAATCGATATCGAAGCAATTGTAATTTAATTGAATAATGTAAATTATTTTAATCAATACTAATAATAATAAATCTGTAAGTGTATGTATTATATGTATGTATGTACCTATGTATGTTCCCCCATAACTGTTAAACGAAAAAACTGATTTTCATGAAACTTGGTAGATAAACATTTAGACGTACGGGACACAACATAGGCTACTTTTTTCACGCGGGCGCCAGCCAACGAAATAGTATATCTCTGCGGCGCCAGCTAGTTGATTAATATTATTCTGGACATTATAATTTATTTATCCCCTGATAAAAAAAACTGATTCTGTGGCTGAAATGACTGACTTGCGTACTGAAAAAGTCATAGTCCTAAAATAATAAATAAAATAATCTTTATTTACTCCAACCACTTAAGTATATTATTATTCATTACTTATGTATATTTATTTTATCTTCGTGATCAGACTGTCTTGCGACATATGCCTCTAACATTTTAATATATCGTCTTCTTATCTCTTTAGTCTATTTTTCTATAGTTTTATTCATAATTAGTTCAGTACATATCCACCAGTACACATAAATCTTTACTATTCTTGTAACATCTTCTACTTATAAAACTTCTGAAATTTCTTAAAATTTCTGAAACGTCTTTAAATTATATTAATTTATTTTTTGTATTATTATATATTCCAATGCCAATTTTGTATTACTATTACTAAATAAAATTATCGATATTTGCGTGGACATCACTATAACTCGTAGGCACAATATCAGAAAATGAGGTGGGGCTTTGCGTGGCCATGTCCATACATTTGATGCTCTATTGTGTAAAGTTACCAAGCTCGCCTGTGCGCTGTTATGAACTCTACTGTGCTGTGCGTAAGATCGAGTTTAGTTAAAAATTGAAGAGAAATATGTTTGTTTGGACTGTGTCAACGCAGTTTCAATGGGAAGCGAGTGTCAACATGGAACCAACTCTTACGCAGACACTTCCAAGCTCTTCAAGGGCCCTTGAAACGTATCTACGTAGGTACCGTTATTGAAATGTCTATTTACTTACCGCTAGGCGTAGTTTAGTGTTTTTAAATTGCCAGTCTCCTGCATTTTAGGAGACATATTTAACTGAATGAATATTTTAGTCGTCTTTAGATAAAATTGATAATCTATATATCTGAAATAATATTGTAATACTAGTTCGGATTACAATATTAGAAATAATAATTCAGAAAGTGTCTGTCTGTTAAACTGTCACAGCTATAACAATGTACAGTTTTATATTTTCATAAAGTCTATACAGCTGAACCATTTGTGGTAAATTTTGTTGGAGACTAAAAATCAGTACGAAGTCGGGGTGTGTTACTAGTTAAGAACCGTCAGAATTTACTTTGTAACGGTTACTTACATAATTGTAATTAATTACTATAATAAAATGAAGGTAAACAACAGTTGTAAGTATTTGGTCACAAACAAAATTAATAAATAACTTAAGGGATTCACAAAGGCGAATGACATTGACGATTTGACCTTCACCGATATGACCTTTAGAATGTTTATATATATCATATTAATTCCACACGAAAAACACAAACGTAATCCACACCTCAACGCAGTCACTGAGACACTGTAGCTCCATATATTTAGAGTTCCGAGGCGGCGGAAACAATTCAACAGGCCTGATAAATGTGGTTTTTTGTACTTTTCATTAAAACTACATTAAAAAAAATAAAAAAATCAATACATTTTTTTTAAATGATATTGACTTATTATTCGGTGTAGGAATCATTTGCGCGCAATAAACAGTTTTCGCAACAAATTTCAATATAAGTCTAATTCTTCTTATGTTCTAACTTTTATTGTGGGGTTTCTACTACTTCGATGGACATTCTAAACAATACAATTTGTTCTTCACATGTTTAAGTATAACATATATTTTTTTCAAACCAATTGCATTGATAGTTTCTTCTAACATATTTTTTTAAAAATGCAAATTTTTAGGATTGGCGCGTGTATTAAATCACAACGGCGTAACTCAGCACCATTTTTCGTTTCATAATTTTTAAACAATGATAAATGTTTCTATGACGGCATCCCTTTGACCTTTACATTTTAACTGAACCGAGTTGAAATACTCTTTCAACGCCACTTAAAATAATTTATTCTTTTTCTCAATTAGTAAGGCAAATTGTATCAAGATTTTCCAAAAAATTCACAACTATATTGTTTACAATGTTATTTTTTCAGTGATTTTTTTTTAAATGTAAAAAATTGTAAAAAAATCATTCAATGAAAAATTCTTTTTAAAAAAAGCTACATTATCAGCGAGTAGGCTTTATTTTATAAAGTTACGCGGACGAACGTCGTTTGTGGAGAAAAAATTCACGACAATCAAATAAATTAAGAAAATCAATACAACGCATAAATTGGAAATAATTTACTTACTTGTACTGTTTATTTTTTTTTAATTTATTTCATTGATTTTGCCCCATTATGTACAGAATATAAAATAAATAGTACCTAACATTGCTCATGAATTTTTGCAGCATTAAAAGTGATAAATATTTAAACGTAAGTTACAAAAAATCTGTGAGAGATATACAGAGCTAAAGTAAGAACACGCATGAACAATGAACCGCATAGCTTTGGTTCGCCTGATGTGGTGAACCATTAATTAGGGGCATTTGGTCCCTAAGATATATTGTTACAACGCCCGCCTTTACTTAGATTTCCGGCCTTCATTAAGTGTATCATTGTTTATAAAAAAAATAGCGATTTACTTTTAAAAAACCCCAAATGTGTGATATATGGGCATTAATTTAAAAAAAATACTTATCTTCGATAATGACAGAAACATTACTTTTAGTTCTCAAGAAATGTTATTTGTCATCTGTACTAATATTCTAAAAAAATCTCATATTCAATGATAATCTCATAGAAGGACCTTCTATTTAATAGGCTAAGGGCCTCTTTCACCAACTGTCGAGTAGGCTAACCGTCATTTAAAGTCACCTGTCACCGGGAATAATTTAGCTGATATACCTTTGTTTGTACGGTAAAAGTCCCAAACAATAAAAAGAAAATAATAAAAAATATTCGCCTATCGAAGGATTCACTAAACCGAGTGCATAATTTAATAAAACATAAAATTATTTCTAAAAGTAACTAATCAACACTTTACTTGTAGTTGGTGAAAGAGGCCCTTACATAATTTATTAGTCTCACTACAAATGTGTGACAATGTCATATTGTTTCGTTTCTGTTTTGTGTCTACAAAAAAAAAAAAATTATCTTAAAATGGCTCTAAAAAAACATTTGAACCCTCATTCGAGTAATGGTCTCGAAACAGACCTTTTTATTTCAATAATGTAAAGGTACAGTAAATCTCAGACACCTTACTTCAGTCGTCGCGTTAAAAAATGGCTGCCCTAACAACCGACCCTACTTTAACATGTCGGGATCACTGTTTAGCATTTTTTCTCCAACTGTAATGTGGACTTTTATTCGGCGGACACACTGCTGTTTTGCGATATAGAAACTCGTATAGGAAATTTAATTTTTAAAATTTATATAATACAAGTCATAGCTTTTAAAATCACTGCATAGGAGTTGCTATTAAGACAAGCTACTCGGGCCCCAGCTTGGTACGGTCTCTCATTTTTTTTACAAATTATATACCTACACATTTCTTTTTCGTTTATGGGTCTTTTCAATAGTGAAAATCGTATTAAAATCCGTGTACTGGTATAAGAATTAGAGGCAGAAGTTATGGCTCAACTGTAATTTACAGAGCTATTTTAGGAAAGCAGGATGTTAAATAAATTAAACAAACATAACTAGGGCACTAGGCCCTCTGATAGAATAGGTTAACTTGATGGCAGATTTTAAAGTTATTTAAAAAAAGAATACAGTTCAGCCAATATTGATATTGACTGCGTAGCGTCGCTATTTCTACAATTGACAATTTCGTGTAGAGCCGCTACGAGTCTACGAATCGAAGTATACCTACTCATACATCAACTTTTTGACTAATTTCCACCCTTAGTTTCTTAATGACTCTTTTAAAATAAGCTGTCCTATGCAGCACAATTTAATAAATAATGCAATGAATAATTGTGGCATTGAAAACTTTATTTTCCTAATCTTAATCTTAATTTTGGCAGATATTTTGACGCTAGTTACCACCCTCTTACGTTTGCTTTTGTGCTTTGATGACTATGTAAAGGAAGCCAGAAGCCGTTAACCATTCCAGGTTGACAGCGCACTAGCAACTCCTATGACGTAGCTTGAGTAACAGGCGATTGTAGCTCCCCACTATCAACTAGACGGTCAACCTGTCTGCCTATATTCACATAGAAAAAATATATGTGTGTGTCAGCTCCGACACACGACTGGAGTTTAATCCTAACGAACGAATATAAAATTTAAATGTTCACAATTCGAACACGCCGAAAGAAAGAAGGTATCGTTCTTTTTTTAAATAATATTGTGTAGATGGCGCTACAGATCTATGAAACTTCAGATATTCTAAAATATTCAAAAAAATAGAACTAACGTAACTATAACGCATAACATAACGCATTCGTGTAACAATTTTGATTTTACTCCCATGATTTTTCATACCTAATATGCAATCCATCCAGGTGTAAAGTTTGCAACCACAATGGCTGTGTGTCATACGTATTATCTGACAGTTGAAAGAAACTCATATCCTGAGAAAGGGAGGCCCAACGGCACTGGTGTCATTTCGAACAGAAATGAAACTGCGATAAGAGACGTGATAAGTTTTAAAAGTTATGTCTGTACGCATCTCCTTTTATTTGACAGTTAAGGTTCAACAGTAAGTACCTACCTCTTTTCTTATACTCGTAACACTAGAAGAATATTGTCCCAATGAATTAGAAATGAGATACAACCGCTCAATAATATACATCCATACTAATATTATAAATGTGAAAGTTTGTATGGATGGATGGATGTATGGATGTTTGTAACCCTTTACGTAAAAACTACTGAACCGATCACCTTGAAATTTTGCACACACGTTTTCTAGGACACCAGAAGAACATAGGGTACCTTTCATCCAGAACGCGGACGAAGTCGCGGGCACCAGCTAGTTTGTACATAATTCCTTGTTCTTTTGATTTATTTTTGTTTTTACATTACAAGATTTTTCATAATGTGGACCGACTTGTTTAATTTTTTTATTACTTTTTTTTATTAATTAAATTTTAATAAAAGCAGTTTCCTTCGTCTGTTGATATATGCCCGGCGTTTGATGAATTCAAAATTTTTGAACAGCAATTAGAGGGTGCCGTCCGTGTAAACCCCGTTAAGCCTGATTTGTGTGGGTCATTTGTTAACCCTCCCCTGCTCTTGACCTCTGCTACTTGATCGATGGTTTGGTTAACACTCCATTAATTCAGATATTCATGTGTATATGTCTGTTCATTCGCATAAGATAGTTAGCCAACTTAAGATAATTAAATTATAACTAGTGACCCGCTCCAAGGATGTAATTATTTTTTGCAACTTATATTCAGAAACTTTCATCGTTTATCATTGTTTCCATTAGTGAAAACGCTATCAAAATCGATTGGGTGGTTTAGAAGAAGTTAGCAGAGAAACAATCAGAGGTTGATAAAATGTTTCCTTATCCTTACTATAAATTGAAGTCAAGTTTAGGAGTAGGATATCCGCTATCTATTTTCATGCAGCTTTTAATAGGAGTTAGATAATTTTACACTTAAGGTAATATATACGATACGTATATATGTAATATAATATATAAATAAAGATATTATATGTCACTAGCTAAACCCGGCCACGCTACGCTTTAGCTCAGTCAGCAACGTTCAAGGTTTTTTTTTATAAAAAAATCAGTTTTCGTTGGAATTTTAAGAAAAAAGTATATGATATATAAAGTATATAAACGCTAGTTATTCTATAATATAAAATAAGAAGCCATGTTCTACAGATTAAACACCAATAGTTATTTATTTTAACAAAAACATTTTTGTACTAAAAATTTAAATTAATTCCGCTAGAAATGAGTTATTATTTTAATTTGAGAAACCAACTTTATCAGTACTTCTTAGAAGTTGTAAGTGACTTGTTGATCCCACTTACAATGATAAACTCGAGTTTAATGATCGCTAATTGACGGACAGATGTTACTTTCATTATGAAAGTTATTATACCATCATTGTCGATTATTTAAATTTGAATATATTTCAGTTCAGAGAAAATTGTGGTTTATCCTCTATATATATTTTGTGTTGTTTTGAATATTTGTAATTTAAAAAGAACATTGTTTAAAAGCTCTAAAAAAAATTAAGTCTATTTTTGTTTGCATCTGGTGGTATATATTTTTTTATAAATATCCAAAATATAATTTTAAACCATAATAAACGCAAAAAAATCCTTACTTATATTATACTTAACTGCGAAAGTGAGTTTGTTTGTTACGCTTTCACACCTTAACTGATGAGTAACTTAACTGATTTAACGCCTAATGAGTACATTATCAAAATGGAATTTTTCGTATACGTTGTCAGGGATATAAAAAAGGACATAGGGTACTTTTCATCCAGAAGGTTCCCAAGGGATCATTTAAAAGTAGATATATAAGCCATAAATATTAAATAAGTTTTAAATAAAAAGCGGCAAAGTCGCGAGCAAAAGCTGGTATGTGTTAAATTTAAAAAAAAAATAGCAACCAAGTACTAAGTTGCACATAATTTGTTAAATTTCTACCATATTCTATATTACAATATTTAAATCCTGTTTTTAATGTGCTTCATAAAATTTTAGCGTATTTTGGTTATAAAATTAGCAACTTGGTCAAGTTTTTTATGATCGTTTAAACGATTATGTCCCTCGTTTTACATCATTGTAAATAATAGCAAACATAAAAAACTTGAAGCCTTCTTGTAAAGTTTCGTTTTAAAGAAATTACTTTACACCATGATGGACCCTTACTGAATTTAAGAGAATCGTTATAAAATATTACACCTCAGTGCTTTTGTCCCTAAAGGTTCTTCCTGGTTCCTGGTAAGCGGTTAGAAAACTTATAATAGCCATAATGAACATATGTAAAGTACATATGTTCATTATGGCTATTATATAGATGAACTAATATATAAAATTCTCGTGTCGCAGTGTTTGTTGCCAACCTTCTCCGAAACGGCTGGACCGATTTTGATGAAATTTTGTGTGCTTATCGGGTAGGTTTAAAATCGGCCAACATCTATTTTTCATACCTCTAAATGTTAAGGGTGGTCCACCCCAAAAATATTTTTTTTATTTTTTGGCAAAACAACGTTTGCGGGGTCAGCTAGTATGTCTATATAGATATTTAATTCTATTATTTTTGTATTATTAATTACATTGCGTTTTGTTTGCAGGCATTTTGCATTCTGGTGGTAGTAAAAAACCACTAACAGAAGACCACAGTGAAAAAAATAACATATTATCGATAAAAAGCAACAGCTTTCCTTCTATTCGGGATGTTAGTAAGAGTCACGCTGAGCAACATTTTATCTCGAAATTTTTGGGAATTCCTGAAGAAACTTCATTTAACCGAATCATAAATGGACGAATTCGCTGGAAAAATCAAAGTATAGAAAAATACAAAAAAAGACATTTTTAAAATAAAAAAAAAAATTGTCCGCACCCATTGTCTGTTTTTAAGTTTTTACCTCAGACTTATATTAAATGGGATATCGTAAGTCAGCTATCAACCAGATTAAACAGAGCTAACCTAGTTACAAGTGACGCAAGTGTGGCTCACCCATTTCCGAAGATATAGATAAACCATGCAGCCCTCTCAGTTAACGGGTCCCAAACACCTGTAACCCCAAGGGGTTGTCGGATAATAATAGACTTACGCGATACATTTTAAGTGGTAGAATTTATCACTATGAGTGTTTTCGTTTAGTTATGGTCTCTAGTTATATGGTCTCAGAGTGTTCTCTGTTTATATGGCGCTTGAAGAATAATCGAAAAAAATACAATTTCAATGGCGAATTTACTTATTATTTAAATTTTATCAGGCTAGAAAAAATATATAGTTTAAGTTGATATAGGAAAGTAAGTCTTTAAATACTTTCTTTAAACACTGGCTGTATGGGATTTTAGACTATCGTTTTAGACATTTTTTTAATATTTAGAATAAAATAATAAAAATTATAACAAAACAGTTGCGTATTAAGGTTTAAATATTCGTTGTAGTTCGAGCAAGGTTCTTATGGAGAGAAAAGTTGGACAGAACCTTGACAGAACGACGTCTGTCTGATCAGCTAGTTATTTTCATTTAAGTAATATACTTCTGACAAATGAAGATGGTATTACATTTGATCATTTACACGCTTACTAGTTCAAGTAGTTCATTTAAACATTTATTGACGAAGAGAATACTTCTGAACCTATCACAAATGTTTATGTTTTTTCGACTGGAAATAACGGAGAGAAAATAACGGACTGGAATAAAGGAGACGTGTTGAAGGTTATAACATCGAAAGCCTATTGGTATTTCAACTCGCAATTTTTATTCTCCCTGTGAAGCAGTGACTTTATACATGTACTTAGGTCGATGCTGTGAAGTATTGTAAAATTGTATTGACTTCTTAAATTTGATCAAAGGCACACAAAGGTGTTCGTTCTGATGAGTTCCGATATTATAATATTTTCAAATATATTATTGGAATTGTAAATTAACAGACTTTGTTAAATTAACTAATATTAAACTTTATATACTGAAACGAAACAGCTAAAGTAGTAAAATAACAAGTTATAAAAGAAAAAAATATTTTCAACTAGTCACCCGGTTCTGGCTTCAAACGAAATGCAATTTTCTCCTCTTTCCATAAGTGAAAACCGAATTAAAATCGGTTGAGCGGTTTTGAAGTCCATAGAGAACAAACATATTTTCATAGATTTTTTTTAAGATTTTTTTTTTGGAAAAAGTACCTACAGTAAGTAATGCCTGTATGGCATTACTGTAGGTTGGTGGTGTTCGTATGGTGTCCTATATTCTGAGTTGAAATGTGAGGGAAAATCGTCGTATATACTTATATCGTGTATGGTATAAATTGCATTAGAATGAGAGTCACGGCGCCGTTTTAGCGGATTGGCCGCGTAATGAGTTTCGTGAGTGAGGAATGGTTATTTTTCTCACAGCGAGGCTCCCTCGTATAATTGAATCACAAAATTAAATGCTAATTCAAAGTTGATGTCACAGAGCGAGTAATATTATATTCGCAGCTGATATATTTATAATTATATTAATT
This sequence comes from Synanthedon tipuliformis, assembly GCA_947623395.1. Lineage (NCBI taxonomy): Eukaryota > Metazoa > Arthropoda > Insecta > Lepidoptera > Sesiidae > Synanthedon > Synanthedon tipuliformis. The sequence continues at coordinate 9,965,933 of OX392415.1, read as the reverse complement.
AGTACTTTTTTTATGAACTGTATTCAGATTTTTTAAGCGTAAACTTTAGGGGCTTTGGATACCACTTTTTGGGGAAAAGTTGTGTGTGGATGCGGGGTCGGATATTTTGGAAAATTAAACATTAAAATTATTATTATTTTTCATAAAATTACTACACTTTACTATGAAAAGTATCTAATTGCAACAGAATAGCAGATATAGAGAGCAATCGGAAACAGGTTAAAAATAAATTCGATAGAGATTGAGCAAAAATCGGTATTGTTCGATTTTTACGGTTCGCTTGATGAGGGTCCACTTTATTGACTTTAAAGGTTTATGGAGTGCCAGATTCCGTTTTACGGCCTCGTGTACGGTTCGAAACGATAAAAGTTGTCGGTTTTCACCGATTGTCTCGATTTATTGCATTATTAATAGCGTTTTGAACGCCAATCCGTTTTTTATTCAATGTTGTTTCTATAAGAACAGCTTCACTTTTATTTATTTTAACACAAGCAATGTATTCCTAAAATTAAGGTGATTTCAAAGCTTAGAATGCTTTGCTTTCCTTAGAAAGCAAAGAAACCTTAGTTGAAGATGTTCACTTTATCTCTAAAATTAAAACGATATTCCAGATTGTAAATATCATTTGCCATTAAGGCGCATAGTCAGGCTAAACTGGAAAAGAGACATATCTTTGAAGGCATATAGATGTCTTAAACGAGTACTATTGTGTTGTATATGTCTGTTTAAGGCATGCTTAAGGAGTCTATGGTGAAGACATAGAATACGTCATATAGAGCCATGATATATATTTATTATTATTTATATACATAAATAGACGAGAAACAATTACTTAATAATTTGGTTTCTGACTAAAATATTTTATAATTAATTTTATCCTGTGATTTTTCAAAATTGAATTTAGAACAGATCTATTTTTAAATACTCAACTATTCTGAAATTCCGAGAGAACAAAGAATTAAATTCTACCTCGGAGCGGAGCCATTAAAAAGTGCTAAAACAGAAATCAACGGCAAACGATAAAAACCAACCCTCTCTGTTCTCATTGAAATTCTAAAAATGTAGTCCAAGTTACGAAAGTTCTATATTTTATTAATTTTTCACTCAACCCTCTAACACTACTTTAATGCAAATTTTTCATTGGACATCTTTTTTAAAAATATTAACAAATTGCCTTTCTTTACATATGTTTTTAATTTGAACAGTAAGAATTTATTTGATTGTAGATCTAATAATGGTATCTATGATTAAGGACATAAAAGTAATTTTTGTATTTATGATACCATTCATTCTAAACATTCGTTTTAGGGAATGTATGTAAATGAATCCAGATTTTCTTCTATTGGGTACGTAAAATATTTATGTTGATGATATCTCGTTTAATTAATTTAATAATAGATTCAATTAAGTTCATATAACATATTTTTACACTTTAAATCAATGAAATCGTCACAAAATTTAAAAATAAATGACTTCGGGGTCGTGGGGATGTTATAACACGACTTCGGTGCTCGGCAGCCTGTCAGAACCTCGGCGTACTCGACAGTAGAGGTACGCCGGCCATCTCGGGAGACCTTACGACGACGGCAGTCTCCTCCAAGCCCCAAGACCACCGCCCGGGTCCCGGTCATAGTGGAAGGCGGCGAACATAGGCCAGCCGCCTGCGCCCGAGCCTTCTCCGGCGGATTGGCTGGGAGATCCTCTTCCCGCTGCCTTTCCGCCGCTTCCTTGCGCGACATAACGTGCTCACAGAAAGTGAACATCGGTTGCCACGCAAGGACAAAATAGGCCCTACTCAAATGAAATATTAAAATTAAGACTATGTCCTAACACTTTGCACCACAGAGCTACGGTGTAAAATTCGCTATGGGGCAATAAGTTCGTATTATAAGGTGTCCATGTCGGAAATCCGTTTTTGGCACTCTGCCGTTTTCCGACGTCCCCATTTAACGGTTTGTTTGTTTTAAAACATTTTCACAGATAACAGGGCCGCTTTAAAACACGAATTCACGATAAAGTTTAAAATAAACACTTCGACGACCCAGTAAATACTTTAATGTTTAATTGAATTAAATCCATGATTTTCAATAGCAATTTGTGAATAGTATCTACACTTCTAGTTTTTGCAAAATATCAAAGAGAAGATTTAGTATTACATGAATAGGACTCGTTTGGTATTGAATAATAAATTACTTAGTTAACTTTTGATACTTAATAAATATCTCGGCTCGAGAAGCGAGAGAATTGGTTTCAATGGCATTGATAAGTAGGATATTTGAACAAATAAGAGAGTTTTATAAAAAATATTAAATTAGGCAGCTTATATAATAATATTCACGTACATATGTATAGCATAGATACTTACTCACTCAAAAACACTCAGTCACGCACATCTTACAAATGTTATTTTCATGATAATGTTGTAAGTAAAATATTAAGTCCAACTAAATTACAAAATAAATTTAACTTACCCGCTTTGCAAGGATCCATTCCAATATCACCAGAATCTTTGTGTTCATATGAATTTGATAGTAATTCGTTTATCGTGTATTTGTGGGGTTCTTCTCTCCCCTCCAATGAGGTTGCGACGATGATTGCGGGTGCTAAAATCATCAGTAGCATGCCGACCACCACAGGCGGCGCACCTCTCCGATTAGTCATTTTTAATATTTTTATAACACTGCGATGCACTATAACATGTTATTGTGTCTTACATTTATCTGAAACAAAACAATTGTTTTTTTTTAAATAAATATGTTAAATTTGACCAAATACTTGAGGAAGGTAATAGTTTTTTTATTATTATAGAAAGAGCCAATAGATAAGTAATAGCAGTTGTTGTGACATGATCGAGTTCGGAAGCCCGACGATAATCGAACTTTACCGAGAGAGAGAATAGGAATAAATCCCATTTTTAACTAAACGGCGGAAGAATCAACGTCTGTACCTAGTACAGCTAGTTATTCGATAATTTTGTAAGTGAGTAGTCGAAAGCGCTATTCGCTAAAAGCTATTCGTAACAGATTGGATGTAATTAAAGTTTCTCAAGTTAAAACATAAACGTTCAATCTCTAAACTGGGTTGTGCCATTGATAAATATTGTGGTTACAGAGGGCACCGCAAGACGTATCCCCCCGTACTATGAGCTACGAGTATTTGCTACTCGTAACTCCTAGAGATTGGAGTAATGGAGTAATTCTGTATTCGCATTGAAAGAAATAAAGGAAATTTAATTCAAAGGCAAATTTTAATTTAATAAGTTAATTTTTTTTATTTATATTTATATTAACTCAAAAAGAGAAATTTTAAAAGTATGACGTCTATATTAGTCTATCTGTGTCTAAAATGAAGGATAGTGTACATATATGTTCAAATACATTTTTTTGTAGGTATTTACAAAAAAAATATTCTTGCTTAAACTTACTCCTTCAGAAATTCTTAATCTTAATTAGTAAAATTAAATATTTGGTGAATTCATCATACAAAAGAAAACCAATAAGTATTTTTCATTATCAAAACAAATTATTAACAAGAATAGAAACTTTTAGTAGTTGAGAACAAATTTGAACTTATATTTATTGTCAAAAGCTTTATTAACCAAAATCCTTCAGTAAAAACACTACTTCAGACCAAAATCTTTATACCCAAACAATAGATACTTTCGTTAACAGTTTTGGCTGTAATATTAATATAAACATCGAAATATCTAGTCTATTTACTGTACATACTGTACAGTAAACACAGAATACATTCAATGTTTTGAAGGTTGTTTGATGTAATGATTAGAGGCGCTAGTTGAGGTGTTAAGTTTGAGCAAGTTTGAACTGAAGTTTGTTTGCTAAGTTCGCCTTGAGAATGCCTTCACGCTTCACTAGAGGGAAAGCTTTGTTCTTTGTAAAGTAACGCTAAATTTTCAAGGGGACTATTTTCTGGCGAGTACTTAATTTAATTGAAATTGTTCGATGTCGATATTATTTTTATTGCGACGTAACGTTATTTATTTATTTATTTAATAAGTTACACAAAACAGGACTATTATGTAATACTAGAGCTATTGATCATGATTCATCAATTCAGCCGCAAAACGCTGATCATATGTATCCCCCTCATCGATGTTTATGGATGGGTCTTTTCAAACAAAAAAAAATCACTCCCTCAAAAACAATCTGATTTGCAAAATAAGATTGATTTTTGTAGGTCAAAATCGGCCGTCATATCAGGTCGTCGCCCACCTTGTGACAGACAGCCCGTTTAGTAACTTTTGCTTGAAAAAGAACAAAATGCATAATGCATGTAGATTCAAGCAAAAGAACCACTTTTTGCTTGAATCTACATGCATTTTATTGTTGACAAAAATAGATCCTAACAACATTAATTTTAAAATAATTAATTTTCGAAACGGTATAAGAAAATGGTTTTGTTGTCAGAATATTGCAGATTAATTAGTAAATATTTTATGAAGCGTCAAATTCCCTTTATTTTAGTAGCTATTAATTAATTTTCTTTAATTGGGTCGTGTTATACGTAAATACAAACCTTCATCTTATTCTAATTAGGAGTTCGTTATGTTTATTGGAAATTTTCTTCTGAAGAGTGACAGAAATAAATGTTTCAAAAACATTTATTATTTTTCTATATATAAAATATATGAAAGAAAAAAAAATACTAAAACAGTTGGTACAGGCTTAAACAGAGGTTCAACAAGTAACTATAGTAATATTTGTAGGGAAATATTACTATAGTTACTTTGGGGATTTTTCTAGTTTCTTTAAACACTACTCTAACATTGTATCAGGTAGGTATATCAGCTAAATTGTTCCCGGTGACAGGTGACTTTAAATGACGGTTAGGCTACTTGACAGATGGTGAAAGAGGCCCTTAATGCTGTACTTTTCCCTAATATGTAATGTTAAAAGTTAACAGACATATTAACAGTTTATTTGATGTTAGGTACCTAATAGTATTATCTATTAACTGCAAACAACTTACAAGGGCGATGCCGACATTGATAGGATAAATGATATGGGTTAATGAGGGGATGGGGCTCTGGAATTTCTTACTAACTCTTTGAAACACATCTTATGTGATGTTATTTTGTGGTATAAGGGGATTGTTATAGCTCTTATAACTCAGTTGGTGACCAGAGCACAGTGTGCTTACTAATTATAGTAGAGAAAACCGCCGCTTATTTTTGTACCACAGCTTATAAATATTTGTATTAATCTATGATAATATAGGTCTTATTGTTTCTATTTTTTGTAAAATAAGTTGTGTGCGACTGTTTTTGCCTTAATAAATAAATAAATAAATAAAATAATATAAAAAGTCGATAGGTATTCTGTCGACAGCAACAATACGATTTTAGTACGCTTACCTACTACTTGCATTAAATATGTAATTTAATGCAAGTAGGCTTACCTCAACTTACTTAGGGCATTTAATACAGCTATTTTATTTAATGTCCACTCATTAAATAAAATAGATGTATTAAATGCCCTAGTCCACTCGATGATAGGTGGCTACCGTAATCAGGATTAAGGATAAGGTATTGAGAATCGATAGGAAAATGTGCTCTGGCATCCCTTACTTACTGAAACACAATAGCACACATGCTGTTATCACGGTGATCTTCTGTAAGGGGGTGTTTACTGTCGCCAGACGGGATGCCCATTTGACTAGGAAACGCAATGTGCCTTGCCACTACTTCTCAGATCCAAACCAGAACCAACTTTGAGAGATTCATTTCCAAAGTTGACCTTGCCGGGAATGGAACCCGGAACTCCTGAAATAGAACGTTAAGGCATACCTGTCATCCATCAGGCTCTTTAATATTTCCTTTATCAATTGCATCCACACTTATCAGGGCCGAGGGGCCATCAGTCTGCTTTTCTATTTTTATGATAAAAAATCAAAATGTAACTATTTTTTTCTGTTAATTTTTTTATTAATTTTTAATATTTAATTTTAAAACAACTCTTTTTGATTTAAAAACATAAGGCCGTGTATCCATTAAAGAATTATTATAAAAGAAAAAAAATGAATGATATTCATTGAAGGTAATTACCCTAATATCATTCTGTTACTAAACAGCACGTTCTAAGGATCGGACGTTGCTACAGCAATCAGACACTGTTCTTTGACCTTTACATTTATTTTCATTCAACAAAACGCAACTCAACTCAACGCAACCTTGATCTCTATTCTCACAGCGTCAAGTTCGAAATTGATTTGAAATAACACGTTTGTTACGACGTTTTAGAACGGCGAACACAACAGGCCGTCGGTCACTATTTATCAGTGAATGATAAGAGAGATACATTCCAATATTAGAGTGCTCGCTTTCTTTGTGCTCCGTATATTTCTATGATTTTAGTTACGGGTGCGAGTTCGCAGAAAATAGAGTAATAGAATAAATTATTTCTCTGTTATTGTAAACTTGTTTCCGTGAAATACGGAAGTAGCATTAATTAAAATTGCAATTACGTAGAGACTGTATTGAAAATTTCTGGTACTGGCAATTCCTAATTGAAAATGGAAATCTATTTTTAATTAAAAATACAAATTAGTACAATGGATTTAAGTCGAGAAAATGTATCCTTTATGATTTACTAGCGACCCGCCTGCGACTTCGCACGGATGCAATTTTTTTTTTTTTTTTTCTAGAAATTACCTATATACACAAACCGTCCACTTTTTGTTTTAAACTTGGAATTAAAGTTAATTAAGTTAATACGAGTAAAATATTAATAGACATTGTGTAAATTGTAGTACAAATTGTGATCGTAGTTCAGATACGGAGCATACGGAGATGCTCTTGAATCATTTAAGTAGTGAACTGGCAAGCAGCGGATTAATCAGTTCTGATGATGACCAACAGCCGCACGAGAGAGACAATTGCTAATAAATCTTAGTGACTGTGCGAATATAACGTCACCTGTAACACAATTTACGAGCGGAATTATACGAGCGAGCATTTCGTGAGCGCCATTAAGAGGTAGCATTTGTAAATTAAATTCATAAAGATATACGTTATATTTAAGCTTTGTAAATGTTTATACTGTCATTAATAAGAACAATAATCATTACACAAGTAAATAGGTATTATGAAATAGGTATATAATATATTGAGAAGTTATTAAAGAGTAGGTTATCTTAAGAGAGGGGGTACTTTCCAACTCGAGCAGCTTACCAATCCATTAAATACTACGTAATTTCGTGATTACCTACTCATTAGTCAATATCTACATTAAAAAAAACATAACATACTCGTAGGTAAATTCATTCTAGAGATATTTTTTGCGTTCTAACTTACTTACTTTACTTACGTTCGGAATTTCAAGTTAAAGTAAGCATATCTAAGCATACATTTCAAGTGAATGTCTCTCATACTGATGCTCGTTAAGCTGGTATGCGTCTCCGAATAAGCCATTGTTCACATCTACAGACATCTAGACTATACTTTGTCGTTATATCAAATTAATTACACATTACTAAGGTGGTTCAGTCCTTATTACTGTAATTATGTAGGTACCTACATTTAAGGCCTCTTTCACCAATTACAAGTAAAGTATTGATTAGTTACTTTTAAAAATAATTTTATGTTTTATTAAATTATGCACTAAGAAAAAAAACTCCTATACACTAAATCCTTCGATAGGCGTTTTTTTTAATTATTTTCTTTTTAATGTTTGGGACTTTTACCGTACAAAACAAAGGTATATCAGCTCCATCATCCCCAATGACCGATAACTTTAAATGGCGGTTAGCCTACTTTGACAGATGGTGAAAGAGGCCCTTATTCGCGTAAAATACACGGCCGTGTGCAAGAAACAGCTATACCCTATTTTTATATAAATATCGGCAGGTATTGTGACAGTCATTTTGGTGGTCAGTGATTCTAGTGGTCTGACAACCAATGCAGGATAAAAGTTAAGGGATTTTGTATCCTGTCTTCTGTAAGGGTTTTGTTATTGCTACAAGTCGTGCTTGTTAGTTTGTGACTGAAGTACGTCAAAAGAAGAGTATTTTCAAAATATTAGGCAGACTAATTGCAAAGCAGAAGTAAGCGGGTATCGGGCAGTAATGTTATCTTGCTTTTTGAGCGCCTGTCAACGATTCTTGAGGCCGATGAAACTTCGCATTGAACGTTATCTCAAAAGTTTTATACATCCAAGTTTGAACAGAAACTTTTTAAATATTAGTAAGTTAAACACAACGAAACGCAAATAAAACATTTTAAATGAAATCGTTTAAGTAATTCATTTATTTTTTACGTTTTATGTGAGAAATAGTTAGGATAAATTGTTCTTAAGGTCGACAGACAGACAGGCTAACAATCCACTTGATGGTAGGTGGCTACCGTCGCTTTTTTTTTAACATTATAACTCAAGGAACAGCACAGGTGCTAATAGTGAACTGCCGATCATAGTAGGAATAATTTCTTATTGTTAGTAAGTGATAAGGTAATTAGTTATATTTGAACATGATAAATTAGTGCATTCTATGCAAGTTAGGTATTTAATACTCAAGAATATATAAAAAAAATCTTACCATCACTCTAGTACAAAGAATATTGAGTGTAACCTTTATAGAACTTTTAAAGAATTAATCACAATACGTCACTAACACACCTCTTTTAACTCGCAGAATTACTCACTAGAACAAACCGTATGCGCTTACGCAGTCCAATCGTTCACTGGACAATGGACAGGCGGACACGCGTCGTAGAGTCCCGAACAAAACTGACACATATGAGCGCGTCACACACCGGGAACCAGCTGTGTTAGTACAGTCCACAAAAAAATCTCAATTAATTATTTATCTTTTTATATAGGTAATGAAAAATAGCCTAAGGTCAATTATTTATTTAACTTTTTATATATTTAATAAGTATGTAAAAACAAACTAAGGTTGCATCTTTTTTTTTTTTTTTGTGTTTTTTTTTTGCCGTCCTCATCCTTGCCACAACCAGCCATGTGGCAAGGATGAGGTTTAAGATGGAGCGAGCTCACCCAGAAGATGCCTATTCACTGGAACCTTGAAAAGATTAGATCTTATGCTATTACGAGTCTATCTATTATTATATATTATATTAAATCCAAGATATTGTTACATATAGATCTGAATTTAGTGTCAGATAAGTTTTTTTGTCTATATACGTACAACTTTTACAGATAGGTTTAACTTATTGAAATAGGTAAATCATATTTTTAATAACTTGTTACCTATTAAAAATTAAATAAAATTAAAATTACTAAAATTTTAATAGAAATATTTATAGACTAATATTATAAATGTGAATGTAAGTTTGTCTGTTTGTTTGTTATGCATTCACGCAAAAACTACTGAACCGACCACCATGAAATTTTGCATACACGTTGTCTGGGACACCAGAAAGTACGTAGAGTACCTTTCATCCAGAACGCTTACAAAATTAAGCAAGAACTGTTTGTTTTGTTAATATTTGACAAAAATGAATTGTGTTGTTGTCCTTACTGACCTTCTTTATTAAAGCGTCTGTCAAAAGTGAACACAACAAGTCATTTATTATTGTGTTAAAGTTAAAGTTTATCACGTTCAGTAAACACCAACTTAATTACCGGGTGTTATACTATTAATGTATGCACAATAATAATGTGATGTTAATAATATTAGTCTTACAAGTAGGGACTACTTTTCTTATAGTCCCTACGACTTTCTACCTGCCAGATGATCAAAAAAAAATAAGGGTTGATGTAGCCCCACTACTTCCCAGCCAGTCTGTAGTTATGTGTTATAGAAGACTTATAGCACAAATGTATATAAGTCTATAATAGCAGCGGAAATGTTACCATCTCTCGGAATATATAATAATATTTAAACCACCAAATACTATGGTCTATAATGGTACAATGACTTTAATATCAATAGTAACAAAATACCCATAGTAGAACTTATGCCATAAACTTCTATTTATATTTTAAGGATCGATTTATGATCACATATTACGATTATGCTGGACTAAGATCCTAAGATTCCAAAATAAAATGCTCTGAAGCCTATAGACAAAGACTTAAATCATGTACATATTGAAGGTATTTATTTAGCTTCTTGATAATAATTAATACCAATGTAATCCGACTATAGAAAAAGACAAAACATTTGAATTAGTTTAATGATAATTCAGTTACAAGTAGTGAAGTTAGTGCTGCCCATTAAGAACAAAGAAAACAAAATGCTTCCCCTTAATCTTCTATATAAATAAAAATGAATCGCTAAATGTGTTTCCAAGCGAAAAAATCGAGCTTGGCTGAACTGAATCAGCAATATTTTATTTTTCAAATATTTGTTTAAGTTTGAGAATGGTTCTTATGAAGAGCAAAAATTGGAAAAAATGCTCGATTTTTTTTTTGTTGAAATTACACATCAGCTGCCATAGTCCAATAGCTTTTGACAGAATTCCCACTTTTATTTATAAATCCATTAAGCTATTTATGTTAAATTTAAATTGCTTATTGGTCTTGAAATTTTAATTTTAAAATGATTTCTAAGGCACCTACACCCTAGGTATTGCGAAAAAAAAATTGCGATCCCTTACAAGGCCGAATGACTTGTATAATCGACTTGTAAAAACAAGGCATAGTTTTATTGAAGACCTCCATTTCTGTTATTTAGATTTGTTTCCACAATAACCTTTATTACGTCGTTACCTTGTTAATAGTTAAGACCTCTAAAACTTAATGAATGACTTTGTTATTCTTATATAAAGGTAAAGGTCAATAAAGTAGGCTTCTGTATTCTGGCTTCAGTCGCCTATTATACACGCAAAGCCCTAAGTACTGCAAGTACGCTGCCCACCTTAATAGGATTAAGAATAAGGGTTTGGGTAGCGCAGCGATGCTATTTCACCATGGCCATCATGGCCAGGGGGTCTTCCTTACCACCAGGGCTGTCCAACGAAACGTAGTTTTCCCTGCCAATAATTGCCAGATTCATACCAGAGTTAATGTTGAAAAGTTTTTTCTAAATTTGACTCTGTCAGTAATCGTATTTGGTCCCTGAGACAAAGCGCTAAGACAAGTGTTTACACTTGACCTTGACCAACGGGGTAGTCAAATTTTTACCCCTTTTGAGCACGTCAGTGATATTGTAATTGTAATTAAGAAATAAAGTTCGAATAAATCGTTACGCTGGAAACGACTGTCTGGAAAATGACTGCGGAATTTTCCCTATTTTAAATTCGGTGAGCAGACTGTCCTCTTGATGGTATGTGGTTACCATCACGTATTTTAATAGGACCCGGGATACATGATGGGCGTGTCTTATTCATTCACTGATACAAAAACCGCGCGTTTTGCATTTCTTTAAAAGCCTTCTTTGGAATGGTAGAATACAATATCCAATAAAAATATTGGATACTGTACACGGTTTGCTCTATTTTTTTTTTCACAAGAATAAAATCACTCTCATCTCAATAATCTTCTGAAAATCGGATATGAATGAAAGCTAAGTAGGTATATATTGTCGATTGCATAAGCTAAATTTTACAAAACGCGAATGGAACTAACTTTTCCATACTCTATAGGTAGGTACCTATACTAAGTCAATTATTTAGTGTTCAAAAGTTTCATTCATCTCTTTCCGTATTCGAATAAAGCATCACAATAGAATTTGGCTGAAAAATGGTAACAATGAATAAAATGGCCAGTCTATCAAATAGTATTTACTGTAACATTGAGTGACAGAATGAAATATGTATTCCGACCAATATCAATCGGCGACTTTTGCTGTGTGAGGTGCCTAAACTGATTTTGGTCTAAAAAATGAGATTAAGTAATACGAGTTGAACTTTCTTACGAGGCCCATAGTTAGAGACCAACGGTTCAGCGCCATATATCATCACGTTGGTCGAAAAGTTTTGTTTTGAGATACTGAGGAATTTTGTCAAACGCAAAAGCTGCCCATTCGACTATGACCTCCGTCTCGGAAGATGGGCACAACATGGACATTTAGACATATCTTTCGTCTCCTGTGAGATAGTATCTATGGCGGTAAATATGTGTACTACAATAATATCATTATATTATTTTATCGGGATCAGTATAAGCAGCTATATAAGAAATCAGGACAAAAATAGGCGCCTTTTATTTGTCAGGACGTGACCGAGTGGTAAACAGCCTTTAATGAGTACGTGACGGAGACGTTTCAGGAAAAAAAAACTTATCAACATGATTTAAGACTTTTACACTTCACATACATTATACATATAAAGCTATATATACTTATTACATTGGTATTACGATTTTTTTTAAAGTATAAATCTGGGCATTTTTAGTTCGTTGCACGTTCCTTCTTTTCTTTTTTTTTGTGTAGTAGGTAAATGTTTTTTATTTCTTTTCTTTTCATTTAATTCTAAATAAATTGGCCTGATCCATCGTGTTCTATTTCTACTAATAGAACTAAATTCGCTCATTTCTACTGTGTACCTATACTGATAGAACTCAGCGAATTATTTCGTTTTGTTTTACTTATGTAGGTACCGAGTCTGGTGAAATAACCATAAGTACCTATCTTATAGGTATTTCACCATCTTCTTCTTTCCTATCTTCTTTCTTACTGATTACTGTTATATTATATAATAATAATTCGGCCCCATCAAAAGTAGCGTAACGTAAGTTTGGCCAACATTTGTACACACCCTCGTTAAGCTGATTTTCATTGACGGTTCTTAAAATAGATTTCATAATTGTCAGCGTAGCAACATTTTTCCTTTAAAGTAAATTTTTCGACCTCCCATAAAACTGTTGAGTGGAACTGGAGTGCTCATAATTGCGGCTGAGCATTTTTAATTAAGGCTATTACACTGAGATGTTCACTTGGAAAATAATCGTGAAGGGAGAACAATTGTGACGCTCACTGACGTGGCTCATCATAAAGCTTTGGTTACACGGTCGGCTATAACATAACTGTCAAATTAATTTATATAAATAGACATATATTTTCTTTGTATATGTTAACCATCGAAATAATATATATTTGTAATCAAGTTCGCTGATGTTATCCAATTCGTACAAATCTATTTTAAAGATGCACGTAGTTCAAGGAACATTTCTAAGTTTTCAACTACTTGATGCTGCAGCATGAGGTCAAGTTTACCGTGTCATGGAAACAAAACCGAAGTAACAGTACACTAAATTTCATATCAATCGAACCTGTGGAAGTTAGTGAGATCTCTTGGTCAACTAGGGAATGTGCTGATGATCTTCAAACGCCTGAACAGATCTTTTAAAATTATAGCTAAAATTAAAAACAAAAAGAAGGTCCGCTTTCAAACAAAAACAAGGTCCATCCGTTTGGGAGCTATGATGACCACAGACAGATACATCCCATACACAGGTACAAGAGGGTGTCCTCTTTTGCGTCGGGAGTCAACGTAAAGCGAGGCGGTCGTCGCGTGGCAACACGTTGTCACCTAGTCACGTGACGCGTTGCTCTACGGGCGTCAGGGGTTAATAAAACTCTCTCGCAGTGGTTAACATGCTTTTTCCAAATTACGAAATAAAAACGGAATGTGCTCGATAAAACATTTTAACGCTCAAAGAATGTGTTGTTAAATTTGGAACTGAAATGATATTCTCGGTTGCGGAGCTTTTTAAAGAGCTTCATCTTTATGTGGGTCATAAGCTTTGTTATGTAAATAAAGTGTGTCTGAATGAATGAACTTAAGGGCTGGGAAATAAATCAGGTAAAGTATATAGATTGAATATAATATCTTTTACATTAATATCCAATGCAAGTTTATTATTATATGTGTATTTATGTATGTATATTATAACTTTTTTATGTTAAGGTCGACAGACAGTCTGACGATTCACTTTATGTTAGGTGGCTTATAATACAAGCAACGCCGAGGTGCTGCCAAGAACATGGGATTTTTTCTTAGACAAAAAGTAACCTATGTCCTTTTCTGTATCCCTGACAACGTCTACCTGCTGTTTTGAACGAAAATTACATTTTTATTATAGAGTAGCTGGTGCCCGTGACTTTGTCAGCCTTGTAAAATTAAAAAATCTATCTGCGTGTCAAGTTTCATGCAAATTCGTCCAGCCGTTTTTGCGTTATTTAGGAACAAACATACAAACTTTCTTACATACAAATTAAACTTAATATAACAATATTAGATTTTAATCCATATAACAAATTTTATATCTTAAAATGGGAACAAATCAGCTATTTTCTGTTTATTTTGCTATCACTTTTAAAGACAGAATCGAGTATAGTCCTAATCGAAATATATAAATACAATTAAAAATTGAAAGTGAAAGCTGATTTCCACCAGGCTCCCGGAGTGAATTCAGCCACACTCAGAGGCCACAAAAGTAAGATAAATGTCATTCAGCACCTTATCGCGTGACATTTATCAAAGAGCGAAATTGCTCATTTAGTGAATAATGAGACAATTTATGGAGGACCCCCTCCGGTCTCTATAATAGCGAAGATTGTATTAGTGCTATATTTTGAACTACGTAAAAAATACTATTTTTATAGTCTGTTATGGTTTACTGATCAGAATAATAGGTTTTTTTTGTATTATTTCTAGATTTTTTTTATCGACTTAAAAACAAAGGAGAAGGTTCTCAATTAAACTGTACGTAAAATTTGTAGGTTTGTACGCGATTACTCCACCAATTATGAATTGATTGTATAGGTCACTAGCTGGTGCCCGCGACTTCGTCCGCGTTCTATATGAAAGGTACTCTATGTCCTTTCTGGTGTCCCAGACAACGCGTATGCAAAATTTCATGGTGATCGGTTCAGTAGTTTTTGCGTGAAAGAGTTACACACATCCATACAAACTTTCGCATTTATAATATTAGTACGGATACTTCAGAAGTAGGTTTCCGAGGAACAAGGACGGTTTGTGAATTTTAAATTGCGTCCGTCCGACGTCTGGGCAAATTGCTAGTGAAAAATAAATAATACTCAAACTATAAGAAGATAGTTTCTGACAGCCCAATAATAAAATAATGTTTTAATAAAATTATGAATAATTTTAACATACACGTATTTTTGAACATATGAGTAAAGAAAGGGGTAATTGAATGTTGCCGAACCACGATCGATGAACTTCTATAGCTCGGTCACTTTAAAAATACTCTCAAGTTAGAAGACAACGAAATTCTAAACAAAGCCAACATGCATGCATTAAGTATGCATTAACATTATGCATTAAAAGTGTTTCTAAAACAGTCAGATTTATACAAAACTCATATAAACATTGTCAGGCAAAAATATATTATTGCTCATATATATATTTGCCTAACAAAAATATTTATATGAGCAATAAATTAACTAATAAACAATAAGCTCCTAATAAAAATCAAGAACCGGGGTAATTAACTGTTAAGCAGGAAACTGTATAGTTAATAGACCAATATTTAGCAATATTTTTTTGTGAAAATAGTTGCCAGGCAGACAAAAAATAGTTAGAAGCGGATTTTCAAATACTTTTTAAAAACGTTTTAAAAAAATCTATACGATTGAGTTTGACTTGTCTTAAATGAATCCAGTTATACTTTATATTTAGTAACTTCTTTCAGTACCATATAATGTCATGCCCTTATTTACGCGTTATACTTCGTAAACTCCTGCGAAATCGTTAACTTGTCGGAGTATATAAGATACGAATTCAACATCTCGCAATTTTTCTCAATATCCGCCCGTAATCGTGTTCGCAAGACCGTTAGACTGGAAAGAATACAATAAATATGTAAATTGCCCTTCACTCCGATATATAGACGTCTGGTTAGATTCTCTGTGCGATGACTCACTTTGCATTACTCCGATTTCCGCAATAATAACGGGAGTCTAGCGAAAGCTGTAAGTATGCTTTTTTGAAATAAATTCCAATTTCAAGCTTCATTCTGTCTTATCTTAGATATTTATGAATGTTAGCGACCTTTAGACTATATCGTCTCGTGTGTATAGACTGTTCATTTTTATTTTTTTATTTATTTTTAATAATTTATTTTTTATTTAAATTTATTTTTTATTTAATTTTAAATTTTATGTTTGTGTTTAATTTGAGCATGAGCACGAGATGAGCATAAGAGTTTGGACTTTAATACATTTCCTGGCAAAAATAATCACAGATTGATTATATTATCACAGTGTTCTTCCTTCAGAAAGTAGCAAAGTAAGGTAAAAGCACCTACTATCGCGGTATGCAAAATCGGCATCAATTACCGAGGTATCCGATATTTTCGTATTTAAATTTAATAACAGTAACTTTAGAACGATACTATTTTGGACAAGTTCTAACTTGGAGTGTTTTACATCGAATTAATGGGCGTTGGTAGACATACCAAAGATGAACAGATCAAAAACGATCAATTTGTGCGACGGGAACGCAGAATCAGGTTGTGTCCATACAAGCAAGGGGCAATTCATGTAAGGGCACTCATATTTTTGTTTCGTGATTTTTAAGGTAAAATACTTTATAATTGACTACGGATGATGTTTACTTGTTTTTGCGTATTTCTAGGAGTATTATCTTTTACTTTTCATGGTAAAATTTTCAATAAACACATAATAACATTAAGAAATAAAACTCGCGGTGATAGATGCCTAAAATTGGAGGCAGCTTCTAATACCGAGGGAACACTCGGTAATGGAAATATTGAGGTTCCTATTTTGCTTATTATATTTAAATTATTTATTATCTCATTAGTAAAAATTGATCAATCTTCCAGTCCTCATGTATTCTATAAACGAAAAATCTATTTTCGATGTATGCAAAATCCATAAAAATTCATTATTTTTATAAAAACTCATAGCACTTAAAGTATAATTTTGTACTGGGTGTCAAAAACGTCATAAAATATATGCAATATTCATTTGAGAAAAGAATGATAATACGGCATATCTTGTCATTCAAAATACTGTTTTTCATGAAGATTTATCTCTATTTTTTCGAAGTGACACCAAAAAATCTTTCTGGTATTCTTTTTTTAAGGGTCGGAATTATATTTAAAAATATTGTATACTACTCTCATTACCGCGGCATACCTCGGTAATAGATTATATGAGAATCTATTAACGAGTGCAGAGTACTCGGAAATACAGTTTTCATATAAAATCTATCACCGAGTGATAAGGCAACCTGTATTCGTATTCGTATCGTGTTGTAGTAACCAGTGTCCAAATTTAGGGTTCCGTTAATGAATTATTCTTGATAAAAATATTTACAAATAATGTTTCATAACAAAGACAAAGGTTTTATCATGTTACTCTGCTGTGATTTTGATTTATTGATCATTAATTCATGACATCATAATCGAGGACATTCAGTTTTGATGTCAGGTCTGCTCTCACCCCACTGCTTTCCACTACGTCAAAGACTTTGCCATAAGTATAAGTTGGCTAGTCCCGACAAGAAACAACTGTAATTAATTTAAATTTCGCAGTAATTATGGAAAAGTTATTGGGTTTTTTGAAACGACATCCGACATTGAGTAGAAATCAAACCACAAAAGACTCAATACGAGCGTGGTTTGGAAGAGTTTACTCGTAAATTGAACGTAACGATTTGCTTCAAGTTTTTTAGGGTCCAAGACGCATATTTAACTACAATGAAACAGCTTTTTTATGTCCGAAGAATAAGTAAGTTTTAGTAAAAAGAGGTAGCGTTTATATACGTGTTTATAATCGAGAATAATCGAAAAATTGATTTTATTGATTCAATTTTAGTTATTTGTGTAATTATTATTGTTATTTTTCTCATTATACCCAACTTACATAAATAAATATATCTATAGATTTAATGCAGTTTATTAAGTACTACAAGTGAATAAAATTTAACCCTGTATAGACTGTAGATTAGTTATAATAAGCAAAATATTATAAATATTGTTGTTAATATAGGTGGAAGGTAACTGTGATAGTCTTCTTCTACATTTGTTCAGTTTCTTAATTATGATAATAATAAAGTTGATCGCAATGTTTTGTGTATTTTTTAAATATATTTTATTTTATACGGAACCATCAGGACAACAAGTATTATTTTTCTTCTATACTCGGTAATAGGAGCCACATACCGCGGTAATAGAAAAAACCTTTGAGCATGCCTCGGTAATAGGGGATGTCGACTTCCTGTTTTTAAAAAAAATTTATAAATACTACGCTTCAAAATAAATAAAAAGAAGTGAGAGAAATCAATAATAAAGAGTCCCTAAAATGTTTAAAAAAATGCTTACTTGCCGAGGATAGACCTGATTACAAAATATTTCACTCTAAAGTCAAAATTCCCCGAAATACCGCGGTAATAGGTGCTTTTACCTTACTTAAGTTTTTTTTTTATATATAAGTCAAGGCAGCGCTTGGCCGCGATCTCACTTGATGTTAGGTGCAGGTGCGGCCGAAGGTGGACCACGCTTACCTAGTAGATGCCCATTTACCCTACGTTTGAAGACCCCGAGGTTGTAATTTTGGGGAAACACAGACCAGTTCCACTCATTGCCTGCGTGAGCCTCGTGAAACCCCGCCCGCGCCTCGTGTTTCGCAAGTGGAAACACAGCTAAACTTAAACATAACTAAAAGAAAGATATCATTCTCTTTATCCAAAGTAAGTAAAACATCGATAAATTTATTGCAAACCGTAATGAATGTCATGTCGAAAGTTAACAATTGGATTGGAAGGCAACAAAGCAGCCAGCGGCTTCCCTTTTATTCTCATCTCCGAGATTACTTGGAGGGGACGAAAGCAAACTTTTAAAACCATTAACTGACGGAACCCGAGACGGTTCCCTCATGTATAACTACAAAGTGAGGAAGTCTTGAGCTTCCAATAAATTGAAAATAGACCATTTGTCTCAAACGTCTCGTGGCATTTCAAAGTACTTTAGCATTGAATATTGACATATTATATTTTTAAACTTGACTAAAAAAGCAACTAAACTAAACATTATTACAATGTCGGATTCCTTACTTTGACTGGTTCTGAGCGGTATTATTAGATAACTAGCTGGTGCCCGCGACTTCGTCCGCGTTCTGGATGAAAGGTACCCTATGTCCTTTCTGGTGTCCCAGACAACGTGTATGCAAAATTTCATGGTGATCGGTTTAGTAGTTTTTGCGTGAAAGAGTTACAAACATCCATACATCCAAACAAACTTTCGCATTTATACTTAATATTAGTAGGATTATGTGGAAGGCTTATGTAAGTACAGCATTTAACATCCTGCGGCTGAAACGATGATGAGATGACGATAAAAAAAATTACTTTCTTGGCAATCCCAATAGAGGGCCCAGTGAGAGTTTTACTCTATGAAACGCGTCGAATGCGTAAATACAAATTGAGTATGGGAATGAAGCAGCGCTACCTGGTGGCTAATGTGTAGCACTGCTTTAGTCCCATACAAATTGACGTTTACGCGTTCGATGAGTTTGATAGAGTAAAACTCGCACTAGGCCCTCAGGTAATAATAACGTTGTACAAGATTTGAACTTTGTTACTTTGACTGATTCTGACCGGTCTCTTTGAAAAATTAAGGGCTTATGTACAGTAGTGGACTTCCTGCGGCTGCTATAATGATGAGGTGAATAAAAAAAATTCATTCTTTCTTGCCAATCCTAATATATAATATGACGTTGTAATGGAGTTGAACTGTTCACAGCAAATGTAAATTACATGTTAAATGTGACAATCACCAATCAATAAATGAAACCTGTCTGTATTCTATCCGGCAGAGTTATCAGCATAATTAACTACCGGTCGTTGTCGCGAGATCAAAGGGATTTTATCATATACATACAACAGAATATCGTTTGTATGTATGTATATGATAAAATCGTTTTGTATACACGTATTGATTCACTGCGAACTGTTTCATTTAAAGTGTAATTTTTGTGATATTAAATTTTATATTATGTTTTCAGAAATGTATTGCTTTATTTATTAAAGCTTTATTTACTGTCTATATAGGTTCATATTTATGAAACTTTATATATCCGTACTAATATGATAAATGCGAAAGTTTGTATGGATGTATGGATGGATGTGTGGATGTTTGTAACTCTTTCACGCAAAAACTACTGTACCGATCACCATGAAATTTTGCATACACGTTGTCTGGGACATCAGAAAGGACATAGGGTACCTTACATGCAGAACGAGAGGCAGGCTAACGGTCCATATAATCGTAGGTAGATAACGTCTCCTAGTAACCTAGGTCCTAGGTTATGAAAAAACTTTTTGCAAATATTGTAAATTATGAGGTATTTATTCACTTCTAAGTCTGATATTTCTATCGACATTCAAGCTTGAGGACAATATTGGGAAAATTCCGTTACAAAAATAAGCCTTTTTTTTAATTTAATATGAAATACCAAGCTCACATTTCTCATTGATATATAAAATTTCAATGTATTCTATTATAAATATGGGTACCTGACAATTCGTATAAATGCTTTATGGAGTGTGAAATATTTCGATCATATTCTATTAATAAATTCTTCAGGTAAGTCTTCAGAAAATAGCTAAATATAATCCTAAGATTTTATATTTTATATTATTACTAGCTGGCGCCCGCGACTTTGTCCATGTGAAAAAAGTAGCCTATCCTGGGATAATAATTTTATGTTTTGGGACTTTTACCGTACAAAGGTATATAAGCTAAATTATTCCCGGTGACAGGTGACTTTAAATGACGGTTAGCTACTTGACAGATGGTGAAAGAGGTACACGCTGCGTCTGTTTAATATAGTCAATGTTGGCATACACTATTTTTTATAACATAAGTTCCTCAGACAGTCAACTTGATAGTAGGTGTTTAAGCAAAACCATAGGTGCTGCAAGGCGCTGCCAACCTTATAAGGACAAGTAATTTGTAAAGGGATATGTGAATGGGCATTCTTTACTCATTCACTTAAACACTGTTTTTTACTGTGGTATTGTGTAAAGGCCTGGTTAACTGGCGTCAGACGGGCTTTCCAACTTATAACAGCGAAACGCAGGCCCTACCACACAATATTTACAATTTATTACTACCAGTGAATTTGAAATAAGATTTGAAATAAAAAATAATCAGAAAAAGGGTCAACCGGTCACCGCGAGAGCGTCAAATTGAATATTAACTTGGCTAAAGCAACGTGTCAAGACGTCAAGATGATTGACAATGACACCTTTCAGTGAATAAATTAAAATCAATTTAATTCTGTCAACAACATATTTTCTTCGTCTCGAATACGACGGCTGAGGGGTGGCGGCGTGAAACTGCTGGGGACGGGCCATTAATTTGTTTCAAACAAATCAGGTGCGTTTGATTGAAGTGCCAACCGACATTGCTACAAACTTTGTTACTTGAAATTTTCATTCTTCGTTTGATTTTTTAATAAATGTAGGATTTTAGGTCTTTGCTACCGAAACAGCATATATAACTTGTATATATCCAGTGACGTCGAAACTATACCGATTTTGCGTAGCCTGTACATTTTGCGACTTGCACATTATGCTATGTAACCCGTTAGAGGTTTATTGCAAATTCATAGGATGGGCCTCTACTATGATTTTGCTCTAAAATATTGTTACTGTTTTATTAAAAAAAATATACAAAATACTGTTTCTGAAGCTGGAGCCACGAAATCTATACAGATTAATCTAATCTAATATCTGTAATCTATACAGATTACAGATAAGTAAATCTAGAATTTTTGTGGATATTATAAATACTGGCCAAAAATGAAGCCCTTTATTGGTAAACATTTCATAGGAATTTAAAAATATTTGTAAAGTCATAGGCAGTATTTTCTGTAGGCAATGAGTGCAAAGTGTCGATGACAGAAATAGTAGTTCTATTAATTTATTTAAACTCCTAATTTATTTAAGCTAAAAAACGTGTTTTTAGAACGTTAAATAAAATTTACCGTTCATTTTGGCTCTCCAATCCTAACATACTTTACTTCTTGTACAAAAATTTGGCTGGCAACCCTAATTAAGCCGCCTTTAACCGTACTTCAGTAGTTTTAAATAAACAGTTAAGTAAAAATGTTTTTTTTTTATTATAAAAGTTTAAGTAAAATATAAAAGTTTTTCTTTTCGTGCTTAAATAAAAACGTATAGTAGTTTATGTTAGTTTTGTACACTTGGGCACTTTATATCTGTAAATACACCAAACTTTTTCGTTTATGATAAAGTTGTCAGAAACAACAACCGGAGCCTGAAACAAGTACCTCATTTGTCACACGAAACAATTGTTACAAGAAATTTTAGCAATAAACTTGTTTGAGTGTGACTCACAGAAATATTGCGGTTAAGTAAAGGTGGAATTTCATAATACAAAGACTCATGTTTGGTTACTTCTTTTGAATAATCCTAACTAATATTATGAATGCAAAAGTTAGTTTCCTTTTGTTTGTTTGTTTGTTTGTTTGTTACGCTTTCACGCATTAACTACTCTACTGGTTGTCATGAAATTTTGCATACACGTAGTCAGGTATACAGAAAAGGACATTGGATACTTTTCATACAGGCAAAAGTACCGATCTCGGGGGGTCATCTAAAAATAGAAAATTATTTATTTATTTATTACACAAAGCCTCTAACGAAATAAGAAATTCAACGCATGACAAAAATATATGAGCAATAAAGATTGAAAGAATGTTTTGTGTGAAATGTTTGAAAAAAAAATTGCGGGTATTCCCCAGATATAATTTCAGTCTTTTGTGTCGTTTCTATGCCAATTTTAAATAAACTGAATCCAATTTTGAACAGTTATTTTTTTGTTTTTAAAAGAGATCTTCGATTTGATGGTAAATGGCAACTTCCGATAAAGGATGCTATAGAGGGCTAACCAATAAATGCTTGATATTTCAAGCATTTATTCAAGCATTTTTTAAGGAAATACAGCGTACTTGAAATATATTTTTATGTTAAAGTCGTCAAGAAGGTTATTGTCCACTTGATTTATTGTTGGCAACCGTCGCTATATAAGTGCTGTAAGTGCTGATTTGTAGGATGATGGATTAGGAGATGGAAAAATGGTCTCTGGCGTTACTCGATCACTAAAACGCAACAACACACACAATCTGTTTTTTCACAGTGAATAAAAGGAGGCAATTTTATCTTCTGTAAGAAGGTGGTTACTTCCGCCATACCACTTCTATTAGGCTCATACTAACTTTTATTTAACTACTAGCTGGTGCCCGCGAATTCGTCCGCGTTCTGGATGAAATGGTGGCCCTATGGTCTTTCTGGTGTCCCAGACAACGTGTATGCAGAATTTCATGGTGATCGGTTCAGTAGTTTTTGCGTGAAAGCGTAACAAACAAACAAATTAAAATCACATTTCCATTTATAATATTATTAATTTTAACTATTCCATCAACAAGAAAGTAATCGTTTTTATGATAAGTGTAAATGGATGTTAAAACATAATTCAAATTACGGTGGAATGCGCAGCTTCGTTCCATTTGCGGTAATGTAAAAGCTCTTATGACCCCAAAGGATGCTACCTACACAGAAGATCTTAAGGTAAATATAGTTAGGACACAATAATAGGCAATTGCATACGTACCTACGTACCTAGGTAAGAGTGGGGCTTTCAAACATCTATATGAAGTTGAATAATTTGTCTCTTTGTAGATATTTCAACTCAAACTAATTTAAATTAAATGGAAAGATGTTATTTTATAAATATTAATGTTTTATATAAATCTAATATTTAAAACGCAAAGTGTGTGTGTATGTTCACCATGGACTCCAAAAGCGCTAAACCGATTTTGATGAAACTATCAGATATTTTTATAAATACCTGTAAACTAATCGGACATGCCCAGGCTTCGCTCGTATGCAATAAGTGGTTGCGCCGTGATCGAATAGTTGGCTGTCAAGTATGTCAAGTATGTCAAAAATAATTATGGAAAAGTTATTGGGTTTTTTGAAACGACATCCGACATTGAGTAGAAATCAAACCACAAAAGACTCAATACGAGCGTGGTTTGGAAGAGTTTACTCGTAAATTGAACGTAACGATTTGCTTCAAGTTTTTTAGGGTCCAAGACGCATATTTAACTACAATGAAACAGCTTTTTTATGTCCGAAGAATAAGTAAGTTTTAGTAAAAAGAGGTAGCGTTTATATACGTGTTTATAATCGAGAATAATCGAAAAATTGATTTTATTGATTCAATTTTAGTTATTTGTGTAATTATTATTGTTATTTTTCTCATTATACCCAACTTACATAAATAAATATATCTATAGATTTAATGCAGTTTATTAAGTACTACAAGTGAATAAAATTTAACCCTGTATAGACTGTAGATTAGTTATAATAAGCAAAATATTATAAATATTGTTGTTAATATAGGTGGAAGGTAACTGTGATAGTCTTCTTCTACATTTGTTCAGTTTCTTAATTATGATAATAATAAAGTTGATCGCAATGTTTTGTGTATTTTTTAAATATATTTTATTTTATACGGAACCATCAGGACAACAAGTATTATTTTTCTTCTATACTCGGTAATAGGAGCCACATACCGCGGTAATAGAAAAAACCTTTGAGCATGCCTCGGTAATAGGGGATGTCGACTTCCTGTTTTTAAAAAAAATTTATAAATACTACGCTTCAAAATAAATAAAAAGAAGTGAGAGAAATCAATAATAAAGAGTCCCTAAAATGTTTAAAAAAATGCTTACTTGCCGAGGATAGACCTGATTACAAAATATTTCACTCTAAAGTCAAAATTCCCCGAAATACCGCGGTAATAGGTGCTTTTACCTTACTTAAGTTTTTTTTTTATATATAAGTCAAGGCAGCGCTTGGCCGCGATCTCACTTGATGTTAGGTGCAGGTGCGGCCGAAGGTGGACCACGCTTACCTAGTAGATGCCCATTTACCCTACGTTTGAAGACCCCGAGGTTGTAATTTTGGGGAAACACAGACCAGTTCCACTCATTGCCTGCGTGAGCCTCGTGAAACCCCGCCCGCGCCTCGTGTTTCGCAAGTGGAAACACAGCTAAACTTAAACATAACTAAAAGAAAGATATCAT
Source organism: Synanthedon tipuliformis (assembly GCA_947623395.1). Lineage (NCBI taxonomy): Eukaryota > Metazoa > Arthropoda > Insecta > Lepidoptera > Sesiidae > Synanthedon > Synanthedon tipuliformis. The sequence continues at coordinate 9,940,904 of OX392415.1, read as the reverse complement.
TCTCTTTATCCAAAGTAAGTAAAACATCGATAAATTTATTGCAAACCGTAATGAATGTCATGTCGAAAGTTAACAATTGGATTGGAAGGCAACAAAGCAGCCAGCGGCTTCCCTTTTATTCTCATCTCCGAGATTACTTGGAGGGGACGAAAGCAAACTTTTAAAACCATTAACTGACGGAACCCGAGACGGTTCCCTCATGTATAACTACAAAGTGAGGAAGTCTTGAGCTTCCAATAAATTGAAAATAGACCATTTGTCTCAAACGTCTCGTGGCATTTCAAAGTACTTTAGCATTGAATATTGACATATTATATTTTTAAACTTGACTAAAAAAGCAACTAAACTAAACATTATTACAATGTCGGATTCCTTACTTTGACTGGTTCTGAGCGGTATTATTAGATAACTAGCTGGTGCCCGCGACTTCGTCCGCGTTCTGGATGAAAGGTACCCTATGTCCTTTCTGGTGTCCCAGACAACGTGTATGCAAAATTTCATGGTGATCGGTTTAGTAGTTTTTGCGTGAAAGAGTTACAAACATCCATACATCCAAACAAACTTTCGCATTTATACTTAATATTAGTAGGATTATGTGGAAGGCTTATGTAAGTACAGCATTTAACATCCTGCGGCTGAAACGATGATGAGATGACGATAAAAAAAATTACTTTCTTGGCAATCCCAATAGAGGGCCCAGTGAGAGTTTTACTCTATGAAACGCGTCGAATGCGTAAATACAAATTGAGTATGGGAATGAAGCAGCGCTACCTGGTGGCTAATGTGTAGCACTGCTTTAGTCCCATACAAATTGACGTTTACGCGTTCGATGAGTTTGATAGAGTAAAACTCGCACTAGGCCCTCAGGTAATAATAACGTTGTACAAGATTTGAACTTTGTTACTTTGACTGATTCTGACCGGTCTCTTTGAAAAATTAAGGGCTTATGTACAGTAGTGGACTTCCTGCGGCTGCTATAATGATGAGGTGAATAAAAAAAATTCATTCTTTCTTGCCAATCCTAATATATAATATGACGTTGTAATGGAGTTGAACTGTTCACAGCAAATGTAAATTACATGTTAAATGTGACAATCACCAATCAATAAATGAAACCTGTCTGTATTCTATCCGGCAGAGTTATCAGCATAATTAACTACCGGTCGTTGTCGCGAGATCAAAGGGATTTTATCATATACATACAACAGAATATCGTTTGTATGTATGTATATGATAAAATCGTTTTGTATACACGTATTGATTCACTGCGAACTGTTTCATTTAAAGTGTAATTTTTGTGATATTAAATTTTATATTATGTTTTCAGAAATGTATTGCTTTATTTATTAAAGCTTTATTTACTGTCTATATAGGTTCATATTTATGAAACTTTATATATCCGTACTAATATGATAAATGCGAAAGTTTGTATGGATGTATGGATGGATGTGTGGATGTTTGTAACTCTTTCACGCAAAAACTACTGTACCGATCACCATGAAATTTTGCATACACGTTGTCTGGGACATCAGAAAGGACATAGGGTACCTTACATGCAGAACGAGAGGCAGGCTAACGGTCCATATAATCGTAGGTAGATAACGTCTCCTAGTAACCTAGGTCCTAGGTTATGAAAAAACTTTTTGCAAATATTGTAAATTATGAGGTATTTATTCACTTCTAAGTCTGATATTTCTATCGACATTCAAGCTTGAGGACAATATTGGGAAAATTCCGTTACAAAAATAAGCCTTTTTTTTAATTTAATATGAAATACCAAGCTCACATTTCTCATTGATATATAAAATTTCAATGTATTCTATTATAAATATGGGTACCTGACAATTCGTATAAATGCTTTATGGAGTGTGAAATATTTCGATCATATTCTATTAATAAATTCTTCAGGTAAGTCTTCAGAAAATAGCTAAATATAATCCTAAGATTTTATATTTTATATTATTACTAGCTGGCGCCCGCGACTTTGTCCATGTGAAAAAAGTAGCCTATCCTGGGATAATAATTTTATGTTTTGGGACTTTTACCGTACAAAGGTATATAAGCTAAATTATTCCCGGTGACAGGTGACTTTAAATGACGGTTAGCTACTTGACAGATGGTGAAAGAGGTACACGCTGCGTCTGTTTAATATAGTCAATGTTGGCATACACTATTTTTTATAACATAAGTTCCTCAGACAGTCAACTTGATAGTAGGTGTTTAAGCAAAACCATAGGTGCTGCAAGGCGCTGCCAACCTTATAAGGACAAGTAATTTGTAAAGGGATATGTGAATGGGCATTCTTTACTCATTCACTTAAACACTGTTTTTTACTGTGGTATTGTGTAAAGGCCTGGTTAACTGGCGTCAGACGGGCTTTCCAACTTATAACAGCGAAACGCAGGCCCTACCACACAATATTTACAATTTATTACTACCAGTGAATTTGAAATAAGATTTGAAATAAAAAATAATCAGAAAAAGGGTCAACCGGTCACCGCGAGAGCGTCAAATTGAATATTAACTTGGCTAAAGCAACGTGTCAAGACGTCAAGATGATTGACAATGACACCTTTCAGTGAATAAATTAAAATCAATTTAATTCTGTCAACAACATATTTTCTTCGTCTCGAATACGACGGCTGAGGGGTGGCGGCGTGAAACTGCTGGGGACGGGCCATTAATTTGTTTCAAACAAATCAGGTGCGTTTGATTGAAGTGCCAACCGACATTGCTACAAACTTTGTTACTTGAAATTTTCATTCTTCGTTTGATTTTTTAATAAATGTAGGATTTTAGGTCTTTGCTACCGAAACAGCATATATAACTTGTATATATCCAGTGACGTCGAAACTATACCGATTTTGCGTAGCCTGTACATTTTGCGACTTGCACATTATGCTATGTAACCCGTTAGAGGTTTATTGCAAATTCATAGGATGGGCCTCTACTATGATTTTGCTCTAAAATATTGTTACTGTTTTATTAAAAAAAATATACAAAATACTGTTTCTGAAGCTGGAGCCACGAAATCTATACAGATTAATCTAATCTAATATCTGTAATCTATACAGATTACAGATAAGTAAATCTAGAATTTTTGTGGATATTATAAATACTGGCCAAAAATGAAGCCCTTTATTGGTAAACATTTCATAGGAATTTAAAAATATTTGTAAAGTCATAGGCAGTATTTTCTGTAGGCAATGAGTGCAAAGTGTCGATGACAGAAATAGTAGTTCTATTAATTTATTTAAACTCCTAATTTATTTAAGCTAAAAAACGTGTTTTTAGAACGTTAAATAAAATTTACCGTTCATTTTGGCTCTCCAATCCTAACATACTTTACTTCTTGTACAAAAATTTGGCTGGCAACCCTAATTAAGCCGCCTTTAACCGTACTTCAGTAGTTTTAAATAAACAGTTAAGTAAAAATGTTTTTTTTTTATTATAAAAGTTTAAGTAAAATATAAAAGTTTTTCTTTTCGTGCTTAAATAAAAACGTATAGTAGTTTATGTTAGTTTTGTACACTTGGGCACTTTATATCTGTAAATACACCAAACTTTTTCGTTTATGATAAAGTTGTCAGAAACAACAACCGGAGCCTGAAACAAGTACCTCATTTGTCACACGAAACAATTGTTACAAGAAATTTTAGCAATAAACTTGTTTGAGTGTGACTCACAGAAATATTGCGGTTAAGTAAAGGTGGAATTTCATAATACAAAGACTCATGTTTGGTTACTTCTTTTGAATAATCCTAACTAATATTATGAATGCAAAAGTTAGTTTCCTTTTGTTTGTTTGTTTGTTTGTTTGTTACGCTTTCACGCATTAACTACTCTACTGGTTGTCATGAAATTTTGCATACACGTAGTCAGGTATACAGAAAAGGACATTGGATACTTTTCATACAGGCAAAAGTACCGATCTCGGGGGGTCATCTAAAAATAGAAAATTATTTATTTATTTATTACACAAAGCCTCTAACGAAATAAGAAATTCAACGCATGACAAAAATATATGAGCAATAAAGATTGAAAGAATGTTTTGTGTGAAATGTTTGAAAAAAAAATTGCGGGTATTCCCCAGATATAATTTCAGTCTTTTGTGTCGTTTCTATGCCAATTTTAAATAAACTGAATCCAATTTTGAACAGTTATTTTTTTGTTTTTAAAAGAGATCTTCGATTTGATGGTAAATGGCAACTTCCGATAAAGGATGCTATAGAGGGCTAACCAATAAATGCTTGATATTTCAAGCATTTATTCAAGCATTTTTTAAGGAAATACAGCGTACTTGAAATATATTTTTATGTTAAAGTCGTCAAGAAGGTTATTGTCCACTTGATTTATTGTTGGCAACCGTCGCTATATAAGTGCTGTAAGTGCTGATTTGTAGGATGATGGATTAGGAGATGGAAAAATGGTCTCTGGCGTTACTCGATCACTAAAACGCAACAACACACACAATCTGTTTTTTCACAGTGAATAAAAGGAGGCAATTTTATCTTCTGTAAGAAGGTGGTTACTTCCGCCATACCACTTCTATTAGGCTCATACTAACTTTTATTTAACTACTAGCTGGTGCCCGCGAATTCGTCCGCGTTCTGGATGAAATGGTGGCCCTATGGTCTTTCTGGTGTCCCAGACAACGTGTATGCAGAATTTCATGGTGATCGGTTCAGTAGTTTTTGCGTGAAAGCGTAACAAACAAACAAATTAAAATCACATTTCCATTTATAATATTATTAATTTTAACTATTCCATCAACAAGAAAGTAATCGTTTTTATGATAAGTGTAAATGGATGTTAAAACATAATTCAAATTACGGTGGAATGCGCAGCTTCGTTCCATTTGCGGTAATGTAAAAGCTCTTATGACCCCAAAGGATGCTACCTACACAGAAGATCTTAAGGTAAATATAGTTAGGACACAATAATAGGCAATTGCATACGTACCTACGTACCTAGGTAAGAGTGGGGCTTTCAAACATCTATATGAAGTTGAATAATTTGTCTCTTTGTAGATATTTCAACTCAAACTAATTTAAATTAAATGGAAAGATGTTATTTTATAAATATTAATGTTTTATATAAATCTAATATTTAAAACGCAAAGTGTGTGTGTATGTTCACCATGGACTCCAAAAGCGCTAAACCGATTTTGATGAAACTATCAGATATTTTTATAAATACCTGTAAACTAATCGGACATGCCCAGGCTTCGCTCGTATGCAATAAGTGGTTGCGCCGTGATCGAATAGTTGGCTGTCAAGTACCTTTCTTTCTTTCACGTATACCCACCTTCCTAATAATTATGGCCCTCACATTTTTCCTCTTTACCCTCTTATCAAAATAATGCACTACTACCGATGACCGCCGCGTGAGAGGTCGAAGAAAAGGAAGAAAAAGGAACGCGCCCGCGCTTGAGCTGTGTTTCCAAATATATATGGGTTTATCCCTAATCCGCGCCTTAACTCGTTCTCGGAAGTGAAGTGATTCATCCGCGCCTTATCGCTGAACATTTAAATACATGTGAACAGTGTCTGCCAGCTGGACGTTTAGAGATTCCTGCAGGAGAGCGCACCAGAGCACCGGTATAAGGTATGTGCATTTCCTTCTACTTCTAATCCTGTCCTTCAGACGGTCATACTGTTCGCTTACAGCCGCAACCAGATATACAGTCCACTAAACCGCTAATTCAGGGATTCATGGCGTGATTCTGTCGCAATCCCGCCGCAACGAAATTTAGATTTCGTCCACCCCTTTAGGGGTTTCACCGCGCCTCCATTTGTTGGTCCTTACGAACCGGATATTTTTTGTTTTTTTTCGAATCATAGGTTTCCCGCGAAACGCATTATTATACGTTACCGCGAAGAGATGTCGAGTTTATTCATACCTATTAGTATAAATTAATATTTCATATAATTTAGTTGCATTCGTATAAATAATCCGCATTCCCGTTAGATTTATTTAGATAAACGCATTAGAATTATTTGTACGCACGCATCCGTATTCATATACCTACATTAGTTTAATAATTTGAATTTCGCGCGCTCCGCACCGAACGTTATTTCTTAGCTACCTACTTGTATTATTATTATTTCGCTTTTCGCACGAAATGTCTAAGACAAAAGCAACCGACGCAAAACATAATAATGAGCTTGTGCTATTACAATCGAAACTTGATGCACTTTTTGAAAATATACAACGAGTGTATGATTTGTCAAAAGAGGTTCATATTAACGATGAAAATAAAGAGAATTTTTTGTGTTCCGTAGAAACGTTAGAAGATACGCGTTCTGAATTTAAGAATATTGTTGATCGTTTAAATAAAACATTACTCCTGGTAGACCCGGAAACCGCACCTAGTTATTATCAATGTTTGAATGCCTTCGAAGACCTTTACTGTCGAATTAAACGCGTATTGAAGCGTATCGAGTCCGTACCGTCGAGGGTGGACAGCGCTGACCACGACCAGAAGGGTTCAACTGACCGCGTAGATATGAGATATAGGATGCCTGCCCTTCCGCCTATAGAAATTATGTCATTTGATGGGGACATACGTACCTGGCCTTTGTTCTATGCAGGTTTTAAGTCATTGGTACATGATAATCCGCATTTAAACAATTCGGAAAAATTATATTATTTGATGGGCAAGCTTTCCAGTAAGGCGCAATCAGTATTTTCGGGTATTACACCATGCGCAGATAATTATGATACAATATTAAAGTGTCTCATTGATAGATATCAGGATATTCGTACGATTGCAAATACCTACTTGGAACAGATGATGAATGTTAAGTTGAACGGTCCCGCCTCGGAGTCTAAGTTCCAATTATTTATGGATCAGTTTGTAACTGCCGCGAACGCATTGAAAAATTTGAAACTCGAAGATTTGTCAGATTTTATTATGTTACATATGGCATTAAAGAAGTTTGATTTGGATACCGTCCGCGCCTTTGAATCACAGTATCGCGAATATAAGATACCTACTTTCACGCAACTAACTGACTTTATTAGGAGTCAGCATAAAATATTCCATAACGCGCAGAGCCCACCTACTTACAGTAGTAGTACATATAAACCGCGAAATCGTATACAAAATCCGCACACTTATGTAGCAGTGTTACCTGCACGTAAGACATGTCTCTGTGAAAACATTGTGCACGATCACCTTTACAAATGTCCACAGTTTAATGATTTAACACCTTCATTACGTTTTAAATTAGTTAAAGAACGTTACGCGTGCATAAATTGTCTTAGTTTAAAACATAAATCTCGCGAGTGTGCTTCAAGTGTTAAATGTCGTAGTTGTAATCAAAAACATCATTCCGCGTTACATTTTGAAAATCATAATTTGAAGGTTCAAACCGCATCGCAATCGGACGAGCCAATTCGCCCTCCGCCGACATACTTCAACGCGAGACAGACGCCTCGAGCTACATCGCCTACTGATGCGCGTGATATGAATGTGTCGTCGATGCACACATTCATCGCTGCGCCGGTTGAGAGTGCCGCAAATAGCAGCGGTCCGAACGCGCAATGTATGCAACAAACTACTGTATTACTATCAACCGCTCAAGTTATTATTTATGATAGTAAGGGGCGCTCGCACATTGTAAAGTGTTTGCTTGATTCGGGATCGCAGCGTAACTTTATAACTAACGAATGTTGCGCGCGCTTAGGTTTGAATTGTAATAAAGATATACAAACGATTGTTCGCGGTTTCGGTGGTACAGAAAAATCTATTAGAGGCGCAACGGACTTTAAAATATTTTCTCGTTATCCGGATAACGTTCATTATGACGTATCGGCGCTTATTGTCGATCGGATAACGGACAAGCTGCCTTCTAGTCCGGTCGATCAATCCACGCTCGTGCACATAAGGGGATTGCCGCTTGCGGATAGTACTTTCGCAACTCCTTCGGAAGTAGAAGTCCTGATTGGAGCTGATATTTTCCCACACCTATTATTACCGGGCACGGTACAGGGTAATATTAGTGGAATGCCGCGAGCCGTAGAAACTGTTTTGGGATACATAATTATGGGAGCAGCTCCAGTCCTTATGCCTCGAAGTAGGTCATTGTTAAAACCCGCATCCGCCTGTTGTACCGTCATGCAACAGTCTTCTTTGGAAAACCTTAATAAAGGGTTTCGGGAGTTAGAGGAGGTCTCTGCTCCGCCCGCCCACAGTCAAGACGATCTTGAATGTGAGATGCATTTTCGTACTACCACTACGCGCGAGGATAACGGAAGATACATGGTGGCGTTGCCGTTTAGAGACGATATATATAAATTAGGAGATTCTTACTCCGCTGCCCGCGGACAATTTCTATGCTTAGAACGCAAGTTAGAATGTTCGAGTATGCCGCGCTCCGACTATGACAACAGCACAGCTGCCGCGATAGAAGTACCCGATCTAAAGCCGCTTACACACACAGTCACCGCTACTTCGACTGACTCTTTAATTTATGTACTCGCTACTCGTACCTCTTCGTGGTCGAAGTTACTACGCATAATTGTTTATATTTATCGTTTTTTGAAAGTATTACCGCGCAGAACACATGTGACAAGTTCAGATTTAAATTTCGCTGAAAATAAAATAATACTCGTACTTCAGAATATATATTTTGCTGATGACATAATTAAGTTGAAATGTAACCAAAGCTGTTCGAATGCTTTGCAAAAATTACACCCATTTTTTGACGAAAATGTTATCATGCGTGTTGGCGGTCGGCTATCAAATGCTGACGTTAGTTATTCGCAAAGATATCCGTCCGTACTCCCGCGACGCGACCACGTTATAGATATGATAATCGATTATTATCATAAGACTCATTTACACGCCGGTCCAGAGCTTCTTATGTCTATACTTAGACAGAAGTACTGGATAATTGCAGCACGAAATATAATTCGATACCGCATACATAAATGTAACACTTGCTTTAGAGCTAAACCGCGTCCGTCTTTGCCTTTAATGGCGGATTTACCCGCGTATCGCGTTAATAAAGTGAGCAAACCATTTTTGCATACAGGCTGCGATTATGCAGGTCCATTGCAATACACGCCCGTACGCGGCAGAGGTGTTAGAAGCAGTAAGGCATGGATTTGTATTTTCACGTGTCTTACAACGCGTTGTCTACATATTGAATTAGCAACAGAGTTAAGCACAGTCGCTTTCCTTGCAGCACTAAAGCGTTTTCTTTCTCGCCGCGGCCCGGTTCAGTGTCTTTACTCAGACAACGGCACGAACTTTGTAGGATGTCGTTCATACTTGCGAGATTTTTATAAGTTCCTTGACGAATATCGCCCGCGACTTGAACATGAGCTAGCCGAAGATCGCATTGAATTTAAGCAGATCCCGCCAGCCAGCCCTCATTGGGGAGGATGCTGGGAGTCCATGGTAAAGATAGTCAAGTCTCATTTGTTCAAGGTCATAGGAAAGCAGATACTGTCGTATGAGGAATTATTAACAGTGCTTACTCAGGTCGAGGCACTTGTAAACTCGCGCCCGCTAACTGCTATGAGTGGCGATCCCGCTGAGCCGTCAGCTCTAACGCCAGCTCATTTCTTGCATACCGCACCGCTATTGTCGCTACCCGCACCTCAAATAGACTCTTCTAGCTTACGCGAGAGATATTCGATGCTGGATAAAATGGTCCAGTCCTTCTGGAAACGTTGGAGGATAGAATATTTGCATAAATTGCAAGCTCGCTCCAAGTGGACTACGCCTTCCACTCCCATTCCGCTAGGGTCAGTTGTTGTCATTATGATGGATAATGCGCCACCGCTTGCATGGCCGCTGGGTGTGGTGGAGGCTGTTCACCCTTCGAAGGACGGAACAACGCGCGTAGTTACTGTTAGGACGAGTAGGGGAAGCTTCGTGCGCCCAGTAGTTAGACTTTGTCCTTTGCCTAGTCAATAACCGCGTTTATAGGCAGAGTAGCATTTCTACTCATTTATTAATAATAGTTATAGGAAATAGATTAGTTATAGTTTAGTGTAGTCGTTTAGTAGTAGATAGTTATTAGTTTTATGTAACCGCATTTATAATCATCTAGTTGTTAGGATTAGTTATTAGGAATCGCATTTATTTTTCGCATAAATTACCGCATTCTTTCTTTTGAATAACCGCATCTCTTTCGTATAAATTAACGCATATCGTTAAAATAACCGCATCTCGTTTAGCATTATTTACCGCATTTCTTTCGCATTCGCATTGTGAGATCTTTAAAGGTGACCCTTTAAGGCCGGGGGAGATGGTTGCGCCGTGATCGAATAGTTGGCTGTCAAGTACCTTTCTTTCTTTCACGTATACCCACCTTCCTAATAATTATGGCCCTCACATTTTTCCTCTTTACCCTCTTATCAAAATAATGCACTACTACCGATGACCGCCGCGTGAGAGGTCGAAGAAAAGGAAGAAAAAGGAACGCGCCCGCGCTTGAGCTGTGTTTCCAAATATATATGGGTTTATCCCTAATCCGCGCCTTAACTCGTTCTCGGAAGTGAAGTGATTCATCCGCGCCTTATCGCTGAACATTTAAATACATGTGAACAGTGTCTGCCAGCTGGACGTTTAGAGATTCCTGCAGGAGAGCGCACCAGAGCACCGGTATAAGGTATGTGCATTTCCTTCTACTTCTAATCCTGTCCTTCAGACGGTCATACTGTTCGCTTACAGCCGCAACCAGATATACAGTCCACTAAACCGCTAATTCAGGGATTCATGGCGTGATTCTGTCGCAATCCCGCCGCAACGAAATTTAGATTTCGTCCACCCCTTTAGGGGTTTCACCGCGCCTCCAATAAGCATAATAATTATGTCCATATGAAATAATATACCTTTGAAATGGTAAAAGTTTTTTTCAAATAGGTATGCAGTGGTTCTGGAGATTACTTATATACTCGTATCTTATAAATGAACTTACAAAATCCACTCTACGAGTATCTCTTTATATTATTAATGTGGTATAGACAATAATTATATGAAGGTGTTATAAAATAGTTTGTTATAAGGAAATAAGTAAATTTTAATATGCAATTTTTTTTGCAACCTTACCAATTGTAAGACTCTCCACTGGACATTTTCGCAGATGGATTCAGTAAATTCAAAATGATGAAATCGTTATCAAGTTTAGTGTTTTCAATAAAATTTTAGTTAGAGCATTTTAGCTTCAGGCCGATATGAAGCCCAATCAATTAGGGCTGCTTTCAATGCACGCTTTAATTATTTTTGTGGCAAATTAATTTAGAATTGCGTATTTGTATTGCGTTTAAACAATTTATAACTGTTTCACATTTCACTTTATGAGAATTTGTACGGGTAACATATTTTCGTTTTGTTTTCAGCCTTTTTTCTTTCATATTTTTTTAAAGTTTAAGCTAGCTTTTGCTGAAAAATATATATCAATGGTTGAATGCATAAAACCAACTGCTTACTTGGTTTGTATGCATATATATTGCTTCATTGTGTCAAACCAAATATGATGCAGAAGAAAATTATTATAGTGAATATTTAATGGACTTCGTTTGGTAGTTGTACATTATAACTTCTGCTCAAGTCTTCTCGTGAAAAATTTGGCTGTCTAAGTGCATATCTAGATTAAAAATAATTCATTTTTAATTATTAAAAATTATATGAAGTTGTCATAACACCAATAAATATAGAGTTGATATATGTATGTATATAACATAGATAAATATATTCCATATGCCTCACTTTCAATCTTTGACTAAAATCAAGTACCCATTCTAAATGGTATAACTGTTAAATCGATACAATTAATGATACGTCAGCAGCAGGTTCGTTTCGTTGACTGAACAATGTACGGTCTACTTACCCTGTTTATAGGCACTCTTGACAAATGATAATGTATTTCACATTGCATAGAATACAAAATCAATTAAGACTTATTTCAATTTAGTATTTATCTAGAATGTAAAGATGATATTTCCACAAAGCATAAATGATAATTTGAAAACTTCTCATTTTTTGTATATATTTTATTTATTTATATATATTTTATTTTTATATTAGGCTTTATAATATTATGTTTAAAGGGATGTTAGAACCCATTTCCCTATCCCATCCCTTATCCCGTACCTTTTAATCCTACTATAATCGACAGCGCAACTTGCAGAACCTTTGAAGTCAGCAACCTTTACTTAAAGAAGTCAATATCAATTAGTTCGGATATTTCGATATAAACACGGAGTGAAAGTTATAAAAGGACGCCATAGGCAGTTTTATTTGCCGGATGTCATTTGTATCATCCCTCAGGCCGTTATTATAGGACCGAACTGACACTAAAGAGTTTATTTTGTTCAGTTATTGTATGTTACACACAACAAATCTTTGTTCTTTATATCTACCTATTCTGTTAAGGTGCGATAGTAAGCTAGTACACAAAGAAACATAAGTGTTTGGCATTGAATTAGCATTATATATATTAGTTCGCATAAGTATTTCGGAAATGAATATAATTTGTATAAAAATTATGTTTTTGTTTTGTAATGTTTCTGAAAACAAGATAAGAGCATTTAATGTAGACATCGACATAAAGGCCCATTCAAACAGCAGAGTTATCCGCCACCACCGTGGGTAGCGGTAATATCCAAATGATATCCCGCGCGGTATTTAGTATGGGAGATCCGCAGCTGCCGCGAAAGCGGAACCTCATACCAGAGCGGTACGCGGTAGGGTAGTGCGTGTTCGGCAAAACTTCGTTCGTCCTCAAGTAATGCTAATAAAGGCAATGCTTCTTCTTCTTCTCTGCTAGCCATTTTCTTCTCTTTCGATTTAAGTATCAAATATTTTTTATACACTGAAAATCTACGCGCAGCAAACAAGACAAGACGGCGACTGAGCGTCATTTGAGCGAGGTTTGAATAGGCCTTCATAATAATCCATACTGGTCTATACTTCATACTTAATACTTTAACATTATAAATGTGAAAGTAACTCTATACGTCTGTCTGTTACCTTTTCACGCCTTAACTACTCAATCGATCATCAACCTATTTCTTGTTAAAAAGCGTGATATCCACATGGGTTTTTTTTACAGCAGACACATATTCCAGTGCAATACACTGAGTATACACAAGAAACAGTATGGCCCCACTCATAAAAAGTACTACCAATATAGGTCTTAACCTATTACTCATAATTCCATTATTTTGACTTATTAAATGAGAAAGTATCAAAACGTCGAACTCTAAGTCGACTAAAATTTCAAAGATTTTTTTATCTGTTTGAAGTTCCTGTCTAAAAAATTCAGTCGTGATTTTCGCAGCGAGATCAGTTGAAAGTGGGAATTTTTAATTAAACCAAGGATTAAAGTATTGAGTAATAAAAACAAAACCAATTAAGGGCCGGTACCCTCGCGGTCAGATATTAAATTTATTTAGGGTGATACTCAGTACACAGAATGACTCATTTTTATATTTTTAACATAACAATTCATACTAAGTATGTAACATTTTCAAAGAGGGATCAACGATGAAGGTTGTGTATCTAAAAAAAAAAATCCTCACCGGGAGAGGGTCGCTAGTGTAGGTACATTAGATTTTCAAAAGCAGCAAAAAATAAGGTGAAATGTCTTAACGGTATACTATTTCAAATAGAAACAGCAAAAACGAGACAATTCGTATCGAGGCGAAAGTATTTACAGCAGCGGCGCCGTCAAAGAGCCATTTAATTTTCGTATTAAAGGGTTTTGTACCGCTTAGACCGCAATTAACATTAATTTATTACAGCCCTGTGACACACAATAGAAATACACGTAATTATGTAATGTTGGTATACGTAATATCGAGACGCGTTAACACATTAGTCGCTGCAAAAGGACTATAACGGCTCCTCTTGTTGATTGCTTTTGTGTTAAAAAACGAATCAAAAATTTAACATCGGTAGTACAGTCTAACGACTTTTCGCTATCAGGTTGCATTCCATTCCATGTGTTGATTTGAAATATGTAATAATCGACTTGCTTTTGCCCGCGACTTCGTACGCGCCCTTTTTCTTAAGTGTTAAAACGGAACTTCTGGAACGGTACTTTTTTGGGTTAAAGGCACCCTATGTCCCTTTTGGTGTCCCTGACAATTGGTATTTTTTTATATATATTTTTATCAAGTTCGACAGACAGGAGACGACCCACTAGTTGGTAGGTGGCTAACGTCACCTATAACACAAGCCAATAGGTCTTCTGTGTATGCAAAACTGTTTATCGGGCTAGTAGTTAAGGCTTGAAAGCGAAACAAACATACAAACAATAAAACTCACTTTCGCATTTATAATATTAAAAATAATCACGAGAGACGTCTATCGTCAAGTAGACGAGAAGCCCTGTGCTTATAATTTGCAGGAAAAAATACATCCCTACGAAGCCGAGGCTGGTAGCTGGTATTAATATATCTTTAATATTGTGCATTTATTTATTAATTATTGAAACTAACTATTAGTTCTATATAAATTTTGTTGCAAATATTGCAAATTTTGTTGCAAATATTGCAAATTTTGTTTGCAAGTGCAAACGGAAGTAGCAGTGTTGAAAATGTAAAAGCAAACTATAAAATTACACTGTTACATTACTACAATGTAGTTTCTCGGAAAATCGATGCCATTCTTAGTAACAAATGGCATATTATATTAAAAGTCTATTGTGTTTTATAATTCATACGCTTTTATAATATACTTACAAGCTACTAATACTATAACTGCGAAAGTTAGTGAGAATAGATATGGATGTATGTATGTATGGATTTGGATCAAATTTTGCGCACAGATAGTTTATTACCTAACATATAAACATTTTTATGGTTTTTCAAAACCGCGTGTAAAAATAAAAATAAACTTTCTGAAATGTGAAAGCATCCTTTTAATTATTAAAATTACTAAAACATCAAAACGATTAAGGCTGATTCAAAAGAAATTATTTATTAGGGCGCGTAATTACTCAATTTATTTACGAATATTTTCCTCAAAAATACCGTTAATTAGCTCCATCGAGAATTTTCTGAATACATTATTCAATTAACTTCGTCCCTGCTTCCAATTTTGCTTATTTATTTATCAAGTAATTATAATGTAGCCTCGTTTTTGTATTACTTTTTCTTTTGGAATGGTTGTAAATAATATTATTTTATTTTATATTAGCTGGTACCCGCGACTTCGTCTGCGTGAATATCTAGCCTGTGTCCATCCTGAAATTCTATTCTAACTATTTGTAAAAGAATCTATTAAATCAAATGAATAGTTTCGACGATTACTTTACACAAACAAACAAAAAAATATACAATCTAAAAAGGAATTTTATTATAATAAATGCATTTTACACATAAAGGCTTAGACCACTAGTGAGGTAATTAGCTTCTTTGTAGCTGTCAGTTATGTCAAGAGCTATACCATAATACGATAGATGCCTAATGACATAAACAGTTCTATAGATAGAAGTAATGACGATTTGATGCAAGCACTTAGCTTGGTAATGTGAACTTGCTACGCCGTAGCAATATTAAAGAATCAGCTACGCTAGACAAAAGCTACGCCGTAGATGCCAGCATACCGTGTAGTATCAGTAGTACGGTTGTTTGTTCGGTTGACCGAACTAATGAAACTTTTTAGTATCAGTAGTACGGTTGATAAAAATCACCGAACAAATGACACTTTTAAAGTTGCAGTAGTTCGCATAAAAATTTAATTAAAATTAAAGGATACAGGTAAGTAAGTAATTATCTTTTTTATATTTAACTAACAACTAAATACAAGTACAAGTTTTGTTTAAATATTAATTATTACCTACAATAAGTTTGTACTAGGTAGGTACCTAACTGGCCATTTTGATCCTTTCGCTATAAACTCAAAAACTACTGCACCGATTTTCATGCTGTTTTAACTAATGGATAGAGTGGTTCTCGAGGAAGGTTTTAGTATATAATTTACAAAGTTACACGGGCGGAGTCGCGGTCAGCAGCTAGTTAATAATAAAAAGTATAGATAAAAAATCGAAAAACCCGAAGGTTTCTTTTTACATTAGAATTTGTAAACTTGTTTTTTTTTTTC
Source organism: Synanthedon tipuliformis (assembly GCA_947623395.1). Lineage (NCBI taxonomy): Eukaryota > Metazoa > Arthropoda > Insecta > Lepidoptera > Sesiidae > Synanthedon > Synanthedon tipuliformis. The sequence goes on along the minus strand of OX392415.1, from coordinate 9,924,835 downwards.
GTTATTGGACACCTAAAACATTTTTTAACGTAGTTGGGTAAAATATAAGTAAAAACTAATGGAATTTCTACTCCGGAAAGGTCGCATTCGGGTGAGAAAGTGCGACTTTGTTTACTTAAAAATTAAAAGTCACCTGTATTATACTCGTATGTATTAAAAAGGTGATAACATATGTAGGTAATAATTAATATTTAAACAAAACTCGTACTTGTTTTTAGTTGTTAGTTAAATATAAAAAAGATAAGTTACTTACTTATCTATAGTATCCTTTAATTTTAATTAAATTTTTATGCGAACTACTGCAACTTTAAAAGTGTCATTTGTTCGGTGATTTTTATCAACCGTACTACTGATACTAAAAAGTTTCATTAGTTCGGTCAACCGAACAAACAACCGTACTACTGATACTACACCCAGCATACGCATAACTTATTCTGTAGATGCCAATCATGGTAACAGCCACACTGTAGACGCTAATGTAAGGCTTTAACTACTTTGCCAGAACCACCCGTATTTACCTCATTTGTACTTTTAGATGCGAGTGCAGGCCATAGCTAGTACGTAAATACGTGATCAAGAAAAAATGCATCACCTATTAAATTGGGATTACATGTAGGTATTATATTGTAAATATACAAGTTAGCCATTTATAATCCCTAAATATTAAATCTGAATCGTATATTTAGACACAGATAAAACAAACAAAAAAATTAAATCAAAAATTTGTAAGATATTTAAGGGATGCGAAAAGTAGAACTAGTTTTTCACAATTGATTACAATTAATTTCACTACTCTATTCACACCTATTACAATCCGCTGTAGGAGTGAGTGAGAGGCGAAATGTTAACGCTCAACAGAAAACTATTTATTATTAACATATGGTAGATAGACCTATTTATTGGTCATGTCATATATAGATTTCAGTATAGGAAAAAGCTACGAATAAATATTCGTAGCGTGAAAATTATTTGCGTAGTCACTAGCAAGTTATTATAATAAATATTATTAAAGGTTTATATTTAAATATAAAATTGCATAACTTAAATTCTAGAGTTTTCATAATGAAATTCAGAAAACTATACCATCAATGTTTTCCTACATAACTTTGCAACTCCGCTAAATGCGAATGCGGAATTCCAGTAAGTTTATCCACTGTACTGTATAGTTGCGGAACAAGGCTACATATTTTCATAAGTATCCACACGAGTTTCAAGTTGGTATCTAGCCAAAAAGGAGATGGCCTACATACTTCTATTAAACCTTATCTTAAAAGCTTATTAATTTAAGAATCAGTTAAGTAACATTATTACTTAACAACAATAAAGTTAAAAAATACAAGTCCAGAGACAAATGAAGTCCTCTGTTACGAGTAAATGCAAATGCTTTCAACGATGTATTCATTATTAAGTATCTAACATTTCCATTTAAGTAAATGGAAATGTTAGATACTTAATAATGAATCCCATTCTTAATTCCATCAGCATTTGTGCTTCAATGAGTGAGTAAGTCAGGGAATTAGAAAGGGATAGGGATAAGATAGCCCTATCACTAATTCCTTATCCTAGCAGCATCTGTGGCATTGCTTGTGTTATAGATGACAGTAGCCACTAACTATCAATTAATGATTTAATATTAACCACTTTAAGTATTAACGAAACAAATTGATAGTCACAATGATAATCTCTAAGAGAAATACAAAAAACAATGGCCGAGTTGAAACAACACATCCGCCGCGTTATTACAAGGTTCGGGATAGGGATGAGGCGATAAAGGTCGGAATTTGTCAAGCGCGTCGATCGCGAGAAACCGGCCTGGATTATCTTGGATAGAGGAATTCCAATAATATTTCACTAGCCGCCCACTACGCCACTGAAAGATCATGGTCGCAACTCATAAGCGATTATTTTACATAATCTTTGTTTTATTGAGATTTCAAAGATATTTAAAATCTTTTCTTATTCAGATTTTCAAATTTAAAATGGTAAAATAAAATAAATAAAATGGCCTAATGGTAAAGCAGATGATTATGAAAACGCAAGTTGATTTTCTAAGAAGACCAGCAATCATGGTTATATGTGGACTAGCGTGTAGAACTATTAACTCATATTAGGGTAAGAAGGGTGAATGGCGCTCACTTAAGGAAAACATGTTGTATTTTTTAAATTATTTATTATAAATCAAAATTAAGAAAAATAACAAAGTCTTTAACTATCGAGTAATAAACGATTCAACAAGAAAAGCATATATCTTTGTCCTACTAGTAGTAGGAAAACATTTAAAAAAAAACGCGTTTGAGCGGCATTCCCCCTGACATTGGGTAATGCCGCTCAGGGTACGGGGTAATGACGCTCAAACATGTTTTTTGGAATATAACGAGTAAGATACGTTTTAATTAAAGAAATATTAATGAGATTAACTTTATACAATAAAAGTAAAGTCTACAATCAAAAATTAGCATCAATTATCCCCATTTGTACGTAAGATTTGCCTTTTTCAATTTAACAAATATAGTAAAGTCTTAGATGTCAAATCAACTTCAATTATTATTATATAATATAAAATAATAATTATTATTATTATAGGTAGAAATATGTACATAGTAATATTTTATTTTTGGACACATAAATCACAGATGTATCCATCTGGCGAATCCCATTCTGAACATATAGCATGAGCCTACAGTCCACATATGGTACAGCGATACCACAACCCGTTATTTTTTCCAAATTCTTCGCAAATAATACATTTGTTATAATTTTCATCATCCACATTCATTTCGTCATCACTGTCATCTTCGCAAAAGTGCTCTTCAACTTCGTTCTCTGAAGTACTTTCTTCTAAAATAAATTATAATCTTGTAAATTTCTGAACATATTTATAAACAATTTTAAGCAAATCTGCGACATTGAGTCCATAGTATATACAGAACCCAGTAACTTAACTTGTTCAGCATTTTTAGTTTCTTGCTGTTGTATGAAAACGGCCTTCTGATCCACTAGTCTTGGGTTGCTCATGTTTTAATTTTTCTAAAGTAAATGGTATATTCTTTTGCAGCTTTTCTTTTGGACAAACCTTCAATCGCAGTTTTAGCAGATTGAAGGTCTTCTTCGGTCCAAGCCGCTTTAGCGGTTGTCCTTTGACGATTTCTTGGCATATCTACAACAATAAAAAAATAAGTCAGTAAGGGGTAATGGCGCTCAGATGAGCGGTATAACCCCAAACCGTCGTTTTGTAATTAATTTGAAATAAAAAAAAAATCGTACACAATTGTGGAAATTGATTGCATCATCACAAAATAGAATAGTTTTTTTTTAGAAAAGTAAAATTAATAATTAAATAAGCATTAAAATTTTAGACTTACCGACAAAAAACACCTAACCAAAAATTAGATCAGTACGGCCGCAAATGAAGAAACGCACTTCACGGTCACATGACGCGAGCCGACTGTCCGTTTGCATCCCTATCTGTTAGAGGCCCTCTTCCCTCACGCTTCACGCGTGAGGGACATTTTGACAGAGTTACAGTGGTGAGCGCCATTACCCAGTGAGCGTTATTCCCCCTGCTTCCCCTATCTCCTGTAGATTTATGTGTCATGTATAGGATATCACACTATCAAAAGAAGTGTCAATTTTTCAAGCTTTCGTTTTAGTGGCACTAAATAAAAGATCAAAACGCCGGAATATGGGAAATTCAACGAAGTATCTTCGGATAGTTTAAGAAACTGTCTTACAGGGAGAGCGAAGGCGGTGGAAGATTTAAAGAGTAATCCTTTGTGAAGAGAATCATTTGCAGTCTTTCTTACCTCGAGACCCTCCCCTAATGGGAACCCACCCCTAAGGAAAGAAACACATACACTTTAGTGTGGCCCTAAGGTCACGATATTAGTACAGAACAGTATAGGCGCAAGAGCTAGGAGCCTTGAGACCCCTCTCGACTATTTACTGGTTCAAAATAGTTTGACGTAACTTATCATACTAAAGTAGTATAGTTATTGACCTATCAGATTATATTATATTAAGTTAATACACTAACAGTTCTCTTTAGTCTGTGGCTTGGGCCACCTGGTCATACGGACTCTGAAACCTTTGCACTGGGAAATCTGCCTTTGACGTACCATTAATTTGTGTGCAGCTTCCGCCTACCGGGTTTTGGATCAACTATTAACGTAGCCTGCAAAGCTACGAATTTATTCGATATACCAATTTTATTTGTCGGTAGGGCTTTTTGCATTCGTCTTTGGTCAGCAGAAAAATCATTTGCAATTGCTAAACAATAGTCAATATTATTTCAACACCTCATGTACTCACACAACAAATAACCGCTAACTTCTTCTAAATCATCCAATGGATTTTGATAAGGTTTACAGCAATGTAAAGAGCGATAAATTGACTGAAAAATAAGCCGGATGCTATATTTTATAAAGTATTAGTAATTAATGTTAATGTAATTATATTATTATCAGAGGATTCATATTAAAGTTTTGATAATAACATTTGTGAACAAAACAGTAAGCTCGTCTAATCAAAGCATTTTATACACGAAATATGTTGGTTCAATTACCTACAGTTATGTATTAATTAATAATTAATTAATACTGTTACGTACTTGTTAATTTTATTCTCAATCAATTCTATTAATTTCATGCGGTGGAAGATAATAAGTTATATAAAATACCAATGAGTAGTTTTTGGAGTGTGTTTAATCTATTTTGGGGAAAAGTATTATGCGAATAAAAACGAAAGTTTATCTCTAATGAACAAGAACACACGAAGCGGAAAGCCTCTAATAAATCCCCGTAGAAGGTCACAATCCAATGCTAAATAAAAGAAAGATTAGAACAAACCCATAGTTATAACAGAATGAATCAAAAAGCTCTTTGAATTTGTGTAAAAAATAAAAGGACACGTTGGTTTTATTTTTTATTTTTCCATATGTCCTTCGCACACTTTAGGTAACGTTTTTCAATTTTTTTAATTTTTTTTATAAATTGACATTTTTTTCATGAATATCGAAAAACTCCTCTACAGCAACCATGGCTGCGTTTTCATCATCTTTGCTTCTACGAACATGCTCTTTCAATTTTGGAAATAAGTGAAAATAACTAGGAGCCATCGAAATAATATTTTTAGGTGCTAGGAGCTAATTCCAATTGATTCATCTATGAGATTCATTATTATAATTAAAAAAAAATTAATACATTTTTTTTTCAATCTTTAAAATTATTTGATGTGTGCCAGAAAATGTTATTTATTACTAGAAATTTAGTAATTCCTTACGGTGAAACCATATTTGAATTATAGCCTGACAATTTCTAGTCTAATTAACTTATTTTGAGTACTAGGGAACAGTCCCGGCTTCACGCGGATATTAAATTTTCAAAGTCCTTTCTTAGCGGATGCTTACGTTATAAAATAAACCTATGTTCCAAATTTCAACTTTCTAGACTTAGTAGTCTAGTCTAGAGTAGACAGTCAGTACAGACGATTTTCCAGGTACCTGTAGGGGATTAACTATCCCAAGAGGCCAAGGCAGCATTCAAATTGGGCACTTATACAACAAGTGTATTCCTTTTATCTTTCCAAGAAAACGTGATTTTTACGACAGATTTGTTACTTTTCTACAGTAAGTAAAACATTATTTAAAATGGCAACAAAACACGCATGTACCTTAATATCACCGAGACCGACGCCTAAACAAGTAGGTACTGTTCACCGTACTCTACTTTCGTTCCTCTTTGTTCCGGTTCGAACCAGTTACTTAGTTAATAATGAAGCCTCACAAATAGGCGAAACCTTAACAGACTTTGTACTGATTTATTAGAACATTCATATCTTTTAAATGTGTATCTAGATCACCTGTGCATTGCATTAGTTAATAAATCATAGACCAAATCGTACGACCGGTCATAAGTCGTAGGTTGAGTTGAGATAAAAGAGTTTATATATAAACTATCTGACCCGGCAAATTTTGTTTTGCCAAAATATAAATAAAATAATATTTCGGTGGGCCACCCTTATAACTTATAACTAGATAATAAAAACATTGAATAATAAAAATGGAAAATATAATATCTGTGGTGTTAAGGTAAAAGGGGATAAGTCCTAAAAATGTCAAATGCGCTTTTTGCACCTATCAGCTCAACATAACAATATCTAACACGGCATGAAGGAGATAAGTAATAGAATCTATTACTTTTCTTTTAATGTCTAAAAAACATATTGAGTTAATTCACAAAATATAAATAGTAAATTTAGAGATATGTTAATTATTTTATTAAGTAACAGTTTTATTGTTATTTTATTCAAAGAAATTAAACCCTTGCTACTTAAATATGTTATTCTTAACATTAAATTGTGTGCATGTTTTTTTATTAATATATAAATAACCGATTTCTAAAAAAAACAAATACTTAAGTGATTTTGAGACTCATCCCCTTTTACCTTAACAAAACAGATATATATTTATAAATAGTGAAGCAGGAAAATATACTAAATATTTATTTTTATATTTAGCATTTGAAATGTAACAAGAAAAGTGATTTTCAAATCTCATAAAAAACCATTGAGATTATAAAGTTTCCTAAACAGCGAAGTTTATCTTGGAAAAGCCTTCGCTTTCTCATTTATTTGTGTATATAAATAACTCCAGTTCAGTTATCCTGCTGGGTTCCATGATTGAGTTGTAACCAGACCCGCTGCTGTGTAATTAATTAAAAGCAGCTGGTCACATGAAAGGATAAAAAGTTTATTATAAAACGTTCCTGAATTGATTAATTATTGTCTCTTATTTATTCTTACCAGCTCTGTCTGTGGTCTTTCTCATGTGGAATTCGAATTCCTGGTAAATAATTGTGGTAACTAAGTATACTTATATCTATACTAATATTATAAAGCTGAAGAGTTTGTTTGTTTGAAAGCGCTAATCTCAGGAACTACTGGTTCGAATTGAAAAATTCTTTTTGTGTTGGATAGATCATTTATCGAGGAAGGCTTTATGCTATATAACATCACGGTGTGACTAATAGGAGCGAAGAAACAGTCGAAAATGTGGAAAAAAAACGGGGAACATTATTCATCTTTGAGGGCTTCCGTTGCGTGCGCTGTGAAAACCGTTCGAGATGCCCAAATGATTCCCAAAATAACTATTCCACGCGGACGAAGTCGCGAGCACACCTAGTATTATATAAGCACATCGTTATTTTTTCATTAAGAAGTCATATTTAGTAAAAAGTAGTTAACATATAGTTTAGATTGTGTTGCAATCTAAACTAGTAATATCTAAGAAAATACTACTTCAATTATTCTTTTGTAATAAAAAGGTTTAATTAAAAAAATGAAATGGAGCCACAGCGCAATCTGTGCTAGTGTTAAACAAATTCCATTACCACAAAGCCTTATTTGGCCTGGGAACGCTCGGATTACCGGCCAGTATTAATTTCCCTTTAGAGAGCGGCCAAATCTTGAAAATTGAATCACTGCAGATAGGATCGACTTTTTTTTTTTCATTACAAAGTGGTCCGTTAATGATCCCGAGATTAGATTTTAATGGAGTCTTCAAAAATTGCGGTTTCTCACGTTTTTTTAATAAAATTAGTTTCCCAATTCGTTTTTATGTGTTTTTCTTTTTATTTGTATCGATTGACTTCAATCTCACCTGATGGTAAGTGAAGATGAGGTTGACGATAGAGTTCGCTTGTCCGCTTATTCATTCTATTCTTGAAGAGTCCCAAGTCAGGGAACACAAAAGCAAACGTGGCGGAAGCGCTTGCACTAATAGCTTTTGAGGTAAGGGCATCCTAATTCCTACATTCTTACCGCGATATGGTGTAAGGAAGTAAGTATATGGATATACCTTGTACTTACTACCTTACCGCGAATTAAAATACAGTCCACACCGCCGGCGGTTGAAGCCTATGCCTCAATAGTTAGACTACTATGCATATGCCTCATAGGTTTAATTCCTTATAATATCTAATATCTCGCTCCAATCATATCTGTGATCTCCCGCAATAACAAAAATCTATTTTTACAATATAGAACTGTATACAAACCTAGAGGCGTAGAGCTACGGTAATTTTCGTAACTCCTTGACTCCCGTAGAAGGTCTACGGGTGGCTTCGTAGCGTGTCTACGAATCAAATGGGTAAACGAAAAACATGGCTGAATCCAATATGAAAATAAGTTCAAAGCTAAGAAATTATATTTGTGCACGTTCGTTCACAAATGAGATTTGATTCAAGTTAAATCGAAATAAATAATCGTGTATTTGCTAACATGCTTCAATGTATAAATTTAGACTACATAGGTGACCCGGAAATAGTTCACATTCCTCTCAGGAGACGAAACTCCCGACTATTTATCATCGAATAATTTGAATGAAACTTGTTGTAAGATAAAGCGGAAACCGATATGTCTTTTTTACATACTTTTTAAGTAGTATGATTGTTAAAACTTTACATATTTTGTTGGGCATTAATTTTTTCATTTATATTTTTAAATGATCCTTCGGGAACTACATATACATATTATTTTTCTGTACTAAAGGAACCCTATCTTCTTTTTCTACTTTACCGTTCTTTTTCGATAAATTACCTTCGGAGATTTGCACTATGAACTAACGAACACTGTTTTTTTTTTTTTTCAAATAAGTAGATACTTATATTACTGACAAGTACCATTAATTCAGATTAATTTGAAAGAACGATTCTCGTTTATTTTTGTTATTTGACGTAAACACGTAATTTATATTTTTATTGTAATTAAAATGATTTTTTGGAATCATTTTAATTACAATAAAAATATAATTTCTGCAAACCGATTTTTCCGACAACTTTGGATTTTAAAATAAAAATGACAGTTGAAATACAAATTTACTACAAGTGTCCCTTAAACTAGCCTTAGACTAATATATGTTATCAATTATTTCAATAATAGACATATAAGCTTATTATTTTATACACTAAGTAGAACATTCAACAATCTATTTCATCCTTAAAAAATCCTTAAGTCTTAAAAGTTAAGAAGTTAATCCTTAAAATTTAATAATATTTTTATAGATTAATGCAGAAAACATACCATATTGTGTGTAGACAGTATAACAGTAAAACAGTCACAAGTGTTCAGTACGTTATTTAACTTCAGAACTTAGATCGCGTTTCGTAATAAATGTATGGGCTGGCGTGGAAGGGACGCGCGCGTTCTCCGCCGTCGCCACAGACGTTCTGGCCAGTTCCTATAGGGTACATACAATATTTATATGATGTTATATATACTGTGGTACAGGCTAGGATTATGTGTACCGATATTTGTAAATAGATTTGAGGCTTTATTGTTATTTAGATGTACCCGCGACTTGGTCCGAGTAGAATTTCACTTATGTGCAACATAAAGATGTAATAAGCATTTTTGTAATGAATTTAAGGACAAAAATGAAGTATCGCATTTATAGGAATATTATGGTGGATTAAAAACATTAATTTTTTATTTACATTTGAACTAGCGGCCCAATTTTTGCCCAAACGGATGCAATTATTTTTTTTTTTTCGAAAATTATATAAAGAAAACTTTACTCATTTATCACTGTTTCCATTAGTGAAAACTGTATCAAAATCAGTTGTATTTTTATTTTATGTTAATAATGACATCAGATGTGCAAACAACAATGCCCCAATATATTTACCAACCGCTCATAGTTTATTGTATTATCTTTACATAGTATAAAACAAAGTCGCTTTTTCTGTCCCTATGTCCCTTTGTATGCTTAGATCTTTAAAACTACGCAACGGATTTTAATGCGGTTTTCACTAATGGGTAGAGTGGTTCTCGAGGAAGGTTTATAAGTACCTAAGTTACGCGGGCGAAGTCGCGGGCAGCAGCTAGTCATATATAAATCAAAATATTCGTACAGTCAATCTCTGAAAAAGCTCAACTGATTTAAATGAAATTTTATGAATGAACCTATGATATTTATATAACATAATATTTTATGTTTTTAATAGTATATACTTAGTAATATTTTAATGCCAAATTTTCTGAGGTTTATATAGATGTTCGTTATTCTTTGACGCATAATACCACTGAGCGTATTTTGATGAAACTTTACATTAATCTATCTTATACTAGCTGGTGCCCACGACTTCGTCCGCGTTCTGGATGAAAGGTACTCTATGTCCTTTCTGCTGTCGCAGACAATGTGTATGAAAAATTTCATGGTGATCGGTTCAGTAGTTTTTGCGTGAAAGAGTTACAAACATCCACACATCCATACAAACTTTCGCATTTATAACATTAGTACGGATAAGGATATATCTTATTTATATATAAAAAAAATTAATTTTTTTGACTTTTGATAAACTTCTAAACTACTGAACCGATTTTGATAAAACTTCGTAACTTAAAAGGTTACGAAGTTTTATCTACTTGGTCCAACTTAAAAGATAGGTTAGTTTTTATTTTGAACCCGGGCGAAGCCGGGAGTGTGTAGTAGCTAGTAGTTTATACATTAAAATAATACATAAGGTCTTAATTATAAAGATACGCGAACGCAGTCGTGAGCTATAGCTATAATTTAAAAAAGTTGTCGAGTTAGTTGAGTCCTAATGTCACTTCAAGTTGGAACGTCATTTTTTTTCTCATCATAATTATAATCAAAGCAAACGATCCCTCGATGAATGGACACATCTTTGACGCACAAAAGCCTTAATATTACTGTCATCTCTCCATTGAACGGTGACAAAAAATACTTTTTGTCGGTGAGAAGAGGGTTTTTTTTTATTTAGGTATTTTTAATGGTGATGATCTTGCAGATGTTTTATATTCGCTTTTCACAAACCATCTTAATATAAACTAGATATACCTACTAGGAACTAAATTATAATATATTAAAACAATATAAAGCCGAAATACCACTAATGGACTGACACGAGTAGTTCTCCCGGAAGGAGTAGTGGGGGAATTATAATTATATAAAGGCTAATAAAGGCCGCGGGTCAGCGGTGGATCCAGGCAGCTTCTGACCGGTCCTATTGGAAAATTATGGGGGAGGCCTATGTCCAGCAGTGGACGTCCTACGGCTGAGATGATGATGATGATGATATATATATTATTTATTATATGATATTATAATCCGCTATTTGACTAATTTTAGAAAATCGTTTTAAATTATTCTTTATTACATAATAAGCACACTACATTGATATTTCCGGGAGATTAAATTTCCAAAACCGCGCCAAAAACGGTGTTTCTGTAATGGCGCTGGTCTTTGATACGTGTAACGTCACACGCTAGTGAACAACTTATATCCTGCAATAACCTAAACATAGGATAATTGACAAAGTTACGCGGGCGAAGTCGCTAGTACGCACTAGTAAATTATATAAAGGGCTGAGAGAGAACAGAATTTATTCATTAATTAATTTCATTTATTGCACTAACAAGGTTTACACCATCGAAATAATAACAATAGAAATAATATAAAGGTAGGTAAAACCGTATAAATGCAATCTCAATTACAGTTTCAATTACGATAAGCTCGGGTGGAAATCGACAACTCACTTAATTCAGAACATATTATGTAAATCCAAATCGACATTTAAGTACTTGACCTAAACTATAATATGTAGGTACCATATTTTAAACTATTACATATTTTGTTACTAGTTGGTGCCCGCGACTTCGTCCGCGTTCTGGATGAAAGGTTCCCTATGTTCTTTCTGGTGTCCCAGACAACGTGTATGCAAAATTTCATGCTGATCGGTTCAGTAGTTTTTGCGTGAAAGAGTTACAAACATTATACAAACTTTCGCATTTATAATATTAATACGGATAATAATAATGATAGCCAACCTCCGATAGGAGATGGCACTAGACATATTTTGTATTACTTAGTTTTAGATACAAAATAGCATTTTTGTAAATCTTGTTTTATAATTATAAATACTTAGATAAAATAAAAAGTGTTCATTGTGTGTAGGTCTAATTGTCAGCATACAGAAACAATTGAATATATTATACTTATTTTTTACTCAATATTTTTTATTTATTTTAAAGATGACAAAAATAATTCTACAACATTTACACACTTAATAGTTAGAATATATGAAACATAAGGTAAAAAGGTATACTACGAGTATGTACAATATAAGTAAATGAATAAGGGTAAAAAAATTGTAGGTGGGGAGATGAACGGTCAAAGCCCAGCAGTTTATAAGACTAAAATAGTTTCGATATAATCTTGATCATTTATGTAACACTTCACCTGAAAATTTTGAATTAATACGGATAGAATTAAAAAGTTTCAGTGGCTAATTTTATAGGAGATCACAAGCAAACGTCAAGGGTATGTAAGGACAGGTAAGGATAGTGTTTAAAAATACTTCAGCAAAATAACACAAAATCATACTCTCATATATTTAGTTACCCACGATGTTAGACAATAAAAACAGTTAAGTACAATATTTTTTAAATAATTACAAATTGTATAATAATAATAATAATTACAAATGTTTAATCCATCTATACTGATATTATAAAGAGGAAAAACTTGTTTGTTTAAATTGAATAGGCTCCGAAACTACTGGACCGATTTGAAAAATTCTTTCACTGTTGGAAAACTATATTATCAGTGAGTAATATAGGCTATATTTTATAAAATTACGCAGACGAAGTCACGTGCAACAGCTAGTTTTTAATAAATTTACTTATAATGTAACAAAAATAAAAATACTACTTTTACAAATAAAATTTCCTTCCGGTTCAAAAGAACCCAGTCTCAAATTACACTATTACACAATACAACTGATTTTCATTTAACACCTATGGTCATATGAACATAAACTCAAAATAGCCCAGTGTCTATTTACCTTAGTCCCAAAATACCCTAAAACCAAAACGACTTTGTCTATATTATAACTATTACCAAGATTACCTAAAGTCATAAACGCTGAAGCTCAAAACAAACTATTCCCATAATACACTAATCCTGAAATACACCATTCGCCAAATACACTACTCTCAAAATACTCTAAATAGTTCAGGTCCTAATTCTATGTCGGCTTCTGGTACGAATTTACGCGTACACGAGTAAGGGATCAACTTTTGAGTCTTTTTCTTTTCTAAGTAAAATGAGCCTTAAAAAAATTTGGAAAAATCTCTCACTGAATCTTTTTCGCGAAAAGGCTCAAAAATTGCCTCCCAGTATTGTCTAACAAACATAGGTCACTATAGAACCATGTCATAGTGACTAAGTTCTACATGTTTACTAAACGACGTCTGAGTGACTATAGCGACAAGGTAGTGCAAGGTAGGCAGGATAGTGGCATAGGAATCAAATTGGTTGACTATTATCATCATCATCATCATATCAGCCGAAAGACGTAGCTTCTGGTTGACTATACCTTTTCAGAAAAAAAAGGTTCAATTAAACAAAAAGTGTACTTATTCATGAAATTATATTTTCAACGCTTCCGGTCCATTACAACCAAATCCCAAATTGCCTGAAATGTGAATACGCCTGAATCCCAAAGAGACTGAATTTTAAATCGACTGAATCCCAAATAGACTAAATCCCATTTCGCCTGAATGCCAAATTGACTTAATTTTTAATGACTACATAATGTAAGCCGCACTTTTATAATTTTTATGTTAAGGTTGACAGACAGGTTGGCGGTCAACTCGATGGTAGCTCCTTCAGTTCTTCTTTTTTGCAAAAAATAAGAAAAAAAAAATAAGTTCAACTTTGCAAATAAACTTTTTTGCAATTGCAACATTGCAAATAACAAAGTTGGCTCTGATAAACAATAAGCATGCATATCTAATAATATTTTTAATTTTCAAATTTTCAGGCAATTTGGTACTAGGGCATTTCGGATTTCAGGCGAAATGGGAAACAGGCAATTTTGAGATTTAGGAATTGAGAAAATCAATAAATAAATAATTTAGGGTATTTTGAGAGTAGCGTATTTTGTAATTAGTGTATTTTGGGAACATTGTGTTTTGAGTTTATGCTTTGATGACATTAGGTGCTTTCGACATAAGTTCTTAATAGAGATAGGTCGTTTTGGTTTTAACATTTTAGGGTATTTTGGGACTAAGGTAAATAGACACTGGGCTATTTTGAGTTTATGTTCATATGACCATAGGTGTTAAATGAAAATCAGTTGTATTGTGTAATAGTGTAATTTGAGACTGGGTTCTTTTGAACCGGAAGGTAAAATTTTCACTTGAATAGGACTTAAGTAATTTGATAAAAGACTAAAAAAGCATTACGTAATTGAATACCTACCCTAAGAAAGTACCTACACATTTTTAAATAAAAAGGCTATCGTCAACGTAATCTTAGGGGCCAGGCAATTAGTATAATCCCAACTATTAACAAACTCGACAAACGGCCTTTTCAGTACAAGGATTCCGGGTACATTTGGAAAATGTTGCCAATTAAGAAAAGAGGCAACTATAAATATTGTTGATCCCCATACAATTGTTGTATTTATTTTGTGAATACCCTAATTTGTTTCATTGAATGATCGTCTACATTCCACAAGCACGTATAAAACTTTGTTGGATATTAGATGGAAATCTGTATTATAAAATGCAATATAAGGTTTGGCCTGAAAATTTGCTATAAATTAAATGAAAAATAGTAAAATGTTTACTAAAATCGAAGGCGAAAAGCCAAACGCGAGCGTACGAGTAACTAATGCGACATTATACACTTATTTTTTTTTTATAAAAGTCAAGGCAGCGCTTGGGCGCGATCTCACTTGATGTTAGGTGCAGATGCGGCCGAAGGTGGACCACGCTTACCTAGTAGATGCCCATTTACCCTACGTTTGAAGACCCCGAGGTTGTAATTTTGGGGAAACACAGATGCAGGCAATGAGTTCCACTCCTTAGCAGTTCGGACAAGGAAGGTGGAACTGTAACGCTTCGTGCGTGACCGAGGAACTCCTAACCTTTTATTGAGCCCAAACACGCTATATCTGCTGAAGTTATGTATTAACTATATTCAACAACTTATGATAACCATTTTCAGCAAATAAAATATTTTTAATTTGAATTTGAATTTGAATTTACTGTATCCTGCGGACTTCTTGATGCTGCAGCATCAGGTCAAGGTTAGCATGTCATGCTAATAACACCGAAGTAACAGTTTACCAAATTTGTTTTTCAACACAGACGTAGTAGCGGGCACCAGCAAGTAGATTATTGTATTTGTATAGTATTAGACTGGGATTACGTATAAACTAAATACACAAGACAAAGCCAAGATTATATTTTTCAATTATCTAAGAACAAGTCCGTTATTAAATTTACCTGTTACACCGAACGCCCTTGTTCAAACATTAGGAACACCACATTATAGCGAAAGTTGACTTAATTTGGTCCTATATCTACACATAAACTTAAATGTAAGTTTATTAAGCTTGGGGGTGCAAAATTTGTGCAAAAGCTATTAGAGCATCTTTCACCATTTGTCAAGTAGGATAACCGTTATTTAAAGTCACCTGTTACCGGGAATAATTTAACTGATACCTACCTTTGTTTGTACGGTAAAAGTCCCAAACATTAAAAAGAAAATAATGAAAAATATTCGCCTATCGAAGGATGCACTAAACCGAGTGCATAATTTAATAAAACATAAAATTATTTCTAACAGTAACTAATCAACACTTTACTTGTAGTTGGTGAAAGAGGCCCTTTTTTTTAACGTTGGGAAATCCTCTTGGATACCCGGCAGCATTGATCTAAACTATAGATGCGGCGTAGCAAGCAAAAAGCCCCGAAATCTGTGGTAGTATTAAAATCATACTTACGAACTTACTGAGAGATTGACACGCAATTCCAAATGAATATTGCTTTTGTAAAAAGAAACTAGTTAAAAGTCTTCTGTACTAACGCATCAATGTATACTACACAACGATATTGACTAGCTTAAGACTAGCGAGCTACTGTGTGCGAATTCGTCCACTTCGGCTCGAGTGGACGAATTTTACTACTACCATTTTTTGTGGGCTACGCCGTGTCTATACTCCCAATTATACTTATATAGTCTTTGCCCGGCAGTGTAGGGGGTACTGCCGAGTTATGCCGGATTCCTACCGGCTAAAACCCAACGACTTTCTATCAACGCGGCCATTAGCGGGCGGGGTCGCGGTGACGTTGTTACACGACTTCGGTGCCCCGAGATGAAAGAGGCCCTAAAGAGTCACTAATTTTAATTTATAATAGTCGCCTAGTTGTTAAGCGAGTTCATACCTGATTTATTTTTGTTCATTTCAAAAAATCTATATATCATCCTAGTCCTCACTAATTCATACGTTATGGACGTATGAATTAGTGAGAACTATAATCCATACTATATATAAATGTGAAATAACTCTATCTGTCTTTCTGTTATCTTTTCACACATTAACGACTCAACCGATCATCTAATCATGAAATTTTGTATACGCATTGTCAGGAATACAGGAAAGGACACAGGGTTACCTTTCATTCAGAAAAAAAATACTGTTCTCAAAGGATCACCTAAAAATATTTAAAAAATCTGGCGGCGCCACCGTCGTTACATCAATAAATAAAGATGTCATATTTTTCTTGTTATATTAAAAAAATATATGTGGAGGCGCGATGCAGCCTCGTCATATATAATAAACAAACAAAATCCGAGATCCCTTTTTATTATATTAATTTTAAAATGGTTCTCCAGTCTCTATCGTATTTCTAACCGAGACTGTAACAGCAGCGATTATAAGTTTGTTTACGAATACTGGACACGTACTGGAAGAAAATAAATGTTCAAAAATAGAACGCTTTCAAACAAACGCCTCGTCAAATTTGGCTGAATGACACGGATTGAACGGAATTATTTTGATCAAATTTTTGATTCAAGGCCAATTAAAAATTTGTAAACGTGAATGAAAAAATATTTCAGTGTAATGAACATTGGTGATTTTATCGTAGCGTGCAATTACCTTTATATACAGTCGAGAAACGCAGTAATACGCTCGTGGGACTCATCGAATGGATGGTTAAATAATATAAAGTTTATCAGTAAGTACCTATTATAACATTGTTGTGTCTAAATTGGTTTCCGTCTAATAAATTACATACTTAACTACCTGTATTGTTATAAAAAAATATTATAAATTAACTTTATTATCCTACTTATTAAAATGTCTCATAGTGAATCTTCCTAAGTACTTAATTCAGAATAAATTGGTTACTTAGTCAGTTAACTGCAATATGCTTTTAAATGTAATTGCGTTTTAAAAGTTAATCACGTCTTAGTTCGTTACCTACCTTACATATAAATGGTTATAAGTAGATACCTAATACATCAAGTCGCACGCTTGTCAGAGTGGTCGTGGTCGTGCGGATAATGTAGGACACGGAGGATGGTTGTGTTCAAGGAATATAATATACTCTCTAGTAAGAGGTCGTATTCGTCCTTCTTGGTGCGTATTGCCGCCCCTGCGATGCTTCTCCAATTTCTCCTACTTGTAGCGTCACGAGCACACTGTACCACAGTAGATTGGGTTGCGCATTTTATCACGTCTGTCCAGCGGGTATTAGGCGATCTACATCTTGGGCGTACCCTGAACCACAAGCCGTTCCATTGAATTTTCCTTTCTGGAGATGTGGCCAAAGAACTTCAGTATTCGTAATAGCACAATCGACGAGAGCCTGTCCTTAACTTTAAGTTCTGCTAGTATTGAATTATACCTAAGTAGTACCTAGGTACTTAAATGCAAAAATACAAATATGTAGTTTGAAAATATAATTTCCAAAGTGTAATTTAATAAATGAATGTAGTAGTTGGTTAAATGTAAAACAAGGAGATCTAACATTTTCAGAACAATATATTTTCGAAAAGAAATTCGCTATGGTTGACATCGAACTGCCTATTGTAGAAGATGGGTTCCGTTTACCGCTTCCAGGTAGGTACCTATATCTATTTTGTCAATTACTCATAATAATTACTACTTAAATATACTTATTAGTTATTACTTACTAGCGACCTAGCTAATTATGTAGCTTTTTACATACCTTCAATATTCATATTTGTTCACAAAAATAAATCAGTCCTTTGGCGGACATCGCATTATTTAATAAAATTTATGGATATGTGTATATAAATATAGAAAATATAGATAAGTATACTTACTTAAATTGAGTTAGTCCAACTACTATGATAGATCAAATTGGCCAAAAAAGTGCAAGTAAGTTCTACATGAAAGAGTATGACAGAGTTAAAATTATTTATTGCAGAATTCGCAGAGTATGTATGAAAACAATTTTATAGCATTCTATTTTACTACTATTTTTACCCCTTCTGACCCAGCTGACCCGACCATACCCCCAGTACTACCAATTTATTTATAAAAATATATTTATGTAATGGCAACACAAAACCATAAAATATCTGACGTGTTTATTTTGACTTTTCACTGGTGGTTGACACTCTGACAGCGACATTTTGTTTGGTTGACAATGACATTGTCAATTTGTCATTGGATGGAATCCGAATCCTGATTCCGATCCGAATTCTGAAAAATAAAATTAAAAAATGGCCGCAATGAACGGGATCGGTATGTGCGAAACCTCTGGTTGCAAATCTATAGCACAGTTACAATGTCCGACATGCGTGAAGCTAGGGATTCAGGGATCTTTTTTCTGCAATCAAGACTGTTTCAAGAAGTCGTGGAAAACTCACAAAATTATCCATTCGCTGGCGAGTAAGTTTTTGGAGGTTATCGTGTTGGTTGGGGTATTGAATTACATTACAGTGTATCTATGGTGTTTATTTATTTTAATCGATTTTAGAGGGTAAAACTACTGATGTGTCTAACGTGGAATACAATCCCTGGCCGTCATATAGCTATTCCGGGAAATTGAGACCATTCCCCTCGGGGAAGAAGCGTACCGTTCCTCCCCACATTGGTCGTCCAGATTACGCTGACCATCCAACCGGGTTTCCTGCATCCGAAGTTAACGCTAAAGGAACTGGACATATAAAAGTGTTGGATGATGAGGAGATAGAGGGAATGAGGGTAGCTTGTCGTCTTGGCAGGGAAGTCTTAGATGAGGCTGCAAGGTGAGTTCAAGAAAAAAATGTGTTTAATATTTTTTTATTAAGTAACCAAACTTGTAAGTGGAAAATTGAAACAATTTAAATATAAATAAATATATTCACACATAACACATTACACACAGCATCATCTAGTTCCACACTAAGCAACTAATGCTTGTATTATGGATATCAGACAGTTGATATACTACATAGATTACTTTTTTTTTGTAAATACAATAATAGAAATACTAGGTACAAAGGCAAATGTTAACACATAAACATTTTCCCCTAGCAGGTTTCGAACCTGCGACCGTTTGGTTAACAGCTAGAGTTACTAGCCACTAGACCAAATGTGTCGTCAAATAAATAAAAAAACTAAAACAATTCCATAATTACTTTGCTGATATTTCCATGACATGGTAACCTTGATCTGTTGCTATAGCGTTAAGTAGTCGGTGGAACACCCAACTCCTTGGTTATCCAATACTTTACAGTATCTCTGGGTAGTTATATCCAAATACTTTGCAGGGTGTGCGATCTGGGTGTAACAACTGATGAAATTGACCGTGTAGTTCATGAAGCTTGCATTGAAAGAGAATGCTATCCAAGCCCGCTGAACTACCACAACTTCCCAAACAGCTGTTGTACTTCAGTCAACGAGGTCATATGCCACGGGATACCTGATCTGCGTCCGCTACAGGTAATTTTTATTTGACTTGTTTTGAAGAAATAAAAAATTCCTACATTTTATTTGAATAGTATGCAAATATATCAATTAATTTTAAATTAATAACACTAGTGTATGTATGCCACTGGTAGAAACAATACTGACTATAATTTTGAATTGCGGGAAGAACCTGTTGCCTTTTTGTTTATTTTTATTTAAAATAAAAGATTTAGGTATGTAGGTATAAATAAGAAAGTACCTACTTAACATTTGTCTTACCTATTTTATACAGTTTGGTGTGCGAAGCATTATAAAAGTAACAAAATTTATTTTATTTTATTCTAAAATTGCCACATTTCAATTACAGGACGGTGACATTTGCAATGTCGACGTGACCGTGTACCATAGAGAATTTCACGGAGACTTGAACGAGACGTTCTTTGTTGGCAACGTCCCGGAGACATCTCGCAAACTGGTCCAAGTCACGTACGAGTGCTTGCAGAAGGCAATTGAGATTGTGAAGCCCGGCGAGAAGTATCGTGAGATTGGCAACGTGATACAGAAACACGCTCAGGCCAACGGGTTTAGCGTGGTGAGGTCGTATTGTGGCCACGGCATCCACAGACTGTTTCACACAGCGCCTAATGTGCCCCACTACGCCAAGAACAAGGCGGTGGGTGTTATGAAGGTTGGCCATTGCTTCACCATAGAGCCTATGATCAATGAGGGCGGATGGCGCGACGAGCAGTGGCCGGACCATTGGACTGCTGTCACCGCTGACGGCTCACGGTCGGCCCAGGTATGTACTGAATGCTGGGTTTATCTCGTAACCACATACTGTTCCGTACCACATCGTAACAATAATTTGTTTTATAATTGTTTTTGCAGTTTGAACAAACACTTCTCGTTACCGAGACCGGATGCGACATTCTGACCAAACGTGCTTCGTCTCGCCCTTGGTTCATGGACCAACTGGACAAACTCACTGCCCAATCATAGTATTTATATACAAAAAATAATAATCTAAAAATCCACTCTCAAATTTTTGTGTAGAGTTGTTAAAAACAATACATGTAAACATTTTGCGAGACTACTGTTTTTTTTTTATAAAATTTGTAGCTTTTAAACTGTGGCTCAATTTAGGGTCGACTACAATAAACTAGTGATATAAGGGTCGTTTAAAAATAATACAAAATAAGCAATATGAGCATATATGAGTGATTAAAAATGAAAGAATGAAAAGAATTTTCTTTTTAGCCTTTGAAAATCGTATTTTTTGCCTTTTCCATCATTATTGAGAATGGCTAAATTCATGTTTTCTCTCTATCTCTCTCTTTGTTGTTCAGATATCTGTAAGCACTTGGGATTGAAATAAATAAAAAAGTGTCCTTTTGTTTAATGTTATAAAACTTAAAATATTTTTTGCCAACATTCTGAATAAAGTAAATGATGGAGAAAAGAAAAAAATCTTACCATAGTTTCATTAAATAGACTGCTTTGTAGTAATATATTCGCGATATAGACGTATTGCAAAGTAGTGTAAAATTTAATATATGACATTATATTTCTATGTATATAAAAAAATTATCTTCAAAACTCAAAGCTTGATTGTATGTTTCAATTTGAAACGATTTGACGGTGTTTTTATGTCATATATATATATATTTTTAATATATATTTTTGTTATTAGTTACTTACAGGAAATGTCATTGCATAATGTTGCTAGCTCTGAGCAGTTTGTAAATTTTTGGGGTTACCATTTCAAGTGCAGTTGCACACGTCATCATATTATGAAGTTAGTTGTCTATTTATTATAGTATAAGTACTATAATTTATGTATAACGGAATTAGTTATAATATTAAATTAATTTATTTATGAATGATTCGTTTAAATATGGTTACAAAAAAATCTTATTTAGTGTTTAACACTCGGTAAAGAAAAGATTGAAGAACATGTGAGATCGAATTCAATGTCTAAAAAAAATTAAGCTCATTTGTATGACATTTATTTAAAAAAGAAACTTAAATATTAAACAAATGGTTTAAAATACTAGTTAAAGTTATTGTTCTCACATTTTTTTTGTGTCTTAAAGCCTAATGCAGTGAAAAGTTGTTACTGTTTATTTTACACTGTTTATTTATTTTTAAATTTAAATTTTAAATAAATAAGTATTGTACAACTATATTTTAAAATATTTCTATGGGTAGTTGTTTTTTTAATCCACAGTAATTTGCTTAGCCCATAAGTAAGAGTGAATCAACAGAATTTGATGAGAGTGGATAGAGATTAATGCTAATATTTGTATTCAAAGTAATATTTAGGATTAGTAATTACTGTAAATTTTAGTATCTATTTTTTTAACTTGTTGCTAGTGTAAAAATTTTGATATTGCAATTTCGTAGGAAGTATGTTTATAAATAATCGCTTATTATGTTATCGTTTATTTATCAAGATTAACTTGTATATGCGAGTGGTTTAATGTATTTTAATGAAGTTTGTGTGTGTGTGTACAGTCTGGGTAAGAAAATATCGTTAAGTTTTCAAAAAAAATCTTTTGTCAAATTAGTACCTTTTGAAACTAAAGCACTAACCAGACAACTGAAAGGCATTTCAAATACGAAAATAAAAGGAATCTTTTCTTACCCCTACTGTACTTGCTAAAATACGTTAAAGTAGAAGATATGCCTATTATGACACTGTTCGTCTGTATTTTTTTTTTTTTTTTTTTGAGAAAATATTGTGACTTTTGTGGTTTGTTTTTCAATGGTCACCTTTTAAGCGATTGTTTAACTTAAAGCAGAATATGAACAAAATATTAAAGTAATATTGGTACAGTTAAAATTATAATTTAACTATTGAATAAAACAAGTAAATTACATTAAAGGCCTTTAATTTTTTTCCATTTTATTACATAAAATTTGGCATTCACTTAAAAAAACATTACATTAAAATTAGCAATAATTATACAGATATAAAAATGCACTTAAAATTTCTTATTTAGTAAACTTATAAATAAAATATTTACAAACATGTTTTTTATTTGACATAAATACTAAGAAGTATTAATTGAAATAGTGAAGTGCATTTTCTTTTTAGCAGTAATGAAGTATTTTTTCATGTATTTATTTTAGACTTCATATGTACCTATTGCTATTGGTGCTCTTACTATTAGAAATAGACGAAATTTTTTGGTGGGAAAATATTAAATTTCTTATCTAAATGCCTTAGGTTTCCCTGAAGTAGACAATAAATAATAATCAAATAATTGTTATTAATAATTCATTTATAAAATAAAACAATTTCTGATGTTTTGAAATTTTAACAAATTTTATCTTTCATAGTTATTCTTATTCAATAAGTTAATATGCTTAAAGTATTGAAATAAATGTATTTTCCTTATAGAAATATATTTTTTATGTTAGTAGGTGGACTACGGGAAATATCCGAATTAATAACTGGGTGACAAAAAAAATTGAAAAAAAAAAGGACAAGCTGATTTTGATATGTCATGTTTTTGATTGCGATTCAGTTATAAAAACTAAACTTAATAAATTATTATAATACCTTATATACACAACACAATTGAAAACACTTAATTCTAACTTCTACAAACGAACTATTCATCATAGTCTTCGAATAAAGGTATATAATCATCACTTCTAGATCTCAACTTTAAACCGAATTGCGTAACTTGATTTCCGTCAGCACCGTGCGTTTTGTCGACAGATCTCAACGTGACCCCGTTCCAATTTTCAACGGCATCCTTTTTTGTCACTACTTCTTTCACGTGTTTTAGGTTTGCTAATTTGGACGTCAGTATCTCTTTCTGTGGATAAAGGGACAATTTTATTAGAGATCTTATACAAACTTTGCTGGGTTTAAGTATGTTCAAGAAAATGGGCATTTTATTGCAAAAGAATGACACTAGTTAAGTTCTTAAGGTCGAGGTATCAATATATCTGCTAGACATATTGATTTGTTTTGAGAGCTGTAGATTTTGTGATGAATAAATAAATAAATGTATTACAATCTGGGCGTATCGACCAGGCGTTTCATAATCTGGATTTTACTCTGAACAAATTACTTATACAAGGTGACTAAAGATATTGCTTCCAGTGGGATTTTACATCATTACGAGCATTTTAATTTGGTTTGGTGCATACTTGCTAGTATTTGCGACCTCACCTGTAATGGACTGTCCGCATAACTCGCATATATCCTTAACACAGGTTCTCCTGTTTTATCGTCAAATGTTAGTTTAGTTTTAGGTGGAATTTTGGCCTTAACCACAGATACTTTCGGCGGAGCACTGGTAGTGCTTGATGTCTCTGTATTTTCATTGAATGCTATGAGCCTTATTGGTGCTTTTTTGGAAAGAAAATTTGCTTTCTCTTTATTGAAATCGTGATCTTCGCTTATCGATGCTTCTACTAATTGTCCTGCATATATGACACCGTCTTGTGTCATTTTGGGTTCTTTATCATCAGCTCTTAATATTGTGTATGCTACTTTGACAGAATCGTTTGGTTTCGTGAAAGGTGCACCCAGTAAAGGCTTAAATTCGCTTACTGATCCATTGTTTTCGGCTTTGTCATTATTTTGTACAAAATAAGCCTT
The DNA here is from genome assembly GCA_947623395.1 of Synanthedon tipuliformis. Taxonomy (NCBI): domain Eukaryota; kingdom Metazoa; phylum Arthropoda; class Insecta; order Lepidoptera; family Sesiidae; genus Synanthedon; species Synanthedon tipuliformis. The sequence continues at coordinate 9,900,481 of OX392415.1, read as the reverse complement.
CAGTTCAGGTTTTATTGTTGTTGTAGTAGTGTTTTCAGTTTGTGTTACGTCTTGAGGTTTCTCGACTTGCCCTAAAGCAGCTGCTGCTGCCGCTGCTCTGACTTCATTTATCGCAGAGTAAAAACCATTAGCAACAACGTTGCCAACGCTTTGACCTACTTGAGCATAAAATATTGGTGTAGTTTTCTGTTCAGTCGCATGATAAATCGGAGTAGACTTTTGTTCTTCATTATAATATGTCGGCGTAGTCTTATGCACCTCTGTGCTAGTTTCTACAATATATTTAATAGTAGTTGTTGACGATGGTTGTGTCTCTTCAATTAACTCTACGGTTATGTTCTGCGGTACTACGGGCGACGTCACCTCGACTTGATTTTCTTTTATTTGATTTTCAGTTATATTGTTGACAACTATAGCCTGCGGGACCAATGTTACGACTCTAGCTTCTTGAGTTTCTCTTTGGACTATATTTTTTTGGGGTTCGCTCGGTACGAAAGACGAAGGTGCTTGTTTAATGTCGTCTAAAAGAAAAACTTGGTGCTGTATTTGTGGTTGCGGTTGCTGAACTGCCTGTGGCTGTACAGCAGATTCTGCAGAGTAAGGTATAAATTCAACGGCTGGGTAACGGTGCATTAGTTCCTTTTGTAAGTTCTGCATAAAACCAGGATCGGCTTGGAATAACGCATTCGGTGATATTATGAATCCGTCTGCCCCTGCTTGTACAAGTTCTTGTTGACTTGGAAGACCGTTGATTCCCTGAAATTTAGGAAAACATAAATTAATATGTCTTTGTAATAAGTGGTAAAAATTATAGTTATACTTTTATTTTTCTTACTTGAACCATAAATTGTTGGGGTGCAATCGGAGAATGGGCTAAAGCCAATGCAGATAATCCGTAATCAGGAGCCACTTGTAAGGCAGCACCACTACGTACCAATGCTTCCAATTCTGGAGCTGTCAACGACTGTAAAAAAATATTTTAATTTTATCTGTGGTCAAATTTACGTATGTGTTAATGAGATAGATAGATATACGAGCACATACCGTTGCTTTGGAAAATCCTACAGGAGCTTCGATTTTTGCGGAACCATGATACGGTGTAGGGTCAAGATATTTTTCAGTGACTTCATACGTCGGTTTTGGCTGTGATAAAATAAATTAGTATGCAAGCATTATAACTATTATTATTTTTTTAAAATTATGTATACACAGACCATCTACCCTAAAGTCCCTCAAGTACGTGAGAAAGTTGTACCTACCCATAATTTTTGGCGCCCATTTCCCAATCGTCACCTTGTCCGTTATTTAACCTTTCTCTATAGCGACTTGTCTCTTTCTAGGCGTTGGTTGTGTTTCTAGAAGACGTAGCCATCAAGACATCAAGTGGGCCGTCAGCCTGTCTGTCGCATTTTTCATAGAAAATATATGAAGAACCTACTTTAAAAATCAAGGCTTACCGCTTCCGAGGTGACATGTGCCATGTTGACCATATTCTCCGACGCGTCGATGACAACGATAGGTTTTTGCGAAAGACTCAGGTTCGGAGCTGGTATTGTGTGAATTGCACCTGTTGGTTATACTTCTCTGAACCAATTTACTTTCGTCCACAGCATAGAGAAACATAATTTCAATGAATTTAACAAAAGGACAGTCAGCGTCGCACACAGTTTGCAAAAAAAAAAATAACAATTTAATTTCTTGGCACTGTTTCTCTTTGCTATGGACGTATTTTTGTTAATTATATTAGTGCTTATAGTGAATGAAAAATTCAAACTAAAAGAAATACATCATGCACACTGTGCTCATAACATGGAAAAAATAATGAATTGAAATTTACTTAAAATAAGAAAATTTACACAAATATTAGGTTTGGTCATGCAGTGCCTAACAATATAATTTCGAGTGATGCAATATACTCGTGCTAAGTGCAATTTTTTTTATCCCTTATTCTCAATTCTACGGTCCAGCGCACTTGCAAAACCTGTGGCGTTCCTTGCGACGGTAGCCACCTACCATCAAGTGGACTGTTTGACGATCTTTACAAAAAACATACATGGAGCCCTAGCCAAGAGCAAACGCCAAACGTACAGTCGTAAACACTCGCTTAGGCTACGCTACGCTGGGAGAAAGTTTTGTGATTGGTCAAAATTTTAGGGTTATGAGCATAATATTATATTCGCAAAATATGTGGGCGTTACAGCAACCAATCACCAAACTTTCTCTTAGCGTTCTCTCTTCGTTTCCGAAGTACGCAACGAAGCGTTTGCATCTTAGCTAGCACCCCTGTATTTATTATAATAAAGGTAGGTATTAATGTTATTTTAAAAATATGTTTTAATTTTATTGATTACAAAATCTTATGGGATCCACGGTAATAAAGTGATTATCTTTGAATCCTATCGAATGACAATGGGATTGAAAGTAACAAGATAATGAGTCATTGAATCCTATTGAATGACAATGGGAGCCAGAATCCAAAAAAAATATCTTTGGATCCCATGGGATCCTAGACGTGGGAGCCAAGTGGACGGAGGCTACATCAGCAGGTAGGTACGCATTTTTGTTAGCAAGATAAGTAGGTATATCGTTGCTATGCAATAAACCTTAATAGGTACATAATTTTCTATTAGTATTATAGGTACCTACTATAGATACTTAGTAGTTCAACTAGTGAGACTGTTTAGTTTTGATAGTACAACAGTTCAACTAATTAATGTAACTATTGAAACTAAAAAGTCCCAGTAATTCAATCAATTGAACTCGCAATCGAACTAATAGTGGTGAAACTTCAAAGTAAATCAGAAAAAGTAAAGTGTAAAAGTGCTGTGCATTAGTCAGTCAACCTGTACCACTGTCAGAGGTCCGTATAGCAGGCGGCGCCGACGCAGCCTTCACGAATTCATACTCTGGTGTTACTGATGATATTGGAGGGAGACGTGCAGTCGTCTTCCATGGACCACCGGCGTACACGTTCCGTGTTGAGGAAGGACCGTAATGTTTCATTGTATATCTGTAAATACATATATAAAATTAAAGCGCTACTACGCTTAAACAGTCCAGACCATCATTTGGGAAGTAGAAAAAAAATTTCAAATGGCGGCTATGAATAAAAAGACGCTTCGCTGGCAGTATAAGAATATACATTATAAGAAGCTCTAAGAATTAGTGGATATGCTGTTGAACGATTTTGTCTGCCCCCCTTTTTAACAGTAATAGTAATAAAAAAATGGTCATACCACAACCCGTATACCTCTTCTTATATCCTAAAATCCCATGGGATTCTAGACGTGGGAGCCGAGTGGAGGGAGGGTTCTTTACATAGTATAAAACAAAGTCGCTTCCCGCCACCTGTCCTATGTGGATACCTAACTAGGTTTAGACCTCTTACCTACCTAGGTTTAGACCTCTTAAAAAACTACGCAACCAATTTTAATGCAGTTTTTACTCATTTATACGGGTTATTACCATTTGGACAGATTTTCGTTTCGTCAGATTTTTGTTTCGACAGACTAATATTAAGTATAAAGAGTAATATTAGTCTGTCTGTATAATGGTTTGTAATAAACCAACTCAAAAACTACTGGAGCGATTTTAAAATTTCTTTCACTATAGAAAGCTACGTTATCAGCGATTAACATAGGCTTTACCTATTTTATAGGAACGTTAAAAGAGGACGGTTCATTAAGCAGATGATCTTTCTATATACTTACTTAAGTCATTTTGCATAGAAATAATTAATTAACACGGACACCTATTAATAAGCTATTAAAAGATTGAACTGTAAATTACCTATGTGGTGGCGGATTCCTATAAATAACATAGGGTTGTCTATTCGAAGCTGCGTGAACCAGCCTTGGATGCCAGGGTCTGTGCAGGTTGACTCCAGGCCTGAACGCTGATGGAACTCTTAGCCGGTTGACTGAGGCCATCCGGCTGATGTAAGCAGCTTGTGTCACTGTCCATAATGTGAGGTATATTAGTTGGATCTGAAAATAATGTTCAGAACACTTTAGACCGTACAATATTTAGAATATAATGTACAATATTTACAAAACAATATTTACAAGTATTTGAGTAAATCCAGTCGTAGTATCATCTTTCAACTTATGCCAAATAATTTTCTTTGTAATGTTCTATTAAAGTATTATTAGATACTAGCTGGTGCCCGCGACTTCGTCCGCGTTCTGGATGAAAGTTACCCTATGTCCTTTCTGGTGTCGCAGACAACGTGTATGCAAAATTTCATGGTGATCGGTTCAGTAGTTTTTGCGTGAAAGAGTTACAAACATCCATACAAACTTTCGCATTTATAATATTAGGTGATATTAGTAGGTACAGATTTCATTACCCTTATTATAATTTTTCTCCATAATTATGCTATTACTGCTTAATCAAGTTACCACTATACTTTTAGGTGAGCACCTATTCAAACTTTTGCATAAATTTTCAGGTGTGTCATGTTAACGAAAATCTCTCCAAATGGAAATAACTCGTAAAATTCAGAAGAGAGTTGCTTCTGAAGTTATAAGAATCAATAAAAGATATATTTATCAATCAATAAAATTTATAAATGAACTACTTAAAGCAACAAAAAGCGAACAATTTAAAGCGTAATAACATTCCGTTTAAAGTAAAACCACAACGTCCGCCGGAGACCGGTTACTTATTTCTTCTATGTGAAAACACTTCTTCGTAAACATTCTCACACATGTTTAAGGTTATCGACCACTAAAATTGCTAAGCTCTGCTCTATAGTCAAGTTAAGATATACCTACTTGCAGTCTTCCAAGATGTCGCTCGTACAAAATGACAAATAAAATATTTTCCACAAAACCGCAAAACATTGTAAACATCCAAGCCGCCATTAGGCAGTTGGTCGTTTGTTAGATTATCAGGTATAAAATTAACTAACTGCACCCCATCTTCGTTAGCCTTAAGTTTAACTTTCGTTTTACCTTTCGTTAACTTTAAGTAATCTTTTTTAAAAATAAATAAACAAATCCTTAATAATATTATAAATGTGAATGTGAGTTTGTTTGTTTGTTACGCATTCACGCAAAAACTACTGAACCGATCACCATTAAATTTTGCATAGGTACACGTTGTCTGGGACACCAGAAAGAACATTAATAGGGTAGGTACCTATCATCCAGAACGCGGACGAAGTTGCGGGCACCAGCTACTTAGTACTTAATATTTCCTTGTACTAACATGCTAACGTTGTGAACTAAATGTCAGTAGGTACATACAAAAATAAGTATTTAATCTAAAAAGCGTTATATTAAATTTGAAAGCCTTGCGCTTGTTCGATAAATAAAAATCACAGCAATTTGAAACAATTATAAACGAACATTTTTTTCAGTAAAACGGGTGATTAATGAGATAAACATGTATAGGGGTGATCGAACGCAGAAATATTAAGTAATTGCGTGTATAAGTATGTTAGCTAATTAATTACTCGACAGAGACATGCGATCACCTTCTATATTGAGAGTGGGATGGCAAGTCTCCAAGAAAACAATTAAGATTTCTGTATATACTTGTACTTAAGGTCTAATACTTGTAGACAGTCTAATATTAGTTTACTTGATGATTAGTGGCTACCGTCACCTATTTAATTAACAAAAGTAACTGTAGAAGTTAACAAAAGTATCTTATCGACCTTGATAAGATAAGGAATTTTGAACTAACAATCTAAAACAAAATGGTACCAAAATGCTAAGTTTGTGATTGCGGAATGCAGTGTGCCTTTCTTCTTAGGTGTTAATAGATAGATATTTTTATGTTTAGATATATTTTTGTCAGGCGTTAATTTTTTTTTTAATCATTTCTCGGGTACAAGGTACTTTTCCTATATGAAAGGAACCTACCTACCCTATTTCCTTTTCTGTATGCCTGACAAAGTGTACTTATGCAAAGTTTCATATTGATCGGTTGAGTAGTTAAGGCGTGAAAGTGTTATAAACAAACAAACTCTTTTTCGAATTTATAATATTAGTTTCAAATTACTAGGTAGAGCCTACTGCGTTCTACAACACACCTTATCTGACGTCAGTATAACCACCCCCTTATAGAAGACTTATAATAACAGCCATTGTGGTCCTATATTTACCTACATATCTACATGTAGATATGCCAGTCCATTTTCTCATAAACATTTACCAATCATATCGACAATAAAAAATAATGGTTTCCTATAGAAACTCAGTCTGTCAAAAGCCGAACTTCAAAAAAAAAAGTAAGTCTTGTGTATTTGAAATATTGTTAGCTTTACTTAATTCTTTACATAATACGACTATTGCTTTAGAACGAGAAAGGCAAAGGTATGGAGAAACAGGAAAGATCTAATTACTTAGAGAAATGTCGCTCTGTTATTTCTGTTTTTTTTTTTTTCCTATTCGTATCCTTCCTGCCGATAACACTATTCCTTATAAAGCGACAGATGTAACTAATACTTGAGTTTCTTTGATTAATATCTACGAAGAAAGTTACTGCACTTTTGCTTATCAAGTTCTTGAACTTGCTATATCCTTTATTTTCAATTTGAATAACATTGGATATTGCATCACTTTTAAAACTGGGCGATCAATGCTTCTCCTTTTAACCTTTTACATAAGTTATTGAACTAAGTAAAATTTGGATTCTCGTGTTACTTTTGGCCTGATTTAAAAAAAATAGGTATGTCGGCTTTTATGAAATATTTTAGTTATCATTTTTTATCTATAGGTACTATAACATTAAAAACAATATAAAGTTATACATATAAAGCCGAAGAGTTTTTTGTTTGGTTGAACGCGCTAATCTCAGGAACTACTTGTTCAAATTGAAAAATTCTTTTTGTGTTGGATAGTCCATTCATCGAGGAAGGCTTTGGACTATACTTATAACATTTTGAACGCGGACGAAGTCGCGGGCACCAGCTCGTTTCAAATAAATAATGATTTTGATCAATGATCTTGATAAACAGGGAACAACGATAATTTAAAAAAGAATTGCCTCCGTGCTAAGCCAGGGGCGTTTCGCTACTTAGAAACATTTTATTCATCTACGTTAATATACCTAATAATAGCCGCCCTACACATATTTTGTCTATGTGAAGGGTTGTTGCATACACATAGATCCTTATTAAACACCTTCAATACACAAATATGTTAAAATGAAGTGTATTTTTTATTAATATATTGATACTTCAATTAAGGTGACATCCCTAACGTCGTCGATAATCGTCCGAAGAACTGTTCGTGTTCTAGCAATGCATACTAATTAGCGCAGTCGGTTTCGCCCGCACCCACCCGTAACGACGTGTTTCACTCGAGACATTCACATCGTCTCTTCGTAATATTGCTTTTACTAGACAATTACCTTTTTTTTTCAAGACTTTTAAGATTCGTTGACTTGTGTTGTATTAAGGGATTTTTAAACTTTGGCTTTGTTTTTAATATGTAATGTCATATTGCGAAACATATTAAAAAAATATATGTATAAACAAATATTATACTATGTGATTTTAATTCTATTTAAAATAAATATTTAAAAATATTTTTATAAATCGTGATTTTTTTTCTGGAATATGTTGCTTGCTCCATCTAGTTAAAATACTTTAAATATTTAATTTTGTTTGTTTGTTTAAATTGAATAGGCTCCGAAACTACTGGACCGATTTGAAAAATTATTTCACTGTTGGAAAGCTATATTATCAGTGAGTAACAGACTATATTTTATAAAATTACGCGGACGAAGTCGCGTGCAACAGCTAGTATCTAATAAGTAAGTATACAACGAAATGCACTTATCACTAGCATACGGTCGTAAAATATCATAAATGCATATGTATAAGCTTACCAATTTTAATGCTTATTGTTTACTGAATAAAGTCTATAATTTGCAGTGAAGCAGAACAAGTGTAACGGGGCTCTCCAGTCTAATTCCTGATGAGTCCGCTAGAGAAAACTGAACCTCGTGCATAATAGACACAATTCGTTTAAGTGTGTTTTAAGACTTGACTGATTGTAAACATCCGGAATCTACTTTCTGATTTAAATCAACATCAAATTTAATATATTATGAGTTTTTTTTTACTATAAATTTTTAAAGGAATTTCGTAACCATGGCTGTTGTGTTAGTTTTTAAAATAATATCTTGGGTTACGTTTAATGTCAAGAATAAAACAAAATAAAGCAAAACAAAAGCAACATATAGTTTTGATTTGTATAAGCACTTGATGACGTGCATTTTATTCCTATTTTTTGGAACTTCTTGTAATTGTGAAAAACTAGAAATTTTGAGAAACTAGACATTTTGGGACAATTGAAATTCTGAGACACTAGACATTTCGAGACACTCTGTGACTAGACATTTTGATAGACTGATCATTTTGGAACAATGGACATTCTGAACTTGAGCCGTCATGCTGTTGTCTGCGTATTTATAAGTTGTAATTCGCATGAAGCTATTATTATATACAATTTAATTTAATTTAATACATTATTCAAAAAAATATAACTCAAAAAGGGAAAATATGCCTCATTTTCGATTATTTAGTTAATTAATTGGTAGATTAAGTTAATTTATATTTAAGTTCAAATAAAAAAAAAACAATGCATTTTCGGACATATACTCAATATTTTTTTTTCCGAGTTTTTAATAGTTTCTGACGCCTTATCAATGGTTTATGATTTGTATATCTACTAAAGGCTACCATAAACATCCTGACTGCCGCTAACATCTATGAACGATGTGAAACCTGGATGGACCGGTTCAGGCCGATAGGTCTCTCTTTTGCTACTTGTTATCTGAGCGCCACTGTTTTTCAAACTTATTCGTATTGTGACCCCTAAATTAATTCTAACCTTTGCATTATTCTTTCTAACCTTTATTCTATGGGATATTTACCATATCGAACCTCATCCCCACTGATCTTCCCATGTATGATCATTATAGGAAGGTTTTTTACCCAAAAAAAAACACGGTATTTCCTAGAGTAGTTAATGTGCTCTATGGTGGTCAGGTTCTAGCGGTGTCTATGGTTGGGGATCGTTGAGATACGCAAAACTTCTTCTCCCGTTACCGTTACGAATCAATAGCCCTGACGTTACTTGTGTATAAGATGGCGATGTCTGTCACCATCTTATACACAAGCAAATCAACTAATTATAAATCACTTCACTTAATTATAAGAACAAGGAGAAAGTTATACAGTTTCATTTATTTATTTTAAATCTAATTTTTATCTAATTTTAATTTTATTTGGTTGGCAAAAGTAGGCAGACATTGTTAGTCTCAGCAGTCACGATTTGCTGTATTATTGCTTTATAACTACTTATTATAAAAGGAACATGAATTCAAATTCTACTTACTTGAAAAAAAGCCCTAAGTTTTGTTAGAGAACCGACAGAATTTTATATTACAACTAGCTGTTGCACGCGACTTCGTCCGCGTAACTTTTTAAAATATAGCCTATGTTACTCGCTGATAATATAGCTTCCCAACATTGAAAGAATTTTTCAAATCGGTCTAATAGTTTTGGAGCTTATTTAATTCAAACAAACGAACAAACAATCAAATCTTTCCTTCTTATAATATTAGTACCTATAGACAAATACTTGAGTATTTCTGACCCTAAACGACCCCTGTATAACATTTTTGGTCACACTTTGAAAAACACTGATACCTATGCCTACATAATAATACACATTAAGTGTGTATACGTACAGTCTGCAATACAAGACACGAGTCGCTGTAAAAAAATGACCTGTTTCTATTACAACATTAGTACTTAATGTTAATGTCGGCAATTACTATTTTAGGAGACTATTTCATGTTTGAATTGACTACATTATGTAGTCTATAAAACACAATCGGTTGCAATGTCTCTATTTGAATAACCAGTCTTTGTTTATTTCATTTTTTCTTCATCATTTCGTATAAATTGTAATTAGAATTAAGGGCTCAGGTTCAGAATGTCCAAAGTGTCAGAATATCCATTTTGTCAGAATGACCAAAATTACCAGTCTATCAAGGTAGGTATAATTATTTTATGTTATACATTTAAAGACTGTTAAACGAGGAAGGGTTTGCATATATATAGATAATCCAACTCGGACGAAGTCGCGGACGCCAGCTAGCTACAAAAAATATGTAACTGTTTTTGGTTATCATGTTGTTTTTACCAGTTTTCGTCAATACCTAGGATTATTTTTTATAAAATTTACAAGTTTAATAAGTATATATTAATTTATTTTTCATATTATTGTATAATTATTATATTTAGATACAATACATAGTTAGGGTTTGAGAAAAACATAAATCACTTTGAATTGACATTATAGAGAAATGTCATACAAATAAAGTTGAAAATATACTAGTTACACGCTCCCAGCTTCACCCGGTTCAAAATTAAAACCATCCTACATTTTAAATTGGACTTAATTACACATAGTTACGAAGTTTTATCAAAATCGGTTCAGTAGTTTATAAGTTCATCGGGAACAAACATGAGACACGTAATTTATATATATAGATGTAGCTATGTAATACACATCACCAAGTAAGTTTTAAGTTGCTTAAAAACTCTACATAACTAATATCATAGACAACTTTGATAAATCGTGCTGCCGCCGAACGGCCTTGGTAATGAACTTGCTTAACTTAATATGCAAATGAAATTTCTCTCATTTACAATCGCTCGGCCACTAATTGATGAAAGATTATTGAACAGCTTGACCACGTCTTGTACTGAGCTGAATTCCTGCATAAACTATTGAGTCATGTTGATACTTAAAACACTTTTGTAACGCTATGTAACGGACGTGATTTATTGTCAACTAGTGGCCCGCCCCAGGCTTCACGCGGATACAATTTTTTTGCAAATTATATTATACTCCTGCATATTATATATAATTAAACATTCCTCACTCTTTCATTAGTGAAAACCGTATCCTTTGAGTGGTTCAAAAAAAGTTGGAAAAATATCTTATAATATTTACCTATACATATATTAGGTACCTATAGATATAGATAGAAGATACTTAAAAATAATAGAACCATACGTTAAGACTATTTAGTTAAAATGAATTCGTTTACTATGCTATGTATATAGGTTGTGTATATAGGAGATGGTAACCTCAAGTATCCTCAAGTAGACCATTGCCGCCACCACACAAAAAAAACATGCAGAACATTTGAGTAGCATTTTATCTTTTAATATGTCAGAAATCATAAACAAAGAAGAAAAATATGAATTATATATAATATTTTAAGCTTTAAATGATATGTAGCTGACAGGCATACAGCTCTGTAATATTGGATAGAAAATATTCAACATTAACTTAACTTAAATTAACATTAACTTTAACGGTAAGCTATAAAAATCACACAAATAATTACTATAACATAAAACCGAAGGATATTTCTAAAATTTATGTCTAAAACAATATGTTTATAGTAGTAGGTATTTTAACTAATGAAGCCAAGTAAATAAATTTGCATGTATATAAGCAATTAAGTATTGAAAACGTTTCAGAATAGGCCTCGCTCAAAACCGCCGGCAAAAGCCAGTACCTAGTACATAAATGTAAACAAACCTTCGCCATCTCGAAGCCGATCACGGTACAAAAGACACAAACACTTTTTGTTCAATCACAAATAAATGCACACACATCGAATAGATCACCTCGTAAAGTTTATTTTAATTTTCATATATGACTTTCTTATTATTTTCCGAGTTGAGAAACTCGAGTTCCAACGTCGATATCGCTGGACGACATGCAATGCAATGCTATGCTATGTGAGATTTGAAATAGGTCACACCTCGTCTTTATAAGAGCCCCCACTGCGAAACGTACAGTCGTACAATATTGAGTGGGATTTTACAGTAAATTTACAGTAAATTGTAAAAACGATAATAATATTGTCTATAGACAAAACAAAACAAAAATATGTAAGGATAAAACAGTTGAGTATATTTTTCTTCTGTTCATCAATCTTTTTTCTTTGTTTCTTTTGTTTCTTTAGCTATTGACAAGCTTTATTAAGCTGTTAAATGTTATTTCAATTTCAACCAGTTTTTTTTAATGTAAAGTTCGTCAGACAGTCTTTCAGTCCACTTGATGGTAGGTGGCTACCATTATGGTGCAGAAGAATAGACAGACGAAAGAAATTAACGGCTCTTGGCTAACTACAGCATCTTGGAAATTACTTTGAAAATTAAGCCTAGATAGATTTTCAGACCACGAGTGATATAAAAATCTTAATATGAAGCCGATATAAATAATTAAGTTAGATTACACATACCAAGTAATAACCGTATAATATTTGGGTAACCCACGAAATATGCATAATATTCTTGGTTAAATACTTTTAACCAAGAATATTTATTTGTACTTATGAAAGAAAGTAATGGGGTCAAATTTTCCTTACAAGATTAAAAGCTAAGTTAGTTCTAACCCTCGTAGAGATTACCCTTCATGCTCCTAGCGAGCGTTATAAGCTTGATGCGAGATTGTTCTAAAAATCCTAAAATCTAAAGTCCTAATAAAGAATAAATGGATTTCATAAAAGTACTTTGGCCTAGCAGGGTATTTTACTACTGACAAATCCAATAAAAGAAAAGAAAAGCAGCTAGCAGTAAATCGTACCTAACTGTTCCTCGCAACCACAACAGTTCTTATCCCGAGGTCTTTGACTTGGCTACGCACTTACCTGCTCACTGTCTAATTACGGACCTTAGAGCTCTCATTCAGACACTTTGTGGAAAGTGGACGCAGTGAAGCTAAAACAGGAAGGTGAGGTGACTAATGACTATGTAGATTATCGGTGCATAAGCAGACTTTTTAGTTTATTTTATTATGACACATCGTCAGGAAATTCTGCCTCATTTATTTCTTATTTCTTGTTGCCTCGTAACGGGTTGTTTTTGGATTAATTTTCTAGAACTTCGGTGACTAATTTAAAAATCAAGAACTTGATATCAAAATTTTTAACAGTCAAGACGTTTTATTTATTTAAATTTCTAATCTTACTTAGTTAACAGTATTTATTTAATACATCTTTTATATTTTTATGTCTCAGCTGCATATACATATATTTTTTAATATTAATAGCCCTAAATAACCATTCAATATATTATCCGTTAATAACACGGAACCATTAAAAAACAAACATAAGTAAGCGAAAATAATAGATACAAGATTATAAGGGTAGAAAAAAGTAACTAAAATGGTATTTAAAAAAAAATTCAAAAAGTAAGTTGTCAACTGTTTTATTGTATGTCATTAAATTATTGGATAACTAGCTGTTGCACGTGACTTCGTCCGCGTAACTTTATAAAATATAGCCTATAATATATGTTACTCGCTGATAATATAGCTTCCGACAATGAAAGAATTTTTCAAATCGGTTCATTAGTTTTGGAGCCTATTCAATGCAAACAAACAAACAAACTAGTAAGTATAGATATATGTCAATATACCTTAATACCTTACTATGGCCAGCAACTTCAAATGGCCTATATTTCACTGAGACTGATAAATGATAAACAATAAAAATTTATGTTCTTTTCAGTGTGAATTAATTTTCTCTACGTTCGTTCATTTGAAAGATAACTCATATAATATCACCAAAATTACTACTTATAGCTACTCATTTCGGTCCATATTGAAGATTGAACTCATTTCTCGTAACTATCTACCTATACTTATTGAGCTTACGAAGGCACTAAAGTAGTATTTTCCGCTTAAAGAGGGAAACGCTTTGAATGCTGTATTTATCCTAAACTCTTTCACGTTATCCGCATGTCTATGTAAGTAGACTACTATTTAAAAGTTACATGGATTCCAAGAAGTAACTAACTAAATATTTATGTAACAGTTAAAACTATGCATAATTCTAACTTACTCCATATATCACTTCCTCCACACGTTTGCTATCTGGTTACTTTGAACACTTTTACTCTAAAATTATTTTTTAAATCGTATAGGATTTAAAGGATTACAGGATTTAGAATTTCTTTAATTCAAAATTTGTAAATCCATACTTACATGAAAACCGCAGTTTTCAAATTTAATTTTCGTGCAGAAAACTGTTACTTATTCGTTTAATTTATAAAGTATCGCTTCGCCTTCGTCAAGTATATCCTATGATCCGAGACAGTTTGCATTGTGTTGCTGGGACAAGGCTGACTATAATATCTGAGTTATCGCTCTCGTGCTTGGGTGGCTTAGAAGAAGTTAGCAGAGAAACAGACAGAGGGAGACAGCGATGCCTTTCAAGCAATGAAAGATTTTTTTCAAGAAGATGTTATTTTTCCGGAGATATACTCTACATACAAGCAAACTTCCAAAATCAATTGTTCAATTTTGTAATTTCCTTGTTACAATTTAGTGTCACTTCTAGGTTTATTTAGAACGAAATTATGCCTTTTAAATAGATATTTTATATTTTAAATAGATAAGTCGACACAGTGTTTCCTGAAGATTAGGTACCGTCCTATACATACAAACTATCGAAATTCATTCTTTGATAGTATTAATTAAATAGTAATAGTACAGATTATTTATAATCTCGTTGGTCCATTCGTCGCCTTAACTTCAGACATGTGTAACAACCTTAACGATAGATGTTTACAACAAGTGGTTTCCCGTGAACCAAAAAGCGAAGCACGTACATTATATTATAGCTACGCCGAGACCATGATTGCATGTATCAAACATCGTGTTATTGATATTGAAGTTAGAAATTGCAGATTGTAAAATAACAATTATTAAGACACCCGGAGGCGATTTACAGGAAGTGAACTCGTGTAGGCATCCAAGGACCATGTGAAAGCTAGTGTTTGTTTGTTTGTTTACAATATAAGGCTTGGGCTTTGCCACCAGTCAGTTTGAAGGGCCACTCGACAAAAATTTTTATGATACAGTGCACATGTGGGGCTAAACTGCCGACAATGAAGTAAGTAAGTATGCACATAATCAACGCGATAAATAATCCAATATAATATTATGAGATCGGATGACATCGATTAGTTATAATAATAATATATACAGAGCAGTGTCATTGATTATGTAGATTTTATAGATCTTTAGGTATATAAAAACAAGCCCTGGTGCGCTAATTGGAGCCCAGGATTATCCTGCTGCTGTGGAAGACCGCCGCTTGGTTTTAGTGGGTATAACTCCCTCATCAGGGGGAGGGGAGTCCCACATAACCACACCGTCCCCCCAGACGGTGTGTGTATGCGTAACGCATTTCCTAACGTCAAAAAAAAGGTATATAAAAACAAAATCGCTTACCGCCGTATGTCTCTCTGTATGTACTCTTCGATCTTTTAAACTACGCAATGGATTTTAAATCGCACTAATGGAAAGAGCATTAAAAAGTACAAAGATTTTTATATATAATTTTCAGAAAAAATCAGCGGAATGCCGGAGGCAGACTCCTATAGTATACAACATAAATTGCACCATTTGCCATGGCGCACACGTGCAGTGTGCGTCGATGTGTAAGATCTTGGTTAAGGGATTCAAAAAGGCGAATGACATTGATGATTTGACCTTCACCGATATGACCTTTAGAATGTTTATATATATCATACTAATTCCGCACGAAAAACACAAACGTAATCCACACCTCAACGCAGTCACTGAGACACTGTAGCTCCATATATTTAGAGTTCCGAGGCGGCGGAAACAATTCAACAGGCCTTTTTTTTTACAGGGGGTTTTTTAAAAAACAGGGTTTTTTGTACTTTTCATTAAAACTACATTAAAAAAAAATAAAAAAATCAATACATTTTTTTAAATGATATTGACTTATTATTCGGTGTAGGAATCATTTGCGCGCAATAAACCGTTTTCGCAACAAATTTCAATATAAGTCAAATTCTTCATATGTTCTAACTTTTATTGTGGGGTTTCTACTACTTTGATGGAATTTATAAACAATACAATTTGTTCTTCACATGTTTAAGTATAACATATATTTTTTTCAAACCAATTGCATTGACAGTTTCTTCTAACATATTTTTTTAAAAATGCAAATTTTTAGGATTGGCGTGTGTTTACACCTTAAGAGGGCACGTTAGCAGCGTTTTTCCATACAAAAGTATTCCTTGGAATCCTTCTAGAGCAAAAATTTTTTTTGTCATAAAATCTGGGTCTGCTAAAGCTATCATTTCTTTTTTTTCACCAACTAATTATAAGAAAATATGACTTTTCAAAAATCGAAATAAATGGCCCTTTTATGTCACCCTAATCAGATGACTATGAATTATGTGGTTATGTGAAAAATGTAATGAATTTATATAAATAGCAAAATTAATGGCTATTAATTAACTGAACACAAATTTGTTGATTACTGGCGAGAAATGGCAGGTATGGACATAACTATGTTAAATTGCTATTTGAAAAAAGTAGGCGTATAATATTAAAAGTTGCGATTGTAGTGGCAAAGCACATATTATATACTTACGGCCATAAACAGCACTCGTGCTTTTGAGTTTCGTTTCGTAATTAGGAGTTGCCAGAGAATACATTCCTTTTTAGTGCGTAGGTAGGCTAAATCAATAAGCCTATCAATAAGTTCAATAGCTATTGTATTTTTTTTTACACTAGCTGTTGCACGCGACTTCGTCCGCGTAACTTTATAAAATCACAACATATTACAAAACAAAGTCCTCCACCGCGTCTGTCTGCCTGTCTGTTCGCAATAAACTCAATAACTACTTCACCGATTTTCATGCTGTTTTCACCAATGGATAGAGTGGTTCTCGAGGAAGGTTTTAGTATATAATTTTCAGCCCTTTTCTTTAATTGATTGGGTTATAAAAATAAAAATCACACAAACAAAATATATCTTTACAATCCCTCATATTTTATTTACAAATTAAACTTTACAATAACATTACATATAAATAAAATTATTGAGCATTAAAAAGTATTTACAAATTTGCTTATAAATAAGGTAGGTACATATTTTTACTAAATAAATAGTAAGAAATGTTAATGTCAAAGACTCTTGAAAGAGAACTCCGTAAGTGATTTTTTTATGTCTTCTAGAATTTCTTTTAGATTCATATTTATTTCTTTTATTTTTCATTTCATTTTCGGAGTTTTCTTAAGTCTACAAATATCTACTTCACATTACATAATAAATCCCTAATACTGATTTTTTCAAGCCCATAATAAAAAAATAATTTCTTCACAAATCAGTAAATTTTGAATTTATATTTACAGTAAATTATAAATTTTTTGAATGTTTTCAAAAAACAAAAGAAATGATACTTTTTAAGTGCTTTAGTACCTACTGGTTGTCCTGTCATAGAACTTTTTCAAGGTTTTCCAATAAAAAAAAAATAAGTACAAAGAATGATGAGTATAAGCTTGCTTGAAAAAAGTTAAAAAAGTTTCCGAAAGTTGTTATAACACTTTCTCTAGTTTCGTATTCTGTTTGGATTAGAAAGATTAGCCACAATATATTGAAAGTGAAAATTGTGTCAGAATACATTTCTAATGCAATCTAAGTAGTATTTACATGATTCTTAAAAAAGTATGTCTATATTGCAAATTTTAAACATATTTTATTGAAACTTTATATTAAGTAAAATACAAATAAATGTCTATAAAACAAAAAATCTTTACAAAACTTTAGAGCTAAGTATTTTAATAATAATAAACTATTGTAAAAAAAAAACAGTTATTGATAGACTAAAACTTAACAAATATTTTAGAAAAATTGAATTGAAAGGCTAAGTGGTCTAAGATTTTACTATGGCATAGAAATAATATGTTATAATTTTATACATGACATAAATGTTTAATTTTTTTCTGAATAAAAGTTCCTTTACTTTAAGAAGGGTAGCTATTAATTTGTTATAACATTTTCACTACTCGATGCACTAGTCCAAATTTCACCTCTATTCTAACCGTAGTAGTGGTGCAAATTCTCTGCACCTATAACCGCTTCTTGTAGAGGAACCTCTGAAATATAATAATTATTGATTAATATATTTTTTAAATTAACAAAAATGCAATCGTTTATTTACAGATATTTTTCCCATAGTAAAATGGGAAAAAAAATTTTTAAGAAAAAATCCCCTAAAAAAACGACGAATATTTTCTTCCATTCGACATTTTTTTAATAATGCAATTTTTATGCCGAAATAAAATTTATATTACGTCTAAAAATCTAGTCAAAATTCTCTAGTCCTTTTCGAATGAAAATATTATTTGATATTATTATAATAATCAACATAATGTTACTAATGCAATACAATTTTTATGATAGATGGGCATTTGGGCAAGTATGCAGTTTTGATTTTATGGTAAGTAGTTAGCTACCATCTTATAACACCACAAGCAACTAAGGTTGTTTGTGGTCGTAGAAGATTTTCTAATACGCTAATAATATGTTGTTAATCCTGACATAATAAAACGTATGGTGAAAAGAGTGGTCCTTACTCATGTAGCGAAATTCATATAAGAATTGCGCCTATATTGAATAAATCAACATGTGAAATATGTATGTACAAATATATACAATTGAAGGAATTATTTATCTTGAAAGGATCAAAAGATATTTTATCCCAAAAACATAAAACAGATTATGAAATTTTATATTGAAATAATATTTATCACAACATTTGACAACAAAAACAAATTAATACAGTATGTAACAATAATTAAGAAACATACTAAATAAATAAAACAAAAAAAATATGTACACAGTTAAATTTTAAACTAACATTAATTTAACATCTAACTACTGGTTAAATATATCTAAGACTACAACTAACTACGAGAATTATAGTCATGCATTGAAGATTGTATAGTAAGAATATAAGTAGGTTAGTCAAGTGCAATTGAAGTCATTTAGTCTTGTTACTCTTATGTATTCTGATACAAAATCACAAACATCATTGATCTCTCGCTTTTACCAAAGAAGCAGAAGCGAAAGACAATAAAGAAGTACATAAAATTGCAACAGAATACATAAAACAGTCAAGTCAGAAGTCGTTACCAACCACATACCTCCAGTCAGTCAATAGTCAGTCTTGTTCAAACCAAAATTATCTTGTTTCCCCGTAGTATGTACTTTATCTCTTTCTTGCTTCTATTCTTTTCGCTTTCGGTTGAATTCAAGGGTTTTTCAGTCTTTGGTGTTTGTGTAGTTGTAGTTGTAGTCGTAGTAGTTGACGTGGTAGTGATTTTGGGTTCAGGTAGGAGATCCCCAGGGAGTACCCCAATCTCATTATCAGTAACCACCGGTGTTGGTTTTAGTGGGCCTTTCTTTAAGAAAGACGATTCTATACCGTTAAAGGTGATGTCTTCGGAAGACCTCTGAATGTTTTGGTTCATGTATAAGGCGAGTTTGTTTAAATTGTTGCTTATTTTTTGAATTTTATCCGGTGTCAGACCGTGTGGTTTACGCGGTGGGGCCTTTGAAAGTTTTGATGAAGCGTAATCAAATGGTCTGTGAGGATTTCGGGGATCGTAGTCTTGGTAGGCTTCGATCATTGCTGGTTCGCCGTACGAATTAACAGCATCCCATGCCATGGGCTTAAATGGAGGTAAGGGTGGTGGGGGAGGGGGTGGTTGGTGAGTTTCTATTTCTGGTTCAGAATGTGCAAAGGACGGAGCCACGGATGAGAAGACATTTTTGATAGCGCTAAAAGCTGTGTGTAGGATAGACTTCGGCGGTTCCAATGGTGTGTGACCGGTGTGCACAGGTGATTGATAGCTCTCACTTGGCCCGTCTTCAGCCAAAGGCGTCAGTATAACCAGCCCAGCATGAACTCCGTTCAGTTTACCCCGTCCTGTCTCAAAAAGGTTTTAGTAAATTAGATGTTTCATTAAAAACTAATTCCAACTTGACAGGGAAACTAATTTGTTGTAAAAAAATTGCTTCAACCGGTTCATTGGATCTCTCTAGATATTATTATAACCTAGAATATTGACCGAATTGATCTCCGTGCTTGACGTTTCAAATTAACATAAAGTCTATATTTAAAATCGTAATTGTTTCCTCCTTTCACCCGTATATTATTGCTAGTTCTCTCTAAACTATAATTATAATTTATAACTTATAAATTTACTTGAGTGTATGGATAATACACTGTTACGTCACTCGGCGTCAAACCTGTTGGACGGTTTGTTTTGCCATACAATACCATATTCCTAAGTTTTAATATAAAAACAATTTTTTAATTAATTCCAAAATAAATCAACAATTTTTTTTTTATTAGAAAGATGGCAAGCTGGCTGACGGTCCACTATATGGTAGCCTGGCTACGGTCGTCTACATACATTAAGATCAAGTTTCAAATACACTGCCATCCTAAAATTGTACTGCCATCGGAAGAAGATGAAGTTGAGTTTGATATAGTCATAGTATCAGGTCAGGTCTAGTCAACCGGGTCACCAGTCAGTCATAAAATCAATGTGCATGCATGAAGAAGATACCTATAGAAGGAAAGTATACTGGCACTTTCTGATGCAGATCTTGGTGTATCGAATTATCAAGACTTAAATAATTATCTGAAAAAAAAAAGAAGAAGATCGTAGACTGGCTAGCTGAGCAACTATGAGTAAATCTAGTAAATAATCCAAAAGCAAATATTTTATGGTAAAGTTTCTCATATAAAAGTTAAATATTCTATTGCATATTTACAATGCCATCTTCGATGGGAATTCTATAATAAAGTACATCAAACTTTTAATAAGTACTTGTCTTATTTGATATTAATACTTATTTGATTTTGATTTTTGAAACAATTCACGTCTTTTGTACTCTCATACGCTGCATTTGATTTTAAGATAATAATTGTATTATGCTCACACAAAAAAATATGATAAAAAGCGGTAATTTTTAATAGGTATACTTTTTATTTTAGGCCCTTAGAAACCCAACAAAAAATGATTCAAATCCGTTCTTTTTTATTATTAATAATGGGTTTGCTGGACGAGGCCGGCGATGGACCGTGCTAACTAAAAAATGGCTATTCACTCGAACTTAAACTGGATTCCGTCATTTATCTGGATTCCGTCATTTAACTGGATTCCGTCATTTTCCCTTAAAAAAGTCTATTGCACTTAATCATTAAACCCTTAGTACTCTTAGGGCCTCTTTCACCAACTACAAGTAAAGTGTTGATTAGTTACTTTTTTAGAAATAATTTTATGTTTTATTGAATTACTTCCTTCGTTAGGCGATTTTTTTATTATTTTCTTTTTAATGTTTGGGACTTTTACCGTGCAAACAAATTATTTCCGGTGACGACTTTAAATGACGGTTAGCCTACTTGACAGATGGTGAAAGAGGCCCTTAAGCGAGTTACAATCGTGACTTCTAATTAAGAACATGACCAACATAACATGTTACGTCCAAAACGCTTCCGTAAATACTTATAGAAATAGTCTAACAAACAAATTGCTTTGACATACATTTCCCATGAAGATTACATAACTGATAAAATAAAGAGGAGCATCGGTTTTGAAAGATTCCTTTCACAAACTCACCTTTAATGTGGTAAGTGGTAAGTTCTGGCTTCCGTATCAACAAACGTGCAATAAGCAAAGATGATATCATCGCAGATTTACTTAAGCTTTGTTTGAGGAAGTATAAATAGTAACATTCAGGCGTCTTAATATGTCTAAATCACGGGCGTATTTTATACGTCCGTGGTCTAAATATAAACTTTAGAAATGAGTGAAGAAAACGATTTTGTCACCGTAAGGAGACGATAAAATGGAGAAATTAGAAAAAAAAAATTGAAAAATAATGGCAATCATCTGGGACTTAACCACATTTTGATGGTTATTGTGGAACTTTGTTCCCTTACGCATTTTATTATATAAAATAATCAATATTAAATTTAACAAAAGAAACAGTTAAATATCTGGTTCTCGTAAAATTTTGATTTCTCCAATTGAACTGGAAAAAGACAGTGGACAAATTGTGTACTTAATAAAATATTTTTATAATGAAAAACTATATTAATAATTCTATTTCATATAAAATATTATTTATCAAGTTATTATGGTTTTTAAAATATATATTAATTTAATTTACAATGAATGAAAGAATTGAACCATTTTAAGGCTTGTAACGACCACATATCATGGACTACTTCGAGGGAAAAGCATGATGCGTTTCAAAAGGAAAGGAAACCATATCCGGCAACAAGTTAAAAGCTTTTGCTTAAGTATTACATTAGTTTTTCATATAGGTAATATTTATAAAAATCTTTAGTGATTGTGCATACACTGTATTTATTTATTTATTTTAGCAATAAAAATTAAATTGTTAATTTTTAATCATATTGTTAAAAACACAATGATGTATATATGTTGTATTATTAATAATATTTTATATTTCAATAAATATACTTAACAAATATATACGAAATATTCCTCTTTTTTTAGTTTTTTTACCAATTCTCGCTTTGCTCGTGTTTTATTTTATTTTTATTAAGGCTAAATCTTTGTTGGAGTTTTTATTCATTATACATAGTTATGTTATAAGTTTTCATTAATTTAACATTACTTATTTCTTAAGAATATATAATACTTAATTCGCGACATATTTCTTAAGAATAAGCCCAATGAGATTTGCATGAGATCATTAATATCGTAAAACGTCTAATTAAGTTGAAAGTGCAACCGCATAGAGTGCAAGTTGCGGTCTTGAAATCGTGCGAGACATCTAGCGGTTGAGATAGGTCAATGACATGTGAATGAATTAATAATATGTTCCGCTGAACAATTTGTAACCGGTTGTATACGCTCGAGTAAAATATATGCTCTGCAACGTTTATAGCACCTTTACTATTAAACTATCAGTCTAAATTCTATATTTGTAAAGTATTAGCTGAACCTAGCCACAGTTCTTGTTTTTTTTCCCTGTTCCTGTTGAAACTTTGGAATAAAATGTATTATAAAAACACTCTTCTGTTTAAATTCAAAGTTATGTAAAAATTTCAAGTTAATCATTCGGTTAGTTTTCGATTTTTGTGCACACAAACATACACATACAGCTATTTTATATTAGGAATTACACAATTAGTCACAAGGATAAATTGTATTTTATGTCATGTACAATATATCATAGATATTATTATATATAATACAGGTCAAACATTACTTGAACATAATCCACGCAATGGTTACGCACTTTATTGAGTTATTATTCATACTTATATATTTGTACGCATTCGTGGAAGAGATAGTCAAGTAAACCGGAATGTCGGGTTCCATGACATAATAGACTTTCACTGAAAGGTTGCCCACCTAAATCCTGCTTTTGTTCCTAATAACGTGTTTTTTTTTTTCATGTATTATTGGGAATTATGAAAATGCAACATAGCATAGCCATTAATGACGAGAGATTTTTTTAAAACAAGATAAAACCAACTTAATAAAATCAATACAGTAAGTAATCTGTGAACACGCTTGTGGAATATTTGTTATTTCTTTTGGTTTTTTTTTTATATTTTGGTTTTTGTTTCTGTTTGTGTCCCAAAAATTTATAAAATAAAATAAATAAGTAAGCAAATTAAAATCAAATGTGGAGTTATTTTTTTTGGAACCATTGCAAAACTAGTTGCGATTTTTTTTTTCCCAATGTTTATTTGTCCTTCAATACGCAAACTGTACCTTGTGGTGTGACTATCGAACGGAAAATTATAGACTTTTTCTACTGATTCGTATGTCATACGTCTTGACGTGTGTATTTCGTTACGACAGGTTTCCGTTTGAAAGGGAAAGCAGACATATATGTATGCAGTTCGGTTCGACACCTACCCAGTAATAAGCGCGGATGTCTTGAGAAATTCTTGAAAAAAGAAATTTTAAGTGACCTTCGGAGAGAAATCGTGACAGACCTGGGTGCGGATGCGAGTATTCATATTAAAAGAACAATACACAAAGTAAAGAATTTTCTTGTGCTAATTGATTCTAATATAATTATATTAAAATAATTATATTGATATCAAAAGTTGACGTTAAGAAAATTATAAGTTTATCATATAAAAAATTTATGTGTGTATGTATATGTCACCGCATAATTGAACGAACCGTTAGTTTGTAATTAATCTAGTGAGATTATAAACTGTCGATAGATTGTGAACGGACATTAAAATTTACAATCTGACGCTTATATTTTCGTAAGTTTATAAACTGATCATAACCAGCCGTCAAATATATACTTATGTTCCCAAAACTCAAAACTTGCATAGCCGATTTAGATTCGGTTTTCAATTATGGAAAGACCAATAAACGAGGAAGTTGCAATAATTTGCATAAGAGGAAATAATTTGCAGAATGAAAATTGTACTCGTGCGAATCCGGGAACGGGTCACTAGTTTTTTTATGTTATTAAATTTATGCTTTGAATTTATTGAGTCGGTTGATGGAAGCTAAAAGAAAAGAGAAGTCTCAAATTCTGAATACTTTCAGAGAAAAAGAATACAAACTAAAGAAAAAGTTAACTGGAAAAAAATTATTAGTATACTAATAGTAAACTACGAGTTAAGATAACTAGTAGGTATCTATTAAGGCATGCTGTGACTAACCACGTGAATACTGCGTGAAAGTAATCATATTTGACAGAAAAATTAACTACAGTGTACAACGATATAAAATAAAAATAAAAACGAAAACTAGACTCAAAGGGTGAGAGACAACCAATAGATCATCCAGATAAACACTAAAAAATTAATTTCTTACCAAATGGAATTATACAAATCGTAAAATCTATATGTAAGTTCCGGTGAAGGTGTTGGTGGAGGTTCGGGTATGATGACATCATCTACAACTGATGACATTACTATCATTTCTGAAAACATATCACATTTAGTAATGATTTCATTATATAGGCTATTTATTTATTTATAGGCATCGAAGAATTTTTTTTTATTTGATAAATATTCATCTCACGTCAAACCGCATGTAAGAAATTACTAAATTTTACCCACTTTCGACGAGTATTTTGTTAGCACGCTAACTAGTTGCACATAATAACTCTAGGAGTATTTTTAAAAATTACCTACATTTTCAAATAGAATTCACCGTAACATTACGTAGGATGTGAAGACCCATTATGTTGCGTTGCGTCAAGTTTAACCACTTGTAGTGGAACAAATTATATCCACAAATTCTATCAGAACTGCATATTTTACAGACTGTAATCCTTACTAATATTATAAATGTGAATGTGAGTTTGTTTGTTTGTTTGTTACGCTTTCACGCAAAAACTCCTGAACCGATCATCATGAAATTTTGCATACATCATTCTTCAGTAATGCGGATGAATTCCCCGCATCTATGGCACGCGCAATGTATTTCAATGGTGAATATTTAGTAATTAATTAAACATTTAATTTAATTTTTATCCAGTAAATATAATAATAAATTACCGATCAAATGATAATTTATTGATTATAATAGAGTAATTTTCTATTATAAATTTAATGAATATCATATGTAAAAAATTAATCACTTTAGAAGTTTTGCTGTAAGAAAGAAGTCTATTGATTTCTTGAATTTAAAAATGAAAATATTATTTTCGTGGTTAACAATTTAAAAAAATATTATTGTCTCCCAACTTTTATTGAAAATTGAAACCAAAAATATGCATTATATGAAAACTACTTCCTAAAACTTCTAAATATCTTAGTAATACTTAGACGCTCGCCTTTCGGACAATAGGATGTTTTGGGTCACGTCTCGCCGGTCTTAAGTAACTGTTGCATCTTTTTTGTTAGAGACTATTACGAAATTGTTAACTTTAATTACATAATGCTGTGAGAAATGATTTTTGTTTATATTTTGATCTGAATAGTGCACGTATTATATAATTCTAAATTGAGGTGGATGTATGAGGAGTGATTTATTGAATTGTTTTGCATCTTGTATTTTGTTATATAATTATACTTTTTAATGTTTTACTTTTAATATCTCAGTTTTATTAAACCTTTTTTATTAAATTTCAATAAGAGCTTTTAAATATTAAAACTAATTTTATAGTGACCTAGGCAAATAATGGCAATAAATGCAAATAATTCTAGTCAATTTTTTTAGTTCATTAAAAATTATTAAAAATATTTCTCCTTCATGTTTTGGATATATTATTATATCTTTTTATTAATATAAAAATTACGTGTAACGTTGTTTGACGCCAACGAACTTCTAAACTGCTGAACCGATTTTGATAAAACTTCGTAACTATGTGTATTTTGGTTCAACTTAAAACATAGAATAATTTTTATTTTGAACCCGGGCGAAGACGGAACCGCTTTCGACCAACTCATGGGACCTTTTAAATTACCACAGCCGAAAACTGTTAAGTCGACAATAATATAGTTGATTATATTATTATTATTATATTACTTCACTTCCTTTTGTTTTGTTGTTTCCAATTTTATAAGTAGTACAAAATTCGTGTGCTCATAGTGCGAACTAAATGATGCACAAGTATTGCGTCACGGTTACATCCGCTGTTCCGGAGAAAGGTCAACTCGTGTGAACTATTACGTCACTATGAACTGCCTGTTCTACATTGCAAATTTTTCTTGTCCAACCACTGGTCGTTTGTCCAAACTTGTAAAATACTCTTTCATTGTAATCTTGTGAAAACATGATGACAAAATTTACAAACATTTTACATTTAAATGTTATATAATAAAACAATAATTTCACCCATACACTGTGCACACAAAATAAATAAGTATGTATATATAAAAAAATAATAAATTAAAATAATATTTTTTTGATTTTAAATTAGTAATTATCTAGATTAAAAAAAAATGTGACCTAACTTCTTATAAAGTTTGCTGCTTATTAAAGTTTTATAAACTAAGTAAGTAAATTCTTTTGGACACTGTAATTTTTTGGACACTAATTTTTTGGACTTTATGTAACATTTCCTTGCAAGCGCATGCTATACCACATTATCTAAAGTCTAAACCAATAACTTACATAACTGCAATCATTGCTAGAGATACATTTATTTATAAAAAATGGTCTAGTTATCTTTATATAATGAGCTATCACTGCATTGTTCTAAAATCGTTAGATATAATATGTTCGTATATATTGTTTTTTTTTTTCGTGAGCAATTCATTAGTTACGGAATCTTCACTTGCTGTTCTAACAATAGATGAGGAGTTACTTTTGTGAAAACTATATTTTTTTTTATCAAAACACAAAAAATATTATTCTTTGTCGTAATCTTTTTTTGCTTCTAAAAGTTTTTAATAATGAATATTTCTTTCTTACCGTCCAATTGTGCCGGATATTTATGGGATGCGAAGCCAGTGGGTCCTGCTGGTGCCGTATGAGCGAAGTGCGCTGCTGGGGCGGTAGGGACTCCGTATGCGCTTGGAGGAGGACCGTATTCAGCATGAGATGTGGGTGGAGGCCCATATACGGCATGAGATGCAGGCGCTGAAATGTGGTTTGATAGATAGTTATCGTTTATATCTCTATATACCTAGGCATTTAGGTGTTCGGTTTAAAGAATTTATTCTCATACTAGCTCCTGCCCGCGACTTCGCCCGCGTGACTTTTTAAATTATATACTAAAAAAAAACTTCCTCGAGAATCACTCTATCCATTTGTGAAAACCGCATTAAAATCCGTTGCGTAGTTTTAAAGATCTAAGCATACATATGGACAGACAGACAGACAGACGCGGCGGAGGACTTTGAGCTAAATTTTGAAAGTAGTCTAAGAGGAAAAAAAGTCACACAATGAAAATTGAAAATACCGAGTTATTATTCATATCGGTTTCATTGCTCATTTATATTCGTAGTTTTACAGTCCAGTCATATATTCGATAAATGTTTTACTACTGATACACGCAATCAGTAGTATGTAACATCTTCGCATAACAATAAAATATTTACTGCACCTTAGACATTATGGCCTAAGTACTAAACGTGATGTTAGACAATAGGCTGTATTTCAACCTAATGGCTTTTTGACCAATCTATGATGTATGTAAGTAAATGTAGTTATTGCATTACAATGCCTTTTGCGCTAAAATCCTATTTCGCAACTTATTTTAGGTACTAACCATACATTTGACAGATTAGTAGATAGTCTTATAAAATCCTATACTATCTGGAAGCCTCTCTTAAAGGCGTTTTGTCATCTTTAATAATTTACATCAAAACTAGCTTTTCCGCGTAACTTCGCCCGCTGAGAAAAGTACTTAGCCTGAAAAATATTATTATATCCTTTATATACTTCTGACCTATGAATAAATAATACTCCCCTCTGACAACATGTGTATGTACAAAATTTTTGTTTTAATTTTTATAAAAACATTACTTTTTACTGGGCGAAATATTATGTTCTATTCTGTATTATTGACGAGGATGAAAATTTTCATGACGATCAGTTGAGTAGTAAAGTCGTAAAAGCATAAAAAACCAACTCCCTTTGGCAATAAAGGCAAAATCAGTTCAGCGGTTTTGGAGTCCATGGGGAACATACGTACGTACGTACATACATACATACATACACAAATTGCCTTTTATATCTATATAGATAAATTAAATAAAAAATATTTTACCGTGTGGTTTCTTCTCACTCAAAGCTGCAGAACTCACAATTTTCTTGCCCAAATTGCTCACAGCGTCTCCCTTCTTCGATATCACCTTAGCAACGGTTGCGGCTAACGCCCCACCACCCTTGATCAGCTGACCCTTTAGTATGGTCACACCACCAGTAATAGCTTTTACTGCTTGGAATAAAGTGTAAAGAATTGATTTCTTAAGACCCCAGAAATCTACTTTACCCTCTTGCTGTAAACAATTAACATTTTGTATTAAGATATGATTGCATTAATATTAATATATTGGAAGATCGTTTGTGGATATGATTTTCCTATATAAGTATATGAGGAGGTGATAATTTTCGCCACACGTTTGGCTAGAGGTCTCACCTAAATCGTTTGTGGGTGTCATTTTCTTTATAAGTTTATAAGATGACAATTTTCGCCAAACAGAGGGCGCAAAGTTATGACTATAACTGTCATTCATAGTTGAGATCAAAAATATAAATTTATACTCACAGGCTCATAGGAATATCCTTGGTCATCATTTGAACCTGATTTGCTAGAAGCAGACGCTAAAAAGGATACTGCGCCAGCAGACGCTTGACCCAAGAGGCCTATTTTGCTTGGTATTGATGATGATGCTTTGGAAACTACAGACGACAACGCCTGTGCTGATGATCGCTTTGTCCTGTAAAAAATGAATGTAAGAAATATACGTAGGATTTAGGCTGACGCTAAAACCAGGATTAGGATTAGGATAACTGTTTTACCAGGATTAGGATTAGGAAAACTATAGGATATTTAGGCTGGCTATAACCATCGCCCTTACCTTAACCCACGCAACGCCACAGGTGCTGCAAGTGATTAAGGATAAGAGATTAAGAAAGGCTTTTTTTTTTTTTTTTATATAAGTCAAGGCAGCGCTTGGCCGCAATCTCACTTGATGTTAGGTGCAGATGCGGCCGAAGGTGGACCACGCTTACCTAGTAGATGCCCATTTACCCTACGTTTGAAGACCCCGAGATTGTAATTTTGGGGAAACACAAAAAGGCTAGAGAAAAGGCTCTTACATCCCTTACATCACTCACTGAAACACGACAGAACAAATGCCGTGCCGCGGCCCTAGCCAAAAGCAACACAGTCGTAAACGCTACGCTCAGGCTACGCTACGCTTGGGAGAAAGCTTTATGATAGGTCAAAATTTTATGTGGGCTTTACAACAACCAATCACCGGGCTTTATTTTTTAACGTTTCTTAAGTATGCAAAGGGAACGTTTGCATTGGTATGCTCTTGGCTAGGGCCCCTGTTATTTAAAGGTTGTCTTTAAATATGTATTTTTATTCCCCTTGACAAAAAATTGTCAAGCGTCAAGGGGAATAGAATTGAAAAGCCAAACGCATTAACCTAATGCAGCTAACAGGCTCGGAACCCTACCGGATGGACATAAGCTTGATAGTTTAATAAAAATGCACAATACAAAAATAATATTACACAAATTAATTTGCGTCTCTTTTGTGTGCTATAAAAATAAAAATTATATAAGTAATAATAATTTTCTTCGTTAAATTTACTAATAGTGCTAAATATAGATGAGGTGCAAAAAGTGAAAGGAGAAATCCTCCAACTCATTATCACCGGTGAATTATTAATATAATAAAATACGAGTACAAACGATGCAACATCTAAATTTAGTTTGGATGAACTTTGAGCAATTTTTTTATTAACACTTTAAAAAAACTGTCGCAATAAGTAGTATTACAACTTTCAGCAAAATATATATTAACTAGCTGTTGCGCGCGACTACGTCCGCGTTACTTTACATAGAGGTATAGCCTGTGTTTATCGCTGGTAATGTAGCTTTATATATGTGAAAGAATATGTGAAGTGGTATTTGAGTTAATTCTTTACAAACAAAAATACAAATGTTCCCTCTTTATAATATTAGTACAAATAGATAAAAAAATATTCCTTTGTATGACAATGGGATGATCAGATACAATACCATCTCGACAATATAAAAGACCCAATACTTCTTGGAAAATTTATTCATAACTTTCGTGAGTTCTCACAAACTGCAGATTAGAAAAACATAACAGCTTACTCACCTCATAATCTCTTCAGCAGCTAGTCCCTCAGCTAGTAGTTCAAGCTGCTGTGGAGACATTCTACTGATGGCTGCCATGTCGATAATATCTAGTGTTAGTGGAGCCAGCCGCTGAGCTGGTGCTGCCATTGATGTGGCCAGGCATGCTAAGCAGATCCAAGTCTGTGAAATAATTATAAATATTATAATTATTGACATTATAATAATAATTAACAATTAATAATTGAAATATTATAATTATAATTATAGAAATTTTAAATAGTGAAAGCATGGATACAATTATTAAAATTATAAACAGGATTTATTCGCTCAGCGAGTTATGCTTGGAGTTTCTTTAGTAGATAGGAGCACAAATTGTTAAATTCGTGATTTAGCAAGGCAATGGACCGGTCATATCCGCCGCAGAACGGATAACCGAAGTCCAGGATAACAGTTTTTCCCGTTTTTTTATTTCCGGATTTCGTTGGAATGATATTTAGAAGTACAGCAGTGGCACTACTTCCAATAATACTATTATATAATAGTTAAAATATTTTTTTAATTAATTAAATATAAAAAATAAAATTAAAATAAAAAAAAATATAAACATGACATGTTCTAAGTATTGTACATGACTCCATATGACTGATCGATATATAAAAAGCAGAGTCACACATCGAAGAACTGATTAAATCCAATATAATATTTCCCGTCGCGCGATACATCGAGTCTCGCCTTGGCAGTGAAAAGCGAAAGTTCTTGCGCGTGCGTCTGTCGATGACGTCACGGCAGCACGCTTGCCTTGCTCGCTGTGCTGCCGTCTTCCGCTTAGCAGGTGTAGGCCAAATAACTTAAACAACGACCTAAATAAATTATTAATAAATAATAATAATTAATAAATAAATTATTAAAAAATAAACTGACTGATAAACGAAGAATATATTATGTTTGTATCACTATCACTACATAATAAAATAGTCGCTTCCCGCTGTATGTCTGTCTGTCTCTATGTATGCTTTGATCTTTAAAACTACGCAACGGATTTTAATGCGGTTTTCACTAATGGATAGAGTAGTTCTCGATGAAGATTTTAGTATATAATTTACAAAATTACGCGGTAGAAGTTGCAAGTATTAAACAACTAGTAAGATTTTTAGGAACAAACAAAGCTGCAGAAAATGTTACTAGTGTGTACAAAACTACAAACACTTGTACACACACACACACACACACTAATCCTACGTGAATTCGAATATATGTAGGTACCTATAGATTTAGATACCTCTTGTATAGATATTAATTTTTAGGTTGGAAATAAAAAATATAAATATTGCAATTGTAGAACAAGGAAAATTATTTAATTAATACACATAATAATTTAATTGGATAAGATAAAACCATGAATAATATTAATTGTATAATAATTCATGATTCCGAACAACATTATTACGTGTTACCTATATTATGCGGTATATATTTCGGATAATTTTTCGGAACTTATCATAAAGTTTCGTAATTTTAAAAAATAGTACTAAAAGTACACTCAGTCTGGGTAAATATGAATATTTTTTATATTTTAACGCAAACAGACATAAAACATTATTTGCATACTCCGGTTATTGTGTTGTGTCGTTAGTGGACTAATAAGCTGAGATTGTTATAATTACTTAAGCTTAAAAAATCATTAAAATGGCTTTTAAATTAATATTTAGTTAACGCAGAATTTGGTTAAATTTGAACGCGCATATTTTTTGGTGAATAAAACCTAAATCCAAATGTTTTGCATTTTTAAGTAATGTATTGTTTTTTTTTTATTTGTTTTTTTTTTTAAACGTCTTTTGAAGGCATTTAATAAAGCATTTCAAGCGTAACGTCACCATATACGCTTGAATGGTGTGAGATGGTAGAACAAACAATACAACTAAGGCTTTGTATACACGGCTTAAGAATTATACAATTATTGCAAAAGCTAAAAGTTTGTGATGATATTTGCTACTCTTTCGCGCAAAAATTACTGAACGTGTTCATATGGAACTCAAACAGTAACATAGTTCATATATCAGAAAAAACTCTATAGGTTATAATTTATTAAATTTATTATAATTTAACAAATCGTCGATAAACCCTGGTAATATTACAAATGCGAAAGTTATTGTGGATGGATGGTCTTTTACGCGAAACTTCTGAACGCGTTTTGGTGAAACTCTGGAATAAAATAGCTCATACATTAAAATAACACATCTATAGGTACATATAAATAAAATGAATAAAATGAAAATGAAATGTGGTTCTAAATCGCCAAATTTCTGAACGGCTGGAACAATTTGATTTTTTTAACTATAATAATAATAATAAGAGGAAGGTTATTATAAAGAAAAATTTGTTAAATTATTAGGTAAAACCAACCCCTTTTTTCTTTTGCTCTCTTTTAGGCTATAATATTTTGGATTTATATAAATACTAGCTGACCCGACAAACGTTGTTTTGAGAAAAAATAAAAAAAAATGGGGTGGACAACTCTTAACATTTAGATGTATGAAAAATAGATTTTGGCCGATTATCAGACCTACCCGATAAGCACAAAAAATTTCATCAAAATCGGTCCAGCCGTTTCGGAGGAATTTGGCAGCAAACACCGCGACACGAGAATTTTATATATTAGAAGAATATATCTATGTAGATTTTGGAGACAATATTATGTTGTTTGATATAATTTTCACATTATGATCAAGACTTTATGGAAACCTCAGGGTGTGTATTGTAGTGAGCGAATAAAAATGTAACTTGGCACAATCATCTCGAGCAGGCGACCGAGTAATGACACAGTGGCGCGTCATTGCTCGCTTCCTTTTGCATATTTTTTTTCACTTGTTTGCTGTCTGTGCACAAATAAATAATTGCTGTTGGCAACGGTCAGTTTCATTTGCACAGTTTTTAAACGTAACCATAATAATGTGATTGTCGTCATAATATGACTAGGATATGTATTTTATATTCATACGTAATTCGCAGTAGCATTGGAAAACAGATGCATTTTCAGCCATCTCAATGACAAATATAAGTAGTAACAAGACTCCAAATCTCAGTAGATCTACTTTTGGTTGGGTTTTAATTGTTAAAGAATAGTGTGTTGAACTGAACATGTTCCGTTTTTAAGAATCCGTCGTTATGAGATTCTGACTTTTTTCGAATCTGTCTTTTTGAGAATCTGTCCTTATGCGAGTAAGCTACTCAGTCTATACAAATTGTCTGAGCTTTGAATAAATGTTACAAAATTTTTATTAGTTGCCGTTCTTTTTAAATATTATTTTATCGAAGAAATTTTATTCATAAAAAAATAATTTCTATAGTATAAAAAATAATTTACTTATTTATCTATTATTCTCTATTGAGTATATTTAACTTGACCTAGTTTCACGTACAAGTTTGTTTATTCAGTTATTTTTTTATTCAGTTACCAAAATTTATTTTTGTAAAGTCATATTTGTTTATTCCTGTGTTTTTACATAATAACTACAAAAGGCAATGTTCAGTTCAGCTACTACTACTAAGTTTATGAGAGGAAGTAATCAAATTTTTTATAGATATAATTATTAGTGTCTCATTACATTCATTGTAAAATAATCAAAGATTACGACGCTTTACTGGGTTAAGTTTGAAGTTATCTAAGCTTTGTTGAACTGAAATCGCACACATTATTCCTTACTTTTGAAAGGTTTTGAAATAATGAACGAAGATGCATTTCGGTTACACCACGTTTTTGCCATTTTAAGTCAAATGTTTAAATGTTTCATTAATTATCTCTTACTCATTAAATTAGTCTTACTCAAAAAGCTCATTAATTGTTTTAGAAATTTCAATAAGTTTTTTAATGATTTGCATTGTTACTCGTAAAGATCTGGGCTTTTGAAATAGGATATAATATGATTCTCTAACTCCACTATTTTGCTCACTTCTAAAAGTATTTGTGTCATTAAGGTTCAATAAAAAATAATTAACTCGACTACTTCCTATATGCCAGTTCTCGGAGACGGCTTTCTTTTCTTCGAAACATGACAAAAATAAAAAGTAACCACTCACCTCTTTGTAAAAACATGTAGAGTTGGGCGTCAATGCTAAAAAACGCGTTGAAAAACGTCAACCGGTTTATGAACGACCCTTTTGGTATAACGAACTAAAAAAAACTAAAAACTAAACCTCAAAACAAAGATATCTTTAAATAGTATAATATAAAGTCGCTTCCCGCCGTCTGTCCCTCAGTAACTACGCTTAAACTTTTTAAACTACGCACCGGATTTAAATGCAGTCGATTCACTAATGGAAAGTTAAACGAGGAAGGTTTTTGGAGTTTACTCCTTAAGAATCGACAATCGGGCTTATAGAAGCCCGTGGTATGAAAATTT
The DNA here is from genome assembly GCA_947623395.1 of Synanthedon tipuliformis. NCBI lineage: Eukaryota > Metazoa > Arthropoda > Insecta > Lepidoptera > Sesiidae > Synanthedon > Synanthedon tipuliformis. Next base: position 9,865,443 of record OX392415.1, on the reverse strand, counting down.
AGTAAAATCAAAATTGTTACACGAATGCGTTATATTATACGTTATAGTTACGTTCTATTTTTTTTAATATTTTAGAATATTTGAAGTTTCATAGATATTGCGCCATCCAACAAACTATTCCTTTGTTTGTATAGCTGCGTATAAGTTTAAAATATGTAAATGCACAAAAATGCATTTATAAATTTTTGCCTGCTTGTTGATTTGGCCGGATGAAACGATTTTGATGGGGCTTTTGTCATTCATTTTATGTAATTAAAAAAATGTGTCCACTTCTAGATAATTGAGACCTATTTATTAAATATACAATCTCAATATTTCATAATAACATTATATTGATTTTTTTTTAAATTCCAGATAATCGCGTTTAACTAAACAATTATATTATAAGTAAAATATATTTAACTGCTAATTCTATGCGTACACACGTACAGGACGATTAGCATAATTGTGAATACCTACAGCGCTAATCGATTATTAACGTTTAGTTAAAGAAAAATTAACTGTCAACTAATTCCATTTATTTTCTCAGCTCTAACTGCAAGTTATATTGTTCGTTAAAAGTATTTTTAAGTTACACCGTGCCTATTCATAACTATTATGTTACATTATGCAATGAGAATTCTCGCGTAACCGTCTCAAAGTAAGAATGCTATGCAGGCTTTTGACCACGATAACCTGCACCACTGTGATGTCTTACATTTTGTACTAAGTCTAGAAAGCTAAAATTTGGAGCATAGGCTTATTTTATGACGTATGCATCCGTTAAGAATTTTTTGAAAATTTCAACAATGTATGTGCAAATTCGAAGGCGAGTTGCCAGTAGGTACTAATACTAATAGGTATATATGTATGCAAAAAAATTTTCTCAGCTGCAAGCGCTGTAAGGATGAAACAAATCCTATTTAAAAACTTAATTAATTTTACCATTTTAGTATGTAATGAAACAATATTCATTAACAATATTTATGTAACAATAATTTTTATAAATTACTGTTATATCTTCGCCCACTAAGTAGTCGAAATTCTATCATAATCGTTTCTAAGATAGAAAAATAATAATAATGATTGCCTAATTATTCTATTGTTTGTATATCAAACTTTTCTTAGGTATTTTTATTAAAGATCCTGTGTTTGTAACAGGAAAATGCAGTATGATCCGAACAAATCTAAGACCCGAAACAAAAAATGACCCATAAAGTCAATAAAGCCCGTCATAAACGTAGCTATAATATAATATTAATATACCATGCTATAAGTATATAAATTACGGTATACGTTGGGGACGTCATAGAAATATATATTTTAGCTACGTGTGTGACGGGCTTAACATCATAATTAATTAAATAATATTAATAATATCTTCTTTTTCCTAAAACGACAACATTAGTAAATATTAGGACAACGTTACTTTCGATACCTGGGCCCTAATTCTCTAACACCATTTCGCGATTCCTTACTTCGAAACCGATATGGTTACTAATCGATAATAATCTTCGTAAATTGTTACGATATCTACTAAATTCCGATAAAAAGTTATTCTCTTACATATATATAAATGCAACGATAAGAGTAGGATAAGACATTGATGTGTTTTGGCAAGGTCACAAAAGCGTGAAATTATAATTTGCCATACAGAATCAAGGCCCCGATGCCTATACAAGTATTACTTAACTATGGATACAACCTTCGTATGATGTCAACAAATATAACGAATGTTTATAATTTGCGACTCCGGGTGGCTGTAGTCAGAAAGCAAAACGGATCCACTTTCATTTTATTGTTAAGTATTACGTTGCGATGTCGACGACCGTACCACGCCTTACATCAACTTATATGTAATACTCCACTATTACCAGACATCATACACGATTTTTTTACCTAACAAGGTATAATATTAGACATTTACAGAGCTGTCCAGGCACCTAAATGGTAAATAATGTCTTTATTGCAACAGAACACGAAAAATACTGTACCTTGATAACAACAATCGTGAAACGATTGAACTGAAAAATACGTTACAAGTAAATTACAGCTTTTTGTGCGTTACATGTTACATTCCACCCTCGTGTCACAAAACACAAAAATATTTTGATTTTTTATTAGTAAATTTTAAGGTTTATAGTAAAAAAATGGCATTTACTACAATACGTTTGAAGGAATATGTCTTATTGTGTAACTTTGAAAGTAGGTATAAATAAGAAAATAAAGAATTGCATACTTAAATACCAAAAATGATTTGCATAGGTAATATCGTAAATATTCTGCTCATGTGAAAGCTTTGTCATTTGAATTTTTGTGTTAAGCCAGTCGATTATTATGTAAAGCATTTCGCTTTTTAAATATAGCAAAATATATACCTACGAATATCCATAACCACAGTAATCCTTATCTTATTGTTAGAGAGTATAAGCTCTCGATTGCTGATTGCGTGGAATTCATACTGGGCCCTGATTCTGTATGGCAAATTATGATTTCACGCTTTTGTGACCTTGCCAAAACACATCAACGTCTTATCATAGTCTTATCATTGCATTTATATATATCTAAGAGAATAACTTTTTTTTAGCAGAATCTAGTAGATATCGTAACATTTTACGAAGATTATCGATTAGTAGATATCGGTTTCGAAGTGGTGTTAGAGAATTAGGGCCCTGTTAGTCTTCTTTCAGTCCTTATTGGAAATAAGGACTTCGTCCACGCCCCTTTTCTTAACCGAGTCTTTAATTGACTAATGTTGGAGATGTAATTTACTTCAGTAATTTAAGAATCATCCGTCATTGTTGTTTACATGAATGCTTGAAAGTGAGACGCGACAATAACAATCTAGACTTTAAAATGTTCTTTTTATGAGGGGTATTATCATCACAATAAGATTCACATGCCTTTTTAGATCGTAATCATTACAGAAAGTGTAATCAACTGGGAAAAATTAACAGTGAAAATATCTTTAATAGATCTATTGATTTAACTATCAAAAACTTTAGTTTTTTATATGGACTGTAAAATGTATTATTACTATTATTACTTAAGCGTCCAGTGATGGACATAGCCCTTCTTTATCTAGGACCATCCACAGCTGTTCACCCCGCTCACTGGGCAAGGAGGCACCGGGGAGTTTTAGTGGGTATTCCCAGTGCCGCTATGATCAGGTGCTGGGCGACCCCCACATATCCCTTCCGCCTAGCCAGCGGTAGGGAATCTGTAAGCGGATTACTCCTCGTCAAAAAAAAGAGACCATCCACAGCTAGACTCTCTCTTAAAATCCAGTGAGCAGGTGATCAAGATCAACCCAGGGGCATTTCAACTGTGATCTTCAACTCTTTTCTTTTCCCTTCTCTTTTCCTTTTCCCTTTTCCCTAAATCTCATCCGCTGTACGACAGATATGACCCGATCATTCCTAGCTTCAGTTGACTGTCTCCCATTCGCATTGATTCTCCGAGGGATCTTCGCAATTCGGATCATATCACCCAGAGAAATGCCTTGTCCAATGTCCATAGGCTCCTGAGTGCCTTTTACTTATGAACGAAATTTTTGACAATGTCCTTTTTTGACATCGTATGTCAAAATTGACTATAGAAGCACTGCTTATACCTAAACTTTCGTTGCAAGACAAAATTTTAGTACCAGTACTTACATAAATATTACGCCTCACTGGTCTTACTGAAGAAACCTCAAATTTTAGAATAGGATAAAATATGGATTTTTTTTCTTAATATTAAACCAATATAATATTATAATAATTTTTAATCTTAATTATCTTAATCTTAATTAAGCAAACTAATTCTCACCTTAATGTTACGTGTGTTCGTCATCCTGCACAATTTATTGGCGAAAGTCACTTATCACAACACAATGTCACTGTAACACAGTATAATTTCAAAATAGGTTCGCTATAGAAATCACAGTTTATCGATGTTGACATTTATCGACACATTCCCAACATTAAAAATGGAACGTTCGAATGGCGCCAAATTTGTATTTCGAATGTAACTTTCTCGCGCGCAAAAGTTACGCGTGCGTTCGCTATGACGATGTCACTCTCACCGAAGCCGCAGCGATGGCCATTTCTTTTTATTTAAACTCGTAATCCCCGCTCTTGTGAACGATTGTGAACTATCACATAATAGCATCAATGTTATCAATATTGTAATTAGGCCAACTGTTGAAATATTTTATTAAGACACTGGAAAAGTTTAAAGTAAATCTAACATCTGATACATTCTAAACTAGCTGGTGCAAGCAACTTAGTACTTAACTCGCTGTAGTTCGTTGTTTTGAAAATGCCACAAAAACTTAACGTTTTTGCATACATCAGTGAAAAATCACTGTACATAATTTCTACTATAGTCTATAATATAGTACCTAGCTAGGTATAATCTATACTATACTAATATTATAAAGAGGAAAGGTTTGTTTGTTTGTTTGTTTGCATTGAATAGGCTTCGAAACTACTGGACCGATTTGAAAAATTCTTTCACATAGGTATAGAAAGCTACGTTATCAGGGAGTAACATAGGTTATATTTTATAAAATTATGCGGACGAAGTCGCGTGCAACAGCTAGTATAATGTGAATTACAATATAAATATTATTTAAACAATCTCCACATTTCATTAAAGGAAGGAAGCGCATTTTTTTTCCCTTTTTTTATTTGTAGCGATTGACCTCAATCTTATGATGGTAAATGAAGATGTGCTTTTAAGTTGGCAGGTAAGTCGGGTCGCCTTCAAATAAAAGCACAATTACAATACACTAGGGCAACTAGGGGATGGCAAGTGCAATACATACTATGATAGGATAAAGGATAAGGGACAAGGTAAAAGGTCCTTTACCTTGTCACACGTGCTTTTACTTTTGTAAGTCTTCTGTTAGGGTCATCTTTACTGCGTTCAGACGGGTTGTCAAATATATGAAACATTTTGTTAAACTACTACTATAAACTGTTATTTTGAAGTATACTTAAACTTCTACCTTTTTTTAACAATTATTTTAAAAAAATTGGAGAAACCCGAGAAAAAGGATTCCAAAAAACAATAAAAAATGATGTAAAATAATTAGAAAACATGTGAACTTAAGGATTCTTTTTTTAATTTTTGGGTTTAAAATATACTTAATTAAAGTTTTAAGATAATATAAATCAAACACGTTAAAATATCAAATTAATTTTAATTTTATTTTTTCAATTTATTATGTATTCTTTTCTATTATAAGTAAATTGCTATTTGTTTTCTCGTGATAGTATGTAGGTCAAGAACAGTAATAGTTCAGAGATTAATTTTTTACCATTCACTATGACCACTTACTTCACATAAGCTTAGGTATACGTATACAGTGAGTGAGATTCATACAAAAATACGTCCAATATTTAATTTCTTCATCTATATTTACATATACACTACAGTCCATTGTGTTACCTTTTTTTTTTGAGGATGATATGACATTTACGCACTATCCCCAACGAAATAGTATATCTCTGCCCCTCGTCGACGGGGACAATCGACGAGGGGGAATGTGGGACTCGCCCGGTGAAGTGACTTATCACCGGGAATACCCACTAAAACCCCGGTTGATTCCACCATCAGCGGTGGCACAGCATACTTATTTCCTACCGTAGGCCGAAGCGTTTGATGTTGGGTGATACCGCCGCCTGTGTAGGTATTTAAAAATTATGGAAGGGTTGACACAAATTAAGTAATATAAAATGAGCTTAAGTACCTTTCTTCATCGTGCGGAAATTGATGAAAGCTTAGTTCTTTATTTATGCGAGATGTGCAAGATTTGCACGCACTTAGTATGCTGTGGCGGTGGCGTGTGGCTCCGAGACGACAGCCGAGGCCTTATTCTTGGATCCCCACACACCGCTACCTTCTATTCGAACCCAGCTCAGGGCGATGGGTTCGCCTCACTTGTGGCGGCCCACTGGAATGCCGCCACGAGTCTTTGTTGGGTAGTCCATTGTGTTACCTAGCAATGTCGAGCGAATACTAAACCATCATCTGCTTATTAGGGACAGTTAAAATTATTGGCACCATAATTGTGGTATCTATTTTGTAAGTAATCCAATATTTGTATAATATTCCAATATTTTTTTAGTAGATTAGGCCAATACTCAAAATGTTTATTCAAAATTATTAGGCTAATCAGCACCCACATTTTTTTATTTGAAAAACCTAACATAAGATAAACTAGACCTATACGAATGAGCTAAGGTAGATAGACCGCAGAATCCCGACCACAGGCGACACGTTATTGCGGTCGGCCGTAGGAGACACTTTATTGCGGTCGACCGTAGGAGACAAATTATTGCGATTGTCGCAGGAGACATGCTGGAGGCACATTACAGCGGCAAGTAACACTGCAGCCCGTCTGCAAAACGCTTGAGCGACATTACATGACTGCACCGACATAAAACCGCGACTAAATAGCAACTCACGCAGAGTTGCTGTATAGTCGCTGCTTAAGAAATAGAACAGAAGATTAGTGTTCGACCAGGGTTCTAAATTATATTTGCCTTGGTGGCAGCCGAGCGTTACATTACATGTCACTCGGGTGTAACGAATTATTGCTAACGCCAAATTTTTGAGGAAGTACTTTTACAACACTTGAATTCAAGCTGACACACTGTACAGTGTACATCGCTTGGTCCAGTTCACCTTTCGATATTTAATTCCTTACATAACGTCGTTCCACATTTCGTCGGCGATCATTGGTTATCTAACTGCAACATCCTTATATGCATCCGTTGATACCAATACGAATACATAACGGATTTTCCTTGACAAATTTTACAATTAACTGGAAATATGCATTTCAAGTGTTCCTCGCGTACTTATCGTCATGTATAAGTCTCTATATACTAAGTCATAATATATGCTTTCCATATTACAAAAAAAAAAAATTTTGGTCACATCATTCAACACAATTCGTTGATAGTAAAATTAAGAGTAAGTAATTATAGTAAAATTTCATAAAAGTATAATTTTATTAAATTTATACTCTATCTTTGTTATATTATTTATAAAAATGTATTTTATGACTGGCCTTTTACGTATAAAAGGTGTTTTTCAAAGCTCGTACTAAAGCGAAAAAAAATTTACTAGATTTCACATGGATCTAATGACATCACGACAGTCACCACATAGTTGCTTACAAACAAAATGCATTTAATAACAAAAAAACTTGTGGCCAGGGTATTTACAATTGCATTATCTTAAATGTGACGACAGAACACCGCAATAAGTGACGTCTCCAATTGCCGCAATCAGGAATGTGTGAATTTATTTACATTACGAAATAAACGCATAACACGAAATAATACGAATGTTGACAATTTGTTAGGGAAACAGTGCATGGATTTGACGGAAGACCCTTGCCGAATCCGCAAACGAAATTACACCTTATCACGTCAAATTAAAGATCTCTAATGCAATGGGCGGAGCGTTGCAAAAGCGTCGCGGAGACGCCTTTTTAGTTCGCCACTTTATCTTTGACATAAAGACATACATAATGAGTTGTGCGAACGTTTGTTCCTAATGGTATGTAATTACAAATAATAATGTTAAACTAAATGTTCTAATGTGCCAGTTAAGGGTTGTCTTGCAATACATGCGACCCCGACCACACGACTTGTTAATGTAACATTGGTCATTTTGATTGCGTATACTGCGCAAGCTTTCAAGACTAAAATGTATAAAATGTTTATAATTTTTATTCTGTTTATATGTCATACTATAGCTTTTGGTCGCTACTTCGTCCTCCCCTCTTTTTCTTAGATGCCAAAACATTTATTCAATCTTTATTGCTCAATTTTTTTTCTAGGTGACGTTAATTAGTAGCGGCGGTTAACTTTATATGCGAACGCGGGAATAGTCGCGCGATATGGCATCTAGCGGTTAGTATGCGTAACTATCATTCTTTGGAGTTAAAAATAAAAATTGTATGATTGGCCGTCAGGAAGTGCCCTGATTGGCTGACATTGAAAATGCATTTTAATCAAAGAGTATAGTAATATAATTTTAATACTTTAATAGACCAATTAGAAAACACACTCGCGCCCCCTAGCGACGAGTGGCAATGGGCTGCACTAAAGTCATGTCTGTCATGCAGCGGATATGCGTTGCAATAGACGAGCCTTGAGTAGACGAGTCCCCCTTATTAAATAAAGCCTTTCTTGATCCACCACACTGTACCACCACCTAATAAAGTCGAAGTTAGGCTAAGAAAAGAGTATAGAGAGCCACTTGGTACAACCACAGCATACTTATTTCCTACAGTAGCCTCTGATGTTGGGCTATACCGCCGCCTGTGTAGGTATTTAAAAATTACGGAAGGGTTGACACAAATTAAGTAATATAAAATGTGCTTAAGTACCTTTCTTCATCGTGCAGAAATTGATGAAAGCTTAGTTTTTTATTTATGCGAGATAAAGATTTGCACGCACTTACAGCATATGCCGTATGCACCATGATTTATATAATAAATTAAAATCTGAAAGACGCGATAGCCCTGGAATCCCAAACTACTAAGAACGACGAAGTATGCAGCTTGGGCACGTCCCACTCGCGCCTCACCCCTCACGCCCAGCACGAGTGCCCTGTCTAGACGTCTCCGTCGGCCTACTGTATGAAATAAGTATGCTGTGGTACAACATCGCCTTTCCAATCATTTTCAGCTATTGCTAGAGTCAAAGTTAAAGGGTCAGTAAGGCACCGCATAGTATAAGGCACATATTAATATATTAACTAATACAGGATAATCTTAATGTTTTATGTTCCAATTGTGGTTACGGATAACAGCAACACAGAACTAATGGAGGTAATGAAATACTTTGTGTAACGCTAGTCGTCAACTTGTTAGGAAACATGAAGACATAATATACAGAAATACGTAATTTGAGAAATCGTTGTTTGCAAGTTTGAAGCCAAATTTTTAACAACAGGAAATAATTATAATTCGAACAAATAAGTAATTGATTGATACAAATACAAAAATTGATACAAATCATTTAATAATAAATAAAATTAAAACAAAATTTTCATTGTATTTTGTCTAATAATACAAATACATTGTACAAAATATATATATTGTAAATTGTCAGTGTGATTAGACAAAAAATATGTATATAAATAAAATAAAGAAAATAATAAAAAAAATCGCCTATCGAAGGATACATTAAACCGAGTGCATAATTTAATAAAACATAAATTTATTTCCAAAAGTAACTAATCAACACTTTACTTGTAGTTTGTGAGAGGCCCTTAAAATAATAATTAAAATGTCACCGGGGATCTAAATGGAATTTACTTACTTAAAAAGTCTTATACACTTGTAAAGAATGAATTATCAGAAATAAGTTTAATTTAACTTAATTAAAATTAAGTAAACATGTGTGATTACATTAAAATACTGTATGCAACTTATTATCACCATTACGAATATTAACGATTTCAAAACGACCATTTTTATTAACACATACGAGTACCATTAATAAAACTAACACAGGTCGCGTCTGGCCCATAATAATTAAGTTACAATGCAATGTTTTATACAAGCAACGTTATGAGTAGAGATGCAATCTCGTTCTCCCGAGATCTCGGTCTTTTTTAGCGAGATTGATCTCGGCCGAAAAATGGGCGAGATCTCGCGAGTTTAACGAGATTACACTCGAGCATAAAAACGTCTTATTCGAAGTACATTTTGTGCTTCTTAAGGAGCTATGTACTTTCAAAATAATTCGTAATAATGGAGTGTGATGTGAACTAAACAAGCCTTTCATTTCATTTGTATATTTTGTTAATTAATCTCTTATTTCTAATAGATCTCTGAGTAGGTATAGTTTTCTTAAATTGATAATAATATCTTAGTTTAATAGTCAACTCAACTTAGTTAATGAGTTTCATTTTAGTTTTTGACTTCTTGTTGTTGGGTTATAAAAAAACTGTTTTATAATAAAAAATATTTATTATAAAAATATTTAAATATGTTTTTAATAAAAAGACTTCTGTTTGATATTACAAGAGAAGACTGATTGTTTTTTTCATTTCTTATTTGATTAGATACGCCAAAGTTTACTACGTAAAAGTTTATTAAAAAAATGATAATACGATTGAAAAAATACGTAAAAATAAATGTTTATTTCATAATACCTATAAGTCTTATTTTTTTTCCCTAATTTATTCAAATATTGTGATTATTTGCAAGAATAAACACACAAAAATGCCAATCTCGCTCGATCTCGAAATTGGCGAGATCTCGCGGTATTGTTTCTCATAAACTCGCGAGATCTCGCTTGAACCCCCAATCTCGCGAGATTGCATTCCCTAGTTATGAGTATAAAAGCTAAGATTTTCCATATGATAAATTAGTTATTTTTCCAGTGCCTGGTATAATATATGCTTATAAAGATTCCTTTAATATTATTTTGTTTTCTAATAGAAACTTATACTGAATACAGTTTATAGACAAGGGTGCTCTTTCAAGGGTCCCCGGTTCGATTTCCTGTAGGGTCAACCTTAGAAATTAACTTTTCAAAGTTGGCTTAACATTCTGCTTTCCCCGATGACCCTCTATGACGTTCTGCATAACCCCACCCTTCTATCCCTCATCCTTTCCGAGGACCTCTCACCAACTATGTATTTTTAGAAAAAAAATATTTAATGGTGCAATTTTGAGAAATAAATAAAAAAGAATAAAAAGGTATTTTACTACCTATATTTTTTATATCCAAAAATGAATTTAAAAAGCTCAGTTGGTAAATGTATTATAAATTCGACTGGTGTTTAATATTAGGTACCTACTATATTATAATTATCATGCTAGTTGTCCTCTTTACCTGGAATGCCCCAAATTCAATATTCTATGACTAAAAGTTTAAATTAACCAAGTTAGGGGATTTCTCAAATGACCAATTCAATTAAAAAGTTATATTGGTTAAATTCTGATAATTATAATTAAATTATAATGTAATTGTGAATGAAATTCGTAGAAGCAAATCTTACAGGATAAAATTAAATACAAGTGATTTTATTGGAGTTGTATTTAAAGTACCTAGTTAAATTATCCTGTAATGTAATTTGCTTACGTAATTTTTTACCTATCGTAGTTTTGGATTAATGGCCGAGCGTTTTGACGAGCAGGAAAAACAATTATTCTCTATAAAGAATGAAACTATTCGGTAATAAAATCATTCCTCTACTTCTTCGTTAACGGATCATATATATACGTAGGTAATGGTACGAATTAAGTATTAAAAATAATTAGAAGAATATTAATTAAATTAAATAAATTGTTAAAAAAATAATTAAAATGAATCCGTTGGCAATCGTTATTGGGGTGAGTTTAATATTATTTTTAAATTAAAATTTTTAACATATAAAAATATTTGACTTAAATTTACTTGAAATTTAATAACAGCTAGTGTTTTTGTGTTTTGGCATAGAGCAAATGGCTAGTAAGCAAATGGCGTGTTTTGGCATAGTACTTAACCAGTTAAGTACTATTTACTTTATGGTTTTGGTAGTAAGGGTAACTGATGGTATTGCTTGTGTTTATACCATGGGTTTAGACGTTATAAAGATAACCACCAGTGAATCGTCAGCTTGTCTACCATCATTTATAACAGGAAGCATTTATACCAGTGAAGATCATCTAAAAAATATTTGGGAAACCAATTTATACTAAAATTTAAAAATGACTTCTTAAATCTTAAAGAGTAGTTTTTCTTTGATACAAATATATGTAATATTTCTGTGTGTGGGTGTGTGTGTATGGGCGATAGGCTAGGTAGGAAAATATCCAGGTGACTTAGTTAAGGCTCTGACGGCAGTCGTGGGACAAGATTTGTCATTACCCGCTGTCGTCAGGGCAATGATTGAAAGTCTTGACGGCTGGAATGCCGTCAAGACGTTTTGTGAAGCGGCCCTGAGTGGAAAAGAAGCCAATGAGCGGGCCCGCGAGGCGGACCCCCAGGCTGATCCACTCAGGCGTCGAAGAGCCGGCCGACGTGCCCGGGCGTATGCCGCGGCGCACGTCACGTGACAACTTCAGGGCGTCAGAAGGGGACATGTCTGACGCCCTGAAACACCCAAAAAGTTGCGTGGCGGCTCACGGCATTCCAGTGGGCCGCCACATTTAAAGTGAGGCGAACCCATCGCCCTGAGCTGGGTTCGAATAGAACTTAGCGGTGTGTGGGGATCCGAGAACAGGGCCTCGGCTGTCGTCTCGGACCCACACGCCACCGCTGAAGGTGGGATCAACCCGGGGGGGTTTTAGTGGGTATTCCCGGTGATAAATCACTTCACCGGGCGAGTCCCACACTCCCCCTCGTTGACTGTCCCCGTCAACGAGGGATAGTGCGTAAATGTCATTTCCCCTCCTCAACAAAAAACAAAAAAAAAAAAGGTGACTTAATTAAAAAATAATAGAGACATATATGAAAATGGGGAAAATCGTTACCTCGAATGACATTTTTGGGTATTTAATATAAAATTTTCCAATTTAGTAGTTTTTTTATGTGTATTCCTAAATAACCATGCTCTTGATTGCAGTCATAAATTCAATATTTATTTAAACTGTAAGTTTCGTGTAAAAAAAATTAAATTTATGGTTTTAAATATTTTAAATAAAAACTTACATACTTATAGTTGAAAATCTTTTTTACAGACAATTTTGACACTTGTAAGTAGTTTCTTAGTTTTTGAAGTTCAGAGGTTTTCATTCTGTCGACTCTGATGTACCTACAGTCCTACGCTTGGTCCTACGAGAGACAGTTTTTTTGGCGTGTTGTGATTTTATTTGAACTATATTATTTTCTTCGCAGTTGTTCGTACTTCACGGCGTTATTAGCTATAAAAAGTCGGTAAGTAGCGGAAAGCATAGGCAATTTGTCTATAGGCAATTTTTTATACTTACTTACATAATTATAAGAATAATTGTATTTTTTTATTACCCTATAAACAAACTTTATCTAACAAACATATAAACAAACAAACTCACATTCACATCCTTACTAATATTATAAATGTGAATGTGAGTTTGTTTGTTTGTTACGCTTTCACACAAAAACTACTGAACCGATCACCATGAAATTTTGCATACATGTTGTCTGGAACACCAGAAATAACATAGGGTAGGCTTTCATCCAGAACGCGGACGAAGTCGCGGGCACCAGTTATAGTATTAGTAGTAAGGAATAGTATAATACATAGGGTAATATTATTTAATTATTTCTATTCTAAACATTGTTTGTATTTATTTTTTTAGGATTGCAACTGTGAAACTGGGTTCGTTGAGGTTGGTACTTTTAATTTATTTATAAACTAACGACCCACTTCCGGCTTCACCCGGGGTGTTTTTATATAATAATAAATAATAAATCATTTATTAGATGTAAGTTTTAACAAAACATTTATCCTCGTCAACATTACTTAATTTACAATTACAAACTACCACCGGTTCGGAAAGCTGCTTCTAGGGGGAAGAACTCGGCAAGAAACCCCCTAGTTGCTCTTTTCATAAATCCGTCAATCAGTTTATAATACATAACATCGATATAACACAAATATACAACTATTCAACTCCAAGGACATTCATCATTTATATAATCTAATATCCTATAATAACCCTTTTTGCACAGGGTTTTCTTTATATAAACTTTAAATTTATTCGTAGATAATTGTTGTATATCAGCAGGAAGCTTGTTGTAGAAGCGTACACATTGTCCCATAAAAGAGTTGCTAACCCTGTGGAGACGAGATTTATGCGGTTGAAGCCTATGCTTATTTCTAGTATTCAAACTATGAACATCACTATTTCTACTGAAAGTGCTAATATTTTTGTGAGCAAACAAAAGATTCTCAAAAATGTATTGTGAGGCTACAGTAAGTACATCTATTTCCTTAAACTTATCTTTTAACGAGACCCTAGGACCGAGCTTGTAGATGGCACGAATAGCCCTTTTCTGTAATACAAATATAGTGTTTATATCCGCAGCATTACCCCAAAGCAAAATACCGTACGTCATTACACTATGGAAATAGCTAAAATATACTATCCTCGCGGTATTTACGTCAGTAAGCTCGCGAATTCTTTTAACAGCGTAAGCAGCCGAACTTAATTTAATGGCTAGTTTATTAATGTGTGGTCCCCATTGTAGTTTAGAATCTACATTTATACCTAAGAATACAGTCGACTCAACCAGCTCAATGTCTTCACCATTTACGTGAACATTATGATCAATTTGTGTTACATTTGGTAAAGTGAAATTAATACATTTTGTCTTTTTATTGTTCAACAAAGGATTATTAACATTAAACCAATCAATAACCTTAGACATTGCCGAGTTAACATGATCATGTTTCTTTCTACGGTTAACTTTAAAAAGCAATGACGTATCATCTGCGAATAAAACAATATCATGATCATTAATATGGTAAGGAAGGTCATTTATATAAATAAGGAAGAGGAACGGACCCAGAATAGAGCCCTGCGGGACACCCATATTCACTAATGATCCCTGTGATCTAATCCCACCCACATCAACACTATAAATTTCATCCCTGTTCATCCCTCTTTCCACATGTGTAAGCCGAATCAAACTCGGTCTACCCATTCTCATTTTTTATAAAGGTTTACTGTACATATTATTTCTAATTTGTCAAAGTTTAATTGTTAACAGATATTATAATTTATTTATGTTTATTTTTTATTATAAATATATATTTTCATGTTTAAAGGAGGTCCCAATGACAAAGAAAGAAGTGACTTCGCCTTTGCTAGCCCCAATCGCTGAAACTGGATTCTTCAGACAAACCTTTAAAAGCACAACTTGCTTGTAAGTATATTATTATGTTACTTTCTGAGTATTATTTATTCGTAGGTTTTTTATTATTAAATGAAATTTTACACAAAACCTTTCTAGTATTATCGCTCTTTCTATTAGTGAAGCGTATCTAAATCCGGATAAATAAATAAATAAATAATCAATACTAATAATAAATCTGTAAGTGTAGGTATTGTATGTTCCTCCATAACTCTTAAACGAATTAACTGATTTTCAAGAAACTTGGTAGATAAACATTTAGACGTACGGGACACAGGACACACTTTTTTCACGCTGGCGAAGTCGCGGGCGCCACCTAGTAAATAATATATTCACACATTCGACACAGCACCATCTAGTTCCAAAGTAAGCAACTTAATGCTTGTATTATGGATACCTGACAGTTTTGATATACATACAATTCCTTTTTTTTGTAAAAAAAACATTATAAATACAAAACATCCACGACTCAGGTACAAAGGTAAAATGTTAACATATAAACATTTTCCCCTAGGGGGATACGAACCCGCGACCGCTTGGTCAATAGCCAGGGTTACTAGCCACTAGACCAAACGTGTCGTCAAATGATGTCAAAATGGATGGTTTAGAAATTAACGGAGAACAGCTTGATACATGAAATCTAACGTATATTTTTTAAACCTACTATTCCAAAAAAGTATTAGCACTGAACATCAATAATGGTGATTTTTTTCATTTCTAATTATATTTTCTGCTAAAACAGGTCTACTGGTGACCTGTGCATGAAAAGTTTGTACACAGAAGCCCACGGGTATGAAGGGAACTGCACACAGATTGAAACAGAGATAAACATACGAGTGTATAATAGCGACCAAGGCGGAGAAAACAAAATGCTCGACCATTTCATAAAATTTCAAATCGGTTGTGCCTGCAACGCAATGAGAATTTAAGAATTTTATGTAAAAATATTTATGTGATGGCTAAGAACATGTCGATATTGTTAGCGTGTGTGTTTGTTAAAAATGCACAATATATGTATAGCACTATATCTCTATTTATATAAAAATTACGTGTCACAATGTTTGTGCGCAATGAACTCCTAAACTACTGAACCGATTTTGATAAAATTGTAATTTGGTCCAACTTAAAAGATAGGATAGATATATAAATTGCACCCCGGGTGAAGCCGGAAACGGGTCATTAGTATAAGTATAGTCATAATGTAACTGAATGTATGGACCAAAAGATACGAGTAATTATTGTTCGCCGAAACTTGGTTAGACCTGGATTCGGCTGGGTAGGTGGATAATATAGGTGGATAAATAGTTTAAGACTGAGAAAAAAATCCAGTCGGTTTGCAAAATTCACGTTTAGTTTTAGAATTACTTACGTACTTTGAAAATATTGTAAAATATCTACTTTCGCTAGTTAATCATTAAAACTCATTTACTAGATCTATGGAACATTGACAATCTAGACAAGAGGTTGTGGACAGAGGTATTATCTGACAAAATAAAAAAATCGTACAATTTTGCATGAGCATAGGTTATATTATATTTGATCGATTCGTGAACTTACAGTAGTACAACCAAGAAGTACTACTGTTTAGAATTTTAAATATTACTGGCTGATTTTAAAAAGATAATAAATTTGAATTAAATTTTAAATTATGAAAAATGAATGAAAGAATTTTCTATGTCAGTGGAAAATTTTCATAATGGTAACTATTTGTATATGTTTTATTAGGTTTTATGGTTTTATTATGAAATTTAATCGTGTAATTATTTGAAAAATAAAGAAGATATGTGCACATGTTAATAAAAGGTTTTATTTTTTGATAATATTAACGGATCCCATTATAGTAAAATAGAAAAAGATATAGTAAAAAGACGCGAATTTTAATTATTTATATAGTTCATAAAGTTATAGACTTACAGACACTAGATATATTTGCAAATTCAAATATTCAAATATTTTCAAAGAATCATTACAATTGCTACTAAATAGTCAAAGAATATTTATTAACATCCAAAGTAACTCTGTCAGTCTGTCTGTTACCTTTTTCACGCCTTCTACTCAACCGAACATCATGAAATTTTGCATACACCTTATACTTATCATTTGAAAAAAAAGTAGGTAGGTACTGTTTCCGAAAAATAATCTAAAGTTAAGAGAAATAATGTCTGGCAAAAGTGTAATAGCAATAAAGATGTCAGGCGTTATATTGCTTTTATATTTTTTTATTTATCAACGCAGACGTAGTCGCGGCCTACGTCTAGTACCTACTCTATAACGTAATGGTACGCGTACTGGCGCGTACGTCGGTCGGCTGACGACACAGACTATACGTCAGTGATTAGGACGTATAGTCTATGGGAATGTATGGATGAAAGCGTTTAGTGCTTCGCTGACGGAACGACCGAGGGCACGCGCGTATGTAGGTATACTCAGTAGGTACGTATGTCTCAGTTCGCAGTCAGCATAGCACTAAATGCATTTTCACAATCGACGGTTAGCGCTGATGGTCAGGGCGTTGCGTTAGAACCGGCCCGACTATAATGTAATGTATATGTATGACGTATGTATAGCAAAGTAACCTTTATAACGCCTGTCATCCAAAGACTATATGAGTATAAAAGTCATCTTGACGTTTTACTAGTGTTGCCGGTTTTTTATAGCAAAATTCTCCCAAAAGCCATAAAAAATTTGACAGACTGAAAAATTTAACTAATAAAAATTATAATAATAATGGAATAATTGTATATAAAAAATAAATACACGAAAACATATTAATATTACAATTTAAAACATATAAATTTGAAATCAATTTTGATTTTATTAGTGTGTCCAGTCATAGCCGACTAGATTCGATCGACCATAGCCGACTAGAGTTGATCAATAAGAAATTTCTAGTTAAATAAAGAACCAAAAATAAGGAATCAACTACTTTTTTGGGAAATATTAAAAAATCTTATAAATTTTAAGATATGGCAATAAATACATAAACTTTCTAATACAAGCTTAAAATTATTTCATATCTATTTTAAATACTTAATTATTTCAATGTGATTATTTTTTCATATTAAGTATTTGATCTTTGACAAAGATTTACCCGTTATATTACGCAATTAAAACACTATAAAGCCGAATTATTAATAATAAAAGCGGTAGGTAGGATATTACGTCATTATTACGCAAACCGGGAATTTCAGCGTCATATCTATCTATGTATATAAACTTCATGGTAATTTCATTAATACGCATAGTTTCAAGTGAACTGGAAGACTGAATAGATTGCTTAAATTATTTATTTTTATTTATTATTTAAAAAAAAGGTTTTGTTTATTTAAAAAAAAATCAGTTGAAGGTTATAATTTTTTTCTATCAATACAATATGCATTTAATAATTCGTGTCATTTCGGTGAGTAGTTATTTACTTTTTATCTTTAATAGTTTGAAATGCAATTTTTAAATACATCTTTGTATTGTATGTTGCCTTGATGCCAAAAAATCTCTTGATTTAAAAAATAATAATAATAACGTTTACTTAAATAATACATAGGTAGTGTAGTGGTACATAGGTAGTGTAATAGTACACTTACAACTTTAATACAACATGAAATGTGATTGGTATCCACATATTTTTTTATATGGCAATCTACACACACGGATATTGTGTGATAGCCTGGCAACTGTCCGTTTTAGATTTCGTGAACATCCCCGATGCGCTACACACAAACTAAATAGTAGATACTAACGTATCAGACGGAAATCTGCAGTACAAATGCGCTGGACATGAGCTCGAGTACTTTAATTTCTCCTGATTGGTCATAGCAAAATAGAACATTTGACTTCCCCGCCCCTCTCAGCCTCTTACCCCTTTGTTTTTTTACGGGCTATTAGTCCTTGAATTTATTTTTAAGTAAGGAAATATCATCACAATTAAAACACAGTAAATAATGCATACATATTTATATTTTAGGATATAGACAAACATAACATGGACTTAATATACGACTTAAATAGAAACTAGAATAGAAATAAATAGAACAATAACGCCCGTACTAACAAAGTGTGCGATAAACTCAACACATTACACTATAACACTGCACATCCACTGAGTCCTGTCACGAACTTGTATTTTCTGGCACACAGCACTTATAATACATACTTAATATAATAAATGTATCCAAAGATTGTTATTAATAAATTAGTAGATATATAAAAAGGCGGAAATTAATGGACGCAACAATATAAACAACAATGACCTTACAAAACAAAATGGCTTCCTGTCTTAGTACAGATCGCTATAAGGCAATGAAGGCGATGAGAGGGGAGGTGAAATGTCATGTTCTATTTTGCTATTACCACAGGCTATAAAATTGATATGTCTAGTGAATTTTCCTTGAAGATTACCAGCCGTGGCGCTACAGTGTCGCGGTCACAGATTATATTAGTTACTACGTACAAACGGCAACACACTTAACTGCACATTCAAGACCCAACTGAGAGAATGTTTGAAAGGGATAGATATAATATTGTCATTTTCAATATAGACATAAGTTTTCCAGGTAATAATTCTTAATTTGGTCGCATTGCAATGCAGCTTTTCTTTAACGATCAAGTTGACAGTTATTCATAGTTTATTCTAAACTTCTTGGTTCATAGATGTAATCTATCCTCCTTGGATGTAATCTAAATTTAAAAACAAGTATTGATTTTCTTTACTCAATTCTGTCTATTTGGCACAATCGTAGCCGTTTCAATATAATATAATAGAATATTCATTTAATTCCATAAAACAACGCGGTCGTCAGTGGCAACGCATCAACAACGACTTGTCACTGATAGACTGCAATGGCAATCCTTTACGTTTGTTTCTCACCACAAATGAAATTACAATATTTATACATACTAACTTCAGTAGAACTAAAAACAATATATATATGTAATTAGTTCAGTAGAACCAAAATTTTCACTTGTGAGAAAACTGGTGGTTGTCGAGTCGGCTTAATTGGGTTACCAACCATATTTGCCGCCTGTTTATTATTTTGCGGCCATAATAATCTATAGGTCATTTTGTTGGTCAAATAACACTATATTAATAGATGAATGATTGGTCTCGCTGCGCTCGACTAGGTACCGCCGTCGTACTTGTAAAATGCGGCATAAAATAGTACGCCGAATTCGGCGTACCCGAGCCAGTCACACTGCAAACTGTCTGTCATTCGGCACGTATGCCGAATGTTTTATAAAATTTTAGGCATAATAAAATACCAGTTTGCGTAGTGAAACTGCGTAAAAATATAATAAAACTGGGTAAAAAGTGATAAAAAGTAACTATTTTTTACACACACCACAATAAAAAGTTGCCACATTTTAGGAGCTATTGCTTTTGTATAGCGCTCTTATCTAGTCGAGCGCAACGAGACCAATCAATTATCTGTGTAAGCAGGCGTAGGTCTTACATTCTTATTTTAAGTCGCGGACACCTAGTTATAAATAAAGGCCAAGTCAGGCCTGCTGCTGATTATTTAAAAGTAGCTAAAAATATTTTATTTTTTTGTAAATGTAAACTTTATTGCGTTATTGATTTTGCAACGCCATTTGTTAAAAGAACACTATACACTATCTTTGACTATATTATTTAATATTTATACGAGTCGGAGCGAACCGAGAACCGAGCTACGCTTCGCTCCGCTCAATGATGACGATTTTCATATGATACTAATGTTTTACGAAACTAAAGTAATGTGTAAGTTTTGTGTTTGAGTTTATATGTGTTGACCTAGCAATTTAAACTAATGACTAACACAAAATGACAAATGTAAATAAAATAACAATAACAAATAATTGTTACCGCATTGTAATAGTAAAATTGCGTCCCGCAAAACGTTAAATGCGTCTCGCATGTCCATACGAGTATAATAAGTAATTTTCATTTTCAATTAGATTTTTAAGTAGGTATGAGATGTGTATGTGCAAAATATGCGCTATGCGTGTGTATGGACATCGGAAAAATGGTTACCTACTTGAAACGTTACGGGCAAAATAAAGTTAAGTTGCGTATTAACTAAAATATAAATATAAACTAAAAAAACGGGCGTTTTTTTTATCCGTGATCACTACGAGAAATATGAAGTTAAAAAACATAACGCGTCGCTTCGCTTCGACTCTGCTTGTGTGAATTGAGCCTAACAAATTATTAATATCATTGTATATCATAGTAAGAAATAAGATGTTTAAATGTCATCACATTAAAGTTTTACCGCCTAAGTAAAACGAAAACGAACGACTCTACCCGATTTTGCCCGATTTGATAATTATCCGACGAAATTAAGTTATGTTACTCAGCCACTGGCTAGGGTTCATAATTGTCAACATCAAGTGTGAGTCGATATTCTGTCGATATGACAGAAAAAAATTGTGTGCAGTTAAGAGTGGCGTCGTTTGTACTCGAATCGAAAGTCGCGGTTTCCCAACAGCGCCATTGCACCCTTAGGGCGCTTTCTGCGAGTAGACAACCCACAGACCGTGCGGTCTGTACAAAGATTTACAGTAAATCTCGGCTTATCCTTACTATTATATTTAGATACCTTACTATTATTTTTTTAGATTATGCTGCTAGGGTCGATACTCATCAAAGCCCGTCCACAAGGTATGACTCTTTTTATGTTTTTAAATCCGACATACAAACTTCATTTTTATTAGTTATATTATATTAGTATAGATTACCTGTAGGTATATGTGATTTAAAATATTTATAATATACTAGGTACACGCTCCCGGCTTCGTCAGCGACATGTAATTTTTATATAGATATATAAGGATAGTACCTACATGATATAGAGATAAGCAACTCTTTCATATAAATATAATCTTAACGCCTTCCTTTGGACAAGAATAAGATGATCAGATAAAATACCATTTGGACCATATAAAAGAGCCAATAGTTACTGTTTTTGGAAAATCCTAATCCTAAATCGTAGAACTAATAGTAGAACTAGTTAGGTTGGATTAACCCCTCTCTTTTTCCTGAATGCGATTTTGTATCGTTTATTTATTGTGTTTTCAGATGATAAAATGCCTTCGAATTGCAGTGGTCAGAACTATTGCACACATAAAAGTGAATCATACCCACAGACAGTCTTTAATAGACTTTTGGGTAGCATAGTAAGTATTTACAACATAATAAATGTATATTGGAAATATATATCTAACCAATTTTTATATATATATAAGTCAAGGCAGCGCTTGGCCGCGATCTTACTTGATGTTAGGTGCAGATGCGGCCGAAGGTGGACCGCGCTTACCTAGTAGATGCCCATTTACCCTACGTTTGTAGACCCCGAGGTTGTAATTTTGGGGAAACACAGACGCAGGCAATGAGTTCCACTCCTTAGCAGTACGGACAAGGACGGTGGAACTGTAACGCTTCGTGCGTGACCGAGGAACTTCACCCACGAAGGGATGAAACCCCTCCCGCGGCTCGTGTTTCGCAAGTGGAACAGTTCCGGTTGGATCAAATCGAAAAGAAAGGACGCACACTCTCCATGGTGCAGACGATAGAAAATCGATAGGCATGCTACTTTTCGGCGATGCTGCAGGCTTTGAAGTTGATTAAGTATTATGTTGGAATGCTATATCACAGAAGATGGTCGAATTTCCTCTCACCTTTATATAAAATGATAATAATTATTAATACACACATGAAGACTTACTTATTATAATATTACGCTCTTATTCATAAAAATCCCTTATTAGAGGCTTAAAACGTTCAATAGTTAAAACGCTCATAAGACCTTAATAAGCTTATTATAAAATTGCTATTCATAAACGTTCCATAAGCCTGTCATAACTAATATGTCGCTATTAGTTAGTTTATCATTGTTATGTTGCCGTTCTGATGAATTCATAGACAAAAAAGCTAAAATCTCTGTATCCACGCCCCAAATGACAGTAAAGTGATTTTTTTATGTGATATTTTGACATTTCTTATGAAAATTGAAAATATAACCCAATTTACTTGTGTGATAAATAAGTGATTTTGTTAACAAATTTTTGATTCGCAATTAACTATGGAATCCAAAAGTTGATAAAAAAACGGCAAAGAAGCCTAAATTGGTCAGAGGAAGATAAAGTGAGTGTTTTTTTTAAAATATTTATTTGCCATTACATTATGTTATTGTGTTTATGTAGTATGTTCTGTTTATTAATTTCTTACGTTTACTTCCGTAGCATCTATTGTTGGAATTGGTGAGGGAGAGAGTTGAAGCGATCGAAAATAAAAATACGGACACTAATTGCAATTACAAAATACAAGCAGCGTGGGCGGATTTACAAGTCAGGTATGTATAGCTTAGTTTGGCAATTGCTAAGACATGAACTAACACATATTAAATACGTACGTTATTGTTATATTAGATGTTTGTTAAAGTTGTTCATTATTTCCAGCTTCAATAGTAGGTATGTGCAATGGTACCACACGTACCATTACTCAGCTGAACTGGGCCCCACTGGGGAATTTTAAAGATGACCCAAAAACGAGAAAAAGTAGAAGAAAGAAAACAAACTGTTGTGACTGGTGGTGGTCCACCGCCGCCAAGGAAGCCAGACAACGCTGAAGATATAAGTTCGTGGCTCCCAAACGAATTCATTATAGATACAAACGAGTTTGATTCAGACCAAATAAATCAGGTAATTTCATGTTTAGCTTTCAAATATTCCCTAACCTAAACAAATTATTTTATTAAATATTTTATTATTTTTAAAACACCTTCAACAAATCTGCTCATATTCTTTGGACTGATCGCATGATGCAAATTTAAAACAAAAAAATATTATTATTATTTTATTAGATATTGTAAGCATTGCTGTCATGAGGGAACCACTTTTATTTTTCTCAAAGTTTTCTAACTATGAATTTTGAAAATCGGTGCAGTAGTTTTTGAGTTTATCACAAACAGACAGACAGATGGGGCGGAGGACTCTGTATTATAATATGTAGTGGAGAAATAATAAATAATTATGTGTGGACCATATCACATAACACCATGACAATGCAAAGTTGATAGTGTGTTATTGCACCACAGCCTTTGGGCTCACATAGCTCTAATATGCTCATATCTATAAAATATTGTATGCCAAATAAACATC
Source organism: Synanthedon tipuliformis (assembly GCA_947623395.1). NCBI lineage: Eukaryota > Metazoa > Arthropoda > Insecta > Lepidoptera > Sesiidae > Synanthedon > Synanthedon tipuliformis. The sequence continues at coordinate 9,841,489 of OX392415.1, read as the reverse complement.
CCACATAATATTTCATCACCACACATAATATGTGCTATTTTTATTTCAGCCAGAAAACTATGCTGCAAATATTGCGAATCATAAAATGGAGTGTCCGAAGGCGCTTCATGAAGCCTAAATTAAATATGAAGAGAAGAAAGGGAGAATATTGGACCTAAAAGAAATTTTAGTGCAAAAGAAAATTGCTTATTATGAGAAAAAAATAAATTACTTGAAAAATATATTGTATTTTTACTACATATATCACTTATTATGTTATATCTTATGTTAATGATGATGTCTTCATTCGTCTCATTTGAAATAAAAATCGTTGATTTCAAATCTTGCGTATATTAATATAATAAAAACGTTACATATTTAAATATTCGTTTAGAAGACAATAAAATCGTATGTATGAGATCGTATGTAATTCGTAAGTGATATCGTATATGACAATGACAAATATGACGGTGGAAGATAATCTTCATTTTTGAATGCTTTTGGCGGGTAAGCTATGCGACGTTCCGTTATTGCTTGAACATAGCCTCCGACCTTGGATGCACCATGCTCCAACATAAAATTCGATGAGTTCCATTTTAGAAGCCCGCTCTAGTCTCTCCTCTCCTCCGGTTGCAAGGGCAGCGGACAAATCTTTGAAAAAGCCCGCCTCACTATGCCACTGGTGGTGCGAATGTCCGCTACTCTGACGACGCCATCCGTGCCCGGGAAAGTACGCTTGATACGACCCAATCTCCACTTGAGCGGTGGTGAATTGTCGTCCTTTATTAATACGAGGCTGTTCGGTGCGATGTCAGTCTTGTGCGCCTTCCACTTCGTCCGAACTTGCATTTCAGAGACGTACTCCTTCGACCATCGCCGTCAGAAGTGTTGCCGTAGAAGCTCGACTCGGTCATAGCGTGCCAGTGAAATAGGATTCCGAGTTGTGAGGTCTTCGCCTGCCGGCGCCGTTAACGATCGGCCAATAAGGAAATGAGCCGGTGTTAGAGGAGAGCAGTCGTTGGGATTTGTGGATAAAGGGGATATTGGACGGGAGTTTAGGACAGCTTCGATTTGTGTAAGCACCGTGCTGAGCTCCTCTTATGTCAATTTAGCGTTACCCAATATGCGTTTAAGATGGTGCTTACATGACTTAACTCCCGCCTCCCACAAGCCTCCAAAATGACTAGCGTATGGCGGAGAAAATTTAAATGACATGCCTTTAGAGGCAGCGTAATCGATTATTTTCGCGGAATCGTATTTTAAAATTGACAAAATTTCTCTTTCTGCACCCACGAAGTTCTTGCCGTTATCAGAAAATATAGTAGATGGTTTCCCACGACGAGAAATAAAACGTTTTAAAGCTAATAAATAATCATTAGTAGAAAGACTGCTGACAAGCTCCAAATGTATAGCTCGAGTTACAAAACAAATAAACAAGCAAATGTAGCCCTTGACCAGTGTGCTTCCACGTCCCCTACGATTCAACATGAATACTGGGCCGGCATAGTCTACGCCAGTACCCATAAAAGGAAAGATGCACTATCCTTCTGGCCAGACTTCGTGCGCACAGAGCCCACCAACACTCACGCAAGGACGCGACGAGCAGCTGGGGACCAGCATGTAGCAGCTTTACTCGTATATATGTATGTTCGTATTTAAATAATAAAGTTGTAAATATGTGTTTACTACATAATAAGATCGGATGTTTCTTATTATAATCGAAAGTAGTCGAATTACACAATCGACCACCAACTCGAATTAATTTATTTTCGTCTAAAAATACGTTTACACCTTGAATTGCGCTTATAGATTTATTATTTTTGTAAGTAATAGGTAAGTCGTTTATTATTTTTATTTTTTATAAATAATCGGATCGGATTTTTTTTAATAAAAATCGGAAAAGATTGCATTTGAACTATGCGCGCCAGCATGAGTCCTACTGACCGTTATCGTTGAGTAGGTACTTGTTATAACTACGAATATATGCGCAAGTTCCGTATGCGTCTTGAGATGCGTCCGTAAATATGAAGTTCCGTGTGATCGTTATGCTCGCCCCTTACGCAACGCGGAATACTTAAATTATGTAAATACTGTAATGTATTTGGCCAATAATTGCATGTTGTGGCGATTTCATTAGGTACGGTTTCGTCCCAATCGATCTTGCTTAACGACAGTTTCTGTAACAATATTTTTGATATGATCACTGTCGGAGCAAGAAGACCTAAAGGATCGTATATTTGTGAAATAATTGATAACATCACACGCTTAGTTAAAATAGTCGGCCGTTGTATCTTTGTAGTGAAATGTAACTCGTCACCTTTACTATTCCAACCTATACCGAGCGTTTTACTTTGTGTATGTTCATCATTCGACAATTCCTTATACCGACTTGTAGGGACGTCACCGCTGAAAGTCCACTTACGCAAAGGAAAGCAAGCAGATCGTAAAATTTGTGATGTCTTTTGACACATTTGAAACAATTTAGAACTATCATCGCAACCGGTAATTAAATCGTCTACGAAAAAATCGTTATTTATAATTTGAGATATGATATCATCATCACATTCTTGGGCGAGTTGTTTCAAGCAACGCATGCTGAGATACGGGGCTGAAGCCGTGCCGTAAGTTACCGTATTCAGTCTGTACGCGTGAAGAGCTTCGTCCGCGTTCTCTCGCCAAAGAATGAGTTGAAGATTTCTCTGATCAGGCTGCACGAGAATTTGTCGGTACATTTTTTCGATATCGGCACACGCAATGTACTTGTGCTGCCTGAATCGAAGCAAAATCGAAAATATATCGTTTTGTAATGGTGGCCCGATTAACTGAATATCGTTTAAAGACTTATTTGACGAAGTCGCTGCACTCGCGTCAAACACTACCCTTAATTTCGTGGTGCTACTTGACTCACGAAACACTCCGTGATGCGGAAGAAAGCATTCGTATTTATCTATACGTGACATATGACCTAAATCTATATATTCACGCATAAAATCTACATATAATTTTTTATAATTTGGTAATCTCGCTAATTTACGTTCTGTAGATTCAAAACGTTTCTTCGCCGACGTGTAAGAATCGCCTAACGAATTAATCGATTCCTTAAACGGAATACGAACCGAGAATCTGCCATTCTCGTCCCGTTTGGTGGTTTTCACAAATAATTCCTCACATTCGCGTTCGTCTTTGGTGAGAATGTTATCAGTTTTCGTAATATCTTCTAATTCCCAAAACTTTCGAAGCTGGGAATCGATATTTTGAACAAAATTGCATTGAGTATGATTGCTATGTAAGCCTTCCGGATGAACCGGTCCGGAAATTAACCATCCCAATTTTGAACTTTGTAAATATGGCCCATTAGATAAACGAATTTTATCCGCATTTAATAAGTCCCAAAATATATCGGCACCTATCAATAAATCGATTTCGGACGGTATGTTAAACGTAGGATCCGCTAGCTGAATGCCTTCCGGAATTCGCAACGTATCCATAGAAATGCTATTCGCCGGTAGTTTAGAAGTAATGCATGGTAAAACTAAACATGTAATATTCGTATAATATTCGCTTGACTTAGAACGTATAATAATTTCGCATGATTGATTCGACTGTGTGACTGATTGTCCCACACCCGAAATTCGTATAGTGGACTGTATAAGTGGAATGTTAAATCGTTTACAAAATTTCGTAGAAATAAAACAATGTTGGCTTCCATTGTCTATAAGCGCACGCGCAGTACAATATCGATTCTCCCCCTTCACCGCTACTTCAATTAAAGCTGTACATAGCAAAACCGACGTAAGACCTAACGAATTAGATGCATTTTTATTCGGAATGCAATGAGATGTGTGCAACGCTGTCGACCCAATAGCAGCCAGTGCGCTCCGATCAGTCGGCTCGTGACGAGCACCTGTCGAGACGCATGCGCCGTTGCCGCTGTCAACAGTGTTTAGATGCAATAATGAGTTATGTTTATGTTGACAATATTTACATGTTCCGAATAAACAATTAGTAACCGTGTGGCCCTTACGTAAACAATTAGTGCAAAGTTTTTTATCGTCAACTAATTTTAGCCGATCACTTATAGGCAAATTCAAAAACGTAGTGCACATATAAAGCGAATGATTTGCTTTGCATACAACACAAGGTGTAATTAATTTACGTGAGCGCTTATCGTATGATCTGTCGTTGCGCGTACACACATAACTATGCATCTGCTGTTCGCTAGCCACATGCTTCTTAGAATCGAATTTATTAATTTTATCGTGACTCATTTTATAACTAGACCCCGTATTTTTACTATAACTTGCGCTTACCATCTCTAACATATCAGCTCGATTTTTTAGGAATGTCAACAAGTCATTCAATTTTGTTGTAATATTTGAATCGCCCTGCACACCTGAAGTGATAGATCCCTTATAAATTTCCCACTCTCGCTCAGTAGATGGGTCAAGTTTTGAAACGATTAAATAAATAATTAACGTGTCCCATGCGTCTGTGGGTTCATTTAAAGTTTTTAAAGCGCGTAAATTTCTTGAAACGTTATCTATCAGTTTTCTAATCTGTACAGGAGATTCTTTATTAATGCATGACAATGTAAACAAAGCCTTAACGTGATTATGAACTAAAAGTCTAGTATTATTAAACCTATTTTCGAGCAAATCCCATGCGTGAGTGTAGTTGGGAGCCGTAAATTCCAATGCAGCTATAACTTGAGAAGCACTACCGGTAAGAGCTGACCTAAGATAATGAAATTTCTGTATATTGTTTAGGTCTGTGCGTGTATGTATCATAGTGATGTATGAGTTTTTAAATTCAAGCCATAAATCGTAGGAGCCGTCGAAGACTGGTAATTTAATTTCAGGCAATTTAATTGTGGATGCGCTTACCGAACTCGAATGCGTATACCTTGAGTTGTCTGAACAGTCTTCCACCAACAACTTAGCTGTAGCCATAATGTTGAAGTATTGCGTTTCGAAAGATTCTCTGTAATCCAACTGATTTGCGAGCTCAATATCCTCACTGGAATTTTCAATGTTAGTTTGTATTAAATTAAAATTTTGAAACATCTCTTTGGCTGATTGAATTCGAAGTTGAAGTTCTGCTTTTTGAACATTCGTTAATGGAGAATATTTATTGAATTTAGAAATACTCTTCTCGAATATCGTTAATCTACCTTTGATAGTTCCTCTTTGCTTCTTGAGATCGGAAAGAGGATCATTGGAATTTGACCGAAGTGGTAAATTACCTTTCGGGTCTAATTTTGTAGCAATATCAGTCATTTCGAAGACTTGAGGGGATGACATCAATAAAGCACCAAATTAATATGTAGTAAAATATAGTACCCACCTAAATTCAACTAATAAAATAATATACGTTTAATTCGTTTAACACAATTAAATGAAATTGACAACACGGTGTCAACACTAGTCGAATATAGGTAGGAAAAAGATAAAAGGATAGCCTGACCGTAACTCGATGCGCAGATGGATGAAGCTTCAGTTTTCGATGACGCTGATTTGCTTCTTTATTCGTATAATCGCCTCGGCTGGATCAATGTTTTTCGTATATTTGGCTCTGGAGGACCAATGTTAATGATGATGTCTTCATTCGTCTCATTTGAAATAAAAATCGTTGATTTCAAATCTTGCGTATATTAATATAATAAAAACGTTACATATTTAAATATTCGTTTAGAAGACAATAAAATCGTATGTATGAGATCGTATGTAATTCGTAAGTGATATCGTATATGACAATGACAAATATGACGGTGGAAGATAATCTTCATTTTTGAATGCTTTTGGCGGGTAAGCTATGCGACGTTCCGTTATTGCTTGAACATCTTACATAAGTAAGTAATTTAAACTATTATTTGCTAATTCCTTTACAAACAAACATCAATCAAAATTCAAACTCCACATCAAACGACAACAGAAAACAGTCAGTCGGTCAGCTGTTTTAAGTCGGCCATCTTGAATTGTTCCCTTATTAGAGGCTTATAGTAGGGTCCAGGCTTCAATAACTTTATGAAACACTTATTAAGCGGTTTGCTGCTATTGAACGTTTATGAATAACACTTTTTGGTAAATTTCTTATAACAAGCTAATAAGCCTTCTATAACTTTTTATGAATAAGGCCGTTAGACTCTTATTAGAGTGCTCTAAAATATCTAAGTATTTACTTTCCATTGAATTCTTTTTTTTTTTTTTTTTTTCATTTTTTATTTTACTCACGCTTTTGTGTTCTTTTGAATCTCACAAGTAAAATTTTTCAGGACGCAAGAGACTCAGTGCTGCAGACAGATAACCAAAACAAAAGTGATACAGACATGGAACAACGTATTGGATCTACAATTAAAGATGGATGCCGTTCTAAACTCAAAGTAAGTTTATTTGAAAAAACAAACAAAAATAACGAACCCTATTAAAAATATTAAAAATGCTTAAATACCGCGGACGGAGTCGCGTGCGCATAACTCAAAACTCCAGAACAGCTAGTTTCTGGTCTCCGGCTTCTTCGAGATGGTTTCCTTCGTCCATAGAAGCAAAATATGATAATTTCCCTACATGATAAGAAGACCTTTCGTTTGCTAACCAACCGTTTAATATTGCCGTATAAATCAAAACTAATATATACTTTCTATTCTATCCATAGGACCAAAAAGTATATGAGATTATTGACCAAAATGAAGATCTACGTTATGTCGCGCAAATGGATGAAAGATTCACACAGGAGATCCGAATAAACGTTTGCGAGTATGTCCCAAATCACCTACTTAGCTAATCATTTTATAAATTTTAAAAATAAAATAGATTTTTTTTTTGAGAAATTGAGAATGCTTTTTTTTATATAGGTATATGTACCCGTCCAGCATTATGCGCTGAAGCCTATTCTTTCCTCTCGCACTTTTACCTATTCTTCATAAGTACTTAGGTACTATTTCTTTCTTTCATTCGCCACTTATTCATTCCATTACGGGTGGGATTCCCGTCTCTATTCTATTCTGTCTACATTATTTATATTATTTCTCATTTGATACTCTTATGATAAAATTCAACTTTAAAAACCTATATGTGTAAGGTTGTGCTACAAACCTTTATGTGTTGAGTGAGTTTCTGATCATAATAGGATTAGGGCTGGGATTAGGAAGGGCAAAGAGCTGGCATCCCTTACTCACTCACTGAAACCACAGAGTAAATAATACTTAACCATGTTGAAACTCACCGAACGCCGAACCAATGCTGATTTTTTCCCTGTCTTCTGTAAGCGGGTGGGCTACCTAATTTATGACTGCGAGACGCAGTGAGCGCTGTCACTCAAAAAGTCATGCATCGTTTCACAAACTGAAGTTTAAAAACACTTTTTATTTATTTTTCGCAGCACTCCTGGTCGAGTTAACAGCACAGTACAGCTCGGATCAATACAAGAGGATGTAAATGTATCATGTGTTGAACTGACACTCGACTTCAAATTTCTTGTGCTGAAGAAAGACAAATCCGGGCTAGAGCTGGCTCAAGCAAAGGGTGGCATTCCTGTAGCGTGTATGTGCAAAGTTATCAAGTCTAGCTATTGTTATAATGGTCAATATGGCGATATACCTATACCTGCCTAAATAATTTTTTTTATACAAATAAATAATGACTATTATTACCTATAGCCATTGAGGTGTGCCTGTTTATATTTTATGGTATTGTCAGTAAGCAGCAAACATATTATGCTATCTACTCATCTCTGGGTTAGTGCACTATGAACAATATTGGTTATGAAACAAAATTTTAATGTGAGATGAAAAGGAACAAACGATAGATAATATACTTAATCGATAGAAAATATCCCATCTCCAGTAATTTATGGTAGGTAACGTTTGATTTTCCTATAAGCGCTCTTGCTGTTAGACTTACAAAGAAATGGGATAAGATTATCATGTATAACCCAGGGAAGGGCAACGGGCCATGAAGAATATATTATGTCGATGAGCATCAATAGGACAGGACATCCTTTACGGTTAGCCACCAGTGTAAAAAGTACAACGAGGAAGTGTGGCATTCTTTTTTTAGTAGGCAAAAATCTGGATGCACGGTAGTTCCGCCAAATCGAGCTAAACAAATAAACCGCTAAACTCCAGCACGCCGTACCATCCCGTTCTTCCTTTCAGAACATGCTATTCGTTTACTAAAACACCCTTTCGCAATACATCCCTTCCAAAATAACAAATTCTTTAAATAGCCGTACGCCAAAAAACGAGCGATTTACGCATCGAAATAATAACATATATACATATTCACGTTCGCTGGATGTAGGGAACTTTTAAGACCCCGTAACTTCGTTGTGCATAAATCAAGGTCCGAAACACGCTTTATTAAAATATATCTATTTATATCTATTCATTCTGTGACTCGGAGGAGATTAAAAAGAAATAAAGGTCTAGTTACCAAGCCATAAAATAAAAATAAATAAAAAAGAAATACGTCAATGTTAAATTGGTTATTATATAACGCGAAGTATATGTATGTCTATGATTATATAAATCATATATAAATTGTCTTGTCTTATCTTATGTCTATTGTCACTTGACTTGACTGCTTTGGACTGGACTGTTTTGGAAAACTAATAAAAATTTAAAAGCGGGTCGTGTGCTAAAACTCGTACAAAGAATCGTAAGTAGGTAGTCATAAGTAGCCTGCCATCCTTATTATATATCCTTATGAATATACATATCCTTATGAAACGAATTTACAATTTCGTTATTAAATAAAAAAATTAAGTGTCTTGTAAATTCGTTTCATTCCCGATACCACGGCTCATCTATACTTCTATATACTAATATTTTAAAGAGAAAAGATTTGTTTGTTTGTTTGCATTAAATAAGCTCATACTACTGGACCGATTTGAAAAATTATATTATCAGTGAGTAACATAGGCTATATTTTATAAAATTACGCGGACAAAGTCGCGTGCAACATCTAGTAGGATATAACACATAATTTTTATTTTACATTACTAAGTATTATGTTCTTTGTATTTTGGCAATTTTTGATTATTGTATAGTAATTCTTAATCCATGTTATCATAATTACTGAACTTTAAAAGCCAAATAATTTAAATCAAAGCTGATATTATTTAATACCAACTTTTATTGTTTCAAGTTCTCTGGTTATGATATGATGGTTATGATGCGTAGTTATCATCACTCATAGTTAAAATTATTATCTTCACGTCACGATCTCTTGACGTCTATGGTCCATTTAAATTCACGATCTTATTGTAGGAATCTTATCTTATCTTATACTTATATATATTGAATGGAAGAGAAAACAATAAAACAAAAGAATAGTTTAGTCAAACAACCAAGAAATACACGCCAATTTGTTTTCTTAAAATCGGAGAGACAAAGAAATCTTACTCATGAAAACCTCATTTCAAACTCTCATTAAGTATGTAAAAATATGTAAAAATTGTGACAGGTCATAAGTAATGGAGAAACCACCACAATAGGTATGTTCAATGAAATGGGATTCTAAGAAACATCAAATAAATAAACTATTTATACGGGCAAACACATGTTTACAGGATTTTAATTTAAGTACCTACAGAGTTTCAGCACGAAGTAGGTTCTCCCCAATAAAGGCATGTAAATATTTCTTTGTACTTAATTGTTAATCATTTAGCCGCTACACTCGGTATGTATAGCTGATGCCTGTCGCGTTCTTCGTCCGCCTTGAAAAAGCAATAATATATCGCCTGACAACGTTATTGCTATTATACTTAGCCAGGAGTTAGTTTCCTTAATTTTAGATAATCCCTCGGGAGCAGTACCTACTTTTTTTCTGGATGAAAAGCTCTTTCTGGTGTCCCAAACAACGTGTATGCAAATTTTCATAGTGATCGGTTCAGTAGTTTTTGCGTGAAAGAGTTACTTGACAAACATACATACGTACATCAATACAAACTTTCGCATTTATAAAATTAGTACGGATTATTTTCGAGTCAATTTCGCCAGAGCCGTATAGGAAAGTTATGTTTACGACAAATTCCTCTACTTGTATCATGTATTATTTTTAATCAACGCGTTGTTATCTCTTAAAAATAAATAAATATTGATGAAAAAATATATTAAATTCGACGACACGTTTGGTTGGTCTAGTGGCTAGTAGCTGTTTACTAAACGGTCGCAGGTTCCAATCCCGCTAGGCGCAAATGTTTATGTGTTAACATTTTACCTTTGTACCTACCTCAATCATGGATGTTTTGTATTTATAATATTTAAATATTAGTTGCTTAACACAAGCATTAGTTGCTTATTATGGAAATAGATGGTAAATAATATGTACTGTGTGAAGATACTTATTCATTATTTATTTATTTATCGGTTTACGAGTCAAGCGGCAGGGACATGACACTAAAAAACAAAGCAGTTAAAGGGTTAAAAATAATTTTACCATCAAAACTGAATTACCGCATCGAAACAACGCGTTTTTCAATTGTCTTCCTCACGGACTACTAAGCAGCCTTCCGTTATGAGTTACTCTGTGGTTATGACGTCGCTGGATGTTACATCGGCGTGACATAAAAGTGTGAGTCAGGTTCGTGGAAATTCCTATAAGACAAAACACTCTAAAAAACGTCACGCGTCTGGAATAGACTAACAAGAAAATATATATAAGCAAAAAATAAGACTGACACATTTTTTTCATTAACAAATACAGGCATTATTCATAATATTTCATTCGGGCTTTTCTATGCGCCACAATTTCGAGATATGTTGACAGAAAATCTTGTTTATTCCTTACAGATAGGTAATGCATGTCATAATTTACAATAAGTATAAATGCGAAAGTTTGTATGGATGTTTGTAACACTTTCACGCAAAAATTATATGTACTGAACCGATCACCATGAAATTTTGCATACACGTTGTCTGGGACACCAGATAGGACATAGGGTTACCTTTCATCCAGAACGCGGACGAAGTCGCGCGCACCAGCTAGTAAATTTATAATACCATGAAAACAATCTTTTTAAGAAGCTAATATTATAAAATAGGTAATATTATTTAAATTACAATTAAAATATAATCAGTTACCAACATTATAAATGACTAGCCTGTGTCCGCAAATTAGTCCGCATTGAAAAATATAACACCTGAGAAAAAAAATGGGCTCTGGCATCCCTTACTCGCACACCTGTAAGGGTTGGTTACTGCCGCCAGACGGGTAGCCCAATTTATTACTTCGAAACGCATTAATGCACTGTCATTAATCGTGAAATATTTATATTTTTATTTTATTATATATTTTTTTATATTAAACCAATTCTGATATCATTTAATTAATGCACCCACACACATTTATTTTCTTGCTATTGCCTACTTGGTTTAGTTTAGTAGTTGTCTCGCGCAATTTTATTTCGTACCAAATGTGCGAAAAGCCACCTTTAAATTGAAATATATTTTTAGTGGTCGTCTCGCACACCTAATTATCTTTTGAAATAAAAGTACAGTTCAGTACAAAAGTCATACCTACAATTATGGGAAAATATTAACAAGGCTTGGTAGCAGTTAGCGGCCGAAGTTTTTCTTTTGTAGGCATAAAATCTCACGTATTAAACTTCTTCGTTGGAACTCCCTTTACGGCGTCTGCTAAGTAATCTATACTAATATTATAAAGCTGAAGAGTTTGTTTGTTTGTTTGTTTGAACGCGCTAATCTCAGGAACTACTGGTTCGAATTGAAAAATTCTTTTTGTGATAGACAGATCATTTATCGAGGAAGGCTTTAGGCTAAATAACATCACGTTGCCACTAATAGGAGCGAAGAAATAGTCGAAAATGTGGAAAAAACGGGGAAAATTATTCATCTTTGAGGGCTGCGAAAACCGTTCGAGATACCCAAATGATTCCCAAAATAACTATTCCACGCGGACGAAGTCGCGAGCACCAGCTAGTGCATAATATGCAGTCATAGAACAGGCAGATAGTGTGGTTTTCCAAATCTTGTGACCCCGAAAAAAATATGGTAGCATCGCTTTTGTGTTGTCGTGCATCGTCGCCTTTATAATGCTACCTGTTTCACTCGAGTATTTCGGTCAGTCTTTCCGTATATATTATAAGTTACTCTATGGGTCAGTCAGTGCCCAGACAACTACCGTCGCGAACGTGTTGTTCCGTGATAACTTAGTGAAAATAAGTTAGACATTTCTTTATCACCTTTATTTCCCGACGCTAAGGAAAATGTCAGTGCAAGCGTTAATTCTTTTTGTGAGTAATTGCAAGATTTTTTGTCTGTTTATTTTTAAGTTGGAGTGTTTGTTTGTATGGTTTTTAACGCGTTGCTTATTCGTATTTGGGCCCGTTGTTTCATCGTTATCATTTAAGTTTGTATATATTGTAAAGAAACTTGTACATATTTGTGCAAAAACATATGTATATATTTTATAAAATAAAGTCGCTGTCTACTTCTGTCTGTTTATCCGCTAACTTCTTTTAAACCATCCAACGGTTTTCACTAATGAAAAGAGGCAATAGACTAGAATTTTCAAAAATAATTGCAACTGTTCGAAGCCGGTAGCGGGTCATTATTGTAACAATGTGCGTTTTTGCTTTTATTAATGAGTCAAATATATATTTCAATAAAACCAACGCAAAACTAAACACTGCTTAAAAATATATTAGCTCGTAATACATTTTCTATTTATTACCTTCAAATTTTATTATTTAATAGATGACAGCAACTATTTAATTACAAATTTATGAAACTCTTCATTCAAAAACAGGTCTACCTACTAGCAAAAATAAAATTTAACAATTAATTTTCTAATGTGTATATTTACAACTGCTTTGAAAGGATATCCCATTTTTCAAAATTCACCAAATTTTCTGACTCTCAGGAAGAGATTATCCTGAGGACCTTCCTCGGATTCGGACGAACGAATATTTGTACAAAAATTAGTAAAATTGGTACAACCGTTCTCGAGTTTTGTGCTTAGCTATTCATTTTTATATATATAGATACTAGTGTTTTTGCCCGCGATTTCGTCCGCGTCCGATCGCTACCAAACTTCACAGGAACACCCGCTACACTTGGTTTTGGCCAGTCTATAGGAGACATACGGGGACATACATACACACATCGCCTTTTATATATTATATAAGATATATGTACTTGATGCATTAATTAGATATATTTTGTATAACTTTCCGTACTAAAAAATAAACAAAAATAAAGTAATAAAAAAATTTACATGTATCCCATAAAACAAAAACCACACTTACATGTTAAGTTAAGTAATGTTTTTATGAGGGACAAGTGATCTTTTGAGTTCACGAGTAAACTTAGGAATGAATGACCTTTATTAACCTCGTCGAGAGATAAGTCGATTATTACACGGACCAAATACGAGTAATAACATAAGAAGGAGTGACAGAAAGACGCTAATAATTGATAGATATACCCTATTGCTCGTATAGGTGCATATTATAATATTATATCTATCAATGAAGTATCTGGACTTAAACTTAGGAGCTAGTGCCCATTAGGCGCCAAATTTCCGGGAGCGGCAAAATTCGAGGCTTTACAAAAAATTTTAATTTGTGCTAAGTATATATCAAAAATGTTACAAAAATGTGTATTTACTTTTTTGAATAAACATAAATACAATAAATGTATATATATATATATTTGGTGCAGTCTTTTGAGCCTTAACATCCTATGATCTCAAAATTAAATTAATTAAAAATTTAACGTTTTTAACGTTGCCCAGGGCGACACAAAGAGAAAATCAGGCCCTAATTGATATAAAATAAATGGCAGATTGCGTTTCGCTATCATAAATTGGAAATCTGTCCGACGACAGTAACCCATCCCTTTACAAAAGGTCACATTGAAATAACCATCGTGTGCCTCCCTGTCCTCAGATGATTTTGTATACACTCGATATAATATAAAAAGTGTTATCTGTATTCTAACAAAAAACAATATCATTTATCAATTGTTTTTATAATTCAATAAGAATCTCTCAACGTATTTATAAATGATAAAAAGCAATGTGATAAAAAGTAACAAATATAAATAAACTGATTGGGGGACTAGAGCAACCGGTTTTTAAGTATCGTCCATGTAATAACGACCTCCAATTAAAGGCACGATAGCCTACAACCTACAATTTATACGTCTGGGTTAATAAATGTGGCTTATGTTGCTTCGTTGACTTCCGGAACAAAATGTAAACATTCGCAAACTAACAGAACTTTCTCTTGGGAACCTGTCCATTTTTTGCCAGTAACTTCGTCTGCGCATCTTTATAAACTATATAGCCTAGCTAGGCGATAGTAACTATTATTTAATCTGTGGCCTAAGCCTAACAAGTATGTGGCCTAAAATGCGAAAGTTTGTATGGATGGATGGATGTTTGTAACTCTTTCACGCAATAACTACTGAACCGATCACCATGAAATTTTGCATACACGTTGTCTGGGACACCAGAAAGGACATAGGGTACCTTTCATCCAGAACGCAGATGAAGTCGCGGGCACCAGCTAGTTAATAATAATATTTGTTATTACTACTTTATTATAAACTAGCTTTTGCGCGCGACTTTTCCGCACCCCTTTTTGTTAAACCATTTAATCGATCTTTATAGGTCTTATAAATATAGACTATTACTCACATTGTCAATAACCCCGAATGTTAAAAATAACTATTTTTAGAAAATATCATAGCTCAAATGCATTTACAATGTTACTAGACAAGTCAGTTAAGGCGATTACTAAATGTTGAAATTTTCTTTTAATTAATATTCATTTCTGAGTGTCCAAGTACGATAAACATTTTTGATGGTCGATAAAGAAACTTATTGCGAAGTTTTACAGTCGAGATTAGATTGCATGTTTAAATAGAAACTCGGTACAATATTTACATTATAAATGCAGTTTCTAAGTGTCGAATTGTTTGCATCTTGCATGTATGTAAATAATTGCATCTTGTGCTGTAAAGGAACTTGCTTAACAAGTAAATACTGGTAAGGTCAGGGTCGTATATATAGATAAGTATAACCAGATATTAATGCGAAGAGAACTCAAAGAGTTTTCTCAAATACATAAATATCATTCAATTAACCGTATGTAACAAGGAATACTTTCAAGATTTATGTTTTTTTTTTTTGATTAGGTATATATTTCCCGCTGGCACTTCCTACGGGAAAAAGTTTTAAGCAAAGAACGTTTCTTGGTTATTAGTTTCTATTTGTTTTCCCGTTACTTGCTCCGCTTGCTTTTGTTATGATTGCGCAAATTTATATTCATTGCGCATCGAATCGTGTTCTGCGTAACATTTTTTTTCATATGAGTTTACCTTATGGTTTGAGCCAAATCACGTAAATAACCGAGACATGTCACTCCTTTGCGTCTTTAGTAATGTTATAAACAAATACAGGTTACAAAAATATTAATAATGGATGTTTTGTTGTGTTAGCAGTGTGAATATGATTGTGGCAAATTTGTTATAATTTTTCATCTTTCAGGTCACGGTGTCTGGTGCTCACATTGTAAATGGCGCAGCTACTAAAAGTATGTATTTTTATAATAACCTTATTTGCAATGACTGTAAATGATGAAAGAACAGACGATAGAATTTAAATAAACCATATATAAGTAGATATTATTATAATAATTATGAATAAATTAGCACTAGGGCCTGGCTGGTGATATAGTGGTAGATAATAAAAATGTCTCCTCATTTATAACTCATTTCATAAAACATGATTTATGTTTTACAGACAAACCGTTCGTAATTAATACACTGACGTGAAATATTAATGAAAATAAAGTATCTATCATTCTAAAATTTCCATTATCTAAGGTAGAACAGGATAGAAGATAGGATAAATAGAAGATACCCAACCTTAGTGATTTGATGTTACGGTCTTGTACCTAAATTATGTAAGACCGAATTATTGCGATAGTAGATTAGCATTATTAAAGATTCTGATTCGTCTGTTCTATTGGATATTTTTAATCCATCATAAGTAGTATCTTATTTTAACGTTCCTACTAAGTTTTGAACAAAATTTTCTTGTAATAATCGAAACCAAAGTAATATGCGAAAAGAATACCTACCTACCTAATACTTTTATTTTCTCCAATGACAGCCACAGAAATCCCTATAAAATATCCTGGACCAATTCAAGATGTCAGCAACAGGTACGGAGCGAATGAAGTCCCTGAACAGTGCAAGAATCTCAACTACTGTACCATAAAACCACCAGACTATCCTGAAGAAGAGTTCAACAAAATGTTCAAGGGATATGTGAGTACAAAAGAAAATCATTCAAATATAGTTCAGGCATGAGCAAGGCTAACTGGCCATGTATCGTATTAATTTAATTTCAATTAAATTCTTGTGCGAACTACTGCAACTTTAAAAGTGTCATTTGTTCGGTGATTTGTACCAACCGAACTACTGCTATTAAAAAGTTCCATTAGTTCGGTCAACCGGACAAACAACCGAACTACTGAAAGGTACTAGACGTAAAAATGACATCGCGCAAAATCAAAAATCAAAATATGTATTTATCAATTAGGTTTGACACTGCTTAACATATTATTATTTGTTCTAAAATAACAGTAGCCTAGTTACCCTTTATATGACATAGGTAACCTATCTACCAGGGAGGGTCCCCTTAACATCGATACAGCCGTTTCAGAGATTAGCCGGAACAAACAGACAGACAGACAGTCGGACAGACAAAATATTATTATTATTTTTTATAAGTGCAACATATACTTTAATTTATACATTTTGTATAAAGCAATTATTTTGAAATTACAACAGACACTTAAATTTTTTTTATTAGTATGTATAGATGAAAAACTACATACCTATTATACGTAGTTTTACATAGATTTTTAAGGTAGCATTGTAGTATAAGTATGCTGTGATTGTAGCTTCGAATTCATTATCTACTATGTATGCTTGTTTGTTTATTGATATTCACCAAACTTCTACATCGTTTGACCAATCACAATGAAGGTTGACAAGTATTTTTACATAAAGAAGATATTGTTTTGATGATACATAAATTCAAGGCGTAGCTGCAAAATAACAAAGATTATTTATGTTTGTAAGTAAGTCTTCAAACTAATTTTCACTTCTATTTTGTACAGTACATATTATATATGTTTTCCAACATAAATTATGGTATACTTCGTAATTATCTATTTCGTTTCATTCTGATTTGTTAGAGCTCTTATACCTAATACTTTCTCCAGCTCGTTTCTGTTCATTCAGGTCATATTAGCATTATTAGCTGGTTTTCTCCATATCGAGTCCAATTACTTACTATGATAATATTCGCAGAGTCGGTATTAAACTTGGTATTAAATGTCACATAGCTTTCAATGCTACTGTTATACCACTGCAAAGGCGTAGCTTAGCTTTCGAAGCAAGTCTACAATTACCTACTAGTAAAACCCTATACATACATGCATAATTCTAATATTACCTAGGTATCTACTTATACTAATATAATAAAGAGAGATTTGTATTTTTGTGTGTTTGTAATGAATAAACTCAAAAATAACTGGACCGATTTTGAAAATTCTTTCACCTATAGAAAGCTACATTATTTGCGGCTTCAGAGGTTAAAAATGTGTTATAAATTTATAACGTAAATTTATGCTAAAAATTAGAAACTAATAACGCTATTGAGAACTATTAGGACAAAAAACACACAAAAATAAATATTACTATAAAAAAGTTGCAACATTTTCTGTCGGTTTATTTATAGATCGTGAAACATAATAAAATTCATTAATTTAGTCTACTTACAAACAACCGGTTCGGAAAGCTGTTTCTACAGGGAAGAAACCGCTAAGAAACCTACATAGGTATATATCTAGCTATACATATATCTCTATGTCTGACACATATATTATGTATTCTATTTTATTTACATATAGCAGCATATAGGTAATAAAATCGTAAACAAATACCATAGCAAATATATAAAAAAAACAATTCGTACACAAATTTTTAAAATTTTTGTCAGTTTGTCTGTGCGTCTGTGCACGCTAATCTCAGAAACGGCTTAGCCGATTTTAATGCGGTTTTCACTGATGTATTGATGATGTATTAGAGACATCATCACTGATTACCATACTGTATTACCAGGATTAAAATATAGGATACCTGCTTTTTAATGTTAGGATGTAAAAATTTTAGGTTCCCGTGGGAAATTCAAAAAACGAATCACAACGCTTACGAAGTTGCGGGCACCAGAGTTTTACTCTATCAAACGCGTCGAACCAAATTTGTATGGGACTGAAGCAGTGCTACACATTAGCCACCAGGTAGCGCTGCTTCATTCCCATACAAATTGACATTTACGCGTTCGACGCGTTTGATAAAGTAAAACTCGCACTAGGCCCTCAGCTAGTAAAGTAGTATCTACTTTATATAGTAATATAAATATATAGTTGTATTTTAGTTATAGTTTGTAGTATTTGAAGTAGCGGAGACAAGCTAGTAGGTATACTTATTATACTATATACTAACTCTCCCAAATGCACCAGAGTGAAACCGGGGAAAAATTTATTATAAAATTGCAACCTTTAAGCAAGCTATTTAAATGAATATACTAAGTTCACTAAATTTTTTATTATAGAAAAAGTCAGTACAGCCATCGTTGATAATAGAAGAAGTGGATCTGGGAGATCGCCAAGGAGATCCAGACGAGAGAGATGATTGCGAAACTGAAGTCACTGTAAGTACATAAAAAATGTTAAATTGTAGTACGTTTCAAAAACACAAGAATGGATAGACCGATTTTAATTGGAAAGAGGGATAAACGGGGAAAGTTTCGATATATATAAATTATTACACTCCGGGCGAAGCCTGGAGCGGGTCGCTAATAATATTACAAAGTCCTCCGCTGCGTTTGATTGCCTGTAGTTCACGATGATCTTAAAATCTACTGAACTGATTTTCATGCGGTTTTGACTAATAATTAGAATACAAGTACATTTTTATATATTTTCTAATACTAGCTGACCCCAACGAAATAGTATCTCTGGCTGACCCGACATTCGTTGCCTTGTCAATTTCTTAATATAGATATTTCATAAAATCTACCAATATCTTGTCTCTCCATATATTTTATATGTCTTATTTGAGTATATTTAATGAGTAAAACAAAATGTGAAATTAATTATTTCCTTCATAATCACAAAAGCATTTCAAAGGTAAACCCCCTATGTTGTTAAATTATTTAAATAATTAGTCAACAATATTTTTTTACTGTGAAAATATCATACTATTAGTTGACGCTATAGAGTGATCCAAGATTACAATCTCTTTATATAAATAACTAATACCTACTAGAAATATAAACTCAAGTTATATGGATACAATAACATAGCAAGGTCATTTGTTAGACAAGTTATGTTTTTATAAGTGTTTTGATCTAACTCCAGACGGTATAAAAGCCGTTATTTTATTTTCTTATATTATTTTATGATAAGGTTAGCGGACACGCTGACGGTCCCCTTGATGGTTTAATTAGTCGAATTACATTGAAGCCAGTAGTTCAATTATATTGACCAATTGAACTACTGGGAAAGAAAATCTCATTAGTTCAATTAGTTAGTTCATTAGTTCAAGCTTTACCTTAGCGGTAAAAGTCCCAAACATTAAAAAGAAAATAATTTAAAAAAATCGCCTATCGAAGAATGCACTAACTAAACGGAACCGAGTGCATAATTTAATAAAACATAAAATTATTTCTAAAAGTAACTATTAATCAACACTTTACTTGTATTTGGTGAAAGAGGCCCTTAAGTATGTTACTCGCTGATAATATAGCTTCCCAATAGTGATAGAATTTTTCAAATCGGTCCAGTAGTTTATAATTTACTTAGTAGGTATAGATATTTACGGAGACATTTAACTGATTTGTTTTAATATTGATTTTCAGTATGAACCTTTGTATAAGGTACGAACGAAACGTGGCGACTGGCGTACAGTGGTACAGGCGCCTCAAGAAGACTACGTCCAAAGAGTTCGTCTGGAGACATGCGTGTATGTATCTTTTTATACAATACTAGCTGGTACCCTCGACTTCGTCCGCGTTGAAAAAGCAATATTATATCGCCTGACATCGTTATTGCTATTATACTTAGCCAGGAGTTAGTTTCCTTAATTTTAGATAATCTCTCGAGAGCAGTACTTTTTTTCTGGATAAAAGGTACCCTATGTCCTTTCTGGTGTCCCAGACAACGTGTATGCAAAATTTCGTGGTAATCGGTTCAGTAGTTTTTGCGTGAAAGAGTTACAAACATCCATAAAAACTTTCGCATTTATAATATTAGTACGGATGTATCTATTAAGCTCAGAAATAAATTGTGAGAAATTTCTCCTATAATTTAGTCTTACTAAGAGAGCGATTTCTCAAATTTGTATGAGGGACATTTAAATATAATTTGCAATTTTATTTGAAAATTGCAATATAAAAACCCTTTGCAATTTTCATCAAATAGCAAATGTAATTTAATTTAATAATAATTTGAAACAAAGAAATTATCCGTAGATAAATGATTGGTCTCGCTGCGCTCGACTACCGCCGTCGTACTTGTAAAATGCGGCATATCTACTACGCCGAATTCGGTGTACCTGAGCCAGTCACATTGCAAACTGTCTGTGATGTGTACGTGCCGAATGTTTTATTAAATTTTAAGCATAATAAAATACCAGTTTGAGTAGTGAAACTGTGTAAGAATATAATAAAACTGAGTAAAGAGTGATACAAAGTGACGATTTTTTACACACACTACAATAAAAATTTGCCACATTTTCGGAGCTATTGCTTTTGTATAGCGCTCTATCTAGTCGAGCGCAGCGAGACCAATCAATTATCTTTGGAAATTATCTATGAAAAATTAAATGTTTGATTTTCTTTTCTTTTCTATATTACAGGAATCGGGGTGGTCGCTGTTTCACCCAGTTACAGCCTTCGTCTGATTTCGAAACGTTTTGCAAACAAAAATTCAACACATGGGAAGTTTTGGTGTCTGACGGAAACAATAATACTGAAAAAATTAAGACTGAACTCCCCGTGTGCTGCTCTTGCCACTACAAAATTAACGTTGATCTAGCAGCTAGATTCGGAAAACCCAAAAACTGAAGAGTTTTCTTTCTTAAATTTTGCATTTATTTATTGTTTCATTGTTGTATACGTACTGACATTATTTATACTCAATAATTTTAGACAAACAAATAAATTATCAATCTTAAAGCCACTTTGATTGTGTTTACACAAATTTATTGTTAAATCTATAATAATACTTATACGGACGGACAATACGTTAGTTTTAACTAATGTTAATAATTTTTGACAACTTCAAATGATACTTGAGTTATTTTTTTATTACCTAAAGCACATTTTCAATACTAAAGGACATACAATAGGAAACAATTGAATTTTATTTAATACTAGCTTTTGCCCCCGACATCTTCCAAGCCTCTTTTACTTAGGCGGTTAAAACATTTATTCAATTTTATTGCTCACTAGTGACCCGCTTCCGGCTTCGCCAGGGATAACCTTTTTGCAATTTTGATACGTACTTCCCAGTTTATCCTTCTTTCCATGAGTAAAAGCGAATCAAAATCGGTCTAGCCATTCTTGAGTTTTCGAGACTTACTCACGCCGATTGATGTTTTTTTTATATAAAAAAGATATAAGGAGTTATTTTTTAACGATCCCTCGGGAGTTCGGGAGCAGTACATATTTCTGGATGAAAGGTGCAAAATTTTTGACCTTTTCTGTATCCTTGAAAAAGTGTTTGCAAAATTTCATAATAATTATCGGCTTAGTACCTAGTTAAGCGTAACAAACAAAATCACTTTCCCATTTATAATATTAGTTAGTACTATTCATACATAAATTAATATTGACAAGAAAATTATAGTAGCAACATAAAATATCCTATAAGTTACATAAACATATCTCTATAATTACATATTATGACTGTTTTTTCTTGAATATACAAAATGTATGATCTCATGCTTCTAACAACTTATTATATAACCTGATTTTGTATTCAAAAGGTGATTAATTTGTATATTATTATCTAGACAAATTAAAGGTCGATGCATATGTGTAAACAATCATGTTTATCGGATGTATTATAAGTATCTCCTCTCTTCAACTTATTTTAATGACTTTGTTTATTTTAAAGTAAGAATAGAGTAGTTCTATATGTTAATAAAATAATGAGAATTAAGACCTACCTGTTGTATAATTTTGGAAACCTACAGATATTAAAGTATTAATAGTCTTGAATTGAATATTATTTAAAATATTATTTAATAATAATAAATAAATATTCACCCATTCCACACAGCACCATCTAGTTCCAAAGTAAGCAACCTAATGCTTGTATTATGGATACCAGACAGTTGATATAACTACACAGGGACCACGGGCAACAAAGGCATACAATACTATTTTTTGTAAATACATACATATTATAAATACAAAACATCCACGACTCAGGTACAAAGGTAAATGTTAATACATAAACATTTGCTCCTAGCGGGATTCGAACCTGCGACCGCTTGGTTAACTAGGGTTAGCTAGGGTTACTAGCAACTAGACCAAACGTGTTTTATATTTACCTACTAATATAAAACTAAAACAACAGATAGATTACTCATATATATACCTACTTATAATACTGAATTTTACATATGTAGGCATATTCATCGAAAACCATGTTGAGCGTATGGGGTGATTAAAATTAAAACATTTTGTATGGACACTGTGAACGTGTTAAGGGATGCAGGTGCGTCCGACCTCGCAACTTCGCCTTATAGCGGACGCGGAGGACGCCAAGAGGTTCAGTCGGTAGGTCTACCCCAATACCATCTCGGTCATTCGTTCTCGCGACCCCGCCTATCAACGGCCGCGCTAGAAAGTCGTTGGGTTTTAGCCATAAAAAAAGGCATCTGACATAACAGACCAGGGGGCCCTAGCGATAGTAACTAATCTATTATTTAATCTGTGGCCCTAGCCAAGAGCAACGTACAGTCGTAAACGCAACGCTCAGGCTACGCTACGCTTGGGAGGAAGCTATGTGATTGGTCAAAAATTTAAAACAATTTGAATATTGTAGCTAAATGAAAACACTTAAGAAAGCAGTTCCTTAAAAGCTTTGCAGTCTAAAATAAAGTTCTACATACTTATCCGTAACTTTATCCAAGTAATAGGGATGAACCGATGAAATCTGGATAAAATGTGTACCTATGGCGTGCTGTACGATGGTTAAAACTTGATTATGTAAGTATTAATTAAAACAATTCATCAGCACCCACTTTTGTACAAGAAAATATACTTAGGTTTAAATATTTTCTTATACTGAAGGCATGACTACAAAAAACTACGGACGGAGTGCTGTCACTTTCCTTTACCGTAATAGCGGTGAGTTTTTATGACTGAATGGTCAGTTAACAAATCAGAATTACAACTGTTTTACTTGTGAAAACACAATTTGAACCAGATTTATAGTTATAGATAAATAATATACCGATTATTGTTATACTTCAAATACACTCGTGGACTAAGAATACGGGTCGATGACAAAATCGTCTGTATCTTGGAAATTAATAATGGTACATGCATGAAACTAACTTTATATTAAAGAGAATTTTATTATAGTATAATATAAAAGCTTAAACGTTATACAACGTAATTGGAAAATAAATAAATTTAAAAATGCTCGAATTTGGTAATAAATTCAACACACGCTGGTTTCATTTTGCTTGTTTTCTCACTTTTGTTTTCAATCTGTGAAATCAAAATGATAAAAGGCAGTCATTGTCGTCTTTCACGGTCATTATTGAATTACTACCATGTCGCTAACAACCGATGAAGGTACACATATCGTCACTATCCTAGAAGAAGGCAGAAGTCATAGAAGTACAGCGAAAGTAGTATGCGTGTCACTTTCTACGGTGCAGAGAGTCGTCCAACGTTTCCGAGAAACTAGGTAGAACAATAAAAGACCAGGAATCGGCAGACCAAGATGTACTACGGCTCGAGAGGATCGATTTATTGTTAGGATCATATTCCGAAACCGGCACCTCACGGCTGTTGAAGTAACAAATCAACTTCGAGAGACCCAAAGAGATGACATAAGCGAACGTACTGTAAGGCCACGGCCCTAAGAAGCTAATTTGACCCTACATATACCTGCAAACGGCCCAAAACTTGAAAGGGAACCTCGAGTAGCAAGATTACGTTACGCCCGCGAACATGCACTTTGGGAAAACGAAGATAGGGTAAGAGTATTGTCTTCTGACGAATCTAGAATATGCTCTATGGTCATAATGGGCGGCCAAGAGTTTACCGACAGCCAGGGGAAGGTTTTATTCCAGCTTGTTTTGAGGAAAAAGTATCGTTCAGCGGTGGATCTGTTATGGCTTGGGCTGAAATCTCTTCAGAGAGTCGCACGGCGTTAGTGTTGATAGAAAATGGTCCGCTAACTAGTGTCAGGTATGTAGAAGAGATCCCTAATGACCATGTTGGCCCATACTTATTTAATTTGGGTGAAAATTTCATATTTATGTATGGCAACGCTAGGCCACATACAGCTTAAATTGTAAATGAGTATTTTTACGACGATGGCATCAATTGCATGGACTGGCCCTCGAGGATCTTGGACTTAAATCCGATTGAGCACATTTGGGACAAGCTTGGGAGGTTTATAAGAAATCGGAACCTAGCCCCAGCTACACTTAGAGACCTAAAACATGCGTTAGTGGAAGAATGGACCAATATCTCCCATCATCACATAAGAAACTTAATAAACATATTCCCAATTATCTGGCAGCTGTAAGAAGAGCCTGCGGAGGCAATACGAAGTATTAATTTGGCTTTAAAGTTCGTTTTTATGTGGTATGTAAGGTAACGTCTTTTAATTTTTCAACGCAAAAATGGTTGATTTTTTGTTTCTTATGTAATTTTAATAAATAAACAAATAGCTTTTCCAACATTTGCTGTTCTTTTGTTAACTATAAAATCATCTATAACATACAGTTTGAATCATGCCGCTAGCTATACTATTTTAGGAGATATTCTAGTTTTTCGTACCGACCCGTATTCATAGTCCGCGAGTATATTTTGATTTGTAAAAATAGTACAAGTGGCGACACCTAGTAACAAGTTCTTGTAACACTGTTTGTATACGCATCTGAAGAAGTAGGTATATAATTATTTGGGTTTGAGTTCTGCTGAGGTCGGCTAAGACAAATAAAATAAGACATATTTTAAAAAGTATATATAAATAAATATATTCATACATTCCACACAGCACCATCTAGTTCCAAAGTATGCAATTTAATGCTGTATTATGGATACCAGACAGACTTTTTGAAAATATATTCACGACTGCTGATTAGTGCCTTTTTCTCATGTTTGAAATGAGGCAGGCAGCGCCATCTCGTAACAGTTAAAGGTACTAACCTGTCAAACGCAAAAAGATCTTATTGAAACTCAGTTTAAAAAAAAGTATCTATGTATAAAAAAGTTTGTATGAGTATTTATGTGTCCTTCCACATTATAGGGAAGACTAAAAGAAGGAAAATCAAAATTTTATAGGTATGTACTTACCTATTTGGAAATTATTACAATTGTCTTAATTAAGTAATATTATAGTATTAATTGAAACAATTATTTTATAAACAAGTATAATTCTGAGTAATGGCTGTGTCGGCTGTGTCGTTATAAATACGTCAACAAAACCGCAAAATTGTGTGAATAATTCGAGAATTATCTAATTAATTAAATGAATTTTAATTTTAATACTTACAAAAACATTGAAATCTGTATGTACGGTTATTGACCTAACATTTAACGTATTTAATTTAACGTGTTGATAATGATGTTTCAATAGAGTTGTTTAAAGTTTTAATATGCTTCGATGGAAATAAAATATAGTAATAAAATTCACGGAAACTGTACCTATCTAAAGAATTACTTATTTAAAAAAAAATATTTTTACAAGAATCAAAGAACTCTTTTTAATGTGCTTTTAACGTAGCACGTTAATTTTGTTAATATTTAACGTGCTACGTTAATACGCCAAATTTCAGTTCGGCCAATATTATAGTTCCCTTCGGCCAAGACGATACGTACGCTTTACTTCTTCGGCTTATGATCTTCTTCAAACGCAACAGATACTTAGATCTTCATAATTTTTATATCTAAGAACCATCTCGATCTGGTCAGCTTTCAAACAAAAAACGATCTTACCTAAATGGTATCTCCGTTTGGGAGCTCTACATTAAAGAACTTTTGTTTTTATTAAGCTTTGTTCACACTGTATAGGATTGGTAATAATAAAAAATCCAAATATTACGGCATCGAAGTAATAATGCTTTATGTTGATTATTATTATTATTCTAAACAGATGAGTAAGAGCTTGGCTATGAAATTGTGTATTTTCAACGGGTTTTTCGGACAGCTGTCTTCAATTTCAATTGTTATTTGTATACAATTATTGAAAAACAGGATTTTTTTAAATATTGTGGGTTTACCGAGGACTATTATTTGTCCATTGAAATATCCCGATGACAAAAACAATTTCCTCAAAGTGTACATACATAATAATTGTAATTCTGGATATTGGGAGGTTACAAAATACATATATTTTTATTTATAAAATCAAATTAAAATTAGGCATATGTTTTGTAATAAAGAAAATAAGTATAATAAAGTTTAAACAAAATACAACAATTTTGTCTTTAAAAAAACATGAGACTTCGTACCTAAAAAAATCTCATGTGAAATCAAATCATGCTGCTTCATCATGTTCATGCTTCTAACTTGATTCTAAGAATCAGCATCGAACGATCAAATGATGGATAATTATACACTCACTAGACAGAATCAAAGCAACAGATCATCAACCTTCTTTTGTACGTGATCTCACAAAAATCTTTCTCATTTATCTTTCTCGCTGGTAGAAATGTTTAAATCCAGTGGTAATTACTCCTTCAAACACCCACGTCCAGCGAAACGAGTTAGCATGTTGTTTGACACTAGATCAGAATAATTTGCAAACTTTCACTGCGATGCCGGTCGGTCAAGAATCAACATCTCTTCAATGCCTTCAAATGGTTTGTTTACATTGTGTTTCTAATAAAAAAACAAAAAAACTGCTAAGACTTACATTAGAGCTTCTGTTTTTATTTATTTTTTGTCATACCGGCTAGGGTTCCTCTGACTCGGGTCAGAGATCTTGTATAGCTGGCAGTGTAACAGCATATTAGT
Source organism: Synanthedon tipuliformis (assembly GCA_947623395.1). Taxonomy (NCBI): domain Eukaryota; kingdom Metazoa; phylum Arthropoda; class Insecta; order Lepidoptera; family Sesiidae; genus Synanthedon; species Synanthedon tipuliformis. The sequence goes on along the minus strand of OX392415.1, from coordinate 9,814,196 downwards.
GATTTTTGTAATCTGCGTTTGGAAGCACGTCTTTAGTCGTTGAAGTCACTTTTTATTTAATTATTTTAGAATATACTTTTATATACTTTGTTATACATTAGAGCTTACTTAAAGGTCAATGTATAAGTTACTGTATATTTGTCAAACGAATATTGTGTATATTAGTTTACATTGTGTATTATACCTATTAGTATAGGTATATCATATTCTACGTGGATAACATTAATGGTCATAGAAGATAGAAGACATGATTTTTTTTATGTATCAAATTTTTTTTTTACCTTTATAAATAAGAAGGAACTTATTTCAATAATAGACACACTTAATAGTTTTACATTTGATTATGTAAAGTTTACCTAGTGTAATTACGTGACTAGACTGACCTTGATAACTGCACAATTAGTGTATTCATGGGCAGAACATCCACCATAATAGATGCTACGTACGTACCAATCGTTATGAAGACATATTTTGTAGCTTATACATTTTTTTAAATACTCTTCCTACAGTATAGATTTTATTTTATAGTTGAGTTGCTCTAGTTGTTATAATGAAGAGAGGAAAGAAATAAAATTTTTAATTTACTTAATTATATATCGAGAAAAATTTACATATTTTAAAAAAATCTTCCATTATTTTAAAGGAGACTGTTTGAAGGAGTTTTCACTGTTCAAGACAAACATAAGTGCAAAGCCAATAAGGCGCCCTCTGTGTTGTTAACGATAAATGCTGGTATACATAGTTTTTCAAAAAATATTGGTTTTACATTTCAATTTTTAGATCAATTTAACTTCTTGAAGGTACTATAAATTTTTATGGGTAACATTCCTAACATTTATTTCATTTTTTACAATAGGAAAAATATAACGAAATAATTTCTAAGTCTATAACCACATTCATGACAAAATGTGTTAAATATTGCACTGTCCACTAAATTAATATATATGTAGGTTAATAATAATATTTAAATGTTTAATTTTTGTATTTTCCTTGTGGGTAAGTACTTATTATTAATTATTCGGATAATTTAACCTCATTAATATATTGAGTCATAGCTTAAACCGTAAAAGGACCTAGGAAGGACCTAGGTATGTACCTAAACTGGTAGATATTTTCAAAACATTTTAAGTAAAATATTACAATTTATATTAAGTAATTAACGAAAACAGTTAAATATAAATTTTGTTATAAAATTTAACTTTACTTAAATAGTTTTAAGTTAAATATAATTATACTTTGTTATATTATGAACGATTCCGTTTATTGACTCAGTTCACCTATTGGCTATTTTTAACTACAATTTAAATTATTTAGTAATAAAGATAAAAATAATTAATTCAATCCAGTACATAGGGAAGACCATTGAATATTTAGATGCTATCGATAAAAAAATTATAAATTATTAGCCATACAGGGTGGAATGGAAACAGCTGGTGGTCGATGTCACCAAGGCATTTCAGAGCAGGCACGACCTTCAGTAATAAAGAAGACGACTCTATCTAAGTAGTCATATTATAAATTAATATACTATATAATTAGTAAATCTATTAGTAGCGACAGAGAGCACTGCATTTCGCAGTCATAAGGAGGAGCGTGTCATAACATAGCCATACATCTAAGTAGTTAGTTACAATAAAAACTCGAAATAAAATTATAATAAAATCGAGCGAAAAACGAAGTATGTACAACTTTTAAATAAATTTAAATTTTAGTATAATTATTTTATTAATCAAATGAATTTTTTCAAAGCTATTTTATTTTAATGGGTTCCTTCTCATGATCGTCATGATGGCTAATTTTTTTCCCGAGACTCTAGTAACAATGGACAAGCAGCAGCTAGTGTTAAATAAATTATTATTATGATATTTAAAGTTAATGAATAAATAACTGTTTTACTGTTAGTTAAACACAAAAAAATTCCAGTCGCATAATATAACAATTTATTGACATGCATTTACACTCTTAACTTTTAATTGAGTTATAATTCCTTGGAATTAAAAGTGAATGCATTCAATTAAGTTACTGTTAACCTTTAATAACTACCTAACTTAGGACTACTTTGCAGTCAAAAAAGAATAACATCGCCACCGCATTAAGAGACCTATAAATGTAGGGAGAGGTCTTCTTAAGGTGGTCGCCTGTTTGACGTAAGAATTTAAATGGTTCTCGCCGACCAGTCGTCATTCGGCCTTTACCACATGAGCAAGTCCCCATGTCGATACTACGGTATCGATATTATATATTCGCACGTCGTTTCGTACGTCATTTATCAGCAGGCAAATATAGTGCCGCGGTGGACATGTGAAGTCAACTTAGTAAGCGAATACTGCGCATGGCTTGTGGTTGAATATTATGACAATTTTAATAAAGTTAATAAATAAAATTAATAAGTGAATAGTTATGGCCTGGATATTGAGTCTAATTTTGATCACATCGGTGAGTCCTCTCACATTATTAAGTTGTTGTAATTATTGAAGGAACACGTTCGATTTTAATGTTCGTTTGCATCGCGCGTTCAAAAGATACTTATTGAATTTAAAAGTAAAAGTTTTAAAACTGTCGCTTTCATTGGAGCGCGTTCTTCGAGTTTTTCTATTAGTAAACATCTCATCGCTTTGAATAATACTTAGACACGTTTTTAATAATATGAAAAATAATAAAACTCTAATCATACGCGCAGTTAAAGGAAACAGAATTTTAAAAAAGCTATCTCTATTAATAAAATTAACCAGTACATAGTGGCAGGACACACTTTATTTAGCAAAATGACCGCAACCGTAGGAACTATGAAAGGTGCAATATTTATGTAGCTTCTCGGAGATAATGGAACAGATTGAAAAATGGAAGGTTTTCTTAAATATTGTGTAAAATATGAAAAAAGAAATAAAAGTGACCGATTAAACTTTAGTTAATTAATAAGCTTAAAACCAAATGTAGTTATCGCTGAAAATTTTTATTACTGTGACGAGAAAGGTCTTTTTAAGCAATAGTTTATTTAATAATTTTTTTCAGAAAACAATATTCGTATACTGCCAGATTCAAGCTTTATTAAATGTAATAATAGTCTACTAGCTGGTGCCCGCGACTTCGTCCGCGTTCTGGATGAAAGTTACCCTATGTTATTTCTGGTGTCCCAGACAACGTGCATGCAAAATTTCATGGTGATCGGTTCAGTAGTTTTTGCGTGAAAGCGTAACAAACAAACAAACTCACATTCACATTTATAATATTAGTAAGGATTCTTTATTATGCACTGTATTTTTATCTAAGTTTTACCTAAATTTACTCTGAGAAGTCAAATTAGGCGACAAAAATAACGCTTTTCTGCTAGCTAGTAGAGTAGGTATGAAAGCGATTCTTAAATTTTAACTAACGAAAACAAATTTATAATTTATTTCTCTGGACTATAATATAAGAGATCAATAAAATAATAAATTGCATATATCTTCTTTAATCCTATGCAGGTTTATACCTTCATATTAATGTTTATATGTACCTATTGCGACCACATTGGGTCGCTAACAAGTACCTATACCAAACCAAAACAATCTATATGGGCCATGTGTCAATGGACACTGGACAGCATGACCGCCAAGACAGATGACACATTTTTGACCCATTGCTGAATGTCATCGAGACAGTTTTGCAAAAAAAGAAAAAAAAAAATTTTTATTCACAACTAACATTTTCATCTCTTCAAATTAGTTGTTGTATATTACACTACTCTTTTTATTACCTACTCTTTTTTAACACTGCATGTTTTTTTACCATCATTAAAATATTACTAAAAATAAACTAATAATAGCTCTACTAATACCCCCCTGGGGTGGATCGGAGTTGGTGCCTAGGCAGAACCCGGTCCATCCCGCACAAAGGGCAAGGAGGCACCGGGGAGTTTTAGTGGGTATTACCGGGACCGCTATGACTAGCATAGCGTGGTGCGCCGGCTGACCCCCACACACCCCTACCGCCTACCGCGGTAGGAAGTCTGTAAATGGATTTCTCCTCGTCAAAAAAAATAGCTTTACTAATACCGAAGGTGCTCCATAAAAGATCGATTTATGTCTCGTCGTCACTAATTAATCTAATACTATAGCTGTTGCACGCGACTTCGTTCGCGTAACTTTATAAATGTAGCCTATGTTGCTCGCTGATAGAGTAAACTTCCCAACAGTGAAAGAATTCTCTCCTAAAGCAAACTTGTAGTATGTAAATCTTATGACCCGTCCACACTGTTATTATTGTCATTATGACTCAATAGTCTAGCCGCATAGATTAAAAACTAAAATTACCTCAATAATAACATTATAAATTTCAATTCGCTTCTAATACGCGCATTAGTTAAATCCTTTCATTGTTTTTCTTTTATTTTTAGCTAGAATTAATGTCAAGGAACCAAGCCAGTCAATGAACACATAGTTCATAGAATCCATAGAGTAAATATGTATCTAATTACTGTTGGTTTAAAATATAGCAATAGAGCGCTAGTCGAGACAACAGCCTTGCAACTTAACATTTGTGACATGTCTTATCTGTTTCAAGTGACAATTTTTGTAACATTCTCTGATGAATAAATTTTCAAATGTATTTGTTTAAATTGTTTAGGACAGTGGCACTCCGGGAGTGCCGACAGAATTGGGTATTTGACAATATTAAAAATATACTACAAATTGTGGTCATACTATCAGAAAATAGCGTAAAAAAAAAACATATGTCACTTTAATTTAAGCTATGTATATTTTTTGCAAATTATATGAAAAAAAATCAATTTTTTTTAAATTTTATCTTGGCGCCGAAACTATTTTTAGTTCCTTCATATCATTTTTTACACTATATTGTTTAAAAAAGAAACATTGAGGAAAACTATTAATAGGACTTTATTGCGAAATTTGTTTGCAATGACGAAAAACATGTTTAAAATTTTTCTGCACTGTACGAAATACAAATTTCACGTACACAGTGGCGGTAATAAATTAGTTGTCAAGTGGGAATATAAAATCCGCTTTCGCAACTATTTTTAAAACTAAGTTGACGTGATGTCAGAAAGTCTCATATCAGGCTTCGAACTGATGCAATTTTTTCTGCAAATATTATTATAGTACACACGAACCTTCCTCGTTATCGCTCTTTGCACTTATGTAAACCGTATCAAAGTTGGTTGGGTGGCTTAGAAGAAGTTAGCGGAGAAACTAAACAGACAGAGGCTACATTGAGGCTATATTGAGGCAAAGTGAGTTTTTGTTTTTACGCTTTATACAAAAGGATAATATGGGGTAACTTTCATTCAGAAATAAAGTGCTGTTCTTAAGCAATCTAAAAATAAAAATTCAACGCGCCTAACAAAAATATATTTAGCAATAAAGATTGAATAAATGTTTTAACACCTGAGAAAGGGCGCGGACGAAGTTGCGGGCAAAAGCTGCGTCTTTGTCTTTTTCTTTTACAGTCTGTTTTTTTTTCACTTATAAACAGAGTCACAAACAAGAAAGGTTTATGTATAATTGTATATTGTTGTATACCTATATATAATTTGTATATAATATAAAAATTATATATATTAATACCTACATAAATATAAATACATATATATTCTTGCTGGGCCCCAAGCAGGCTGGCTGGATTACCTCGTTGTGCACTGCTAATAAAAATCGAATTGCTAATCGAATCGAATGCCTGCCTCGTTGAAAGTCCTCTTAATTTTATTAATGGAGGGCGGGGTCGCAAGTTTAACTATAGGTATCAGAACTATATAAAACACAAGTGCCTTCATAAATTTCAAATTAATTTTCACACTAAATAACAGAATCTGATTTGCCATTAGCTTAGGAACCAAGTAACGTATCACATAAATAGGTATCATTAAAAAAAAATATTTTTCATTATTGTACGGTTTCATTATATATTTTATATATTATTTCTGTATAGAAAACACATCAATTTAATCAAGCGTGAGTTGCACGATAATTATATTTTGTTATCGCAAAACTATATTATTTAAAAAACATGACAACTGCGTTCAAGATATTTAAAACAACTTTCATTGAAATCCTATTGAGTCCATTTTGTTTACAATAGATATAAGTAACATAAAGTATATATTATATAACTATACCTACCATTTAATTTAGATTTTGTTTAATCAGTTAAAACATTATCAATATTGACGCCATAAAACCAATTCAAACATAAATATGGCGACCATGGCCAGCATAATTAGCATAAGTTTGCGTGTTGACTGGCAATCACAATTATTACCTAACCTAAGTCTGGTATGGACGTTCCCCCTATTAAAGACTTCAATGTAGCTTCTTATTAAGGAAATAGGTATCCAATACACACTAGACTTGAAACAATCTGCACGCAATAAAGTAATTTGATTAAAAAAATGACATAATTAACAAGTCTGCTGCTTGAGTGATTAATGCTCTGTTTTAGAGGTCTCGGGTTCGATTCCCAGCAGGGTTAACTTTAAAAATTAATATTTAAGTTGGCCCCTGGTCTGGATATTGCAAGCAGCTGCAGGACATACCTAACCTGCGTTTTGTAGTCATTGAAATAATTATTATTCACGTATATATTTATTTTTATTGTTATGTAATTTTTTTTTACAATATATATTTAGTATATAAAAAAAAACAATAAATTATATTTTTTTATTATCTTTTTGTATTTTGGGGCTTTCATCTTAGTAAGGTATGTCAGCCCCAAATTAGACCTTAGTTTCTTTTGATATGTGTGCTTGTATTATAGCTACGGTAGCTAATACTTATATTTTATTTTACTTTAAAGCTGCCAAAAATAATGTTATCCTAAGTTTCGAAAGAAACGAAGGGGTTTCTTCTCAGAATCGTCATCACTTGAGCTATTTTTTTCAAAGACCCTAGTAAGAATATATCGACGATTAAAATTGTTTCTTTTAAACCTATTAAATAGATAAATTGAATTTGTGATAATTTCTATGAAAACAAGACGTCTAATACCTAATATTTTCACATAGAAAAAATAATTATATCAAGATATGTAAATATAACGATAAACGACCTTGAGCCTTGGAAGTTCGGACAAAAACATGTTAAAAACAGTTTGGAATTTTACAATATTCAGCAAAAAATATAGTCTACCATTGAATAATTTTTTAGCCAAAACGACAAATGTGATTCGGAAATAATTATTTAATACATGTTTGCTGCCCATAGGCTATTCAAATTTTGCCGCCCCTAATGACCCCTGCAATTCGATACCTAGTTCACAATCATAATAATAAGAAAAAAAACTGATGTAATTAGCCACAGTATCCGCTCCCGAGGGAATGCGAGCAATTTCTGGGTCACTTGTATAATAATCTTTTTTTATGCTAGTAAGATAAAAATAATTTTTTGGCCAAATTTGCCGCCCCCTAAAATCTGCCGCCCTAGGCTCCAGCCTACTCAACCTTCTGGTAAATCCGCCACAGCTGAGACACTTTAAGACAACTGTAAAAAATCATGCAATGTACATTTACCGTAGCAATGCAAGTACGAACAGATGATAGGTATGTACTTACATCTATATAGGTAATTATGTTACAAATAATCTCAATATTTTAATTAGTTTAATATACTGGGCTGATATATCTTTCTAAGGTGAAAAAATAAAAAAGATAATTTTTGAAAAAATCAATATTGACGACAGTCACAAGTATCAAAAATATTGAAGCAATATATCTAATAAAAAGTACCTAAGTAGGTATAATGATTGACCGGAGGGACTATAAATAGGTACAAAATAATTTGCGTGGCCAGAATGCGTTCGATAAATAAAATCAACGATAATAAAAACGACGATAAAAAACACGCTAAAACACAAAACTTGTAACCAATTTACTAAGTTTATTTCCGTATGGTTTTTTGTCCGTTGCTCTTTATTATGTGAATTTTTCAAGTAGGTAAGTACAGTAGATAATACATGACACTAGGTAGGTATGTAAGTACATATTTTTCCCACTCCATCATTCTAGCGATAGTTCTAGATCTTAGATTGTATTCCCAGATTAGCGATCCGCCCCGGCTTCTCATGGATGCAATTTTCCTGGCTATTCTTAAAAATTTTCTCTTCGTAAACCTTCGTTGGATTTTAACGAATATTTGAAAAAAGTTTGAAGAATAAAATTGATTCAACCGTTCTCGAGTTTTGCGCATAGCAACACATTTAGCGATTCATTTTTATTTAAGTATGTAGATATAATATATTTTTATACAATGCAATTTTTATATACCTACACAAACCTTCTTCGTTTATTTCTCTTTCCATAAGTGAAACCCAAATTAAAATCCGTTGGGTTGTGTAGAAAGAAGTATTTAGTGGAGAAACATACATGACGGATTTATGGTTATGTACCTAGAGATTAAAGTTTTAATGAAATAGTTTAACTGTGACTCAACCGTAACAGATAGTAATATGCCATCGCGGATTTTTGTTTTAGGATCATAGAAGAATTATTATTCTTTAATACATTATGTACTTACATAAGGTTTAGCCTAAATTTTAAGAGCTACATATATATACTGCAAATATGTTTCGGTCTAGTCGTTCATAAAATATTTAACTTCATCGCAACTAATTATCGTCACCTTAGTAACATTAATAAATTAGCATAATATTTAAATCGGTTATTCCCCGTTTTCGTCATAAAACGTGGTCATAAAAACAATATAATCTAATTAATTATTCAAATGCTTCGTAACTGAATTAATTAATTAATCATTTTCAATAACATTAAAATACCAGAGCAGTTATTAATAGTGTAGTTTTTTTTTTATGTAAAGGTGACGGTATACTTCATGGGTTAACGAACTATTATTTCACAGTGGTCTTCTGTAAGAGGGTTTAGGTATTATTTGCGACCACCAGACGGTCTGCCCAATTGACTATCAAGTGTGCCCTGCTTCGACTATTTATTTATTTACAAGAAACATTAGAACATAGATAAATGATTGGTCTCGCTGCGCTCGACTAGATACCGCAGTCGTACTTGTAAAATGCGGCATAAAATAGTACGCCGAATTCGGCGTACCCGAACCAGTCACACTGCAAACTGTCTGTGATGTGTACGTGCCGAATGTTTTATTAAATTTTAGGCATAATAAAATACCAGTTTGCGTAGTGAAACTGTGTAAAAATATAATAAATCTGGGTAAAAAGTGATGATTTTTTACATACACTACAATAAAAAGTTGCCACATTTTCGGTGCTATTGCTTTTGTATAGCGCTCTATCTAGTCGAGCGCAGCGAGACCAATCCATCATCTTTGCATTAGAAGCACTAAAAGGCCACTCACTCACGTTTAGAGATTTTTCATCATTACAAAATTTCACAAAAAATTAACTAAGTAGTTATTAAAAAGTCAAATAATAGTGTAAGAAGCTTTTAATGATTGCAGTTTTATACATACATACTTAATTAATTAATTAATTAAATGTGACATCTTACATACTTATAAGTTTACATTTTAAGGCACATGAACAGTGTTCAAATTACTTACTCTGGCTTACATTTTTATGGACTTTGAATTCTCTTACAAACCAATTTCTCTTTATTTATGATAACTATTTTATATTTATGTGCGATTGGAGAAAGGGAATGTTTTCAGAGTTTTACTTATATTTGATATAATTATTTTATGTGATGTAATTATTATTATGTTGAACTCTAAGGCCGGCCTTAATTGATAAACATTCCCCGTCTACTTAAGCACATAAATTTTGATTTTTCACATTGAGATTAAGTCCTTTTTCGCTAGTCCAACTGCTATTTGAATAAAATAGATATAATTCTCATAATTATACCTATTTATTACAAGATAAATTTTGAAATGAATTTTTAATATTTTTTTTATAAAATCTCACATAATTTACGTTTTAACAAAAGTATCTCAATTAAAGCTCTTAAAGCTCTTAAAAATCTTAACAATCTTAAAAAACTTTAAAAAATAATTTAAACACATCCTCTTTTGAGAAAGATTTTTAAGAGTATTTTTAAACACATGATTTTATTATTATAAATAAAGAAAGAAAACTGTTTGAAAGATAACTTTTAAGAATAAGAGCAGTGAGGTATTTTTCTATATTATATTTTTCTCTTATATCCATTGCTTATAGACCTAAGAAAACATTTTTAGGCATTGTAGCACAACAGCATATGTGCTGATTATATTAAAAGGTGATCCTCCTAAAGTGGGCTGACTAACATATTTTATCATTTTTTTTATTACAGTTTTCCTTATGGAAGAGAATCTGTTCAAACAATATTTCAGTCAAAGTAGAATCAGTCCAATCAATGATCTATGAAGCGAAAAAGGACTAAACCATTAAACATTTGTTAAAAAACTATTTTATTTTAGAGATTTATATAATTATTGCACAAAATATTTGCATAAAAAAATTTGTACTGTGTAAATGGAGTATAATTTTATAATCAACTAAAACTATTGAAACTTATATTTAAATGGGAAAAAATGGCTCGGATTAATGAGATTTCGAAGTTATTGTGATATCATTCATCTTATTTCCTAAGTATTTATAATCCAGATACTTATTGTCGACATAATTTACAATAATAAAAGTAAAATTAAAAATATAATAAGTATATATTAGAAGAACTTAGAAAAACTTATTTATAAAATGCAAAGAATAAAAATCACCATATAATAAATATATATATAACCATTATATATATATTATACATATAATGCAGAACAAATAATATAAAATATATTGTTTACACCTTTCAAATATATACTTAACCTTATTAAACCTAAAATTGTAAATAAGTTATACAGTATTTATATTTTATTTCATATTTAGCAATTATCTGCACATATACAAATATTATATAAATAATTTAATGTTATCATTATTTTTAACTTTCAGTCAAAGTTTTATTATTGGACTAGTCTATGAAATATCATTTTTTTTTAAACTTATTACAATAAATATAATTATAAAAAAAAAACATAAAAGAGATTCTTCGAATTGCATCTGTAGAGTTTTTTAAAAAATATATATAAAAAAAATTATTAAAACTTTTAGTATCTAAAAAATAGTGTAAATAAAAAATAAAATAAAAATTATCAAAACAGTAATCTGTGTAGAAAATGAATCAGGAATGACATGTGTATCACTATTTCTAGACTTAGCTTAGCAGCTGAACTTCTCACATAGTATCCGTAGGCGTCACTGTGATAATCTCCCATTTGGAAGGTGATCGGCGGTGAGGACATTCTACCATCACCACCGTTGGAGTAGGCGAGGACTCGAAGGTTGTACGACTTGCCCGGTGTTAGGCTTCCAACGTAGGCCTCCAACTTCTGTTCGACTGCGATGAGGGTGTCGTTCGCAGTACTCATGTCCTGGTCTATTTCCCAAACGCGCACCTGAAACGTTTAGAGGAAATTTTTACATTTTTATCAATAATTTTAATAATAATAAATAAATAAACAAACAAAGGGACAATGAGGGCAGCATTTTGGCCACTTTTCCGTCTACCAAAGGCTTAATAGGTTTAAATTTTATTTATAAGTATTTTTTGAAAATAGTTTGTTAAGATAAATAAATAATAATCTATTATTAAAGGACTATTAGATAAAAATACAGTCACATTGTAAATAAAGTAATAATAAATAAATATCTTTACACATTCCACACAGCAGCACCATCTAGTTCCACAGTAAGAAAATAATGCTTGTATTATGGATACCAGACAGTTGATATTCTACATAGATTACTTTTTCTTAAATTATTTACCAAAAACTAGCTGTTACACGCAACTTCGTCCGCGTAACTTTATAAAATATAGCCTATGTTACTCTGTGATAACGTAGCTTTCTATAGGTGAAAGAATTTTTTTTTTCAAATCGGTCCAGTAGTTTCGATGACAATTTATGATATTAGTATAGATAACCATGGGTATATTGGAGATTGCAGAGGCTGGATTATCCTTACATATTATGAAACAAAATATTTACATGAATGAACTTATCATTCAATTTTACTTTCAAATAATAAATTTTAATTTATTTCAATTCCACATATTTATTTTTATTTGCACAAAAATCTTACAGCAATATCAGAATAATAATTATAAAAATTAAGAAATGTTGAATTACCTAAATTGCCAGAAAAAAAAATCGAATTATATGCATCAAAAGTGTAAAGAAATTGGTGTAAGAGCTACTTATATATTTTAGACCAACATTTGAACCAAAAACATAAACTCACCTTATATCCGAGCAAAGGTTCTTCCTCGGCAGTGGGTTGCACGTATCGCCAGACGACTCGAACCGTGCTCGGGTTTACAGCCCATACATTGACAGAGGCGGGAGGTTTCTGCGGAGCCTTGCGGAACGTCCTCTCCAAATACCTTTCGCTTTCCGGACCCTCACCGGCCGAATTAAACGCCATTACCTGCACAAAGAACCATTTATCATATAACTATGCAGGTACCTATGCATTAGTCACCTGGGCAGTTCACAAATATTACTCTGTTGTGATAACATTTATATATTTTGCATTGAAAAACAGTAAAGTCCCTTACTTATCTGCCCTGTACTTATTCTGTTGGCAGAAAATTTAAAATTTTTTCAAATTAAAATTTACATAATATTGATTAAGAATTACTAAAATTTCAATAAGTTAACTGGAGCAAAAACTAGACAAAGTTTTGAAAAGCAAATATTTTCTAGTTGAATATATTCGAAAAGTAGCCAAACATTTGACTAGTTTTTATTAGCAACTTCACATGTATATATCTTTATAATATACATAATATACAAAGATAACTTTTCTTTACCTTAACCAAGTAGTAAGTATCTGGCTGCAGTCCCACAATGAGAGCCCAATTTCGCGTTGTCCTGGACAAGTAATAGATGCTGTCCTCCTCTTTGTTAGTTTGCTTCCAATATTTGATTCTATGTCCAATGAGTTTACCGCGTAAGCGATCACGGGACTGATCAATAGGATTCCAAGTGACATTCAGGGCAGTAGAATTGTAAGAACGGGCATACACCATCTGTGGAGCGACTTGTGGCATATCTTCAGCGGAATATATCAAGACCACGTCACTCTCTGGACCAGCGCCCAAGTCGTTAAATGCTTGAACTTTCACGTTGTATGGAGTGTAAAAATAATCCAGCGATATGTGATGAACGTACATGCCGATATTACCATATTCCTTGAGCACGACCGTTTGGTATTCTACTTCAGTGCCGTTACGACGCCAGAAAACTTTGTAATATACGCCTGGGCCGTTTTGTTTTGACGGTGGCAAGGGTGTCCAAGTGATGGTGAGATCACCAATTTTTCCACCACCTCCACCGACGTTGGATGGTGCATAGTAAGGCTTATCGGGTAATGTGGAAAACTGTGGGCTTGGGCTGGATGGTTGACCGACTCCTAAAAAGTTGACGGCTTGAACTCTAAACTCGTATATGGAGTGAGCCATTAGAGTTGTTGTAATTTTCGCACTCTTGCGACCATTGTACCTATCAATTTCTAAAACATTAGGTACATTATCGGTAATGATAACCCAAGTAGAGTTCCAGTTGGTTCGACCTGTTATAACATAACCAGTTATTGGTCGGCCATTTGGATTACTGTCGGTCCATTCGAGTGTAACAGATTGTCGGTCAATGTTTTGGACCTGCAAGCCTCCAGGTGGACCAGGAGGGCCTTCGATTCGTAACTGTGTATGCGATGAAATCCTTCCAATAGCAGATTTAACAATACATTCATAATCTCCAACATCAGAGAGGCTCACGTTATAAATTGTTAGTTCCCCTCCATCTATCTTGATTCTTTTATCAGCATAAATATCAGCAGCCTCTTTCATTCTAATACCGTTATGACTCCAAAGATATGCAATGTCTAAAATGGGATCAATTTCAGCACTGCAATGTAGAAAAATTATTTGATTTACTTGAGTTGTGATGCGAGGAGGCGGTCGCTCTGTAAATCGAGGCGCTCTTAATACAATAAGACGTCCGCGACTTTCATCAGATCCATAAGGATTCTTAGCCACACATGTATACACTCCTTCATCATCTCTAGATAACTGACGTATTATCAAATTACCATTCTCGGTAATAAATCTTTTACCTCCAGCTCCAATGACAATGTTATCTTTTTTCCATATAAATGCCGGTTTTGGTGCAGCTTCAGGATTGCAGCGTAGAGTAACATTGCCACCTTCTGATCCATATGTCTCAGATTCCAAAGGTCTTTTCTTGAACGATGGCTTCAAGGATAAAACGCGCAGTTGCCCTGTCGAGTATCTCGCTCGCAGTTGATTCTTTGCCTCACATTGATACATCCCAGGATCGCGTGTCGGATCTAAATATTTTATAATAAAAACATTATCCTGTATAATGTAGCGATCTCTGTCATCTGTTTCTAATGTGTCCATTGAAATTTTATGTCCATTTTTCCACCAGGTATAATTAACGTCGGGAATGCCAAAAGCCTCACAGTTCCAATGCAGTTCACCCTTGTTATCCATGTGTTTGCTTGATAAGGGAATCGTAAAATTTGGTTCCGCTTGTACCTTGAGAAAAACGCTATTGCTTATTCGTGCACGATCATTAGTTACATCACACAAATATTCCCCTTCATCTTCTACTCCAACATTTGGTATTGTAAGGACACGTTGGAAATTGCTTAAATATGCTTTCTTAGGTAGACTGTTGTGGCGTCTGGTCCAATTATAAGAAGGCACAGGGTAACCAAACGACATGCACTCCAATCTTACTTCTTGACCCACAATGGGCGCTTCGGGGAACACCTTTGGAAAATTATTGGGAAATTTCAACTGTTGGTAATCAGAATGAGGATAAACAGAAAGGGTGAAAAATGGTCCATTACGTCCAACATCTGAAACTCTACTCATAGCGTTACAACTGTAATTTCCTCTATCAATCGATTCTAATGCTGAAAAGTATAAACCACCATCGTATGATACAAACACCCTCTTGTCTTCTTCTACTAAATTTGGAAAGTAGTTGCGAGCCCAAAGAAAGTTTACGGACGGATAATAAGATGGAGGATCACAATATATAACCTTACCCCAATATTCATTTCCACTTTCAGCCGGCCTCTTCTGGTTGAACTCTCTTATGAAACCAAATGACAGTCTTACAGACTCCGAACGAATTGTGCCAAATTTATTGGTGGCCGTACAATGATACTTAGCATTATCTTTATCGGGATCAGGATTATATATTATTAAACTCCCACCGCTCAATATAAACCTGGAGTCATCCAATGGGTTTATTTCCGTATAAATTGGTCTATCCACTTTATAGTCTTCTTGATACCATTTATAAATTGGAGCCGGGTAACCACCCGCAATACAAGTTAACTGAGCAAAATGTTGTCTTTGTTTATCAAATACTGTGTCCAATGGTTCTTTGATGAAATAAGGGCCTCTTGGAATTCTTTCTGGATCAAATGTATCTAAACCGTAGGTGAAAGATCTTTCTTCTTCAATGAGATAATGCAATCTTTGAGTTTGACCCTCGCATATAAAATGATTATACTGTGTTCCATCGACAGGCTCTAAGCCCCATCGCCCATCCTCCAGTGAAAATTTATAAACTAAATAATCTCTAGGCAAAACATTGTAATTGTTATAGTAATATTTTTCACGGTCATTAAAAAATGCATTCTCCAATCCAGTCAATTGTGATCCATCTCCTTCATTAGCCCAATACCCTGGTGTCTGTTGGTGTGCTGCTATATACCATGAACCCCTTTGAGGGTCTAGTTTCATGAGATTTGTTATAATGAATCCATGCTCTTCTGGGCTATTCACAGCAGCCAGATCAGACTCGTAAGCTTGGCAAATCTTGCGTGCCTCATTACGAGGACGGTCCGGTGATTTTGTAAAACGATAACATGACTCCCTATATCGCACCCAGTTAGGTGGACAACGGTATCGTTCCTCATAATCTAATCCGGCGTAGTAACTAGCCGTATTCTGACCGTCTACTTCATTTTCATTGTCACCGTATGCATTATTTATATTGAAGTCCTGGTAGAAAGGACTTTGAGGTTGATTGTTGTAGTCATTATTATTATTATTATTATTATTATTATTAACAGGGAAGCTGCCGTAGGGCACTTGCGGTTGAGGACGATACAATGTTTGATTGTTTTCAGACTGCGATGGATAGTTTGGATTGTATGGATTCGACTGCTCCATTTGAGTATATACACTACTTATGAACACAAGCAATAACAATTTTCCTTTCATTTTCTATTAATGATGCCACAGTTATCGCAAAACGGTTTAACAATTTTATTTAAAAAATCCTGATCATAACAGCGTCATGAAGTCATGATCCATAAAACGATTTGTAAGAAATGCACAATTGCAATGAATATTTTCACAGAACGAATATGTAACACATCAAAGTTAACACTTTTTCATTTTAGTTTTCGTATGTATCTTAGATACGTACGTTTTATATAATTATTATTATTAATTTATATTTTGTTTGAAACTTGACGGCGTAAAAAAACGAGAGAGAAGCGACAGATGCGACGCTAGCGTAGCGCTACAACAACGCCCCGCCCCGCCCTGCCTTTGATTGGACGACTGTGATCTGTGATTGATGAGCTATGTTATTGTACTCTGTGTTCATTTGAGAACAAACCAAGGAACAAACACAAACGGACTTGTGCACAAATAAAATATAATAAATTGAATTATTACTAAATTTTAGATCACATTACAAAAATTACACTAAGAATTATTTCGATACTTTTATCTGATATGAATCAGAAAATAAGTGGCTTTTACATAATACATACTGAATATTTAGTGATGTGTTTCCATCTAGAGGAGTAAAGCGACATAACTGCTTAAACCAACCGTAATAAGAAAAAATGAATGAATAACAGATGACGCCTCACAAGCCAGCAAAAATTTAAAGAGGGAAATTTTCGTATTACATTTTAATCCATTTCTTGTTAATTTAATTATGTACTTACATACATTATTAAAAAAATGATTTTGTTGAGATTTTTTTTAATATGGTTTAATACCTTATTAAAAAAAATCTCAATAACAACAACAAGGTAATAACATTTACCTTTTGCATATTATAAAATCATGTTGTACACCACACATTTTTACTGTCGTATAATTAAATTACCCATGAGCGATCTACAAGATCTTATTTTTGATCTAGTTATGTAAATAATCACATGACATTATTAAAAAGCGGTTCACTGACACTCGACGAGTTTATAATGAGGAATTCGTATTCAATGATTCAAGTATCAAAGTACAAACTATTGTTTCAAAGTCATTTACTCCCAAATATACTTATATAGTCTTTGTTCAAAGTCCTCTGCGATCACACCTGTTGACAACATCATTTAGAAATTATTCTATATAAGAAATATCTATTTTAAGTTTTTCTAAACTTTCTAAAATCGGTTTTTTTTAAAGCAGTTGTGAATAGGGCGCCTAAAAGAAGAAAGGACCTATTCTAATTTTACCAAACTTTCTTTTTAACATTACTTCTACACCAGTATTTTATCGATGATTATCCTAACTATTGCCAAGCGCTGGATTTTTGTTATTGGAAATAGCTCCGAGTGCCCGCGTGGAATATTTATTCTATGTCCATCCTGAAATTCTATATAAATTACTTTATCCTTTTCAGACATCAACAATAGCATACAGGATGGGACAGTACGGCTCGCCAACACATTATCACGGGTACACAAATGACTATGAATATCCCGAGTACACGTGGCCAGTGCACAGAGTTGACAATCGAAATTATTATCAAGCCCAGTTCAGAATGAATGCAAGATCCACAGACGCCATTGACGAAAGACCGAATCAGAGAATGAATGAAAGGTCAATTGCAGTTACGAGCAGAATTCAACAAGTACAAGAACAGGAGAGGAAGCGGTTGCAAACCAAAACTGATGGCAGTCGGAGAATAGAGAACGGGACATACAAAATAGTCAATGACTATCCTAAGCCATATCCTAATATTAGCAATAGAAGAGGTAAGTCTATCCATAAAACACTTCGGTTCGCTCGCAAATGAAAATTGAAAGCAGTTGTAAATGAGAATGAGGTATAATTAAAAAAAAAAATTGAATATTTTTTTAGTATTGAATTTTTCGCATATTTTTCTTTATTAACCTGTGTACACGCGTTGCATGAGCATATTAAATAGAAGTTAATATCCGGACTTATTTTACAGATCAATTAAAAGAGTCCATCGATAGTGTGGTCTTCCCTGGACTAACATCCAGAACTTCAGCGTACAAGCCAGAAATTTCCGCTGAATGTCAGAGATTAGGTTATTGCGAAGAGGTCCCTAATTACCCGGAGGAACAAGTAACAGAGTTACTAAGCAAGGTAACTTTTGGATAAAATCTCTAAAATAAAATTAGTACCTATGTCATATACTTATATACAGTTTTAAAAAGCTCTGACTTGTTACAGTTAAGTGATACTCTAAAAGAAAGTTTCAAAATAGATGAGATGGAAACGCCAGAGATAGCACAAAGAATAGGACCTATAGAAGAAGTAGAGTTATGCGAGTTTGAGTCTAAGGTAAGTGGAGAAATATAATATCCATATTAGCTATTAACAAAATAATATAATAAAATAATAATATGCTCTAAATGAGCCAATAGTCATTATTAAAAAAATATTTTCTGTGTTTTTCCAGATTATATATCCAAAGTCACTGCCAGATGAAGAGGGTAAATGGCACTTTATAATAAATCCTGATGGCAACCCCTTGCAAGGCATACATGTGGAAATTTGCAAGTAAGTTACCCAGTTAATTTTAAGTTTTAAATAGTTACTTTTAATAATAAACAATGTACCTACTGAAAGTAACCCACACAAATCTGCCCGTGGCACCGAGGAGGAAACCACGAAGTCACATAAACGTAGCAATAGTTTTAATTTAGTAATATATTACATAGATGGCGCTTTATAAAATATTACGCAACCTTGGAGTTACTTATAAGAATCCACAAATAGCAATTACTAAGTACCTAGTAGGTATACAAACCTTATCAATGCTAAGTTAGCATACCAATTAAAAATGGCTTATCAGATTAAGTACTTCTAATAATTGTAGTTAATCCTGTCTAATATTATAAATATTACAGTGAGTTTGTTTGTTTATTAGTTTGATACGCATCGTCGTCTTAACTACTCAACCGATCGTGATATGCAAGCATATGTTGTCATAGATACAGAAATAGATATAAGGGATCCCTTTCAAATCCAGAAATAAACTACCGATCCCTAGGGATCATCTAAAAATATAAAATTCAACGCCTTTCAAAAATATAGAAGCAATAAGTAAAGATTGAATAATATTTTAACACTTAACACCAAAGAAAAAGGGGGCAAGGATGAAGTCGCGGAAAAAAGCTAGTAATCCCATAAGCCGAAGCTTCCTACCTGATTGATTAAGTAAGGCTTAAAACTAAAGTTAAAGATTAATTACTGAACCAATGAACTCGAGTGATTTATATTAGAGGCAAGTAGATTAAAGAGGTTAATCTTCTTTTTCAGAGAGGATAAGAGGCCGTGCAACAAACTAGCCTCATTTTACACGGGATATGAGGCCATATGCAAACAGAAATACTTTTTGCGCTATCTAGCTGGTGTCAACAATAGTCCAAATGGATTAGATGTTCCTTTGAGGAAAACTTACAGAATACCCAGTTGTTGTTCCTGTGTAGTGAGACAAGTTGAATGAAACTGTTGAAATGTGATATTTTTTATCTAAAATTAAGAGGATTTCCGATATCAAGTTAATTTGTAGATATATCTTTGTTGGTTGCATTTATAAATTAATGTTTTATGATTATTATTTTTTTACTTAAAAAAATACTTACAGAACCAACATGTGAATCGTTTTGTTTTTATCTTTTACTTATGTACTTAAGTAAGAAATAAAATTTCTTCTTTAGGTATGCACCGTAATAAAATTGTATAAGTAGAGTACAATATTGAAGCAAATTGTACCTAATTTCAGGAGATACGCTGTGTAATATTTCAATAAATGGTAGCCTACCATTGGTAGACAAGTTACCTCAATGAGTGAGTGTTTCCTCCAAAAGCGGTGGCCAAGTGGTGGCCAATATAACTTTATAATCTGTGGCGGTGGCGTCATGAAGCGGCCGTATTGCCATAATCACAAACTAAATAGTAGATACTAACGCCATAATACAGCGGTGAATGACGTCACTAGAACGTTATCTATGTAAACAAAATGACGCGGTTTCCTATGAATAAATAATTAAAAGCCATGGATATATAATATAAGGATTTATTACTTGAATCTAAAAAGCGCTTTGAAACATCTTTTATAATACGCACTGCCAGGGTTTAGAACTCCCTGCGGCGTCTGTATTTCCGAGCACATATAACCCTAATCTTTTCAAGGTTCGAGTGAATAGGCATCGCCTGGGTGAGTACGCTCCATCTTAGGCCTCATCCTTGCCACATGGCTGGTTGTTGGCCAAGAGCAAACCCATCTCTAATAAAAAAAAGTGAGCCGAGCAGGATATGTAGTAGATAAGCCGTGTGTCCCTTTTTAAGGGGTTCCCCAAATTAAATGTTGTAATGTACTTGCATATAGTACATAGTAGTTTCTTACAAATATTTTTTAAATTGAAATATGAATTAACCAACACTTTCACCAATTGTAATATTGGCATTGTTCATTTTATTGCTTGTAATAGTTTTGCACCAATTGTACAATTATCTAATCATACACTAACCTAACGCTACAAATTTATGGACATTTACCGTAATATCACTTTAAAGGGATACCAGTAGAAAATAAAATATAAAATAGGCTTGAAACAATAAATATTAACTTTTTGTAATTTAAGAATATATAACAAAATTAATGTGATTATAATATTATGTTGACTTAAACTTTATTAAAATAATTGAGGTACAATTAATATACACAGTGTTTGTACTACGTTTGAACTAAGATTCTTGAATTTCAATTTTTAATGAAATACTATTTTTAAATCTGGCAAGATGAAAGAAAGGGATACATGGCCTCAGTTTGGCTATTTCTCTCTTATTGCATTAGCCCCTGTGTAAGCCGCTATGAAAAACACTGCCAATACTTTAACTATTGGCAATACATATCATTTTTTAAAAGCAATTTGTTGAAATCCTTGGGATGGCTATTGGCTACTACCAAGGATTTTTTAATAATATAACAGGATTGATAACTTCAAAAAATTGCTTTTAAAAAATTAACTGTATTACCAATAGTTAGAGTATATTTTTCATTGCGCCTTACACATGGGCTAAACCGAGAAAAAAAGAGATTTCTACTGGCATCCCTATGAAATGCCATGGCGGTGTTTTTAAATAGCAGTTTACATATTGTTTTTTAAAATCGTTCATAGAAATTAAATTTAAAGTTAAAATGGTGAAAGAGTGTTGCGTGTATGCTTGTCCGAGCGAATCCTATGGTGGTTGCAATATATCTTTTCACAGGTAAGCTAAAAATAACATAATAATAAATCTACCAACTATGTTAACCATAAATTTGTAACGTTGGTGGATATGGTTATGTACAATTATGTTAATCTAGTAAATCTAGTTGGTCCGGCAAACTTCGTGCCGCCTCAGAAACAAAACTCGTACCATTTGTATAGAAAAAAATTTCGAAAAAGTCATTTTCCATTTTGTACAAACAAATTATTGTTTTTGCAATTTACTTTACTGTCCTATATTTACTACATATTTATTGTAATTTACTTTACTATATTTAAAGCTGAAATATCAAATACCACTCATCGTTAATATACCTAACCAGGACGTTCAGTACACCGACCTAGTAAAATGTTGGTGAAAGGTCCTCGGAACGTATCAGGGATAGAAAAGTAGGGTTTGCACAATGTCATAGAGAGTATCCCATCCCGTTCATACATTTTTTACAGTCCATACAACTTTTTTGGAGTTTTCAAAGCGGGATATCTCCAAGACCGTCGGGGATAGATGGGCAGTGTCTTTAGCGAATAACCATCGATACATTTCTCAGTAATCGTCCATTGCTTATGTGTTTATTTATTTATGTTTATATTAAAAGAAACTACTACTACTACCTATATATTAGTAATTTTTTGTATAAATATCACTAAGTTTTCCTTGAAAATAAATAAATAGAACATTTAAATTTATCTTATACAACAAAAATCTTATGGTCACCCTATTAGAAAGGGACACACGGCTCCTCTTCTATATATCCTACTTGGCCCGCTTTTTAGCCGCAAGTAATAAATCCTTATTAATATATTAAATCCATGGCTACTACATAAACATAGTAAAGTATACTATGTCTATGGGCTACTATTTCGTTATTTCGTTGGATGCATGTTGGATGGATGGAGCTGTCACTGCCCTGTCATGTTACGTCAGATGGATGAAGTTTTTTTTTTCTGTGGCGCGGTGATAAACGTGATAAATAAACATCAATAAATTCCAAATTCCAAGGCATACATATGTATTTCTAAATAATTAAAATTTTGTGCTAATAAAATGCAAATAGCTCTAAACAAAAAGTCTTTTATAGCAATATACCTCTCTGTTCTAAGACCCATTTTTGTTATGTCTCAAGCTAATATGTCTTCTGGAAGCATCGATGCCGGTAAACTAATTACTAAATACCCTTAATTTTAGAAAAATCATAAGAATTGTACCTACATGTAACGTATAATTAAATGAGTATTTTAATACGGTTTTATTATAATTGTTACATGTTATGCTTTTGGTATTTAACTGACTAAAATATAATTACATTTTATTTTGTTGGTGTATTATCACAGCATATTATTATGTAAAATTAAAATGGGGATTTTAACTCTATTGGGATCTGGCGATAAGTTTTAGTAGGTACTTCAAATTCAATCAATTCATATCGAATAGATACATACTAGGAAAGCCTTAGAATAACAATGCCTATTGAATGCCTAGAAACCGAGTACATGCACGATAAATAAGTGAGGCAACTAAAACCAAGCCGTACGAGGTCGGTAAACGAACAGCTCGCTGAGCTCGCGCCAGTGCTCAAGGTTAAGTCGTGGCGTTAGCAGCTCTTGGGTTTTAATTTAAGATGACGGTTTGTGCCATAAACGGGTGTAACAGTGCATCGGAAAAACAAAATAAACAATGTAACATAACATTCCACCTGTAAGTATTACATTTAATCTAATATTTTTAAGTAAAACAATCTCCAATGTAAAAACAATGATTCAATATTTCAACAGACGGAGACGGCATCGCCATATTATAAAAATGTTGCCAGTAAAAGGAAATTCTTTTCTCAAATTTTGTTAATATGTTCTAAAATTATTAAATCCTTATTTAATTGGTACCTCTAAAATTGATTCACTTGCATGGTACAGGGTTTCCAGTATGAAGAAAATATTATTTTTTTCTCCATTTATGTCAAATAAATTTACGTGAAATATTTTTTATCAAACTTCAGTCCTTACAGACATAATTTCGTGTTCTTTTCATTGTAGATTTCCTTCTGATCCAGTTATTGCTGCTTGTTGGACCGAAAAAGTTAGACTGAATCGAAACGATAACTGTTGGAAGCCAACTAAAAACACTAAAATATGTTCTTTGCATTTCAATGACAAAGATAAATATGTTACCAAAGGCGGCTTGTGCAGATTACATCACGGCGTGGTTCCAAGTAAAGTTAGTATAACAATATGAACAATGAAATAGCTGTTACCAATGTTTATGTTATATTTTAAATAACATGTCTAATTACCCGTGTCTATGTTCCAGAATCTACCCATTTTCGTCATGGAAGAGAAACTCAACATTAATGTGTTGTGTGATGTAATCTTACACACTGAGCCAAATCAACCACAACCGGTCAGTATTAAAGAATACATGTAGAAATATTTTATTCTCACTTTAATGTTGTGAATCTAACCTTATTTAACAATCACCTTCCTATATTTTTCAGGGTACCTCAGGTGGTGATACGAGCAATAAATCTGACCTTCACACACCAACGTCGTCTATATCATCTTCCATTTTTGACACGCCTAAAAAAGCTTCACTGCGGAGGAAATTAAACAAAAAAATCTTGCTTCAACAGAAACACAGTAGAAAAATCAAGACTCTGAGCCAAATGACTCGCCGTTTAAAGGAAAAGAATGCATCACTGAAAAATATCTTAATATATTTGCGGAAGAAAAGATTTATTAATAAATTAAGGGACAAAGGTGGATTAAAGAAGTTTACTTCATTTGTAGTGTTGCTGAAACTTGTCTGTGAAATTATATCTTTGAGAACCCAGGTCAATTAAATTCAGAGAAACCACTGGTTACTTTGTGGTCAACTGAGCCCACAGCACTTATAGCCCGCGGGCTCAGTTGACCACTTGCGGTTTTTTTGTGGGTGACTCAGCCCACTAACCGGTCAACTCAGCCCGCGGGCTCAGTTAACCACTTGCTACAGCTAAAGATCTACTCAGCCCGCTGGCTCAGTTTACCACTTGTACGGCTAAGGGTCTACTCAGCCCGTAACCAGTACGCGGACTCCATTTAAAATGCCAAATTACTTTCTATTTGTCATTGAATTCTTACTCACTTATGCAAAAGTTAAAAATTATAACACACGAGTGGTTTTTTATTTGTAATTTAATAAAAATTTATGTCCGCGTACTGGGTATGGGCTGGGTTGACCACAAAAAGCGTAGAAAGTAGTCAATTGAACCTGCGGGCTGAGTAGACCCTTAGCCGTAGCAAGCTAGCAAGTATTTAACTGACCCCGCGGGCTGAGTTGACCGGCTAGTGGGCTGAGACACCCTAAAAAAACCGCAAGTGGTCAACTGAGCCCGCGGGCTAAAAGAGCTGTGGGCTCAATTGACCACAAAGTGGAAATGTTGGTTGGCAATATTGGCATGTTGCAATGCAACCTTAGTGAAGCAAAATTACTTTGTATCCTTAATAAATATATATATGTAATTCCAATATTTACATTTTATTTATTTAATTCTTAGTTATAATAATTACTCCAACAATTAAATAATCCTAAACAAATAATGCTCTAAGGAAGAAGCGGTTCCAATTTCCCTACTTTTGTGGAAAAATCGAGGAAGCTAGCAACATTTTTTGTACACTTGTGTGCAGAACTAAATTACGTGTGGCTTACGCATTCTCGCCAGTCTTTTAATATGAAACTATCGTTCTATGGGTTGTTATTCTAAGAGGAAAAGCCTTTAAATAAATTTTAAGAGAAGTTTTCTAAATGTTTCAGATAAATTCTCGGTAGCCTATGTCACCGTACCAAGCACAGATGTAGGCAAGACTATTGCACATGGGTTGGTAAAGAACAAACTGGCTGCATGTGTTAATATCATACCACAAATCACATCTGTTTACGAATGGAAGAACGAGATCAATGAAGATTCTGAGGTAATCAATACTATATCAAATTTGTAGATTACAATAAGGCTTCTGATTCAGTTAGACATATTGAGATATGGAAATCATTCAAAGAACAAGGTGTTCCAGAAAAATATATCTATAAGAATAATGAAGGAAATTTATTGAAATAGTAAAGCAAGAGTTAAATAAGAGAGGATTTTATCCTTTGATCTTTGATATAAAAAAAGGAGGAGATCCTTTGTCACCAAATATATTTAATGCAGTCCTTGAAAGTGTGTTCACATTGTTATTAATCAAATTTTACAATATAAATATTTTTGTATTTTTTCAGGCTCTACTAATGATAAAAACGCGTACAACAGAAGTAGACAATTTGACGGAGTTTGTTCGCAAAAATCATCCTTATGAAGTATGCGAGGTAATATCGTTGCCAATCAAGAATGGAAATCCTCCATATTTAAAATGGATTGGGGACATTGTTCCCGAAACTAAAGTAAAAAAGAACTAATAGGATAAGTTATTGTCTTATTGTGCCTGTATTTTAATAGATATTATTTTTTTAAAAATTTGTGCATTTTGTTTTGTTACTTGCTGCCTGATTTACTCAAGTAATCTATGTACTGATCTAGGTTTATATTACATAATAATGTCATTTCTGAGTAGGCATTTTAGGCAAGCTGAAAACACGTCCTATAACTCTTCTATAATACCCTAACACAACCCTTTGTAACCATAAATTTCGCAAACAAATCTCTCTCTATAGTTTGAAAAACTTCATCAAGCAAACCGGTTATTTGAGCAACTCGAAGATCCGTTAATGGTTTTTGATAATATTTTAAACGGTCTCATCTTGCATTTTTGAAAAAAGACAGATCGTAATCACATCCGGTTCTTTCAACTGGGCCGTCAATTAGATGGCCCTAATTCTTTCTATATGTAGCTTTGGTATATTTATAATTTCCAATGCCATACTCCATAAAAATCTGGAGATCATCGCTTTCAAGATGATTCATGTTTCCAAGCATGATTATTAAAACACTTTAATAATGCTCTGTATAAGTGGTGGCGCTATTAGTCTCATTTTCCTATTCCTCGGCCATAGGCATAGGACGTCCACTGCTGGCTGGACATAGGCATGTTAAGAGCACAGAAATTAACAGGCTTTTGAAAAATATTGATTATTAAATAAGTTAAGTTAGAATGAACTCAACTCTCTTAGCATTGGAATTGCTTTATATAAGACTTTATATTTAATATATAAAATTCTCATGTCGCGGTGTTTGTTGCCGAACTCCTCCGAAACGGCTGAACCGATTTTGATGAAATTTTGTGTGCTTATCGAGAATCGGCCAACATCTATTTTTTCATACCCCTAAATGTTAAGGGTGGTCCACCCCAAAAAAAAAATATTTTTTATTTTTTTGGCAAAACGTCTGCCGGGTCAGCTAGTATTTTATATTTATCATCATATTTTTGTTAAACGGAGGTTAAAAGTGTTAGAAATTATCTTCGCACGGAATTCGCCATTTCCTGATGATTAGAACAGGGCTGGCCTTGTTATTGAAAAATAAATATTTTTATCTCTCTATATTTTTTTATTATATCTCTAAGATGATGACCTGATTGTTCTTTTAATGTTTTTGTCTATCGGTAATATGAATTATACTAAAACAAGAGTGGTTTTGTTTGCGCAAATATGGATAGTTGTTATCTCTCTAAGATAACCCAATTGGTCATTTAATGTTAATTTTTTTTATGAATATGGCAATATGTATGGACTTTTTAAAAGGCCTCGTGTGCAATTCGCCTGACCAGTAATTCCAGTTCATACTGGAATTAAAATCGGTCAAAATTAGCTTAGATCCAGTGTTGATGTTCTCTTGCTGGTCCATGTTTGTCTCCATATTAAAACAATTATTTATGAGAATAAATACAACAATGGATGCAAGTCTGAAGCAGGTTGAAGATCATATTCGAACATTTCGACCTCTTATCATATTCGAACATTGTTAATTATGATTCAGATGATTATTTTATAAGGTATCAAATAGTAAATTAGTACAAATAATACAAATAATTAATAGTTTAATTAATACAATACAAATAGTACAAATAATTAATAGTAAGTATTTTTGTTTGTGTAAAATTAATTAAAATACTTATATGAATATTTTTTTTTATTACAAGTCCTCTAAGTATCTGAACATAGTACAATACCAACGAATTTCGGTGCTTGATTGAAAAAGATTTTATTGCAACAATTTCTTGAATTAATTAGTTAACTTTGTTAACTGTTGTACTTTATGCCTACTAAACACAGAACCAAAAGTGTTGGTTGTTAGTTTGAAGTTGGAATTATTTCAGTAATATATACCACTGAATAGGCTGTCCCATACACATCACTACATATTATAAAACAAAGTCCTCCGCCGCGTCTGTCTATCTGTCTGTTCGCGATAAACTCAAAAACTACTGCATCGATTTTCATGCTGTTTTTACCAATGGATAGAGTGGTTCTCGATGAAGGTTTTAGTATATAATTTACAAATATACGCGGGCGAAGTCGCGGGCAGCAGCTAGTGACAGAACCGAGTTTATAATTTAATAAAACATAAAATTATTTCTAAAAGTAACTAATCAACACTTTACTAGGTAAATTCAATTGTGCGTGATTTTTTTTAATATTTTTTGAAATTTGCTTGTTTACTTGGTCACCTAGTTAGAGTAAATTCACACAGTACGAAATCGAAGTCTTGGAAGTGTAGGCCTGACAGAGATCTGAAACTCTTGTTCCTTTTTGAAGATCGACGAGCAGGATGACGTGTGCTCGGCCTGGCTAATATATCTGACTGTAGTCCTGCAGGGAAGTTTGCTTATGGATTTTATTTTTCTGGAAAATTTAGTAAGAGTAAGTATTGTAGACCTATAGGTGGATATCCGTCAACCGGTACATTTTCCAGTTATGACGTCATAAATTTTTTTGTGAGAAAAAGAAAATTATATTCAGAAACTTACCTATCGAGTGAGGTATCAAATAAAAGGGCCTTTCCATGAGCTGATTCCAAAAATATACCTTCCACTGCAATAACATTTTAGACAGTTGTTTCGTAAAAAATTAACATTTTCAAAACACACCAAGTTTGGGCTCTAGGAAACGGCTGACTTATTTTTCTAAAATGTAAATTCATAGACACCATGACAATTCAAAAATCTATTTACAATGGGGTCCAGCTGGTATTTTGGTGCGCCCAGTCCATACTTAGGCGAGAGCAATCAGATATACAATCTAATCTAGGTCTTATAGAATTTGGGGCCGGCGTGAAATACCTACCGTTTAATCCTATTTAAGTATCACACGATTTTTTAAAAAAAACTTAAATCGACTTTTCATTGAGGTCTGCCCGTCACTCTTTTCCTTTAAAAAGTAATAACAATAAAAAAGGACCTAGTTCAAGAGAACAATGAAACATACACAGACATTTTGTTTTATACTTTTATATGTATGTATGAGTAAGGTGTGGAGAAAACAATTTTACGATGAATGCTATCGATTTATGAATATTTTATTAGTATGTAGGTGTGCTTACCGCTAACCTATTAGAAAGTACCAGTAAGTAAGTATTTTTCTTATCTTGATTTCCAAAATACACACTTTCTGTGTGATCTATCACCATAAAAATAACCATTTTTCTGTCGCCAAGAATATAATATCATCCTTCCGAAGCCAAGGAAAACGATAAATATTGCTCAACAGAAACAATATATTCTGTGGATGTCATTGAACCTTGCAAGGTCACTGGCAACTTTCTCCACTAGGTTTTTTTTACAATTACAATAATGTTGTATGCACATACATACCTACATGTTTTGGGCATATTTTAATTGCACCATATTATTTATGTTGATGACATCATCACAATATAATAAGCATATATAGATAACTGAAACCGAAAGAGACAACGAAAAGACGAACATACGGGCATTATTCACTTGCGTTTTGACCAATCGTAGCACTGCTTTCGTAGACGTCTACGAGTTACGTAGCGGACGGTGACGCAGTCAGAGGGCACCGTAGCGCTTTCATGACACATATTTATCTGAAAATTAGATATACCCGCTAAATAATAAAGATATTGCTTATAGTTTTTGCATAGTAATTTGTTTTTTACCGCCCATTAGAATGAGAGTAATGTTTTTATTGTACGTCTGTGAGCGCTGTTGAAGGTGCGTCGTTTTAGTGTCGTTATATTATGCTCGGAAGAGACATATAGCAGTGACATTAGTGAGAGACTTGATCCAGGAAGGTGATAGTGTCGGGGTAAGTGGTGAAGGCAGCATGGTGATGAGGCTGGGTCGGTAGTGCAGAGGGTAGAGGGGCGCAGTCGCGGATCGATCAGGAGGAATCGACCGAGCGGGGTGGGGCGGAGCGGGGCTGTTTCGCAGCTCAGTCGCGCGCGGGCACAGCGTGCGAACGGTCGTATTGGTGCACGTGCATGGCGCGCTTGACTGAATGCCTCGCGCCCTCGGGGAATGGCTTCGTCCGAGGAAGAGGCGACTACCGCGTCGATCCTTGAAGATGACTGCCTCAGTGTGCGCAAATGGTGGTGCTTTCTCCTGTCGTCGATCTTCACTTTTCTGGCGGGGCTGCTCATCGTGCTGCTATGGCGCGCGTGCGCGTTCGTCTGCTGCCGGAAGGAGCCGGAGTTGGCGCCCAACGACCCCAAGCAGAAGGAGCAGAAGGCGGCGCGCCAGGGGAAACAGGAGTTCGAGGGCACCTTCATGACCGAAGCCAAGGATTGGGCCGGCGAACTCATCTCCGGCCAAACCACCACCGGACGAATACTTGTGAGTACAATATAATTTCAATCCTTTTTTGAAACTACAGATTTTACCAATGCACGTTTTTCAAACCCATATTAATACGTACCATCTTTAGTTAACCCATACGGGGTTTTAGTTAACCCAACCAATAATACTTATAATAATTGTATTGACACCAATTAAATTATAAGACCACACTTCGATAGTGCATCTGCAATGTTCGCGGAACCCCGAGTGGATTGTTCTGCTGGCTTTCTACGAACATGGGAATCTACAAATTAAACGGTTTATAAGTACGGTTTACACAAAGTAAGCAAAGGATTAAGTATAAGGGCTAATGAAGGGATGGGGTATTTTTTTTATTATTTTTTATTTTTTATTTTTATCCCACAGACCCCAAACAATACACATATTTAAATTACCTACTATTATCATTGATAAACTATTTAATATCTGGTATATTAGCTGTTTATAGACAACCACAACATAGATTATTGGTGATTAGAAGCATAACTACACAAACATGAACATACAACAATTAAAACACATTTTATAATAATTTAAACATGGGCACTTTAAAATTAAAATTTTATTGATAATTTTAACTATGTTGAGCTATTTATAAGTAAACATATAATATGTAGGTATATACTGAAGTCACCTACGTAGGTGTAAGTAAAAGTATTTAAACAAACATCAACACATATTTTTATTTTATAATCACAAACCTCCATAAAAAAATCACATAAAATTTCATTTAGATTTAGTACTTACCTATTAAATTTAGTAAAAAGTACTAGCTGGTGCCAGCGACTTCGCCCGCATTAAAAACCTGATATTGGGAACCTAAAATTTTTCCACGATAAAAATTATCACATAAATGTTAATCCAGGTAATAAACAACAATGTGCCAAATTTCTTCTTTTCGATTCGAATTCTTCGATTCGAAAAGTTCTCTGGAAATGCGCAACATAATTTTTATGTCCTTAGATATCTTAATAATATACCTAAGTAAATTCGAAATTTTGTGAGAAAGGATGTTTGTTATTTGTTACCCTATCATCCAAAAATTACTGAACGGATTTTGATAAAACTTTAGAGTGGTATACTTCATATATCAGAATAACACATAGGCTATAATAATAACACATAGATACACGTAAGTACGAAGTTGCGAATAAAGCTAATCTATAGTAAATGATCCGTATTTTTTTCTTTCAAAGTTATAAAATTCTGTCTATTTGTAATTGTCAATATAGGTAATTGTGACGCTTTGTTGCTATGTGAAAAAGCTCTGATAGACAGATATACCTATGTATATATTTTGTATTATTATTAGCTTTCACCCACAATGTTCGCCTACGTGAAAAGTTGAAAAGTTTGGAAAGTTTTCCTACCCCAGTATTTAAGAGACAATAAAATAAAATGTAACTAACGAAACGTCTCTTGTATTGATATTACTATATAGCGCCCTCCAGCGGCTTTGCACAGATCAGTTTCTTCTGCAAATTATATACAAACCTTCTTAGTTTATCCCTCTTTCGATTAGTGAAAGCCGTGTCAAAATCCGTTGGATTAGAAGAGGTTAGCGTAGAAACAAATAGAGAAGGATATCGATTTTTTTATATTATGTAGATATTTGATAGATATAGATATACTAGCTGACCCCGAAAACGTTGTTTTGCCAAAAAATTTAAAAAAATTGGGGTGGACCACCTTTAACATTTAGGGGTATGAAAAATAGATGGTGACCGATTCTCAGACCTACCCTATAAGCACACAAAATTTCATCAAAATCGGTGCAGCCGTTTCGGAGGAGTTTTGCAACAAACACTGCGACACAAGAATTTTATATATTAGAATTTGTAGATGGTATAAGGCTAATACATAAGAGTGTAGTGACCTTGCCGTGTCCTTTTAAGGTGACATGTTCACTTATAGAATAGCCGTCAATAAAGATTCAAAAAAGATATAGTTAGATTGTGTGAAAGGTATTGCTCCTTATTTCATAATCACAATGTCCACAACTAGATTCTATAGTTGGAATTTTTTTTCTCGCAGTTTAATAGCATAATTCTAAACATGCAATACACGTATAGTAGAAATAAGTAGATTAGATAGGAAATAGAGGGAACGTTTTACATTATTTTATACTTTCTTCCGTTCCGGGGTCGTAGCTCTAAAGCACATCTTACGAGTAGGTATATTCGTGGTAGGGAGAAATAAAAATTTGGCCTAGTTAGTTGTAATGGAGAATTTTATGTAGTAAATATTGATTTTCATAACAAAGGAGCAGAAATGTTATTTTTGTCGCCATTTTGACTAATATAATTATATACGATATAAAAAGTTAAGCGAAGACTGATGGCAGAATCCTTAATCCACTTAGATAGATCTTGCAAAAATTTTGATTTCTGTAAACAACATTTTTTTAGTGTATTATAATGTAGTCTGTACTGTTATAATAAAGCTAACGAATTCGTTTGTTTGTTTGCTTGTAACGCTTTGGACTTTGTAAATACCAGTTGGATTTAAAAATAAAATCATTTTTTCATTTGATTTTTTGATTGATTGATTTTCGAGGAAAATTATTGACTTAGGTATTTATCCTCAAGCTGTGTCCCTTAGAGGGCGACGCGAGTGAAACCACGAAACACAACTAGCTACCAGTAAATAAATGAAGATTTTACTCGTAACAGATACCACAGCAAACCGAATACTGCCTTGAACAAATGACGTCGTTGATACCGCCCATGGCGCGCAATGGTTGAACCATGACCCACTTCTTGATATTGATGTGTAACAAACACCCTAGTTCAAGAACAACTTCAGTTTTTATTTCTCCACTTGCCGCTGTGCTCGCTGTGCCCGCGACTTCGTACCACTAGTTTCGGAGCCTATTCAATGCAAACAAACAAACAAATCTTTCCTCTTTATAATATTAGTATAGAAGAATAGATAGTATAGAATATAGAAGATTTTAGAGCATAATATGTTAGATTTATATAAGGTTTAGATATAGATTCACAAGGTGGCGCTGCGATGGTGTAAAGATTTTTTCCAAGTTCGGGCAGGACATCTTCTAGGTCCGTTAGAATTAGTGTAGGTTTTTCATACTGACGTGAACTATGAAACTGAACATATCAATTCTAAAGCATTAGTTGTACTAACAAATCCATTTCTCACTTATATATTAAACTAGCTGGCGCTCGCGACTTCGTCCGCGCGAACGGTTTTCGCAGCGCACGCAACGGAAGCCCTCAAAGATGAATAATTTTCCCCGTTTTTTCCACATTTTCGACTGTTTCTTCGCTCCTATTAGTCGCAACGTGATGTTATATAGCCTAAAGCCTTCCTCGATAAATGATCTATCCAACACAAAAAGTTCAGTAGTTCCTGAGATTAGCGCGTTCAAACAAACAAACAAACAAACAAACAAACTCTTCAGCTTTATAATATTAGTATAGATAACTCTTCATGTTGTTATAAAAATAGTACTGTGTGTGAGGCTTTCACGCCTAGTAAGCTGTAAAGGCTGACGTGAACATTACACTCCCTACAGCCCTGCGGTTATTTGGATCTAATTAAAGGCAGATACCTAATCGAGTTAGTGCTCTGGGGATGGACTCTTTACGAGTGGATGGGCTCAGCTGTTTTACGCTTCGATTCCTGTCGTGTACAAAATGGAGCTTTATTTTGTTTTTTTTAGGTGAAACCAAATAAGAAAAATCATTGAACTGAATCATCCCATTACAAAACCGTGTAATATATCTATTATACACTTTTAATTCCCAGCCAGTAAATTCACAGTGACATGACTGTATTGATAAAATTATTGTTTAGTTCAACAGTGAAGCACGAATTTACTAATTGAAATAGTAATTTTTGTCAACTTTAAAATAATATTAATATACAGGGTGACCCGGAAATTGCAGATTTGCAGAGTAAATTTGCAGAAATAAACGAGACTGAGAAACAACTTTTAAAACAAAATATAATAAGTAAAGATAAGATAAGATCGGTTTATGATAGGAGATTTTATAAAATTCAGCTGAAATATGGCAAATTTTATAATTTTTAGAGTTTCATAATTATAATTTGATAACTACGGAATAAAATAAAAATAAATGAAAGAAAAAATAAAAACATTCTCTCAGTCTCATAAGATATATAAAAATATAATTTATAAAAATTATATTCAATTTTTTTTGCATTTACCAATAGTTCGGAATACATATTTTATAAGAAAAAACTTGCAAAGAACCTCATAGTTTCTTTTTTAAATATAATTTTTACGGTGAAGTAAATGATTATTTCAATGTATCAGGTGTGTAAATTTTCACTGTAAACTGACTGGCAAAGCGGACAATGTTAAGATAAACAATTACTGTAGCACTGCAGGCGTCGGGCGACGGCGCAGTTATTATGAATGTTGTCCTGAAAATTACGGTCAGTAGACTTTATAATGACACAAATGTATGAATTTTGCTGACTTACGTATTTATGTAATAGCGAGCTTTGAGGGTGAAAATTATTGTTAATTTGATAGTGACTTCGTGCTTTTAATTATCGCTAAGGGAAAGTTACATAGGCTTGTTTATATATATTTTTTCATATTACTAACAAGAATTATTCATGTTATGGAAAAAATAATTTAATATTGAGAAATTGTATGATTCATTCTTAAGTCCAGTGAATGTCTTTTCGGAGAACCACCCAGTAGGTAATTCTCTGAATTAAAGTAGTAAAAAACCGCATCATAACCAGAGTGGCGATGGCGTTAGCTTAGAAAAACTTATACGTCAAATATCAAAGTCCCGGTAGGTAATACTCTGAATTAAAGTTGCGAATTGTTTGACTATTTACAGAAAAGAAATAGCATGGAAAGCAAATTCAAATCCCACGTCCAATAGAGTTATCTATACCAATATTATAAAGAGGAAAAAAAAAGATTTGTTTGTTTGTTTGTTTGCATTAAATAGGCTCCGAAACTACTGGACCAATTTTAAAAATTCTTTCACCTATAGAAAGCTACATTATCAGGCTATTTTTATAAAGTTACACGGACGAAGTCGCGTGCAACAGCTAGTGTAAAACAAAAATCTGCCATTTAAACTTAATCGATCTTCTATAGTGATGTGATTCATCTATTTTTTATTGCGCGTGCATTACGTCACTTCATTACTTCCTCTCATATATATGCGAAGTATCTAATCACGGATTACCGTATGATTCAAGGATCTATTGTATGCCTACACAATTATGTCTAGACGAATACTGTTTACTTTTGAACAATAAAATCTTTGAAAGTTTTCGTGGTTCATGGTTCATGGCCAATTAGATATTGGAGCTAATTAGTTATGAGAAAAAAATCACTGGAAAAAAACATAATTTAAATAGCTTAAATTTGGAAGTTTTTTATTGTTGAAATTTCATGTTGAAAAAATAAATTAAATAAACAACTCAGTAAAAGATCACTTGAATTAATAAAACATTAAGTATTATTATTATCTTTATTAAGTACCTATTGATTATTTGCTTTATAATTAACAATTTGCTTCGATGCAACTATTGATTTTAACTATAGCTGTAGGCAGTTATAGTATAATTATATCTTTCTTTCAATTTCAAGCGAGCTTTCTGTTCTACGAGTAACAGCGATATGTACTTATACTACACAAGCGCCATTCTGGCCAATTTACGAATCACTATAGGGGTTGCCAGTTTTTTTAGTTTAACACCTCATATTTATTTTATTTATTATAATATTAATGCAATATAATGTTTCATTTTACTTCATTATTAGGGTTTTATTTACAGCTTTTCTCCTCACCTCTATTCTCCATAATCCGGTTGGTCACGTTTTAAAACTGTCCAGCAATTTTTATGACTGTCCTCTTGGACCATGCTGGCGTGGGGACAGGAAAGAGTCGATTGACGTATTCTTTTTTAAAGTAATGAAAACATTTTCAAGCAAGTGGGGGAAAACCATATCTTAGAATAGAATAGAATAGAATAGAATAAAATTTTATTTGCAACAAAGGACATAGATACATATAAAAAATTAAAAAGACACACACAAACGTCCCCTGCCACAAACCGGCTCCAACTCAGCATAATGCAGGTTGTAGAAACCTGCGCTGGTCTTCTGTTAGAGCCGATGGTGAGGTTACGCACTTGTCACATAATATATACACACACAAAAGCTCCAAAAAGACAAGAATATTTCCTAAAAAATAACAGTTAAATTAATTATAACCTATAAATATATAATGCAAAAAACACTTAATTAGGTATACAGAAAAAATAAAATATCTTATATCTTATTCATCTTATTCAAATAAATATCTTATTCAATATCGCTGGGGAAAACCTCTTTATTGACTGTATTTCACCTCATACGCTCCAAATTTAAATGGGAATCATTTGTACTCGTACTAGACATGTTTTAGTAAGTGAAACACCGTAATGCGGTTTCAAAGAACACAACACAATAATAGTTTGATTAGCTACCCCCAGGCGTATAGCGTGACTCTTTTAGCTTTGTACGACAAAGGCACACGCATACCTATGTATATTTATAAGTTAGTTATTGTTATGAAACAGACAGCACATAAACTGTGCTTGTTTAGAGCCTACGCTTAGTTTTAATTATACTTAAAAAAGTATTAGAGTTACTGAAATTATGAAACATCTAATTTCTTACTTAGTTTGTGTAAGTACATAAACTTACTTAGTTGCTCAGACAATAAATTTTCAGCTGATAAGGAAAAATGAGTTGAACATTAATTAGTATTTAAAAATTAAATAAATTTGGCATTCAGTCGAATTGTGATTTAATTGGCTCGTTAGACAAAGAGTGCTCTGTACTAAACTGTCATTCTGAAATAAATAAAATAAACCTATCATGACCTACATATCAAATATTCGAAATTTTAATTTTAATTTCGAGTTTTTATTCGAAATGAATAAAAGTCGCTTTCACTCAATTAATAATAAAATAGTTAATACCTAATCAGATTTTATTAAAATTTAAAAATTATTCTGAAAATATCTCACCTTCGCTGTCAATTGAAATTGACACGACCTATTAGAAAAATCTCGTCTGCCGCAAAAAGCTTCCAATTCCGCTCACTCCAGACAATACGAACTGTGACTTTTGACCTATTAAAACTATCCGCGAAGGCTTCCAGAAATGGTATATGGGTCGCAATATTTATACGAACGTTCATATTTGGCTAGACGACGTCGGCTGACCTTTCGAATGTGAAACTTTTAGTGACTTATTTCAGCGCATATGCTATTTCGGAGTAACTTTTGAATTCGTAATGTGAAATTTTCATGTAGCAGTCTGAATAAAATTTGAAACCAGAATTGTAGATTTTGCGCGGTGCAAGGA
Organism: Synanthedon tipuliformis; assembly: GCA_947623395.1. Classification (NCBI taxonomy): domain Eukaryota; kingdom Metazoa; phylum Arthropoda; class Insecta; order Lepidoptera; family Sesiidae; genus Synanthedon; species Synanthedon tipuliformis. The sequence continues at coordinate 9,776,509 of OX392415.1, read as the reverse complement.
GGTACAGCAGTCAGTTAACAACGACGATTTAAGTTAGATATTCATAAATATTATAAATTCGAAAGTCACAGAAAACTACATCCGTAAAAAAGTAAAACCTTAGAAAAAGGAACGCGAAGTTGCGAGCAAAAATATTTTATAAAAAGGTCTGCTTTCACCTATGAGCAAAAACAACACCGAAGGTTCGACTACAAAATAGATTTAGGGCCTCTTTCACCATCTGTCAAGTAGGCTAACCGTCATTTAAAGTCACCAGTCACTGGGAATAATTTAGCTTGTTTACCATTGTTTGGACGGTAAAAATCCCAAACATTAAAAAGAAAATAATAAAAAATATCGCCTTTCGAAGGATGCACTAAACCGAGTGCATAATTTAATAATACATAAAATTATTTCTAAAAGTAACTAATCAACACTTGTAGTTGGTGAAAGAGGTCCATATATTATATTAAAAGTCAAGTAAATATTTGAAGTGTTAAAACAATTTTAGGACGAACACATCGGATATTTTGATAAGTTAAATTTTAGCACAATATAAAATAAGAGTACCTAATAGAGCCATTTTTTACAAGAGGAATCCACCATGGATACCCACTGGCCTGGGGACAGACCGGTGGGTTCTCCTGCCCCGAGATGGTATTGGAGAAGACCTACCGACTAAATCTCTTTGCTTCCTCCACGTCGGATGAACACTCTACCGCAACCCCGCTGCGGGGGTCCGTAACCGCACACTGCTCATTGGGACGGCGCACTCGAACTTCCAAAGTACGCCGTGATAGAGCCCTAGAAAACGCTTAGCTAAAGTCGTTAGACCTATCCTCATATTTGTATTGCCCGGTGCACATCAATATTAACAAGCTAGTTGGTAACAGAACATGATAAACAATCTATCTGTTACCAAAATGCCATCAATCAAACTCCGAATCCATCACGCAGGGAAATAATCATAGCATCAGCTGAACAAAAGACCCTAAACAATATCGTTGAAATGAGTAGTGAATCTTTACTTTACTTTGGATAGGTATATAAACGTAGTGTGTGTGTTTTTAAAAAAAATCACATTTTGGAGAATTTGTAAATAAGTCTTTCTTAATTTCAGTAATTACCTGTGAATATTTCAGATTTTTGAAATAGGTATAATATTTAGAGGTTTAATTTAATTGTTCTAATTTTCTCGGACTATCAAATTATTAGGTCACCAATTCACTGGGGTATCGATCATCGGACTTATCTCTTTTAGGACCATTAATTATAAAAAATAAAGCAATAAATCTAACCAATAAGCAAATGTTATTATAAAGTAATAGGATTTCATATTATTTTATCTTTTGTTAAAGGTTATCGTTTTAAAATATTTTATCACTGCTTGGTGTCAATACTGTGAAATGGTCACACGTAACCCACATACGTAGAATATCGGTCCGAAAGAGGCTATTAAGCATTCCGGCGCTCGCAACCTTTTGTTTTGGCCTCAAATTGCCTCATCGGTCAAAAGTGGAACAATCAACAACCAACACAACACTGAAAACGGATTTGGGGTTTAGATTTCAAGATGGCGTCTCGTCATTTGTTAAAAATTATTAAAGTTTACTCTTAAAGAATTAATTCTATATTAAATTAACTCCTTGTTGTTTATTTGATACCAATAATGATTTTTGACACGTAGACAAAAAAACGAAAACTCGTAAAAATATATTTTTTATATTTTTGTAATTTATTATTTTTGATGTTCCATTAGGTATGTACACAGAGCAATTTTATTTATTAGATAAATTAGACTATTTACAAAATTATGTTTTTTTTTATTTACCTAAAAAAAAACAAATATAAACAAAAATACCAGTTATTATTTTCTGTAAAACTTTAAAAGTGTAATACACCATCGGTTAGGAAATCTGATTCTAAAACGGCAACCAAACTCTGTAGTCACTGTTTTCAAAATAATTTTTTTTTTAAAAATTCACACGGTGAACAATGCTGAAAGGATACTATAGTGTGTGTTTTCAAAGCAAACATTTGATAACCATTGTCGTCTTATGTGTGCATTCTGTTCTGTGGATTATAAATAACACAGATTAGTTTTGTTAGAATTTAAAAAAAACCACAACAGGTATTACTTGAATGCCTACAAGCCTACAAGACATTATGATCACGTAAAAATCTCACAGTTCATGCCCAACAGTTATTAAAAGTTTTGGCAATGTAGCAACAAGCCGTTTTATAGCTTACAAACCTAGTTAACCATTATTGTTATAGATCGATATACTGCTAATAACGACCCACTTGGTATTAATACGATTCAAGAATACTAGGACATTTGCCAACGTGAAAGTATGAGGAATTCCAATAACTTTGGCTAGTTTTATAATAGCTAACTTTTTAGTTAGAAGCTAAACTCGGAAAATCGGTCAGTATCTATACATTCTTTAAACGATAGTTTCTGTTTGATAACGGATAGAAGAATCGTCTCTGGATCTCGTTCTAACTCATTGAAATATAAAGATACTTAAATGTGCTGGTATTTGAGGGTTGTCTTCTGTGGGGCGTTGGTTACTGCTGCCAAAAGGCCTACCTTTGTTTATGACTGCGACTGTATTCTTATAAAGTACCCTGTTCTTTATAAAGTGTCTTTTGTGTAACGTGTAACCATGCTTTTTTAATTTTTTTTTGTTTATAATTATATCCTTACATGTACTTACATAGTAAATATGTTAATACGTCAATGTATTAATTGTATAGACAATTATAGACAATAATGGAACTTGAGAATTGGTGCGCTTTAACTGCAAAGTTATTTAAGCATTTCTGCTAAATGAGAAAAAAATGTTCAGCGAGACTGACTATACAGTACACCTTGAATTACTGACAATTTTGTCACGTTACACTCCAATTCAGTCTTAATTAAAACCCGTTTACGTGTGTTTACATGGCGCACTTGACGCTCTAAAGCCCTCGTGTCACGAGACAAAAACATAAGACGGGCATCCCGTCCCTGAAACGTGCCTCCTCGCCTAATCCCTGTAAATAGGTCAATGGGCGGAGTCCTATCGATTACCACCAAGTGCGGTTCGCAGGAGCTCGCCCCGCTTCGCTCTTCTACCTAGATACTGTATTCAGGCCTCTCCCGTATTTCACCACAACGTATATCATCGTTATTTCTTTTTTAATTAGTTTTCGTGAATACATCACTCCGTACAGAATTTCCTTGCTTTCATTGGTGGTAAATGAGAATTTCATTGCGTTATGAATGAAAAAAAAATAACCAACATACATCTGTAGTTATGAATGGAAAACGTTTCATAGAGATTCACTGTTTTTTTATATTTCAGAGCAAGTTTTTAAAATAAATAATATAATACAAATCATTCTATCTCTCTGTGTGTGCCTCTTCAGACCTGAAGGTTAGACGTCAACTTCCTAAACCGGTCCCTGTCAACAGCCAACTGGAATAGCTGCTCGACCGAGGCAATCCAAGTCTACTCTCGAATATTTCTGTGCTACGACTTTTTCTTTCGCCCAGCGTGTCTCTTTCCTTCCACCTTGCCCATCATAATTAATTGTAGCAGACATCTATCGTGCCTAACCAAGATATTCAATCTTTTGATTTCAATTTTTGATGGTTTTCATCATCTTTGAAATTATCCAATGTCACGTGTCAGTTTGAAAAAATATTTGGAAACATTGCTCAAAGCGTTTGTTTAGCATGAATTAAACATGTTTAATGGTAATCTCTTTAGAAAATACCAACGTGACGCGAGAAAATACGTTCGATTTTTAGGTCAACATCGACATAAGTGACAATCGTGCCAGTACAGATTGGTCCAATATCTGAAAACGTAGTTGGAGCACCACCCTTCGCGATGACGAGTGGCGCTTACGTATCATGAAAAAAGCGGTACGTGCGAGAGAGAGGTCCGATAGTTTACCCGTAAAAACGTCATATACGCACGTTTGGATCTTGTTGAATCTACGATTTTGGCCTATTGCCACCTCAGCTGTCGCCGTCCCCATACTTCCACTACAGATTATTATTACCCATATTTATTTATAAAATTTCGTTACGATGACCGCTTTTTCTACTGCACAAATTGTACGCAGAAATGCGTGCTAGTGGGACAATTTTTTTCCAAAAATGGAAAGGATCTGTAAACAGGATTGAATTCCATTTTAAATCCTAAATAACTTTTTAGATTTTTTTAGATAGAAGTAAAGTATACGTGCAGCTACGTAAAAATAACAACTAACTTAGTTTTTTTCATTATTTTCTAAAAATGACCCGCTTATTTTTGAAATGTTTTTTTCTTGTTTAATAGTTGAGCATTTTTCGTGCATGTTCAAAACTTTGCGTGGATTTACTGTTTTTTTTTTTAAATAAATTTAATGTAGGGCACAAATTTTTAAAATTTCACAAAACGTGAAATTTTTAAAATTTTTAAGATTTTACAATAACATGATTTTATTAGAAAATCATGAAATTTTTTCTATTAATATTTTTCTAATCATTAACATTTCTTCGTAAATGTTCTAAAACTTTTCCTGTCTGTGAGTGTTGTAAGTATATTAAGTATGTCTTTAGTTGGTAAGCATTTTCAAAAAAAAAAATTAAATAAATTTATAATAAACGTTTTTTAAAACATAATTTATATGATGATTCTTTGGATATATACTTATGCACTTGACTATTGTAGAAATTGCTAATTCTAAAGTTATATGAAATATTAAACTTCCTGTGATGTTGCAAAACAGCTGCTAAATAAACAAAATGCCAGCCAATATGCAAGTAGGGCAAAACGGTTAGGGCCATTGCATGCGACATTGGAAACATATGTGGAAATGGTTAGACATTGACATTGTCCACATTATTATAAGTATAAATAGGTGTTATATTCCTATGTTTTATTAATTTTGTATGAGTTCTCAGGAAAATTCAATACTCAGTTATATCCTAATATATTTAACAATTACTTGTCACTCTGTTTGAGGCCAATGGACTCCTTAACTACTGAACCGATTTTGATAAAACTTCATAACTATTTCAATTTTGTCCAATTTAAAAGATAGGATAGTTTACTTATATACGGTGCTATCATCGATAAACTATTAATATCAAATTAATATTATTAATACGACCGTAAAATTATCTTATTTTATTTTAAGCTAGTTACTAAGTTGCTAAGCAACTAGCTGCTAAAAGTTGCTATCTCATTATATCTGTTTCTCCGCTAACTTCTAAATAGTTTTCACAAATGCAAACAGCGGTAAACCAAGAAGGGCTGTGTATATACATGTGGTAATTAGCAGAAAAACAAATTTGATCCGTGCTAAGGCGGCTCGCTATTAACACAATAAAAAAATTCGTGCTAGATAATCAGAGCAAGACAATGGTTTAAGGTGTTTAGTTGTGGGGTTTTCTATACTAATATTATAAAGAGAGAAGATTTTTTGTATTTTTGTTCGTAATGAATAAACTCATAAACTACTGGGGCCCTAGCCAAGAGCATACCAATGCAAACTTTTTGTTGCGTTCTGACGAATAGAAACGAAATAAAGCCCGGTGATTGGTTGTTGTAACACCCACATAAATTTTTGACCAATCACCGGGCTTTATTTCGTTTCTATTCGTCAGAACGCAACAAAACGTTTGCATTGGTATGCTCTTGGCTAGGGCCCCTGGACTGATTTTAAAAATTATTTTATCTATAGAAAGCTATATTATCATCGAGTAACATAGGCTTTTATAAAATTACGCATACAAAGTCGCATTCAACAGCTGGTTAATCATAAAAACTACAGTTGAAAGTTTCAATTACTCAATATACTAAAATATTATTTGATAAATAAAACAGACTTTTTTTTTTAACAAGTCATAACCATTATAACACTTGTAAAATTTCATTGAAATTTTTTAAAAATAAAGTGAGTAGTCCATATTGAATTTTATTAATAACTCGAGACTGCGAACCGCAACATCCGCGTATCATCAAAAAAATTTCATATAAAAATTCAATATTTTATCAAAATGTTTTTAATCGGCACAATATTACAATTTTAATATCGAGCTATTTTTATTAATATGAAAGTTCATCTGTTGTAGCAACGCGATCTGAAAATAATATTTGGTGATGTGGACACAACGAATTTTTGTTGCAGGAACTTTTTATTATTATTAACTAACGACCTGCCTCTAGCTTCGCATGAGTGCAATTTTTTTTTGCATATTATATAATTTAACCTTCGTTTAACGCTCTTTCCATTAGTGAAAACCGCATTAATTAAACTAAGGGAATAGAATCAAGGTACAGATATTTGCTTAAAGTTGACAGGGCAGTTATCAGTCATGCTTAGTGCCTTAGTTTCAAAAGGTACTAAGTGTCTACGAATGATTTGAAAACTGAAAAAGGTTTTCGTATCCCGACTTTACTTTTACAAGAATTAACTTTTTTATTTATGTTTTACATACACATAAAATATCTACTTAATTTTTCACACAAACAATCTGTGTGAAAAATTTCATCGAAATCCGTTCAGCCGTTTATGCGTGAAAGAGTAACAAACTTCCATACATCTTAACAAACTTTTGCATTTATAATGTTAGTAGTATTGTTAGGCTGTCATCGGTAGTGCCTATATAGGCAAATTGGCATCAGATCAACGCAACTCCCACCACTAGGCATATCGATCTGATGTCACTCACCCGCGCTAACGAATTGCTTTTGTAGCGCTTTCATTAATATAACAAGACCCTATATTCACGTTTTCACTAAATGTTTCAATACAATCGGCTTTTATTTTGTGTCAACCTGTTATATTAAACTAGCTGTTGCACGCGACTATAATAATTGTAGTGCATTATGTTATAGCCTAAAGCCATTCTCGATGAATGGACTATCCAACACAAAAATAATTATTCAATTCGAACCAGTAGTTTCTGAGATTAACCAAACCAAACAAACTCTTCAGCTTTTTAATCTAATATATAAAATTCTCGTGTCGCGGTGTTTGTTGCCAAACTCCTCCGAAACGGCTGGACCGATTTTGATGAAATTTTGTGTGCTTATCGGTTAGGTCTGAGAATAGGCCAACATCTATTTTTCATACCCCTAAATGTTAAGGGTGGTCCACCCCAAAATTTATTTTTTATTTTTTCGCAATACAACTTTTGCCGGGTCAGCTAGTATTAGTATAGATTTAGTATTATTTGCATACAAAAATGTTTTTGACAGAACGAAGTCTGTCTGGTCAGGTTAGTAACTTAATAAATAGATATTCACCTTGCAATGTACTTCATTCAAACTTGTTTGGAGATTGTTAAAGTTTTTTATCTTCTAACAATAAAAATAAGCGTCTGATCATTTTGTGGTGTGACTAACGCTATATGGATACGAATTATTTATTTTTTATGACTGTCACGCGGATCAACAGAGATATCGGCTGCGGGTACGATATTTTAAATCGTGCTTGCATACTTAACTTATGTGATTTTGCTTGCACTCTACCCCTCATCAGGGGGCTACGACACCCAGTTAAACCGAACACTTTTTTATTTATTTTTTATTTTATGTTACTGGTCAAATTTTGCACAAATATTGTTGTGACATAAAGTAATAATATAAAAAAAACAAAAGCTCTCAGTACTCCCGATATTGAAAAATAATAATAATTAAAACACCTATATAATTATTTCCTGAGGAATGGGGAAGGAAGGAGGATTTCCTGAACATCTAATCTACGAAATCCTAAAGTTTGGTCTGTTTAGCAAAGGTGGAACACTAATAATAATAATTTTTAAATAATAAATATGGAAAAAAACATATGGAATAATAAATCCTTAGCGACGTCAATAACACCGACGGAATACCCTTTGATTACCTATGTCAAAACACATTCCTCTATTTTTATCTTGTTCATGAAGTATTACTCTTAACTCTATTTTCAAATGCCACACATTAACTAATCATTTTAATAATGAATAAATAAATAATTATTATTTTAATTTATTACATTTAAATATATTATTAGAAAAAGTCCTTATTGGGAAAGCGTACATTTTATTGTAGGTAATTTCTGTATATATATGGATCCTTTTTCTGTATTGTGTTTGTGCAAATGAAGATTATATTTATCTATTTATACATTACGCTGTTTAATTTGATTTAAATAGCCCTAAAATTATGACAGCGTCCTCCAGCGAGCCTTGAACATCGCGATGAATAAACAAACGTGCAATGTGTCTCCTCAACACGAACTTTGTGGTCACTGGTCACCCGCCGTTCCATGTGAGTGCTCTAAATTTACCCGGCTAAATTTAAAACGGCCGATGTCACATCCCGCGACATCGGCCGACGCGCGTTACCCGTGGGCATAATTGATATACGATAAAATATTCACTCGGAAACATGATCGCTCTAAACAAATCTTTCAGTTACGTTGAGGGAGCACTTGATTGGGTTATGTTTTTATCAGGTTTACTGCGTTTCAATTGCTTTGTGTTTCACTGCATTTAAACTTTAGCAGTGGCAAGACACACTGGACTTCCGCATTCCATCTACCTGTCAACCAAACGGTCGCAGGTTCGAATCTCGCTAGGGGCAAATGTTTATGTGTTAATTTTACCTTTGTAACGGAGTCATAACGTTATATACTAAAGCCTTCCTCGAAAACCACTCTATCCATTGATGAAAACAGCATGAAAATTGGTGCATTAGTTTTTGAGTTTATCGCGAACAGACAGACAGACGCGGCGGTGGACTTTGTTTTATAAATGTAAGGATTTGAGTAGAAAAGCAATCGAATTTTCTATTCTTCGATATTAGTCATATTGAATTTGTGAACGACATTTAGAGATAATCGTCAAACGAAAATGAACTGAGGAGGAGAAGACTTAAGAATTGTTATCTATGTAACTACAACATTGAATATAAACCAGTTGAAAATAATTCTATGTAATAAATAATTGCTTTGATGTCATATTTCAAAACACCGTATTACCGATGCGTTGCTTACTGTTTTTAAATGATCATTCCAGTTCTAGATTGTTGTCAAGTTTATTGTTATTTATAATTTATTTATCGCTACTCAAACAGATAAAGTTTACTAAATTACTAGTTACAATTAAGTTTATAGTTTATTCGCAGTTTAAGTTTCAAGGTTAGCTTTTTGTAATCCAAGGATTTCTTTAAAAATAAAAATATTGTTTTACTTTATCTTATCTTATCTTATGTTGACAATATAAGCAAAGTTTAGATAATTTTGTGATGATAGTTATGATAATTATGATCAATGAATGAAATAAATTTATTTCTAATAGAAGTTTTTTTGATAACCGAATAGGCAACCAAACCAATATAGGGCGTTTTCGGACCTTCATCAGCTGTTGTTACATTTTACATTGTTTACGGCGAAACGATTCTTTTCTTCTCTCTGTACAATCCTCACTATATTACAATGCTTTTGTATCAAAGATTCTTGATACAAAAGCATTGTAATATAGGTACTTACCTGATTACTTATTAAGAGTAATTATTATTAATTACTTACTTAAAAAAAGCATTTTAATAATGTAGCCTTGTATATTATTGGAATATACTTACGAACACTTACATTAAGATCTGTGTTCGGGATAGTTGTAATAAATAGTTGAGAAAAATGACTTGTTTACGTGATAATATTATACCTTAATGGTTGTGAATAAATAGTGAAAATGAACATAAAATAGATAGCTAATAATATAAGTGGCAACTGCACTCATTGCACAGACGTCGCTAGTTGTCGCTCCCACCGAAGGGCAGACTTAGCGAAACGTCTCTAAGCCGGAGGCTTTACGATGCACAGCCAGACCTCACATTTATATGGGCGCATGTGGAGTGCATAAAGGCTCGTAAAATCCGAACTGGCAACCTTAGACATAATAATATGTAAATACTTCTAAATATAAAATTCTCGTGTCGCGGTGTTCTCCTCCGAAACGGCTGGACCGATTTTGATGAAATTTTGTGTGCTTATCGGGTAGGTCTGAGAATCGGCCAACATCTATTTTTTATACCCCTAAATGTTAGGGTTTTTTTTATAAATGTTATGTTATTTTTTATACCCATAAAATTTATTTTTTATTTTTTCGCAAAACAACGTTTGCCTGGTCAGCTAGTAATATTATAAAGAACTACTGGACCAATTATAAAAATTCTTTCACCTATAGAAAGCTGCATCATCAACTAGTAACATAGGCTACATTTTAAAAAGTTACGCGCACGAAGTCGCGTGCAAAAGCTAGTTTAATGTTAAAATTTAATGTTTGTACCTCAAAGTGAGTGCACACGAAGCGTGCACTTCCGGTAAATTAGTTCGCGCAAATCATTTGCCAAGTCGCAGTGACAAACGGCCAGGTATAATTTATAGTGTGACATTCCCATAAGTAAACGCTCCGCAAATTTTGAGCGAACTACAATTTGGCACTGGCACACGATTCGCAACAATTTTAACTACACATAACTTTGTTGTATAACCGTAATAGTATGTTCGAAAAGCGAATGAAACTATCTGTTTTGTATTTTACTTAAATTTGTTATTTTCATTTATAATTTCGCCATGCATAATAAAAACAATGTTTGCAAACTATTCTAGGAGAGAACTAGTCAAAGGCCGCTTTAACAGAATTATGCTATAAAATCTTTTTTTTATTTTTAACTTAATTATGACTACTTACATAAGTACAGTACAAAAAATCTCTAAAAAGAATAATAACTGGAAATTAATTTAAAAAAGTAATAAAAAAAGTAACTGATAAATTAAGTATATTTAATATTAAGTTCACTGTAAAACAATAAATATAAATAAATTAATAAATAATTAAATTATTATTATTTAGATTTTAGGTAATTTATCAGCATCAGCCACAAAATTCTGCTTCTTGATATACTTTATCCTTTCCCAAAATTTGGACTAATTTTTACGTCACTTTGCTGTTGCATTAGACCTCACATTCTTGCAATAATCCGTTTAGAAGCCAAGAAAAACAAGTAACACACGTTACCTACAACTTATAATTAGTTGTTTATGTAAGTAAATATTTGGCGAATCTCCGAACCAAGATAGACAGATGCAGGGATTCCACTTTATTTATGACTTATCATCTGTCATCCGCGGTGTGAGTCGTGGATTTTTGTGTCACTTTTAAAATAGTACCCGTCAACAGTTCCTCACTCGGCAAAAAACGGTTCATTCTTTTGATTCATATATTAGAATATTCACGTCACAGGATAGGATAAATACTCGCTTTTTTTCACTAAAAATTAATATCGTCCGCTAAATCAAAACTATATTATAAAAATCAAAAGATAAATTTTGGTTTTTTCAAAACGATAAATCTCCGACAGTACTTTAATTAAATAAACATTTTCTATTTATTCTATTTCAAATACGCCTGACAAAAATATATGAGCAATAAGGATTGAATAAATGTTTTAACGCTTACGAAAAAAGGAACGCAGATGAAGTCGCTGATAAAACTATTATAATATACCTAGTATGTTGTATTTTCAATTTTATTAATTTTAAACTACAAAAATAATCTAATTTAATTGCAATAAATGTTGCAATAGCAATTGTGAAACTAATGTTAAAAAGCTTCGTTTAGATCCCGTAGAGCGACGAGGTCGTCACGTGTATAGAGCTTGAATTTTATGCTTATTAGCAAAGACTATATAAGTATATTTGTACTTATTGGAAGTTATTGGCTAGATGGGGTACCTGAAAGCTACCATTAAAATGGTTTTAATAATTTCGTAACTATGAAATATTTCATAAATATTAAATATTTCCACTTTCGTACATTAACACAAGTATTTTCTATGAAACGTATAGAAAATATAGAAAAGTAGCCTCCTTTTCCGATTGATTGGGCAAAGACCTTTCTTTAGTGGATGGCTGATGAAGCGTTTCTCGAACGCATCTCGAGAGAATTAAACTTGTAGGAGCCTCTCGAAGCCTTTGAAGTGTAAAATCATAGTCTTCTATGCTGTTTAATTTCTGTGGTGATCATTAAAAGTAAGTATAAAAAAGATGGATTTAGGTTGAATTGAGTTCATAAATATGTATAAATCAAGTATAAATTTATTCGTAGGTATAAATAAAGGTGCAATAAAATAAAAAAATAATAATTTAGAAATCGAACTGGTGAAAAACATTTTTTATATAATTTAATTTAATTATTTGACACGAGACCATAAGTTGAGTGGTTGACGTACTTGCCTTAGCGCTCTGACTCACTGGGTCACGGGTTCAATCATCGGCAGAGCAAAATATACATTTCAAAGTTTGTTGTAAGTGTTTTAAAGGCTTTGGTTAGTTTTGGTCTGGATGTGCATTGTGCACTCATAACAGTTGTGGAGTTGCTTGTCAGTTGTGGACAAATTACAGTTTTTCTAACGGCCGATGGTTTGGCCGGCTTTTGAATATGTATGCAAATGCGCACAGATACTGAATCACTGAATGTACGCATTTGCATACCACTTCATACTGATTAAAAACCGACCAAACTATCGGCAGATAGAAAGTCTGTAGTCTGCGGGGACTCTTACACTAAAAATAACAATATTCTATTCATGTAAACGAGCAAATATGAACCTTCACACTAGGATTAGATTAGGTCGAGATTAGATTGCCTTAGTACAATTGTTTACTAAAAATTTTAGTAGTGCTCAAGATTCATTGCGTTCCCGTTCTATCCGGCTCGCAACTTGAAACAAACTAATCTAATTAATCCGTACATTGGAATTAATTTCGCCCATTCATTACACCGGCAAGATTAAACAAGGCATTCGCCGACATTCGTGCCAAATATGTTACTAAACACACTGTGTAGTAGAAAACTTTCTATTTTCCTTCATTACTTGTTTATTCTTCTATTTCAGAATATTATATACTTAGCTGTGTACCACGGTTTCACTCGCCGATTAATTTAAATTGACACTGTCATACATATTTCAATTGAAAAAAAAAAATGAAAGTAATTTGCAGAAAAACGCATTTTTCATGTTAATTGTTAAATTAAAAAAAAAGTGCAACATGCTGGTTGCATCCTTGAGATGCAGGCTGCATGCATTTTGATATGTTGTTCTTTCTTGTTTTAGGTAGTTCCAGAATTACACTCGTTAAAACAAACAAACTGCCTTTAGCGTCTTTATTTTAATATAGCTATTTCAAATAAAAAAAAATTAAAGGTACAAGCACATGAGTAACTAGTTGGAATAAGCACTTTAAAGGCAAAAAAGTAAAAAGTTGTATTTTAAAATTTAAATATTAAAATAAAAACATTTATTCATAATGATGTATTTTTATGTTTTTTTTTGTTAAAATTTCATCAGAAAAGTGTCCTGACTCGCTAGCCGCGCGAGATCTTTATAGAGCTTTGTTGAAAAATTATGCATTTTCATATGTAATGTACGTAATGTAGTTTTTATGCTTAATGTGAATACGAATATTTTTTTTTTTTTTTTTCCTTTATTAATCCACGATCGGTCGCAAGACCATAATTGAATGAGTTTTGAGAATTATGGCTTTGCGGGGAAAAGGCCAGTGCCTTGATTCCCTTATAGGACAGTACCTCGCTTCAGTCTCCTAACATTGACTGTAGGGTTTATTAGCTCTGCAGCGAGGGGGTTTTTGTGGGATGTTAACCGATCCGCGTACAATTTTTTGAACCGGTTTATCTCCGAGTTGATTGTGGGCACGTTGAGATAATTGTGAACTTCGTCATTCCTAGTGTACCAAGGTGCATTCAGAATGGTCCTAAGTGCACAATTTTGTGCGCGCTGAAGGCAGAGTATGTTGGTTTTGCTTGCAACTGCCCAAAGCTGGATGCCATATGTCCAAATAGGCTTAATTACAGTCTTGTAAATAAGCAGTTTGTTGTCCACTGACAGCACGGAGTTCCTTCCCATCAGCCAGTGCAAGCTCCTAAACCTCTGATTAACAGCATCTCTCTTTGCCTTGATGTGATATTTCCAAGTAAGACGTCTATCAAGCAGGAATCCAAGATACTTCACGTGGTTTGTGTGCGGTAGAGTGTCTGTACCAATTCTGACTGGGGGACAGTCCTCCTTCCTCAAGGTGAAGGTAATGTGGTTTGATTTCTGTGCGCTTACTCGTATGCGCCACTTACGTAGCCAATCGTCTATTTTGTCCAAGACAATCTGCAACTTCTCACTAGCCACAACGGGGCTCTGATCACAAGCAATGTAAGCAACATCGTCGGCATAGGTGGCAACAGTGACATTTTCTGAGACTGGTAGGTCAAATGTAAAGATGTTGTACAACACAGGGCCAAGCACCGAACCCTGGGGTACTCCAGCATTTATTCTGAGAAGACTAGACCTGGCGTCACCTTGTTTGACCCGAAAATATCTATCCGATAGATAAGACTCAACCATCTGGTATATGATGTGTGGCAGAGTCGACTTAATCTTGCACAGGAGGCCCCTATGCCACACACGGTCGAATGCCTGCTGAACATCTAAGAAAGCCGCGGAGCAGTACATTTTGCGCTCAAGTCCCTGCCTGGCAGCATGATACACCCGGTGAGCCTGTTCTATGGTCGAGTGCGATTTCCGAAAGCCAAACTGATGATCGGGAATAATAGCAAAGTGGTCCATGAGAATTTTGAGCCGAACCAGGAATATTCTTTCCCAAAGTTTGGATAGTACCGGCAAAAGGCTTATTGGGCGGTACGATGAAGCCTCATGAGGAGGTTTACCAGCTTTGTGGATCATGATCACTTCAGATATCTTCCATGGCGATGGGAAATGACTCAATCTGAAAATGGCGTTGAACAGACAGGCCATAAAAGTGACACACTTCCTAGGCAGTTCTTTTAGGATCCTTGGGGTGATGAGATCATAACCTGGGGCCTTCTCCGAGTCCAGCGCTCCAATTTCCTTCCATATTTCCTTTGGGGACGTTGGGCTCAATGGTAAGCACATTTGCAGATCCTGACTCAAAATGACATCCATCTCTGATTCGTCCAACAGGCTGTCATTGGGCTGAAATACGGAAGCCAAATGCGTTGCAAAAGCCTCTGCCTTCTCACAGTCCGTTCGCGCCCAGGCCCGATTTTGAGATCTTATTGGGGGTGATGACACTTGTGGTTGGTTCAAGTTCCGTGTGGCTTTCCAGAGAGAACGCTCACCTCTGCCAGATGGAGACAAAAGTTCAATATTTCTCTTGACGTCTTCATTAGCAATGTCTCTTAGGAGAAGCTTTAGTTCCCTCATGGCACGGTTAAGTTTCGTCTTGTCGGACTGGTGTCGGGACTGGTGCCACACTCTTCTTAGTCGACGTTTTTCAAGAATTTTCTCCTTTAGAAAAAGAGGTAGGGCTCGAGTTGACGATTTTTGACTTGGAGGAGGTGTATTTTTCCAAGCAGCTACTTGTATCAGGTTAGTTAGATAAAGACACGCATCGTCAATGTCCCGACCCGTCGCCAAGACCAGCCTTAGGTTAATAAGTTCGTCCAAGCAAGTGCGGAAACCCTCCCAGTCAGTCCTGGAGTTATGCAAAGTCTCTGATTGCTCACGAAGGATGACGGTAGTGCTCACAGTCAAGATCACGGGAGTATGGTCAGAACATCCATCCAACGATGACTCAATGCCTGTGTAGAGATGATTAATGCCGCAGGTCACGAAAAAGTCGAGGAGGTCTGGCAGTCTACCAGGATCAGAGGGCCAGTATGTAGGATCACCGGATGAGAGAGGGTGTAGATGGTTTTTGTCCATACAATGTTTTAACTCCCTTCCTCTTGCTACGGTGCAGCGGGATCCCCAGAAGGTGTTCTTGGCATTCCAATCCCCCCCAGCAATGAAGCGGCAACCGAGAGTTTTGAAATAATCCGCAAACATGTTCTCAGTGATTTTATGCCTGGGTGGGCAGTAGACCGCAGACAATGTAATGTAGCCCGCGCGATCCTCCACTCTTACTGTAGTGGCCTGAAGGTGAGCAGTTGAATAGGATTCTAAAAGAGTGTGTCTTATAGGCGATCTGATGACAAGTGCGGTTCCGGCATGAGCTCTGCCATCGGGGTGGGCAGTGAAATACACGTGAAATCCTTTAATTATGTACGAGCTTCTTGTGGTGCAATGAGACTCTGATATAAGAGCAATGTCTATTTTGTGACTTGACATCATAGTTGTTAGAACGTTAATGTTACCAGATAAACCATTGATGTTCCAGGTCGCAACACGTAAAGATGTCATTTAGACGTTAATTTACAAATTACTGTTGTCAGAAGATTCATTAGACTACTAATTTGATGTAGGAGGGTGTCCATCTTCTCATTTTGTTGAATAAGTAGGTTTTCTAGCATAGTGCTTTGTTGACAGTTATTATCGGTTTTGTTCTCTTTCTTACGTAGTTGTTGATAAGTAGTTGATTTTCCAGATCGTCCGGCAACCACATCCGAATAAGGCAGGTGGACTCCCAACCGGTTTTGTGTAGGGGATGTTGGTATTAGTACACTAGGTTTGACAATCCTCGGAGTCTTGTTTTCTGAGTGAATCTTTAGCCGGTCATTATTACGATTTGATTTCCTGGCTATAATTTCTTGATAGACACGACAGCCTTTGTAATTCGCGGGGTGATCACACGAGCACAAAGCGCATGTGGCAGGGGTGTTACGGTCTTTTTTCGGACAGTCAGATGTCTTGTGTCCTTCTCCACATTTCACGCATCTGTATGGTCTCATGCAGTTATTTTTAGAGTGGCCATATTGTTGACATCTATGGCACTGCACTATGGTTCTAGATTTTCGTGGGTCCTCAATAGTAACTTTCTGGTGGTAAATGTACTGAATATCTTTTACTTTTTTGTTTAAGCTATCTGGTTCCAGGTTAACAAAGAACGTTGAGGTTGGAATTTTGTCAGGGCCATATCGTGAATTCACTATTTCACCGCGAACTTTGTTACCAGTTTTTTCAATTTCCTTAACAATTTCTTCGATGGGCGTAGTATGGTGGAGGTTACGAATTACCACACGACAGCTTCTTGAGTCTTTAGGTGAGAAAGTGTGGCCAATATGACCTTTCTGTCTGATGATGTTGATTACTTTTTTGTATACATCCGCATTTTCCATTAGCACACGAAGAAGATTTTTATTAACAACCTTAAGCTTAAAATCAGTAAAGTTTACGACTGATCCAATAAGTTTCGTTAACTCATTTACATCTTCTATTCCATATAATAAAATTGGTGGAGGTTTATTAATTTTGGGTTCGGTAGGAGTGTCCTCCATTTCATCCACTGCCAGTCCAGTAAACCTGTTACTATGCTCACGTTGAACATGAGTTGGGGATTCGTCACGAATTTTCCTTTTTTTGCTGACAGGAACCCTTTGCCAAGGTGGTGGTTGGCTTTCTACCTCTTGGTGTTCTTTGTTGGTTGTATTGGCCGAGGACAACGTAGGTGAATCTACTTGAGGTTTACTGCCCAATGATGAACTACGACCTCTCGTGAATAGGCTGGGGTGAAAAGCCTGTTGAATGTAGCATTTGCCAGTAGTGTTAACTGACGAAAAGGCCTGGACATCCATCTTTCCGTCGTCTTTATTGGGATCGTGGTTAAGCAAAACTGTGCCCCCCCCAGAGTACGCGGGGCAGCCCGAGCTATGCTCAGGGAGGGATTCTCCGGCAGCGCCGGTACCCTCCTGGGGTAGTTTCTCTTTTAGTGTTGCTTCCATTTTCCTTGGTTACCATTTTTCTTCGGGGTTGATTTCCCCTAGCCAGGTATTCGGTTATGGCGCCGAAGACTCGCCTGTGCCCTTCATACTTAGCTGCTACAGTCACGAGGTGGGTGTTATGTGTGAGGCTCGCATTAGAGACTGTAGCATTGCCCAGGGGGTACGACTCACGGAATTGTGAGTCCATCATTAGACCGCTGCGGCAGTCTAACAATGGCGAGGACGTTGTATGATAGGACTGGTCAGTGCGCGCCTAATAGTCCAGCTCCACACACCTAGACGTACGCAATCGGTATTCTTAGCTTTTTTTTTAAGTATGTGTTCCCTAGCAAAAACACATACCACCAAGACCTACACTGACTTACCCCCCAAATATATAGCATACGAATATAGCATGTATAGAATGTATAGAATACGAATATAGCATAATAGTAATGTTAATGTCACCATTTTATGTGTTGCAAGTACGCTTCAGTTGTACATCTTATTTTACAGTATTACAATTTAAAAAAAACTGTAAAATTACGGTTTCTACAGTCATTATAACTAATTTGAGTACAAGTAGGTGTTGTTCATATGTTGCTCCATGTTCAAATGAATTTCAATACTTGCTTTGGCCTGCGACTTCGCCCGCGCTTCTTTTTCTTAGGTGTTAAAATATTTATTTAATCTTTATTTCTGATACATATTTTTTTTCAGGCGTTGAATTTTTTTACTTTTATTTTTATATGATCCATGGGAAAATTACTTTTTTCTGGATGAAAGGTCTGGATACCCTATGTCCTATTTTTGTATCTCTGACAACGTGTATGCAAAATTTCATGATTTGCCAGTATAACAAACAAACTCAATGTTTTTCGGACGATCTGCGTTTTAACAGAAATAGGTATTATCTTAAAGGGATATGTATAGTTACAAAGACAGAAAAGTAAGAACTTAGTCACATCACAAGAATATTATGAATAGTCCATACATTGGTAATTAGGTTACCCACGATATGAGAAAAAACGGCTTGTTCCCTCTCGTAGTCCCTTGAAGGGACCGCGGATACAAAAATACCCGTCCCTACAAAAGTCCCCTTACATAACTGTTCCTAAGGGGACATACTTGACGGCAAGTTTTGACGTACAATACAGAACAACTTTTGCGATAATTTCATGGATACTCAAATTATTTTGCGCAATCTCTTCACGTCTCTGGAAGCGCTCGGCTGATTTACGACCTCCGATTCTCGTCGTTTCATCGCGTTCGTATTTCTCCAGTTTCTTACGCTTATTGGCAGGTTTAAGTATTATTGCAGGGCGATGACCTCTTCCTATTTACTGTTCTATGTGTTTAGATTCATTTGTTCTCAGAAAGAATTAAAAAATACTCTTAGGTACATGAGAAACTTACAATTATTTTAAAAATATCCATTTAATCATGGCAACTGTTCCATGAAGACAAGATAAAACACAATATTTGAAATTGTATTATTAAAAAAGAGTCAGTATCCCTTTAATTTGTAAACAATTTAAATACAAACAAGCGCAAAAACAGTCTAAGAAACACATCGACCGGACAAAAAAATTACATATAAATATGACACGGTTTCTGCTTCGCCGGAAAATATGCTATTATCGAAAACAAAAACATCTGCTGCATAGATCTGGCCTTGGAATGAGGTCGGATGAGGAGAAATGAGCTTGTCTCATAATTGTAGTGGTCTTTACGAGTCGTTGAACAAACAAGCTTTGATCTGTGAAATGATTGGTGCGGTTGGTTGAACGGAAACTGATTAATGTAAATTTATTTACTTTTTTATGGATTATTTATTTGTCGATGGATAAAATAAAAATGTTTTGACGAGCCTTGGATGATGAGTGGTTAGACCTTAACGGTCTATTCCAGGGGTCCCAATTTTAATTCCTGGCAGAGTCAACTTTTGAACTTAAAATTTGTCCTCATTGTCATGTCTTAAATATGTCAGAACAAAAGTATAGATAGATTAATTTGGAAAAAAATCTTTCTAAAAGTTCATTAATCAGTATAAACTTGAGTCCGCATTTTCATCCCCAAGGCGTCATTATCGTTCACTGTGGTTCATAATTTTCTCTTTGTGTTCGTTTTGAATGTAAGCATTTTTTTTATATTAATAAGTGGAAAATATTTTACTTTATCGCCTCTGCAAAACTCAGCTTCATTGGGAAGTTGGAATGATATACATATTTTATAGTATATCATAGTGGTCAGGTGTTGTAGGAGTGGGGGGTCTCCTGATACAAGTATTTTATACTTAATAGGAGGTCCCCTACACCCTTTTTGTACCTAGGCTTAAGTTATGTTAATAAATTACTTTGTATTTTGTATTCAAAGTAAGTGACCCAGTTAATTCATAATCTACTTGTAAATATATACTTATTTACAAGTAGATAACACAGGCTGGACTGATTTTGATGAAATTTTGTGTGCTTATCAGGTAGATCTGAGAATCGTCCAACATCTATTTTTCATACCCCTAAATGTTAAGGGTGGGCCACCCCAAAAATAAAATTATATAGCAAAACAACGTTCGCCAGGTCAGCTAGTATTTTATAAAATTCTAACTCATAATTAGAAGCAAATACTTACTACAAGAAAGAAAAGATTTTAAGTGGGCGTGCGTGCAAGTATTTAGGTCGCTATTTACAAAAGTTTGTTTCTCCAACCTTATTTAGGGAAAAAGGTTAGAGCAATAACTGATATTTATGACTATACAGCCACCAGGTCAATTCAGTAGTTGTTTCCTTACTAAGTATATATTAAAAAATAATGAAACAAAACAAGAATGGCTTCAAATAAAAGTAAAGTGAATGTGGGGCGAGACTTGCAGCGACACGTTGGCACTGTCCCATCTTCATTGAACATTTGCTTCTTCTGGTGCTGAAGTGATAGAAAAGCGAATATTCTGCTCTCATAAGCCAAAAGGCGGTAAAAAATTAAGTGTAGTTTTTTTTGTATCTTATTACCAATGCGATTTTGCATCTTTTAAACTAAGCCAAATTGCCCCTTCATCAAAGAAAATATTATATATCTTAAGCTAGATTTATGATGACAATTAGCCGTACTTATATTTATTTTGAAGATAAAAGGCCATATATTCAGACTTTTTAAAGCAAAGCGGGCACCTTGTATAATAAAATTTATATTAAATAAATTTTAATACTTATATAAATAATATAGTTTATTAATAGGTATTTGTTCGCCATTGCTCATTGCAGAATATCTATAAAACATTTAGTTAATTAAGAACTTCTCAAATTTTACGCAACAATTTATTTATTTCTTTCTTTCCATTTGCACCTACTTCTGTCTTTTAAAGCTCATTTCCAGTCTCTGAATGAAATTATACAATTTAGAAATATTAACACAGTTTATAACTACCCTACATGAAAACTAAGGAATTACTTACTTTATACGACTCATTTCTTGAAAAATCTGGCTAGCTCGAAAAAATAATAAATAAACTTGTCGGGCTAGTTACCATTTTTTTGTGAATTCTGCAGTCAAATGGCACCGACTGACTATACCAGCGAGAGCACTCAGAAGCTTTTTAAAGTCAGCGCCTTTGGTCACTGAAAAGGTTTGTGAGGTAGCGAGGCGCTTTCAAATATGCAACGTGGCAATCATGGCATGCCATCTCATGATACCACTGAACAAAACAAAAATTATAACTGGGATAATAAATTAATGTAATGAATGCGCAGTTTATGAAGATGTTTTTACTCACACGAGAGGGCGCCAAATCCTATTAAGATAATATTATAAATGCGAAAGTTTTTATGTTTATTCCTCAATAATGCAAAAAAGGCTGATCGACTTTGAATTAAATTTGGCACACAGGTGTTAACTGAGTTAACATAAAATATACGATACAATTTATCTTGAATTTTTTTTTATGAAATTTATAATTTTTCATTTAATAAACTTACACATTGTTCAATGACAGAAGAATCTTTAAAGTTCTATGATTTGTTCCAGGCTTTGCATGCGAGATTTAGGTAATTGTAGTGGCATAATATGTCATTCCACATGATTCCAGATGCTATACCAGTCTATACCTACATCTAGAATATCTATTCCAACTAGAATCTCGACCTGAAACAACTTACTAAATAGTTTGCGTTCCGACCCCATTTCCACTAGCGTCATCTGTGAATGACTTTCAGAAGTAAAAGTAATATCACCAAGTTATTATTATTGTGTCATTTAATATAAACACAGAAAGAATACATAATTTTTTAAACAATTTAATTAAATTGACTTTTCAGTGAATTAATTCATTGATTCTAGTATATTACTATAAAGTATTAGTAGGTACACCTAATTAAATAAAATTAAGTAATTCATAAGAATAAGGAATATTAAGGGCCTCTTTCACCATCTGTCAAGTAGGCTAACCGTCATTTAAAGTCACCTACTGTCATCGGGAATAATTTAGATGATATACCTTTGATAGTACTGTAAAAGTCCCAAACATTAAAAAGAAATTAATAAAAAATAGTCGCCGATCGAAGGATGCACTAAACATAAAATTATTTCTAAAAGTAACAATCAACACTTTACTTGTAGTTTGTGAAAGAGGCCCTAATACTTATATCATTACTTTGGCTTTGCATCAACTTCCGAAAATTGACAATCAATTTAACGTCCAAATCTCGTTATTATTTGCTCATCTATTATGTCCCCGGTGGAAGTGATCTTTAGCAAGATGGCGACGTAATTTCACGTTGTCAAACAAAACCAACCAAAAATAATATATTATGTTATATTAAAATGGATAAAATTGGAAATTTATCTCAATAACTTTAACTTAGAAATAAAAACTAAAAATAAATTTAATTCAACATTTAAAGATAAAAAATGTACCTACGTATAGTTTCAAACTACCCAGCATCTTACTATTGATCATTACACGACGAATAAAACTTCTTAATGTGCAATGAAGCTCCCAAATAGCCCTTAAACATTTTTCCTTAATGGACACGCCTCAGTTATGTCAAGGCAAAAACCTTGTGAAAGAAATATAGCATGCCAATGGTCATGCATAATTGGATGCCAGTCTTTCTAAATGGATTACCCTCCATATGCGTGTGTTCCCTACAACACCCACTGGTAATAATAATCTAATATTGCTAATAGTAATTAGAAAATAATAATGGTCATGTGTATTGTATTGTCGACTGAAAAATCGTAAAACATTCTTTCTTATTCCTGATTCCTGTCCTGTTAAATAATGAATCCAAGTAACAGACTAGTGTTTCACGCTGCTTCTGATGCAGGTTGAAAGTCAAGTCAGCGAGATCACGTCTTAACTTTCAGCTCATAGCCAACTATTTCCAGAATAAACAGGTTTGGGTACATTAATGGGTGGTGAGGATATAGATATAAAATAAGAGTCCAATACCATGTGAACTTTTAAATGATGATGCAGACCGAAAAGGCAACTTCTATTTTAGAAAACTTAAGAAAAACTAATCAACATTTTTTGTGTTAGGCCATAAAGCGACTACTTATGGCCTAATCATTACGCCATTAATATAAGTTATACAAAATACTTTCTAATTGAGCGCTATCACACTTAGTCCTCCGCCCAATACATCTATCCACTGCCAGTCAAGTGTCGCCTCAAGGGACATCTCCACTTCAAGACTTTTCCACTATTTAAAGAGTCATAAAATATAAATTGACACTTGAAAATAGCTGATTAAACAATGACTACAGTATTATGTGTACGAGAAAGAATCGGCGTTCCGATTGTAGAAGCATCTAGGTACTGACTATAAGTTAAGTCGGAGAGATGCCAACTCGCAAAGCACTTAAGTGAAAAGTTAGTGCAGTTTCTTAACTCCGCCTGTTTTATGATCGTTGCACGAAGCGAGATAAAATATATTTTTCAGCATCTATTTTTTTGACTATTCCATCCAAACTTCTGATTGTTCCGTGAATTTCCTGTGCGTTGATAGTCAATCAGGACGAACAATTTTATGAGTATAGACAACTGTATTGTGACACTGTTTTAACATCTTTTTTATGTAAAGTCGACAGGCAAGTTGATAGGCCACTTGACGCACACAAAAAAGACAGAACACATTATTTCATGGTGGTGGTTTCATGGTAAGAGACTGCCATTTACTAGTAATCCTTGTACCGATGTTATGCAGTACAAGCGATAAATGTAATGGTTATTTTCTTGTATTTTTAGAGAGAGCGAATTGGCGTTGCTAAGTGACATTAGCAAGTGGAAATGCACAAAGTCACAAAGTGGACAAAGGCCCTCGAGGGTAAAGCCGCGGAAGCGAGTCGGACTAAGAGATAAAAACAAAATGAGAACATTGGCCCAGTTTCCCTGTTCCAACGCGTTTTATTCTTGTAATGGGAGCCCGTAGGCTTTCTTATGTTAATTTTCTGGTACATATTTCAAGTCTGAAACGATCCCTTGCAAATGTAGCGACTGTAACACACTCGCGTGATAAATTATTTGTTGCTGGAAAACCCTCTAAAACCCAATGTGAATAATTTTGTATATACATATTCAATATAAAAAAATATTTGTTAGTTATTGAAAGTGTTGTTATATATATTTCGAAGTCATTTAACACACCAAAGTATTCTCGATTGCCCAATTCTAAGAAAAAAGGGAAAAGGACAAAGTCGCGACAAAAGCTAGTGATTTATATTTTTATTTTACAATATAAAGGTGCCGAGATGGGAATAAACCAAAATATTACCTTGTTTATTAAATAATACCTTCTATAATAATAAAAAAAATTTTTTTTCTAACTTGCAACAAAGTATGTATCATCATTAGCGAGCTTAGATCATCTACATATTCATCCTTCGCTATAATGACATCACAAGGACTTAAATGTCTTATTGAATATGTGATAAAATCACACTTGTGCATCCCACATTAATATTCATTAGCATAAATAAATAATTTCTGATGCATTCCTTTGTGAAGCCATAATAGTTTAGCGTGGAATGCGGTACTTGATTTGAATATTAAATATTATGAGCGGTAATTAAATTTAAACAGAACGCATTTACAATTATTGTCTTTTTAATGGCGATTTAGTAACCTCTAACTGTAGTACAATAATACACACTTGATATGGCGCGACGTGAATCTTCGTTCACGCAGAAAAGAAAGCACAGCTCCGACGATTAACAAAGAAAGCTTAAACTTACAATAAACCTTATATATAATATCTATAAGGTTCATAATGCAATGCAGCTGTTAGTTCCGTCGCACGAGCGTAACATGCCAAGCGGCGCACGCTAACATGGCGGTAGCTGACGACCAATAGCGGTACTGGAAAAAGCCGCGAAGTGTGTGGATTGGTCGATAACAGTTCCCAAGCTTTAATTTCATCTTCCGCGCATGTACTCGTTGATAATATAGCTTCCCAACAGTGAAAGAATTTTTCAAATCGGTTCAGTAGTTTCGGAGCCTATTCAATGCAAACAAACAAACAAATCTTTCCTATTTATAATATTAGTATAGATAATAGATATAGATAAAAAGTATAGAAGTTTTGATGTTCGTTTTGCCTTGAAACGTCAAAATTTTAAATTGCTTTTTCTTCAGCACGTAAAGTGCTTCTAAAAAGAGATTTTCCGGAATAGTTTGAAGTGGAAACATTTACTTGCAGTACGCTAGATTCTACATCTCTTGAAATTCATTTAAATTTTTTTTTCTTCCTTAAATTTCAGGTAGTGTTGGTGTTCATCCTGAGTATAGCATCGCTCATCATCTACTTCATTGACGCGTCCAGGTAATTGACATTCTTTAACTCCAGCCTCGTTTCCACTAGAAAACATAGTAATTTTTAATTTCCTTTTACAATAGAAGATAATAGATCATTTTGTTATTGATTCTTTAATAATATTTAAAAAAAATCAACATTTCATATAGGAACTATATGAATATTTTCATCTATGAAAATATTTAAAAAAAAAAAACAAATTTCATTAATTTATTTAAAGATAAGTCTTTAAAATATATTTTCAATCATTTTATTTACCTAATACAACTTGTATCTATGGTTGTTTGTTTTTAGTTAATTTCAGATTATTGGAGGAATTCCAACACCCTTTGACACTTAACACAGTGATAAAATAAAATTAAAAATATCACACTGAAATTTTTCTAAGTTTAACCCCCTTTTTTAACATTGGGAATTCCTCTTGGATACTCGGCAAGGAAGGGGAACCCAACAACTTTCTTTCTATGTGCTTGTCAGAACCTCGGCGTACCCGAAAGTGGAGGTACGCCGGCCTACTCGGGGGATAAGTTTAACCCCTGCGCTTGTAATACGTTGCTAGAAAAAGAATCTGAATAATGTATATAATTAGTGGCTTATTTTTTATTATTGTAAAAATGTTATTCTTGTAATTATACTCTATAACTTTATAAATAAAGTTAATTAGACTTGAAAAACAATTGTAAGTAGTATAAAATTATTTAAAAAAAATAATAGCAGCTAAATATAATGCTGAAGGGCTAGAATGCAAAACGAAATTATTATTTGTGTCACACTGACCGAACCAAATTTTTTTTAATATACACTCACTTGGTGTGACAGCCGCCCACCGTAAGGAGACATTATGCCTGCCTGCTCTTTTATTATAAGAGCTGTAAGCATACTATAGCTTTGGCAAAACAAAATTAATTCTATAGGTACGTCCAGACAGCGATCCTTTCGTATTCTGTTTGGTAGTACAATACAATTAACTTATTGCTAAATTAAAATCTATGAATATCAACGAAACTTGGGCAGAAGTGTTAATAAAGTTTATTTTACTAAGGGCCTCTTTCACCGTCTGTCAAGTAGGCTAACCGTTATTTAAAGTCACTTGTCACCGGGAATAATTTAGCTGATATACCTTTGTTGTTAGTACGGTAAAAGTCCAAAACATTAAAAAGAAAATAATAATAAAAATTCGCGTATCGTAGGATGCACTGAACCTATTGCATAATTTAATAAAACATAAAATTATCTCTAAAAGTAACTAATCAACACTTTACTTGTAGTTGGTGAAAGAAGCCCTAATTGTATAAGTAAGTCGGGGTAGGAAAACCTTCGCCAGGTTTCAAATTCTTTCTTTTGTCAAAATCGTAGACTCTTAGTACCCTTTGAAACTAAAGCACTAAGAAAGCAACTGACAGTCCTTTTAAATGAAATTTTGGCATGACTGACAATTTCCCTGGTGCAAGCAAATGTCGACTTATAGGTGACGAACCTTTTCTTACCTTGACTGTACCTACTATTGTCGCAGGGTAATAAGAAATAGGTAAGTACCTAAAAAGTCTCCAAATATTTTGAAACTATTTAATGATTATTGAGTTTAAAAGGTCAACAAAGATTAATTACAAATAAGTCAATATTTTTATTATTTTTGCTAAGTTCGCTCTCTTTCTGATTATCCTGGGACTTATAGACATTAAGATTTAATAATCTTGCATTTTGGCCCTTCCCGTATGTGTATTAAAATATTTGTAAATATATGTTGACTAGTGGATTCGAGGCAAAATAATCTAAATCAAAATTTATAGTTTATTAATTGATAATACTGTCTTATGATACTGCTGAAATAAAGGAATACGTGAGTGAAAGATTATAATAAAATAAATGTGATCCAACATGTTTTGCTGAGATTAGTATTTATGTCAGCTTCTGTTTTCTTTGTCAGCTGAACTGTGTCACCTTAGCAGTTGGCTTGTCCGTTATGTGTTAATATATTTATGTAAAGTTGTTTAACTAAATGTTCGCCTGCATCCTTTACAATAAAATTTTCACCTGCATTAATGTTTACAGTGAAGAAGTGGAGCGTTGCCAGAAATGGAGTGACAATATCACTCAGCAGATCGACCTTGCCTTTAACATATTTTTTATGGTCTACTTTTTTATACGAGTAAGTACATTCATGGTTGTCATACTCTTAAAGACCTGATGTTTTTTTCTTTTTTAATAATACATATTTCTTTTTTCAGTTTATAGCAGCTAGTGACAAACTGTGGTTCATGCTCGAGATGTATTCTTTTGTAGATTATTTCACGATACCCCCATCCTTTGTATCAATATACCTGGATAGAACGTGGATAGGTAAATATTGAACATTACTTATTGTTATTGACCTGACATACAATTTTATAGACATAAAATGGTCATCCCCTTGTGGCAGTAGTGATCACCCCCGTAATCAACTATCCATACTAATATCTAATATTATAAATGCGAATGTAACTCTGTCTGTCTGTTCTGTCTGCTACCTTTTCATGGCTTGACTACTCAACCGATCATCATGAAATTTTGGCATGTTGTCAGTGATACAAGAAAGGACATAGGACATAATGACATTCCCGAGTGATCGTCAAAACCAATCAATTATCAAAACCAAAAAATGATTCTTAAACAATACTGCTTAGTCTGCAGTACAGACATCCAATAATTAGTTGACCCAATAATTACTGATTACATCACCAAGTAGTCAGTAATTAGTTAACTTTCAGTGTAGGTGTATTTATAATTATTTGTACTTTATAATGCGGAACAAATTATAATAATTGTTTTCTTATCTATTTTCAGGGCTAAGGTTTCTCAGAGCTCTACGCTTAATGACCGTGCCTGATATTTTGCAGTACCTCAATATATTAAAGACATCGAGCTCAATTCGGTTGGCGCAATTAGTTTCTATATTTATATCAGTGTGGTTGACCGCTGCCGGCATTATTCATTTGGTGAGCCTTCCAACAATTCTCGACCTATTTGCCTAAATCTTGCATCACATATGACTTGTGATATCTTCTATTCTTAAGGCAAAAAAGCCACTAACGGTACGCCAGGAGAGCAAATTTTCCAAATCACATTTACTAGCCGTGTAATAAGAAAATCTAGTAGAACTGCTTGTACTTCTACATATATTATCTAGTAACTGTTATATCGTACGCTTTCAGCTGGAAAATTCTGGTGATCCGTTGGAGTTCGACAATGCACAGTCGCTCTCATACTGGACATGTGTGTACTTCCTTATAGTCACAATGTCCACTGTAGGTTACGGTGATGTGTTTTGTCACACTGTACTTGGCAGAACGTTTTTGGTTTTTTTTCTCCTCGTCGGCTTGGTAAGTTCTACTTTCACTTGTTCACTAATATTTATCTTTACTTATTACATACAATTATGTGTCATATTTTAAAGTTTCTATTTCGCAAGGAGAGGCAAGTTTAGTTCCGGAGAGTATGGTCGTTCTGGCTTCGAGTCACATCGACATTCATTCGCATTATTGACTACTTTGAGGCTATTAAGTCAAACCGCTTGCGATTCCTTGCATTTAATTATTGTAATGTATAACAAAGCAAAAGGAAATTGTAATGAAGTATTATTGATAAAGCGAAGGTCATCCTACTCTAGTTCACGTGGGACCCGCTAGACGAAGTGTTCTGGTTTAAAACGCACAGCTCGTGGAATGGTTGTAAGCCTGAGTAGTGCACTTTCTATAGAGAGCATGATAAGTTTGGTTAGGTTGGGAGCCGCCAAGTGCCGCCCCTCCGCCCGGGGGCCGGCCGCGGCTGCAGTCACCCGCCGCCCTTCAGTGTGCCTTCTAACTTCTCGGTCGCTTCATTCAAAAGAGCTTCATCTCTACTACCGCTGAACACAAACTGAGCTTGTTTGAAACGATAATTTTCAAGTGCATGGATGTTTTTGTTTTTCTTTTGCTTTGTTACTACGAGTACGCTGCCGGATGACTGTTTCCGTGCTTTGAATATTGGAGATGTGTATGGGGACAGTGGTACGAGACGAGATAGTAGGCGTCCCGGCACCCGCGCCGCGTCCCACCCCTCCCACCTCGCGATCTCTGCATGCCGCACCTGTGCCTGGCTGTGTTCCGTTGCTCACATCACCGGTAGACACACACTCGTCCTTTTCTTTTTATTTCGCTCCGCTATCGGATCACCTTTCGAACTCTCACCATAGTTGTAACGACATTGTCGTGCACCACGCGATGGTGTTCGCATGCGCCGAAATTCGATGTTCGATCGACGCCATGGTCTGTTGCAGGCAATGTTCGCTAGTAGCATTCCCGAAATTATAGAGCTGGTAGGAAGTAGGTCCAAGTACAGTGGCGAGCTGAAGCGTGAACACGGAAAAAGGTATCAGTTTCCAATATCAATTGACCGTCGAGAGTGAGAGCGATTCAGTCGAAGCCACGCCATAGCGAGACTGAGTCGCTTGATCTCTCGACGCCGCAAAGTCATCACCTATACGAAAGCTTGCTCAGTGCCGTCAGATGTATTGTGTTATCTACTCGGGTTCACTCGCCGATCCCTCGACGGGGAGCGGCGGACGCCTCGCCCTCGCATTACACTGCGTGCTCGATCTCATGCCGGAGCCTGAGACCGAGCACTCCTCTGTAGAGCCACCGCAAGGCGCTCGCCGGCGACCCGCCGCGACGGTCGGCCCGTGGGCTCGCTCTACCAGGCGTCTATATCGAATGCCATCGTGTTAGCTTAGGAGCCGGCCGTACAACCGATTTCTTTTTAAGTTCTGTTCATTTATTAGTTAGCATATGTATCCTAGGCTTTGCATGCCCCCGTCACGAGTCACGAGTCCCGGTCGCACATAGCTCCCGCCGCTAGCGTAGCTCGGCACGGCACCCAAGTCCTGCACAAGCTCACCCACAGCCACAGCCACAGCCACCACGCAGACAGACGACACTCAAGCCACACAGCCTTGTGCGAGCGCGAGGGTACGCGGCCGCGGGTCGGGCGGGGCGGGCGGGCGCGGGAGGGCGGTGACTCACCTCTCGGTGTTTGCTGTGTATCGTAGGCTGTGTTCGCCAGCTGGATCCCCGAGATCACGGAGCTGGCGGCGCAGCGGAACAAATACGGCGGCCGGTACAGCAAGGACGTCCGCCGCAGGTACCCTGCTCTCACGCCCCCGCTCCACACGGCTTCCTGCCTTCTTACCTATCACGGTTTCGATCTGACTTGGTTGATTGAATGCGGAGTTTGCTAATGAAATTTATTAATCCTTCACTAGAATCGGTCTCTCGGTGCCGTGGCGCATGCTCGAAGAGTTAGCTCCCGGCGGCCGCGCCCCTCTCCCCGAACACGAGAGACAGGCGCGCGGCCGACCGACGCACTACTACATGCCTTTTTTCGTAAATTTACTCGAGATTTCATTAAGCTTTTTAATCCTTCTAACGAGACTAGATCTGGAGAGAGCCGATTGTAAAGTTTGTAATGCTGTCGATGAAGTAGTGTTTGGTTTGTTCGCTTGCACACGATGCCTGTCGCCACGCTGTAGCGCTAGCTCCGGCACCTCGCCACGAGTCCCGAGATCACACACAGCCAGTGCCCGCGCCGCCCGCCCGCGGACCCTTGACCCTCACCTAGCTCGCCGGCCGAACTAACCGCCCGCAATGCCCGCCCGAGGGAACTGCCGAGCGGAGCCGCGCGGCTCCGGCCGGCCCTTCCCGCCACTCACTGGTCGACTTGAATGTGAATGTCTTGTTTTGTCTGTCGGCGTTTAGGCGATATTTGCCAGTTGTATCCCAGAGATAATTGACTTAATCGGCACTAGACCCAAGTATGGCGGCACCCTCAAGAATGAGCGGGGACGCAGGTGAGCCGCTGTCTTCAATCCGTTCCGTTGAATGTGTTCCGTGTTGTGACATATCTATATCTTCCTTTCCTCTCTTAGCACGCTTCTGTGTCTCACTTAAAGTTTGGCGGGACCAGTCCCGCCACCTGTCTTTGTTTTATGAGTCGGTATTGATTGTATAAACTTTGAATTTGAGTTCAGTTGAATAGTGAACAGCAGATAGTGGCTAGTGCAACGCTCCTCATGTAGGTTCATGATTATGTTCTCTTAGATTATTGTTGCGTAACAGTAAGGAATGTTTATCTTAAATCTTAGTTACGGAGAATAAATGTTGAGTGATACTGTAGTGTGTTGTTGGAGTCGCTCGTTTGTCCGGCGTCGACGGCTCCCGGAGAGCGGCACGGCACAGCGCCTCGACAGCGCCTAGACAGCGCATCGATAGCGCCTAGTCAGCGCCTCGCTAGCGCCTCAACAGCGCAAGCCGCTCCGGGGCTGGTCAGCGCCTCAACCCACCCCTCCCATCACCCTATTCGCCCCCAACCCCATTCCCCGCCTGCACGAATACTGTACTGTATTGTATTCATATCTACTCTTAAATGTTGACCCTCTTTTACTGTTTTGCAATCTGTAATGTGTAATCATAAACTAACCCCCCTCGGTTAATTAGATTAATGTAATTATCTAAATAAAAGTTAATAGAGCGTGGCAAGGCTGTGTGCATTGAGGACATAACGCAGAATTAGTTATCGACATGCCATCTTCTTGGTTGAACATCATCTTAGCGGCGACACACGAATCATATTTTGAGAATATTCAATATTTATTATTTCAGAATTTTTTGCGATTTTATCGAGAATAAAGGTAGAGATTTATTGATTTTATATTTTTGAAGAAGAAAAAAATGAGATCAGTTCCTTTGCCACACCTTAGACGAGAATAGTTTGCATGAATATGAATAGTTAGGGATGACTTCGTTTCACTTTTCTCTTCTATTCTTTTCTCTCTTCTGTTCCGTTTTATCTTTCTGGTTGTTTTAAACTTTCCTTATTGTTTGGACTTTCATTTGTTTTTAATATGTTAACCTCCATCATTACACGGACCACTGACAACAATATTGTATATCCATCATCCCTTCCTTGCATTTGTTACCTTTATTTGACTTGGAACTTACAAAGAAAACTCAGAATACACAGTCAAAACACCTAACAACTTACTCGTACATGAATATCAAAACTTAATATTGATACAGAGCGAGATAACTGCTCTCTCTTAAGTACTTACAATATTATATGATTCTCTGCACACAATGTTAAATTTAACTATAATTAATATACATTACATTGTCATCGCTAACGTAACACATCCAAAAGTTAAATGTCGTATCTATTTTTGTTTTATTCCATAGCGTGGTAGATAGTACACAAAAACTGTACGAGACTGGGCTTTCTAGAAATCTAATTGTTCATTCATTTGTGGTTTGTTAGTTGTGACCTTACATTCTTTTCTAATTGTAAGTAACTAACGACGAAAACTTTGAGGACTTTTACTGAACAAAAAAAAAACCGACCACAAATTTATGAATAATTTATCGTAAATTATGGAGGTTATTTATGAAACAATGTCTTTATTTGTGAATTAAGTTAATATGAGTAATTAATGTTCGTGTTTTTTTGTTTTGTTTGGAGAAAAATACCTATGTTTCATGATACTGTTTCGAAAATGATTTGGCTTTGAAATAAAGACATTGCAGTGTTATCAGTAGACCTGTCACGCTTCTATCACCTAATGTTTTGTTTAAACCTGTCGAGACCCTTAATTGTTAATTGTTTGTCCAGTAATTGTAATGTGGTCCCAGGTGTTAAATAAAACTCAAAATTTGCTGTTCTCTCTTTTCTACCTCTATTTCTTTTAGATTGTAAGCTTTTTGAAATTTGCTAATGTAAATTAAAATTAACGTCAATTGCATTTTTTCTGCTTCAAGCAACACAGCTAAAGAGATTTTCAGTCACATATATACTTATTTAAAGATTTTTTAAAGACTTTTAAAGTACACGATTTAAATTAAAATCTTGCTTAAAGCGCTTCTTTTTTTGAATTTCAATTGCATTTTTTTTGTAGTTGCACGGATTGTGATTTATCTTACATGGTGCTATAATAAAAGTCTACGTTTTCAGGCATATAGTTGTATGTGGACATATAACATACGAATCCGTAAGTCATTTTTTAAAAGACTTCCTGCACGAAGACCGAGAGGATGTTGATGTGGAAGTTGTTTTTTTACACAGGTTAGTGTTTTATCATATTATTATTATTATTTTTCTTATAAAGCGTTCGCCTCAAAGGTGCGGCCTTTTCAATAAATTCTATTACTTGGTAAGCGCCATTTTATTGACGCTGTATTGAAGACGGGGCATTATAATCACTGATTTGACAAATGACGAGACTATACAATAGAATAATGCGAACGATGCAAACTACATATTATTATGTCTAATTAAGAGTAAATGAAAATTTACAACAACAATTATATACTTGTTCAGCAATAATATCTAGCCCTACTCTTAATTCAGCAAATAAAATGATTTTTAATTTTTATTTATTGTAGTGTGTTTTAATATTTATAAATATTATTAGAAATGAACATTCATTAAATAGTTCCTACGAGTGGTTTTATGCCTTGAACTGAACGTCATCGAAAAAAAAGTCCTTGGGCTTTTTAACACTATCATTTTGTTCAGGTACTAAATTCTCTATTTAACCGAGATCATAGGCCTCGCCTTTGAGTAAAACGCTTATTACTTATATATGTTAAATTCAAAACTTCACCAATGTTTATTAGAAAATGGAAACGTTTATGACACAACAAACGTAAGGTATATGAATTAAGTATCGGCTGCGTAGGCGCATAAAATGTGATGATCCAAAAGATGGAAGCCGTTAGTCATTTGTGATCCAACGACGCTTTCAGAAAAGAGCCCGACCTTGAGCTGGAAGGTCTGCTGAAACGTCACTACACAACCGTCGAGTTTTTTCAGGGTACAATGATGAATGCCGTGGACCTTGAACGAGTCAAGGTTAGAGTAAGACAGAATAGTGGAGGCATTTAGTAATATCGCACGGCCGTACTATTGATACGCGTCTACGTGAACCAGTACTTTTTATTTGTTTATGTGCATAAAACTGACCTTTTTCTTCTGTACCAAAAGTGCTGTATCATATAGTCACAGTAGGATTTAATCACCTTTGGTATTTTATTATTATGGTTATTTTAATGCAATCATTGCTTGGCACGGCGGACGGTCGCGGGTCCTTAAGGATGCGCCGCTGTTCCGCCCCACAACCGCGTATTTTGGTACTACTAGCAAATGCATGGTAAGGTCAGAGTGAAGCCACAACTGGCGGCGATCTGTCTCCCAGTACATGGTCCGTAGTGTTTGTTAACTGAGCGTTGATGACAGGAAACCGCCCGACCTGGAGCTTGAAGGCCTGTTCAAGAGGCACTTTACCACTGTGGAATTCTTTCAAGGCACCATTATGAACCCAATCGACCTACAAAGGGTAAAAGTAAGTAGCTTTGCACATAAGAGGATGTGCTCTTTTGGGCGTGTGGTGTCGGTTTAAACTGTACAGACTGTCCTTCCTCTAGACGTAGAGCGATGCTCGTTCAGACCTCTTGATAGAGAAGTTCTGTCCTTGGAGCCGTGTACGAATCCCTTCTATCGCTAATGTTGATGTGTGCGCGTCCTGGCCGGCGCCCTGGCCTGTCCGGGACGCGCCGACGCAGCTCTGTCACACGTCTCCCTTCCGTCCCGGCCTCTTGTGCCTCACTGTCCCTAATAATGGGTGTTGTTTGCGATGCTGGCCCGTGTGTAACATTAAACAATCGAGACTTGTACTGAACATTGGCATTCATGGCTGCCGGAGAGGGTTTCCATTTCAAAATTTACGTATCGTAGTTGCAAGTACAGGTTGTCGATTGTCGTTATTGTCGAGTGTTGGTAAGTTTTCGATGTCGGTGCATGGCTTCCGAGTACAATAAATAGAATATTTGCTTTGCATGCTAGCATGAATGGTCTTACCACCACACACCCGCTTTTTCCTACACAAATAACCGCTACGGAAATCTATGACGGAATTCGCAACAGGAATATGCTTGTCATCTTCCTGTTCCGACCTTAATAAATGGATTCAGGGCCCGCACACAACATTGCGTTCTGATGTCGCTTCGCATGAGTAATGGATTGTCAGGGTTTTATAAAATAACAGTGTCTATAGTTTTCTTGCTCGTCTTCTTTACACTATTGAGATGGCTGTTTTTTTTTTCATTACACTAAGTGTGGCAAAACTAACACTTCTTCTATTGATATAAAGAGGTAAAAGGGTCCACTCTATTTTTCTAATACTATTTTTATCTGTATACTTTCACAATTATTGTATACGAGTCTATGACTAGATAACGTATAATAAGAAGAAATTATGTGAACGCCTAATATTATTAATTATACCTAATATGTATATCATTACTTTTTTATTCATTTTAATATTTCAACTACTAGCGATACTATATGACGTCACTTCGTACTTTATAAATTAAATTTGGCAATGTATTCGAAATTTATGAGAACGGGTTTCATGCGTGCTATTTCGCACCGCAAAGTTGTGTACGGATCCGGTAGTGATTATTTTTGTAATAATTTAGCGTTTCTATTTATTTGTGTTACGTCTTGCATGAATTTTCTTTCCTCTAATGTGAACTCAGTAAATACCTAACTTTATATTAATAAAAAATATATAGGTTAGGTACTTAAGATTTCACAAATAAGTACAATTTATATATTATGTATATCTTCTCCTTCTATCTCATGGTGATGGTTTTTTTTTTTCTATATATGTAAAGCATTTGAGTTTCATGATGAGTCAATAAAAATTATGTCAAGATTTAAAATTTTAAAACTATAAATATATATTCTGTCATAGGCAATGATAAAAAAACACAGTCATATCAATTTAAAATTTTAATTTGCACAAATAATTTCAAATGCATATTGTATAGAAAAACCGTCACCTTAAGACTACTTCTTCACATTCCTTAAGGCTACTTGCCAGAGCAATTTTTTTTTGATCAATCATAAATTAAATTACTTGCTGTTTTATTCTGGAAATTGTTCTAAAAACTTATAAATTTAATATGTTTTTCTCCAATTTTTATTCATACCCGTGAATATCCGTATAATCAAAAGTTTTGCTACAAAATATTCAGCGCCATCTATCTTCTTATCAGCAAAAGGTATGTAGCATCCAAATCGAAGTTTATATTGGCGATAGATGGGTTTTTGGAGTCAAATTAATTTTGTAATTTTAATTTTTTTAAAGTTAACCCTTTGGATATTGGACCCTTCAATAAAAATATATGTTTTATTTTTTTGTTATTAAATGGCAAATGAGAAAATTAATATAATGTTCAGGTTCATGAAGCGGATGCATGCTTGGTGCTAGCGAACAAATACTGCCAGGATCCGGACGCCGAGGATGCTGCCAACATTATGAGAGTCATCTCCATCAAGAATTATTCCGACGACATCAGGGTCATCATTCAGCTAATGCAATACCATAATAAGGTCAGTTAACAACTTGACCAACGCTCACATGTCAACCAAGAAGCAACCTTTGTGACGAAGACTTGTGGTTTATATTCCAGGCATATCTTCTAAACATTCCATCATGGGATTGGAAGCAGGGCGATGACGTAATCTGCTTAGCGGAGCTGAAACTGGGCTTCATTGCGCAGAGTTGCCTCGCACCCGGCTTCTCGACTATGATGGCCAATCTCTTTGCCATGAGAAGTTTCAAGACGGTCAGATTTTCTCCTAGTTACTTTAAGATTTTCACGATTATTTAAAAGTACACTTGAAGATAGTTTAATATGTCTTTGGGGTCGAAAGGAACAAGTCCTTATATGTCTTCAGGTGTACTTCTAATTTAACTTTGCTTATGCGGCATTTCCACAGTCACAAGACATGGCTATTTGGACTAATGACTACATGCGAGGTACCGGCATGGAGATGTACACAGAGACGCTAAGCCCTACGTTTGTCGGGATGCCCTTCAGAATAGCCACAGAGTAAGTGGGCGGCGCACGAAGCAGCTTGCCAACTGTGACATAATACAACGTCACACACAGAACTTTCCTACTCTACATCTGTTGTGCTCCACATGTCATGACTCCGTGGTTTTTGGGACGAGGGACGGTCACTAACCGATTATGAACAATCGCATAGCTTTTTGTCTTATTTAATGTTTTTCAATGTTACACCTTTGTTTGCCGGCTTCAGTGATTTGAATCTCAATGTTTATCCAAGTTTTTATCGTCTCCAACAGTTTGTTCCGATAGAGACTGCACTGCAATAACTCTTAAGATAACAATGTAATTTTTTTTACCGAATTAGAATAGAATAACAGACGTGTAAATAATGAGGAGGTCGTAAACTAACGATATAAAATAGATATAGAAGCACGTTGGTAAATAATACAGTGAAATCTTGGGTTCATAGAATAGACTGAGGACAGCCCTAACAACAAAGGCGAAGGCTCCACAGGTGGCTGTGACTAACAAGGCACGTGCTTTAGCGTCTCCTATTGGTTGATTGCAGTCCCCCGACACACAAGCTTGGCAGAACGATTACCTGCAGGGTACTGGCTGCGAGATGTACACGGAAACACTGTCGACCTCCTTCACGGGAATGAGCTTCCCCCAAGCGAGCGAGTAAGATCCCTCTAGCCCTAGATCTGTCTAGATCCCTCTCTAGATCCCCCTGCCCCTTGCCTGCACTCCACCCCGCACCGTAGACACTGTGTGCTCAATTACCAACCCCAGCTAAATGAGTGTGCACTAAATTAACCCTAAATCGATTCTAGATTACGTGATGTTCCTAGACCATTCAGAATTGTACTAAAATAACTTTTTGATTTTTCAGACTAGATTTTGCATGTTGAATGGGTAAATGAGTTTTAGAAATTTTAGTGGTATGTATTTATTGTTACTTGAAAGTAGGTGGGTAGTTAAGAAACTTTTATCCTCGTAGAACGTAGATTTGTTTGAAGAACTCTCTCGGTTTCAGTGCCCGATTGCTGGCACAAAATTCAAGTATTTAATTTTTACTTATTATTTTTTATCGTAATCAGTGCAGTTATGTCCATTTTCAATGTGAATGACATTTACTCTGGAAAACATTCTTCTGTACTTAACATTACTTAAGTAATAATTAAGTCGAGCTTATATTGTAAGTAAAATCACTGTACATATATATTTGCACGCAGTAAAAACCTTAGCTTGTTATGTCGTACGCTTGTATATTGTGTTGTTTTGTAAATACGCTTTTCGTTGCACAGATCGACTGATTTTTTGTCGTCACTGGGGTCTCTTCAGTGACAATTGATAATAGCTCTTAAAATTATTTGAACAGAGTATCTTAATGTTTGAACAGAGCGAATTGAATCAAATATCATAATTTCTTTTTAATTTCATAAAAAGCTATTATTTTATTTGTCACTTGATAAACTTCGCGGCGACATTTTGACGCTCGGTTTGCGCCGCATAATATTTTACATCATAACACTATACATATATATACATACATACATACACACACATTATACGACTTAATATAGTACTTACTTACCTATAATATTAAGATAAAATTCGTTCTCAACTAACATACCTACATTTGTCAGCATGATAATGGTAGAGGCATGACAGAAACTGAACAAAAATGCATGACAGGATAACGTTTTGTACTAGTATCGATGATGTAAATATTGAAAGTAGGGATAGATTAAATTTGATAGCATGATTTTAATAATGATATACCCAACCCATGTCATCATAAAAAAAAATTGTAACCGAGTGGCATGCGAAAAAATTTACTTCAATTTTATTTTCGTTCCGAGAAAGTAGGTTGTCTGGTCCAAACTTGCCGCTTGTTTAGTTGGAGTACCAATTTGTGATGGTATAGGAAAAAAAATCCACATCTCCAAGTTTCGACTTGTAGTTGACGAATATTACAGTATCGCTGAAAAGCAGTTATTGAAAAGAAAGGAAGACTATTTGTAATTATAGTGTATAGTAATGTCCTTTGCAATAATGCTACTTTAACTTTATTGAAGTAAATATACCGGAAACTTTGAACCAGACTCCAGACAACCTATTATTATTCCTGGAGTATTGAGAAACAATCCTTTTCGAATTTAGTTATAGTTTAAACTTGGAATGAATACTAGTTATGTTGTAGGCTTATTTTATATTGTTTCGTCGAAAACGCCAGTAAATTTAACGGATTATCCCTAGGTTATGCTTCACGAAACTGAAATTGCTTCTGCTCGCCATTGAAATCAAGGAGGAAGGAGTTGACAGCAAGATCTCAATCAACCCCAGAAACGTGAAAATCCACGCCAACACACAAGGATTTTTTATTGCACAGTCTGCTGATGAAGTTAAAAGGTAAACAGCCAACCACAATTATGACTTCAGAGAATTTTCATATGTTGAACATTCTTCAGAGAAAATGTACGAGGAAAAGTTTGGGAAAGCATAAACTCTTTGCATTTCATTAGTGGTGTGTTTGTATGTGCCTAATTTGTATTCGATTATATAAATGCAAATTAAATTTACCTATGTGCTTTTCTGCCACTAAGTGCAAGTCATGGTTACCCAATCAAATCGACCACCCATACTTATTAGAGTATAAATAGCCTAAAAACTTATTTTGATAAAAGTGTAACTAAAACATACTATCTTTGTCTCTTTATAAATACTAAAATATCCTATAAACTACCCGCAGTTATAACATAATACAAAGTCATCTGGGAAGTTCATAAGCCCAAATTTTCTTTTACTATATCAAAACAAAGCTTTTTATTTATATTTCAACGTAATAAAAAACCTAAATAGAACTCAACAAAGAAAATTGATTTAATTAAAACATATTACGTTCCAGAGCTTGGTACTACTGTAAAGCCTGCCACGAAGACATCAAAGACGAAACGCTGATCAAGAAATGCAAATGCAAAAACTGTAAGATCAATGAATTGCTTTCTTAACATTGAATATAGTTTTAATCCCGTTTTGAATAACAGTGATGATGAAAACATAATTCCCAACGTAAATAAACTTTGACTAATTGATGTAACAATAATTCTGTGACATTCTTTCTGGAGATTAAATGTTGTAAGATCACAAGGCTGTGTCTAATGAAACACTTTTATACATTACTACTGATTCAATTGTCACATAGATAACACTGTTTCATGAGTTACCAACGTCTGTACACGACACAGCAGTCTTCTAACTTTACATACACCTTATTATATATATTGTATCTGTGAGACATTAATGGAATATTGTTCGGCTAAACTTTTAGTGGCGGCACACCAGCGGAAGGTTGGAGCCGACCTAGGTAACTTGCACCACACCTAACTTCACAAATTGACGTTTTCCAATTTATTTTTCGTGTCTATATGATTTTTGAGTTGCTTTAGTGGTGTTGCGTCAACCCTCACAGACTGGATCGGCTGCAAAGCATTCTCTTGACCCTCGCTCGTTCACACCCTAATTTAGCGATCATTGTGTATGTCCGCTCGCTCTTGAATGGAAACCGCCACAACACACTGAAGCACTCTGACACTTCACCATTGTTCTATGCCTCCTAAGATAATTCTCGCTCTGATCCAATTTGTACTTAAACAATCTAGTGCACCATACTAAGTTCAAAAAATTTTAAATTCTAAAACAGAAACTACACTAATATTATAATCTCGGCCTTGACACAATTTGACACTGATCGGTGCGAATATTGTTTACTTTGATATGATGCACTTAAAGCTAGCACAGGCATTATTGCATGAAACATTGATATAATAGTAGCCTTATTTAAGTATCTATATATCGCAAATTGCCAAATGCACCGTCATTGTTGTATCCCGGACCACTATAGATAAAAACATAATTTTCTGTATGTTACATCCACGAAAGCATGTCTCAGAACAATCAGTGTGAGAAGGATCGTACAGTGCTAAAGAGTTGTCTTCAGCAGTGAGCTTTAAAAACGCAAAGACTTTATAGAACAGTTCCAGCTTGTCTGTGACTAATGCAAGGTCAAGGGAAAATAAAATACAGTCGCTCCTCATTGCATTCATTAGCGAATTTGATAGAATCAAATTTAAATAGAACACCAAAACACACGCGTCACACTTGAAACCGTTCTCGAGGGGTCTAAGGGATTTGATTCTCTCAAATTCCATTTAACGGAATTATCCCCGATCCACAAGTGACAGGAGCGTACCTTCGTATGTGTCAGTTTTTGGATTTTTACAGATGTCGGAATGATGATGATGCAGACTGGGATGGTGAAACAAAATCTTAATTCGTATCGAGGTTGCCTCGACGGTACGCACGCGAAATGCGATCTCATAATTGCCGTTCCCTCACAACACGTTTAGTTTGTTTGCATCAACTAACCATTCGCTCTTGAAACATTATGTATTCTTG
Organism: Synanthedon tipuliformis; assembly: GCA_947623395.1. Taxonomy (NCBI): domain Eukaryota; kingdom Metazoa; phylum Arthropoda; class Insecta; order Lepidoptera; family Sesiidae; genus Synanthedon; species Synanthedon tipuliformis. The sequence continues at coordinate 9,734,618 of OX392415.1, read as the reverse complement.
GGCTACAGTATCCGCTAATCACGAATTAAGTCACCAAGCAAAGCGCTAGTTAGTGCAGCCAAGGCTACGTCACCAATTTACTAAGACTTGCTTAACTACTACAATTGGATTTTAACTGACACGGTTCACACGAAACTCTGATCTTATTACTGCTAAATTAATTGAAGGATTGATTTAGAAATCCAAACTGTCTGCTATTCATTCATTTCCAATTGTTTTTAAAACTCTAAACAATGGTCGACAGTCTGGATTGGAATAAAAAAAAATCGCCCTCATACTTGCTAAGTCCGATGTGTGATAATTATTCGAAGCTCTTCTCAGCTTTGCATTTCTGTCTGCGTACCTATTTAAGTATTTATTTGCATAGAAATATAACGCTCATAAATAAAAGTATATATATATAAATTTGTGTTTATAGTAAATAACTAATGAGCTCTAAAGCGTATTGTTTCTCGGTTTAGTGGCTACATTCAGGAAGGGCGTACGAGCCGTTCAGATGGTTGGCAGGGCAAGTACGTAACCATGTGTATACGATTCAGTGTAAATGTCAATATTGTGATGTACTTATCAGCTGATTGGCCAATTTGGGTGGAAACCGAATCAGATCCACCCAAACGGCGGCCCTAGCGAAACTCCGTGTCCTGTATAATTGTTTTGTCTGATATACGTTATTCTATGTGCATTCAGCAGTTAGATGTTTGCCTCTATTAGCCAAATTTAAACATCGAACGACATTTGTGATGTCATTTATATATTTATTTTTGGTGTTGTCGTATACCTTATTAATCTAAATTTTTTTCTAGGAGCATTTAATATTTGATCCCTGATATGTGTAAACATAGCCCCTCTGATATTGGTGTTGTAAAGTAATAGTGTTAAATGGAGTTAATTTTTATAAGGCTTTCGAATTTGATCGAACTCATTATTAATATGCAATCCTCTGTAGGGAATGTTATTTAGTTAGACGATCCCGCCTTCAAAATAACGTCAAGACAATTTGGGTTTCCACTGCATCTGGTCTCGTCGACACCCGGTACTATCAAAGCTGTTTTAGCTGTTGATAAATTATAATTCACTTTAAAGTCATCAAACGTTAGTACGCTCAGTGCCATGTCCTGGTATATCACCTGCTGTGAGCCCCTACAACCATTAACCTTTTGCATTACTTAGTATTAAAGGCAATATTAAATAGAACTTGTAAGTCCATTACAAATTATACTTCTATGATTTTTAGTATCGACTTAGTTAGAACAAGAGCTTGACTTACCTGTAGTTAGTAGTTATTGACTTACTAAATGTTTTTTTTATTTCGTTTTTATGTTGCATGGGAATGTCTGTGTGTTTACTTAATTATCTAATATAATAAAAGTAATCTTAAAATATGTATTTGTATATAAAGTATGTTTATCTTTTTTTTGTGTTATTCGTCTTCGCCTTCATCGCGTATTGAAACGAGCGTTTGAAAAGGCGAAATCGAATTTCAAGTCAAACATTGTTAACTGAAATTTATTTAGACGCTATAAACGCGTTTTTAAAAGTAGGTATACATGTAATTATATTATTTTTGACTGAGTGGTGTATCGGAATGCGAATTTGTGCTGATGTTTTGCAGATGACCACCATCCTCCCCCCACCTTCACGCCGCCAGAGTTGCCCAAGAAGGTCCATGTTCGAGGTACATCTCAGGCTCAAAGGACTGAGTGTTTAATTTTTTTATTTTTCATTTTTTTTCATCACCGGCCCACACTTTACCCATTGAACCAGCAATGTGCTTCCATAGGCTACCGGACGATATCCAGCACTTAGCCGCTTTGTCACACCATTAAAGTAGCGAGCACTGGTAAAATTTTTAAAACAATTGGCGGCAAACTAAAACGTACTGCTTGTACTGGCATGTAGATATACCGGCTCAAAACATAGTACCACAATATTTACGCTTGACAAGTTCCCCAATTTTGAAAATAAGCCCTGAAAAAAACCTTTATGAACTTGAAATTCGTCTACTCGCATTATTTGATTGAGATTTCTTAAAGCGATACCATTTTAATTTATTTTCGCATCATTAGTTCTGTTCTGAATTTGAATTTTTGACAATTTGTGTCGACCTATGCTTCTTGGTAAACTCTAAAGCGGATAATTGTCATTTCTGATGTTGTACCCTGCGCCAAGTATTGCTGCTACTACCTTCATGGCATTGCATCCGTCCGTATGATATATTTTATGGTCCTATTATTGCATTGTTATTTATTAAGCTTTTGTAATTAGATTTTTAATTAAGATGAGCAAAATATTTGCCAAATTAAACTAAACCTCCACAAAGAATTAATTGCCTTGTTAATAATTTTTTTTTTATACAATGACAATAGATTTCCTTAACGTAAACATTTTTTGTCTTCTAAGAATTAAAATGTAGATATTGAAGGTATAATTTTCACTTTTAAAACACTTGACACTTTTACGTCACTTAAGTTAAGGTTAACGTTTTCTAAATTCATTCTTTGTTTTTAGGTGAAATAGCAAGAGAAAGGGGCGAAGATATTAGTTGTAAGTATTTTTGAATTTACTTAGAGATATGTTTTTAAAGTTTTAATATCAAAATCAAAAAAAAGCATCTAACAATACCAGCGGGCATAGATTACACATGAATCGAAAAGACATAGTACTTAAACATATTCCCTAAGGAGTGGTAGACAATATGAGGATCAGGGGCTCAGAAGTTGTTTACCACGGTAGCAGACATGAGTTTCTTCGCGTTTGCTTTCTACAAGTTAATGCTATAACTCCCACCTGGCTTGCTATCCAAAAAATATTGTTTCCGACAAAAAATTACTAATTTTGTAATAAATTTTTATACACGTTTGGCCTAGCTGTTAACCAAACGGTTGCGGGTTCGAATCCCGCTAGGGGCAAAAAAAATGTAGGTGGGTATTTACAAAAAAGTAATCTATGTAGTATGTAGTTGCTTACTGTGGAACTAGATGGTGCTGTGTGGAATGTGTGAAGATATTTATTTGTTTATTATTTATTAAGAGATGCAATGTATATTTGTTGAAGTAATCAACCGTAACCATCGAAGCGCCGCGCCAACCGCACTGCTCTCGCCGATGGCCAATCAGCTCATGAACACAACTACTACAAGACAAATCAACAAAGTCAAACCGAACGTCAACAGAGCGCCGCCAGACACGTGAGTACACCTCATTACATCAAGTCTTTTTAAGTCATTATAAGTCTTCGAATCTTATGACGTCATTAGGACCATTCAAGTTTTATTAAGTCATTATAAGTCTTCGGGTCTTATTACGTCATTGAGACATTCAAGTCTTATTAAGTCATTATAAGTCTTCGAGTCTTATTACGTCATTAGGACCATTCAAGTCTTATTAAGTCATTATAAGTCTTCGAGTCTTATTACGACATTAGGACCATTTAAGTCTTATTAAGTCATTATAAGTCTTCGAGTCTTATTACGTTATTTGGACCATTCAAGTCTTATTAAGTCATTATAAATCTTCGAGTCTTATTACGTCATTGAGACCATTCAAGTCTTAATTAAGAATGTGTGCGATTAAATTATAAACAACAAAATTTTATAGATAAAATTTTTGTGTATTTCATTTAAAATATTCGCCTCTAAAATATAATAAACCTAAAAAAATAATAAAATGTGCTTTTAATTAACAATGAATTATTTTCTTGTATCTTCTTATGCCTCATTTGAACTGAGGAATATTGCAAGGGAATGTTTTTTTTACACGTAGAAAACCAACGTTTCATTTGGCCCTAACTAAAATTATTTTCATTAAAATAAAAGTTTCCGGGAAAGTAAACAGCAAGAATTTAATGAACAAAAACAACTCGAGTCATTGTTCTGTCCTAAATGGTATTTATACTGTAACACCACGAGAAAAAAATCTTAGGGTATTTTCAGACAGTCTTCATTTAGACTGTAAGCCAACCGTAAAATTGTGGTTTTGGTGCAATTGGTATAATTACAATAAAACTGTTGACTGACTGCATCTGGTTGTATGTTTATGGTGCAATTTTATTGCAGTCCTTTTGCAGTCAGCCTATGCAACTAGCATGCTACTGCATGCATGCACTTCATAGATGGTCGGCAGTTATGATACAGTTATAAAAGCTGCACCTAACTGCAATTTTTCAGCCAGCTTACAGTACAAATAGTCAGTCTGAAGATATCTTTAATAACTTTTTTATTTTCTATAAAAAAATTATTAAGAGACTTATTATTTAAAATAAAAAAGGATTTATTATTCTTTAGTATAAAAGAGGCATGAGTAGAGTGAAAATTTTGTTGCGTTTTTTTCATCGTGTCGCCATGACAATGTGGAAAGAGCTCTTAATTTAATTAATTGTGACGCAACGAATCAATTAAATGTTTTAGCACAAAGTGCACTGCACATTAGAACATCTCTATTCGTGGCACAAAATATTTTTTTTATCTCCTGATTATAGTAAAAGCAATGGGGACGATACTTTCAGGAATCCTCAAGATCAAGATACGAATTACCAAGCCTATCATCTTGCCTACGAAGTGAAAAAGCTCATGTAATTCTTCTATACCTATAATAAGCTATACAATTTTTAAATCTAGTAGTTTTGTTATTTGAACATTTAATGGTTAAATATTTCTTTGAAACTAGTAGTTAAATATAGTGCTTGCATCATGTTTTAAGAATCTTCTTACTGACCTCGGAATACCAGATTGTCTTCGTTAAAAAAAATTATTCAATTCTTCTGCTAAATTTCTTACTGCTATGGTCAGTGTCAGGCCATATGGCCTGACCTGTAAATAGATTTATAAATAAGTTGTATGTGATAGAACCCATTTTTATGTATATCCACATTCCATACCATTGATTTCAGAAACCTACCAATAAGTAGGTATATGGTCCATCAATAATTCTGTTATACAGTACGAATTGTGAAACTAGTTATTTTTAATTGTAGCTTTAATTAAAAAAATTAAAAAAAGTTGAAAGCAAAATAGTTCTTTCATTCAAAATGGAAGAGCACAGATACAGGATGTTCAACAACGATTTAAGATCTAAGAAGAGGACAGCGTCAGAAGTTGTTGCAATTAGAAAGATTATGTTTTACTTAATTGTTACCTAAAGTTATTTCATCCCCAAAAAGATAAAAAAGGTTTTAACTATTTTTTTCAATACTTTCGGTGAAGATCTGCTATTCTTATTGTGGTCTCTTAAAACATGATTTAATTAATTCACTTTAGATTTGCAAGTCTTCCAAACAAAATTAGATACACTGCATGATAGCAAAATTACGTATTATTTCGAAAGATTTCTTATTGGGTTCTACGAAGTACTTAGTTTATTTATTGCGTTAACGTAATTGTTAGTTTTGAAGCTTAGCTATTGCTCTACACTTTGTGGTGTGGTATTGGTCTTTTATCACATTTCTCACACACCTATTAAAGAAAAGAAAAAAAAATTTTCATTGATAGACTGTTTTTTCAAAATACCTTCAAAAAATATAAACGCAAAAAGTTTAATCGTTTTTTAAAATTTACAAGATTAAGTTCGTATTTTTATATTTTTCTAAAAAAAATTTAGAAAAGAACACTTCGCGTAATTTTTTTTTTATTATTTCACAATAAAAACACTTAGTTGGTTTACATAAGTAGTTTTAGTATTTAGTTAGCATGTTGATCATTAAACAATTATATCAGTTCATGGGTCTGGTATTGTTAAATATACTGTGTAGTTACTTTTTGCACTTAAAAGTAGCACTTCACAACAATATAAGTACTCGTATGTATGTACAGCATGTATTTTATTTAAACATTTTTAATTTATATTGCATAATATATTAATTGCATTATTTATTCAAACTTTTTCAGTCATAGAGTATTTCATAATGAAACCAAATATAAAAAATATGTGGATGAATATTTAATAAAGATAATAATTAGACTAACCGCTCAGGGGTCACTAATTTTTCGAGCGTCTTTTTGCGCGCTTAAATGCGTATTTTTAATAAAAAAATGCTTATTTTAATTATTAGATAACTAAAAGTTAATACTTAATAAAAGTTTGGATAAAGATTGCAAAATTTAGCCCGATTTTCCTCAAAATCTAGAAAAACGCTAAGTTGGTCTGTCACATAGTTAAATAACATTTACAGCTTGTCACAGAAAGGGTGTTTATGAAGCCGAACGCAGGGGGTTTTTTTCCATTAGATAAATCTTTCGTTGGAAATTCCAAACCAAAAATAATAAAATAATAAATTAAATCGTAGGAAATTAAAGTAGCTTGTACATATTTATTGAAAATTTCATATTTTGTGTCAAACTTATTTTCAAATGACATTAAAAGTATATTTAGAAAAACAAATACAAATGAAAAAAAAACAAGAGGTACCTCCAGTGGTGCAGAAAGGTGTTTACCGTTAAAAATTAGATGACACTTTTGACAGATGTATAACCGAGAGTGCGGCTTGATATACACTTTTCGAAACATACTGTATATATAAAAAAACATTTTTCACATTTTTGTAGATCTCTATGCTAATTATTGTCTAAACAAACTAATTAAAAATATCAAATTAAAACATAATTAACGATAAATAAATGTGAAACAAATGAATGTAGATAGCGCATTCGAGGTGTAAGGATGATTGAAAAACATTAAAAATGTTCGTAGGCCAACGAGTAGAAGTAGTGGGGGCAATCAAAACAGTAATGGTGTCAGTTTGCCAGCGGGCCTGGCGGACGACCAGTCGAAAGATTTCGACTTTGAAAAGACTGAAATGAAATACGACTCCACGGGAATGTTTCACTGGAGTCCCGCCAGAAATCTGGAGGATTGCATATTAGTACGTATTCATTTATTTTATTCATAATTTTCAAATTATTAATATATTATTGTATAAACTCCGCCATTTGCTGAATGCATCGGTGACGTAATCTCGCGACACACTCAGTACCTTTTTCATACCATAAAAATACCTATGCTATGCTTAAATATAAAGGATAAGTTTAGGTATAATTCGAAGTATTTATTTGGAACAATTTTAAAAGAAACTGATATAATTTACAGGACAGAAATCAAGCGGCTATGACAGTTCTGAACGGACATGTGGTTGTGTGTCTGTTTGCGGATCCCGACTCTCCTCTGATTGGACTGAGGAATCTGGTGATGCCGCTGAGAGCCTCTAACTTTCATTATCACGAATTGAAACACGTCGTTATAGTGGGCAGTGTGGAATATATAAGGAGAGAATGGAAAATGCTGCAGAACTTACCCAAGATCTCTGTTTTGAATGTAAGTTCATGAATAGCTTTAACATTATCATCAGCTTACCATGAGCGTCATCATCAGTCGTTCTTCCAAGTTTTTGTGGCAAGTTTTCGGCCTATGGGACATTTTAACAGTGTTTTCACTCTAAATCTCTTTTAACTCCAACGCCAGTTAACTGCGCTACAGATAGACTGATCTTTTTGCAATTTGTAAACCAATCACGGGCCGCCCATAAATATAATTAAAACATATTGTATTGTATGTAACATATGAAGCATATTCTAGCCTATTTTCATGAAATCGATTCATAAAGAGTAAACTCCAAAAATATTGTTATTAGGGTTCACCGCTAAGCCGGGCCGACTTGCGAGCAGTGAACGTGAATCTGTGCGATATGTGCTGCATCCTGTCAGCGAAGGTGCCGTCCAACGATGACCCGACACTGGCCGACAAGGAAGCCATCTTGGCTTCGCTGAACATTAAAGCCATGACCTTCGACGACACTATAGGCGTGCTCAGCGGCGGCGCCAACGGCTCCGCCAACGCACAGCCACCGCCCGGAGCCAATCCCGCGCCCGTTCTGTTGCAGAGGAGGGGCTCGGTCTACGGAGCCAACGTGCCTATGATTACTGGTAACACTTTAATTAGCACTTGATAAGAAATAAGCCAAGGGGCCCTGGCCAAGAGCAAACGTTCAGTCATAAACGCTCAGGCTACGCTACGCTTGGAAGAAAGCTTTGTGATTGGTCCAAATTTTGTGTAGGCGTTACAACAACCAATCACCGGGCTTTATTTCTTTCGTTTCGTAAGTACGTAAAAGGAGCATTTGCATTGGTTTGCTCTTGGCTAAGGCCCAAGTCCGTTGAACGCTGAAATAATCGTGTTTTGTTTAAGGGTTTTTTACGGACTCCCTATATATTACTATACTCTTTGAGACGGACTGCCTATAGGTTGCAAACTAGCGGCAAACCTTTATTCAGTTCACACGCTCCCGGCTTTGCCCGGAATGAAATATTTTTTATATACACAAACCTTCCTCGTTTATCCCTCTTTCCATAAATGAAAATCGAATTAAAATCCATGGGGTGTTTTATAAGTAGTTAGCAGGAACACTTATATAAATATGAATAGGTGCAGATTTCGCGCCTACTCATAATGTGGAAAAGTACTCGGGAATAATGTAACAAAGCTAGAATATTTCAGCCAGTGTCTCTTGGAACGAATTGACCCTTTGTTATAATTTATTTCCAAGCGCGAGAAGGTCCACAATTATATTTATGTAAATCATACAATGTTCTACATTTGAATATTAGTACCTAAGTATTGCATAACTGTACTGTGGTCTACAGAACTGGTGAACGATAGCAACGTGCAGTTCCTGGACCAGGACGATGATGATGACCCGGACACGGAACTGTACCTGACGCAGCCGTTTGCTTGCGGCACCGCCTTCGCCGTCAGCGTATTAGATTCTCTTATGTCCACCGTAAGTCAAGTATCCTAATCTATTCTGCCTTTTGCAAAGTAACTGAAGAAGTACTGAAGAGGTAAAATTATGTAGGTAAGGGACGATGTTTAAGTTTAATCATTATCCTTACTAATATTATAAGTGAATGTGCGTTTGTTTGTTTGTTTGTTACGCATTCACGCAAAAAGTACTGAACCGATAACCATGAAATTTTGTATACGTTGTCTGGGACACCAGAAAGAACATAGGGTTACCTTTCATCCAAAACGCGAACGAAGTCGCGGGCACCAGTTAATATTGTATGAAAATGTGAATCTACTAGTTAATTCTATCGAAGCATAGATATAACAAGATATAATCCCCGCAAATTTTATCTGTTACAGACGTACTTCAACCAGAATGCCTTAACATTGATCCGCTCGTTGATCACGGGCGGAGCCACTCCCGAGTTGGAGCTGATCCTGGCCGAAGGAGCTGGGCTTCGCGGCGGATACTCAACTCCGGAGAGCTTATCCAATAGGTAGGTACCAATCAATCTAATTATACAAAACGTGCTTTTGTTTCTTAAATAAATCTTAGAAAAATATCAGCATATTTCCTATCTTCACTATCACTACATAGTATAAAACAAAGTCGCTTCCCGCTGTCTGTCTGTCCCTATGTATGCTATTAGATCTTTAAAAGTACGCAACGGCTTTTAATGCGGTTTTCACTAATAGATAGAGTGGTTCTCGAGGAAGGTTTTAGTATATAATTTACAAAGTTACGCGGGCGAAGTCGCGGGCAGCAGCTTTAATTTTATTAACTAATCATGTAGCGCCATCTGTCAAAACACTGTGCAACTATAACTACCTTTCTCCACTATTCGAAGTAGAGTGCTACATTGTTTCAAACAGAATTCCCTAGATAGCGCTGCGTGCTATCTACATCATAACTAATATTATAACCATGAAATTTTGCATACACGTTGTCTGGGACACCAGAAAGGACATAGGGTACCTTTCATCCAAAACGCGGACGAAGTCGCGAGCACCAGCTAGTCTTTTATAAGCCAGCATTAAATAAATTTCCAGGGATCGGTGTAGAGTGGGTCAGATATCGCTATACGACGGTCCACTGGCCCAGTTCGGTGAAGCGGGCAAGTATGGCGACTTATTCGTCGCAGCACTTCAGGCGTACGGGATGCTCTGCATAGGTCTCTATCGGTTCAGAGACACTACGTCGTCTTGCGACGCTAGCAGCAAAAGATACGTCATTACCAATCCGCCTGATGACTTCTGCTTGCTGCCTACTGATCAGGTAACTCTCGTCAATGCTTTCATTTCCTACAAAAATAATTGCAAAGAGCTCAAAGTACAATCTTCAAGGTTGTATCTTCTATCTTGTTCTCATTGTGACAATTCTTTAAAATGTATTACATACATCTATCTGTGTGACTATAAAGTTCACTAAGCAATTGTATTTACAATCAACTCTCCTCTTAAAGTTAAAGACCATTCAAAAATTTTTTTTTTCTCTTTCAAGAATTGCAAGTGAAGTAATTTGACCACATTTCAATAATACCTCGATTTTTATCAGTTTCTGGATCGCTTTTGACCAATGTGTTGCAGCCCTTTTTACCTTGGCATCTTCTCAAAGTTACCTGCTGCTCGCCATGTCACGTGACCTAGTCTTAGTCACGTGACGACGCGACGCTTTACGTTACTTTAGCATAAATGGTGGCGTACAATGTTGCAGGTATTCGTCCTAATGCAGTTCGATCCGGGCGTGGAGTACCGGACGTCGCGTCGCGCCGGCTCAGCCAGCAACGGCAAAGACGACGCCTCCTGACTGTTGCTGTGCAGCGCCCTCACGGACGGGCCCTACTCCTACATTTAGGCAGCAGGGCTCGCCGGCCACTCGCTCGACAATCCTGCCCACTCCACTCCACACTGCCACACTCCAACCGACTTACTCACATCCCAATTCACTTGCGCAGAAATTTTCACTGGCACATAATTAGGTACTGAACTCTTCACGAGACAATACACAAGTTAACTATTCCAATTCTGTTACTTTGAAAGTTTTTGCTCAACAATGTACTCCCACAATATGTTTAAAATTGCAGTTTTGGCAAGTTCTCCTGGAATAGATAACGTTACAGATGTGGATAACCATCGAAATTTCTGAGTCTATCGAAGCCTTTTAAGGGTGGTATTGAGCTGTTGGTTGTTAAAGTTAAAGTTGTCATTTTACCCTCGCGACAGAATCAGTAGACTTTTTATCAAAATGTATCCTGCTTTGTCCTTGATAGAATTTTATTGATTTTGACCGGGATTGAAAATATTCAATTAGTTATCAACTATTAAACATAACAGCTCAATCGTCAGCTCAAAACTAAGCTTAAATGAAATTACGCTTTTGTTTCAAACGACTGTATCTATCTTTAAGTTGGTCAGTTATTTATTTTATTCCAAAAACCCGTTAATAGAGGTGGTTACTCCGCTTTTGTCGTTAACTTTAAAACGAACTCCGGAAACTCATACACATGAAGCTTTTGTTACTTTTATTTTAAACAAAAAAACCAAATGAATACTCACCTAAAATCCTACGCTTATTTTTGACACTTGCAACACTGCACTGCAAATGTAGGTTACCTTATTATATTACAAGCGTATTTCCAATGCACTCGTTAAAAATAGAGGGCCCGAAATCACCGTGGATTTTGTTTTGCACTTGTGGTATCCAAAAAAAGACCTTAGAAACTGTTAAAATATTGACGAAAAATATTAATGTTATAAAATGACATTTAAGTTAGGGACTCCAGGTGTTAAAAACACCATTTCAGCCCCATACTTTAATTAGATATATATTATCCTAGAGCTTTCGATGTTTCAAACATTTTTAGTCGTGGAATTAGTGAGATGAAATCTGTCAATCAGTGAAATTGTATATTAAATTTGATTCAAGACAAATTATCTCTTTATTTGTGTTTGAAGGCACACTGCACTTTCTTTTACTGTAGACACTCAGTTTTACGTTCTGTGAACACCAATAAATAAATGAAATTTAACAATCGATTTTAAACCTTATAATGAAGCCTTTAAAACTTTTAATTGCATGATCTAACTGTAGTTTTCAGCGGATTTTGTCGGCATGAATCTCTGTACTCTCTCTCTCTCTCTCTCTCTTTTATTAGTGTATCCATTCCTTGCTCAGTAGTTTTTCTGCAATATATGGGCGCTACTTTTTAAAAAATATAATATTTTAAGCATTTATGATATTCATCGACTGATTCAAGTACTCTTATTGTTAAGCAATACATTGTCACATAAGATTAATGGGTTTTTTAAACATATGACACCGTATATAAGATTTTTTTTTATTTAGTTTTATTTCGTAGTAAATCTTGAATTCACATTTGACACGGCACTTAGTTTTAAGCATATGTTATCAGTAATGTTTATAATAAATAATCTTTTATTTGTATTACTGGTAACATTTTTATTGTAGTTAGTAGATAATTTTTTTCTTTTTTTTTCTACTTTTTATAAAACATTTTATTATCTTTTAGACACGTAGCTACTACACATGTGGGTCACAGGTTTTAGTTTTTAGCGTCACATCTTAGCACCATACCTTATTATTATTATTTTTTTTATAATAAATATATTTAATTATGCATCTTTTCGTTTTATTATTACTTTTATTTTCCTAACACAACGTGGAGGATTGTCTGAAGTGGATGTGGCTTATGGCGCTGCACAAAAAGATAAATTATATGAACTGTAACAAATTATGATGAAAATTTTTTAAAAAAAATGCCATTGCGTGAATGTTTGAGAACTTGTGGAGTTGGTGTTCGCTACGCGAGATTCGCTCGAGTGCAAAGTGTATTTCGCTGCAAATGTGTGATATTATTTTCGAAATGTCGCTGTTATCTATGTATTGGGGCTTTTGAAGCCTGCGATGTATTAAGTAATAACTCCGGGTGCTTTGACGATTGTGGACTTCTTCATAATTTATTTACAGTGGCCCTTCACGGAGCAATTCAAAAATGGAATAAAAAAAATATAGTTATTGCCAACACAAAAAACACATTTTAAATTGTTTTTTTTTTATTTTTATTGTTTATCCTTATTGTTCAATTTTTATCGATAAATTATAACTTTTTTTATATACTTAAATTTATATGACATTATTATGGTATAAATTGTCCCGTTTAGGGCCACTTTAATGGCCACCACTAATTGTATTAGATAAGATGTAACCTTTAATAGACTGCACGAATCTCATTTGTACCTAAGTACCTACACGCAAATGTGAACGTTACGTGCAGTTTATTAGGTTTCTTTTTAGAATTTACTAGGTACTAGTTAAAAACATTCGCCTCGCCAATTTAGAGTCATAATATTCGAAACAAATCAGTTACAGTATAACTAACGCAATAATTAATAATAAAACAAAATTTACAAGATGTTTGATGAAAATTATTAGAATATCAGACGTGTAGGTAGTTATTACGTGGTACCCGCAAAATCCGCTGCAAGCGTCCTTTGCACGCGTTTTAGCACCATTATATTAATAAAGAAACAAAAAAAAAACTACCTAATAATAATTTAAAAATACCTCAATTACACCTGATAGTAATTAATTATAGTTCGAATACCTATTTGTACATAAAAAATATATTTATCAAACATCCTGTACATATTAGCTGCTACAGTCATTTAGATACATCATTTTGTTCAAATAGAATATAGGCAAACCGGCCTTAATTTATTTACAACTAGGCTAATATGGTGTAATGAAATTTTAAAAAATAAAACCGCCTTCAAATTGGCCATGGATCATTTTCGATCTTCCGCATAAGCGGAATATATATAATCCGCATAGAAAATATTTCTATGCGGATTATATAAAATATGTTTGACAAATTACGGACCCATGGCTAATATGAATAAAGGTGTATCTTGTCTGAAAATAAGTCATTAACATAGACTAATATTATCAGATATGACGTCACAAAGTGACAGTTTACGTTAATGATTTGTCGAGATGGATTAAATTTAAAAAAAATATACAAAACCTATTATCTTAGTTGGTAAAGGAATTGAATGCAATATACTGCCATATATTATGTAATTTCGCCACATAGCATTCCTATTTACACATCATTTAAGTACAAAAAACACCCCTGGGCCCATTCGAATTTTCGGCGGAAATGCCTATCATAAAATTTTATTTGTAATTTTAAATATAAAGCACATTATAAGAGAATATAAATATATTTGTGGTATTTAAATAAAAAAATTAAAAAGCTTAAAGGTTGTGCACGATAGGCGTATTATACAAAATCGAAATTGAATCTAACCGGCTTGCTTAATGTTGCCAGTGCGAAAATTTTGAACACAGACAACTGTTGCAGTACTCGATAATTGATTGTAATCGGAGCTTTATATTTTTAATAATAAATTTGTAGACATTACCTACCATGCATGCCACAGAAGCCCTAGACGCCAAACTAGGTAATTAATAGCGTTTTAGTATATCGCAGTGTGCTATTCAAAATTGAATTTTCTACTAAAAATATTTTAGTTGAATCATGTACATAGTATGTAAACTCGTAATTTGGTATGTTTAAACATTTTTCAAAGTACATCTCCTTTGCATTAAAATAGAAACGCTACGAGTACATATATATTAAAAGTTTATATTCAATATCTACTATCGTGTGTAGTTCGTTTGTGAATTAGGCTTGTATGTCTGTCACTGTTACTGTATGCTAAATTAGGTCATAGTTCGGAAGTCTCATTGTAAAAATGTAAAATACACGCTATTATTTTTGACTAATATGAATGTTAATTAAGAATTAATATTAAATTGTCGATTTTTTCCTTTAATATTTTTATACAGCATTACGAATATTTATCGCAATTAAAAGTTTATAGAGGTGGGTCAGTGTGCAATTTTAAAATAGTGTTTATATATTAATCGCCTTACTGAGAGAGAAAAATAGCCGATTCCTTCTGCGTGTGTTCGCTTGAGATCTGATGTACGGATAATGTATGCCACACGACTAAACTTGTTGCTAGGTCGTAAAATTATAGTCGCTGTCTTATTACTGTTGTCGTAATAGATTATCTACCACATACTTACTGTTAACCGTTTCAACAGACATCGATCTAGAACATATATCTATGATTATTTCGATTCGATTTTTTTTAAGGTGGTCTACAAAACCGGACGTAGGTAAATCGTCAAAAATTAATCGAGTTCCAATTTTTTTTAAATAGGTACCAATAAGTATATTCGAATTTTGAATTTAAACAGCTCTGTTCTAATTGTGAAAATTAAGTGCAAACGCAGACTGTCAAATAAAAAATCCTTTTGGTCATAGACAGTAAATGCAATTCGATTATTTTTTTATTTTTCATTCTTTGTGTGACATGTCATGTGAAATTTTTTAGTCCAAAAATTCAACACTAAAAAGCGCCTATTTGCAAAATTAGTAATTTCATATTCAGTGTGCATTATAAATCCTAGAATAATAAACAACATTGTTGACTATTGCTAATAGCTTGAGGTTGTTAACGTTTTTAGAACGGAAAGGTGAATTTTTCATGTATTATATACGTATTATTAAATATTAAAATCTCAAATTCTCTAATAATACGAATGTTCGCTAGACCCTTTTTGTAAGCTGAGCGCCATCTTTATCGTGTTATATACATATACACATAGTCCTCTCTTTATTAAAGTAGTATCAATATATAATGATGGCTGTGAGGTAAATAATTGTAACAATTTAAAATTATATTATATAAATGAAATATAATTATGTAAAACATAGTGAACATAATAGAACTATCTGCCGCAACGACTGCTCTAAAATTGTGCGCCTACTGTTGAATATTGCTTTGACTTTATTATTCTGTGGACGTCCTGCTTTAAAAAAATTAAAAATATACAATACATATGTAATGATTTCAATTTATTACATTTGTCAAAAAAAACAATGTTAAGCATTATTTTTTTCTAAATTGTTTAATGGATTAATATAAACTTTTATTCTCAAAATAATCGCATTAACTATGTCACAGTCAAAGCAAAATTGAGCATTAAAAACACGATTATCTCGACGCGAAATGTCACTTTGCAGCGGGTTGCCAGATTAGAAAAAAATACTACCGTAATTCAATTTAAAAACATACGTAATAAAAAAATATTACTTATATAATATTCGAGATACATATCTAATCATTTTCAAATGAATCGAACACTTTTTTTTCGTTTTACTAACTATACCTACTACTAAAATTTTTTAGAAAACACTGCAGATTTTTTCATGAAAAAAATAATCGTACCTGAACACGTGTCGTATAACGTTATATAGCGAGTGTGTAGTGCGAGTCTCTCGATCAAACGCGTCGAACGCGTAAACGTTAATACGTAGCGTTAGCCACTAAGTGTCGCTGCTTTATTCCCATACAAATTCACGTTTACGCGTTCGATGCCTTTGATCGAGTATGTATGTAAACCTAGCACTATACACTCTGAAGTACATAAAAATATTCGAAAAGAAGCACCCATCACGTGATTGGCAACCCAGACTATTCAGCTCACAGCTTACCTCTGCAGTTGCTCAAAAATCACAAAGATTACCCGTTCCACTGCTTCTATAGTTAACCCATTTACGGTAAAATCACCAACAAAACGCGTAATGTTACATTGACCATCCGTTGTCGACAAAACGACTGCACAACTTCGGCTAATGTAATATTACTTAGACTGTTCAAATGACTTCACCGTGAGAACAAATTATTAAATATTGTTGATGTTGATTGTTAATAAAATGCAAATAATGTAAATATTAAAATAAATTCTGTATTTGTATTTGAACAATTGTTTCATTTACACTTCATCCTACTAAACGTTAAGACAAATTTTCAAACTACATAATATATTAACAATAAATTTATTTTACATTAAGAAAATATGTAAGTAATACACAATTCTAACTAAATATCAATTTTATGTTGAAATAACACATTTTTTAACAAATAAAATATTGCTTTTACAAATATGTGAAAATCAGCGCCAATTTTAAGTACATATGTGATTTAGAAACATGATTTGCACACAGTTTCACATATGTAATCAATTATTAAATTGGGATAAACAAATTATAATGTGTGTTAAAAAATTCAATTATACATTTAAAAATCAATTTAAGTAAGTATGTTTGTCCTCTGTGGACTTAGACCTCTTTTCCCACAAATTAATACCAAATTAGATTTTGTCTATTTAAAAGTAAAAATGAAATATTTAGTCTGACAAATATAATAATATTTTATATATTTACAAGAAAGTTTGAATAAAAGTTTTAACACCTAACAAAAAGGCGAGGGCGAAGTCGCTGGCAAAAGCTAGTATTTAATAAACCTGTAATATTTTTATTAAGTCCTTCCAATTTTATAAAAATAATGATTTATATAAAAATTATTGTTACATTGCTCAAATTGATGTGCAAAAAAAAACATACAGAAAGGCACAAAGTTTTACCTATTCTACACACATACATACATACATACATACCTCATAATATACCAAATTAACTTTGACTAGATGAGGAAATAAATTAACAAATTTAGTTTAAGTGACTATATCAAATATTACCCGTATATAATGAGATCATTTTGTTAAATTACACTTTTACCTATAGATTTTGTGATATTTATTATAAGAAAACACAAAAGTGGGACTAATCACTTCAGACACATTTTGTGGAATAATATTTCACCAAAGAACATTTATAAAATTGATAAAAAATTATAAAATAAATTTTTAATGCACGTTTTTGAAAATGTAACAATTTCAAAAACGTATGAAAACCGTAAATTCCTTCATAGTTTGAATGTGAAGGATATTTTTAGTGTACCCCACATATTATATATAAAACAAAAAGTTCGAAAGTCAAAGACATATTATTAACCCTTAAATTGCTTGGTTTTGTAGGAGTTGTCGTGTCCTTAGCACATGACTCGAATTTTTTTTAAGAGTAAGCAATGCAATGATTAAAAAATTAACATTATACAAGTACATAGTAGAATTAGTCGTATAAATACGGTACTTACTGGCGAAATTGACACGAAAATAATTGTCGTATAAATCCGACTCTGGCGGTTGAAGGGTTAAATTGATGATTTATCAAACGACATAACAATAAAAGGGTCACCTACCTCCACTAGTTACATTTCAAATCTAATGTCTAGATCTATCCAATTGGTACACACTTTTTGTGCCGCTCTTCTTTCTGGTTTTAATGTTGTGCTTTTTGGCCGAGCTTAAGGCTGCACATTTCCTTTTTTCCTCCTCCAATAGTAGAGGTGGCAGTGACACTTTCCTTACGTTGTACGGATAAGACACTCCATTGGACAATTTAGAAATGTCTAGGTGCTGCGTCTCCGTAGAATACAACGGCTCTAATCTAGCTGTCTCTCTATTTCTAGCCGTCACAACCCTGTTACTGAACATATTATTGCAATCAGTGGCGCTTGACACTGCGTTGACGTACTTCCTCGTGTCAAGTGAGACCACGGACTTAGCACTGTTCCTTTCATTCACAGACGAGTCTGGCCTCTGTCTCATCCACCGAGACGACGCTATTTCAGACCTCAAAATCGAGGAGTTTTGCTTTCTTCTTTGCGATGGACTGTATATATGTAGAGGTGTTATTTGTAATAGGGAGCAAAACGAATCGTTCAAATCGACCTCATCATTGTACGCTGTGTAGAAGGAAACTTTCTCTCGAGACAATTTGGGTATGCAATAATCGTCCGATACCGAAGGTCTCGGCGAGTTTTGCGGTGTGACATCGCCACTGCTCTGCGAAAGACGCTCATCGCTCTCACTGAACTGTTCGTAATCGCTGTAATGAATAGCTATGATTTCATCATGTTCGATTTGTTTATAGGGCTGTTTCTTCTCGGGCAGCGAAATGGCTTTGCCGACAACTCTGTAAAATCAATATTGTATTATTGAGTAATAAATGTATCAAGGTTACAGATTGAATGGAATAATAGCTATCATTGTGTTACGCGTCCTTGACATTTTAAAGCATGACAGATTGACAGTTAACACTATAGGTTTTTAAATATTTAATAAATTATTATATTATATATCTCTAGCTGAAGCCCTCGAATGCATTGAAAAATCAAAAATATAACGTCTTAAAAATATATCACCAATATAACGCCTGACATCTTTATTGTCGTTATCGGTTCAACAGGTGTTAGATTTTTATTTTTAGATGATCTGTCAGGAATTTAACATTTTAATGAAATACTTATAATCTTTGAAATTTTAAATCAATAAATCAAGAATAGTATCAATAGAAATAGAATCAATACCTAAGTAGTGGATGTAACTGTCTCCACTGATTACATTCTTCAATAATATCAGGTCGAGAAGTCTTTTCTCCTTCTTCATCATATAATGTCCTCTCGATTCTATCCCACTCTGCTCTTAACTTATTTGTAACCTCTGCTGTATTTCTTCTGAGAGCAGATCCTGCACTGCTATCACTCTCTTCACTGTTAAGATCTGGGGTTCCTGTTGACAAGTGTTAGTGTTTACATAATTTATTTAAAATATATTAATTAATTTAAGAAATGTCAATTGTGTTATGGTTATGGATTATTGCAGAGATGTAGTCCCTAACTGTTGTCCAAATTTCCTTCCATTCCATTCCTTAATGTACAAGGATACACTATGCTTGATAGCATTTTTTAATGTTAAGATCGACAAACAGGCTGACAGTCCACTTGATGGTAGGTAGCTACCGTTGCTTATAACACGAGCAACGCCACAGGTGTTGCAACTGTGCTGCTGACCATAGTAGAATAAGGCATCCTTACTCACCGAAACAAACAGCACACACAACAGTTGTTACTGCCATCAGACATGCTGCACAAAGGTCTGCAGAATGCAGTGGCCAGAGCCAACTTTGAAAAGTTCTTTTGCTAAATTGTCCTTGCCGGGAATTGAACTCATTATGTGGTCAGAGCCCTGATTCTGTATGCTAAAACTCTTGTCTTGACAAGGCAAGATACGTTAATGTCATTCCTTGTCTTGTCACGAAATTCTTATGTCTTATGCCCCCAGCTGAGATAACATAATATTATCTGTGTTTTCAGTGGAATAGTCAAATAAATACAATAGTATACTGTAGTTTTTGTGAAATCATATCGTGCCATAGATAATTGTCTTGGGGCATAAGATATAAGAATTTCATGACAAGCCAAGGAATGACATTAACGTATCTTGCCTTGTCAAGACAAGAGTATTTGCCATACAGAATCAGGGCCCTGATATGATACAAAATGTCTTGAAAAACTTACCGGTTTCACTATCAGAAAAGAAGTCAGAATATGGTGTCCCTGCTCTTTCTAAACAATTTTCACTAAACGGTTGTACTTCATAAGAGTAACTCAGGTTTCTATTAATGAGACTACTTCTAGCAGACAGAACAGGCAACTCATGACCACTTCTATATCCAAATTTTTGAGTCTTAATATTTGGCAGATAATCAATTAATTTATTAACACTCTTTTCTCGTATGGGAAAGTAGTTTCTTGCAGACATAATAAAACGTTATTCACCCATTTTATAACAAATTACTCGTGATTAAGGTTAGCAATGATTAAGACTTGCATCTAAATTATTTATATAAGGTAAATTTAAGGTGTAATATATTTAGAATTAATAATGTAATGACTTTTCCAGTTGTATTTTATTTATTGATTATTTGAATTCAAGTCAAGTATGTGCAATAACTGTCAAACAAAAACCGAAATAACAAATGTAACAGACTAAAATAAAAGATACGGTAAGTATGTCAATGTCAAATGCATGTAAAAAGATAAAAAGGGACTTGACCTGACTGCTTTGGACTTGACGGACTTTTGGTAAACTACGAAAAATTATAGACTTGACTTTACCGATATCTGCTACTTTTGATTTTCATTTCAATTTTGCCTTTTTTTATTTTAAAAAAGGCTATTACTAATTGCTATTTTTACTAATGACACTGGCAAAATTATCGGAGAAAATCAGGATGGAGCCAAAACATTAAAAGAGAAGAAGAAGAAGATAAAATTTTTTATAACTATGACACCTATTACACTGGTTAAGTACTATTTACTCTATGTTTTGACACATTGTTGCAATGTAGTTGCTATTGCTTATACTATGCTAGTATTGTTTGTTCTGTGCACTCATGCACTGTGAGCACTGAGCTGAGCACCGAGCGAGTTGTGTGGTACGCGTGTTTATAATACGTATCTAAAAAATATAAATATTAAAATACAAAAGCTATTAATTTAATACAACAACAACAACATGTCGCAGGGCATTACAAAAACAGGAGATAAGTTTCAAGATGAGGTATGTACACACAATAAATAAAATATATTAAATCTTCAAAGTATTTTTTAATTTTTTGTACAAGTTTTTCTGCTCGATTTTAATGGATTTTTTCAGAAATATCATTGGTTTTAATGTTACTGCAAATGTTTTATTTTCATTTTTAGCCCAAATTAAAAATAAAAGTGACGCAATGTGCCGCATGCGGTATACTGTATTGACTTTATAAATCGATTTTTATTTGTTCATCTACAATCTAGTACATACATACATCATAATTTGAATTACTTTGTATAAAACTTAGTTGATTACTTTGCTATTTGTTCAATTTGATAAAACTGTTTACACTACTTAAAATATAATAATTAGCGTTATTAAGCAACTTGGTCATGTTTTGTTTTTTAATTTGCCTAGGATTAAAGTTACTGGTCATTCATTATTCAGGCATCGGCATAGGCAGTTGTGTTTAGCGATAAAAATAGAATTCTGTGACTTGTCTATATACTTTAAATAAATAAATATTTTATTACTTTTATTTGGAATATTACAATAATTGCGGTCTAATAGATTAAATAGGTAAATATTTTGTAAAAAAATATCAAAAAATATTGAACTCCTCTTTGATGTTAAGGTGGACAGACTGGCTTACAGTAGTTAAGGATATAGAAAAGCGAATGGGTTTTGGCATCTCTTAACTCAATCACCGAAACAACAGCACAACTGCTATTTCACAGTGGTGTTCTGTAAGAAGCCGGTAACTGCAGCCAGATAAGCTGCTCGAAGGGGTGGTGTTGATTAATATAATTTTTGATTAAATTGAATAATATTTTTTAGAAAATCATGATGCCCTACACATACATCCTACAAGTTCCTGGGAAAATGATAAGGACTAAATTGACACAAGCTTTCAATTATTGGTTGAAGATATCCGATGAGAAGCTGCGGGCAGTTGGGGAAATTGTGCAGATGCTGCACAATTCCAGTTTGCTGTAAGTTTTAATGATTTTTTTATTAAAAAAAAATATAGTTTTTTAGGAAACTAATGTTCGTTTTAAGTTGTAGATTTTTTTGGAATATTAAAAGACTTGTAAGGTCTCTCACTCTCATACTGGAACACAATCACAATAGTTTACATTTGACAAAGTGAATTTGTTAAAAATCCATACATTTAAATAAATCTTAAAAATAATTTTACTGTAAAAAATGACAGCTACCTATCTGCATTTTAGTTATTAAGGATAAAATAGGGATAAAAAATATAAATTAATTATTGATTCATTAATTAATAAACAGTGACAGCTATCTGCATTTAATTAAGAAAAAGACAATAGCTAATTAATTATTGAGAAATAAATTATTGTGTTAATAGGTGTAATAATAAAAAAGCAATAATTATATAAACAAAAGGAATGGATCACAAATAAATTATTAATGAATTTTTAAGTGATAAGTAGGAGGCATGTATTCAATATTGTTTTGGAAATATTTTTTTCAAAGTTGGCTCTGGTCTGGAAACCTCTGGAAAGTAGTGCACTAACCACCTTCTTACAGAAGACACAGTTTACTTATGTAAGGGGATGGTTACAGCTGCCAGTCAGGGTTAATTCTTTCGAAATTCAATGGATGAAACATCTTGGTTGGAAATAAATTGTGTATTTTATACGTTGAAACAGTGTTGAACGTTGAAAAGGTTTGATTGGTTACAATCAAACCTTTTCAATTTAAAATTATAGTGACTTCATTTTTATGCAAATATTTTCTGAATATGTCATTAAAAATAGCTTGTTAACCTTAAAAATACAATGACAATGAAGGTTTAAAGACTTTAAATGCATAAATAAAAAGATTAAATAATTCAGATAAAAGAAACAAAATAACTACTGGACATTAACTCAACCATCTCCTTACTTATCATATATCCATTATCAAGGGCTGTCCACTTATTAGCTGTACATTATTAATCTGTTTTGTCCACCACAAAAGATTTTCAAATAGGTACTTAGTACAAGGTAAATTAAAAAAAAATGCAAGAAGTTTCTAATTCTCTTATAAGATTAAAACACCTAAATTGTGCTAGATTTTTATTCAGATCATATATTTATCACTTTCATATTTTCATTTAAAAATTCTATATACCTTTTCATGTTTAATCTCTGCTGGACAAAATAAATCAAATTTTATTTATTATTTCATGCAAACAGTATTGTTGTGGGGCATCCTTTTTAATAAAAAGAAATGCATATCTATCTATAGCCAGGTGCAGAACTAAGTTGTTTTGTCCGAAGTTTTGTCTTAATTTAAAAAAATATAAAATCTACTTAAATTTATTTTTATTAATTTAATTAAAAAAAATATAACGATTTGTGCCAACCCTATTTCATCCCCACCACAAGGTTAGGCAGTTGATTCTGGAAATTCTGTGAATATTGTGAACATGAATTTTAACATGAATTCTAAGAATGTGCTGCACCACCCACATGTGCTCGATCCGGATGTCATTGTGATAAAGTTTTGTTCTGCCATACATACTATCACTTTTTATTTTATGCTAGCTACACGCATTCGGCTTCGTCCGGGTTCTTAATAATAACTAACATATCTTTTAAGTTGGACACAAAGTTACGAAGTTTTATCAAAATCGGTTCAGTAGTTTAGGAGTTCATTTGCCTCAAACATGTGACATGTAATTTTTAATATATAGAGATAACACTAGCGACCCATCCTTGGCTTCGCACGGAGTTGTAATTTTCGCACAGATGCTTATATTATATAATAAACCAATGTTCCAATTTCAATTTCATTTTTTTAAAAATATTATTAAGGGTGGCAGGCAAGCTGACGGCCCACTTGATGGTATGTGGCTACCGTTACCTAGTAATAGTAAACTAATATTTGTCTAAGATACTGATAGTAGTTTTGGCTGTGTATTGAGAGAAAACCATATTAAAATAATTTTGGTGGCTGAGTTAAGAAGTTAGCTGAGAACAGCTATTTTGTAATATTTATCTATAGATATAGATTGATAGTATTTAGTGTTCGATCTATACTAATATACTAATAATATTATAAAGAGAGAAATTTTGTACTTTTTGATGTTTGTAATGATAAACTCAAAAACTAGTACTTGACCGATTTTAATTTTTTTTTTAACTTATAGAAAGCTATATTACCAGCGAGTAACATAGGCTATATTTTATTAAGGTACGCGGACGTAATCGCATTCAACAACTAGTATGTTACATATAGCTAAATACACTGTTATAAATATACATTTAAATAACATAGATATTTAGATGAAACAAATAAAACAGAATTCTAACAGTCATATCACCATATTTTATCTACAGCGTACTGTCAACTAAGATCCTAAAAAATGACGTCATATTTCCCCTCCTTTAATATGGCTTTGTGTGTGGGGTTTTCACTGTTTCCAATTAAGAGCAAATTGATGACTATCAAGTACATTACCGCGTTTCATTCATTGCATCGAACTCATGACTCTTAATACACAATGAATAGTTTCTTAGTAAAACATAACTTTTCCTCTTATCTAAATATAAACGCGTTCTATTGTTGAAATGTTTGTATTCAGCCGCCCACAACAATACAATACGCGTACGTTCCGCGTGATAAGAATTTATAATCTAAATTAAAATTTATGAATTCAATATAATAATATCACCATCGGTTTCGTTTCTTCGAAAGCTATTCATATTTCGAATACTTACATATTGTATAGGTTTTTTTGATATACCCATGACTATATAACTTAGGGTTTAATATAGAAAAAGCCTAATCGGAATAATCGATCGCATTGACCTGGATTATACCATGGGTTCACCTTGAGGTAGTCGCGTTGTTTTCAAAGCCACATCACCTGCCTATTGCTGCAAAAGCGTACCCCATTTCCCTCATACTTTAACCATTTCTAATATTACTTTATGAGCATGATTAGAAACTGCGAAGCTTAGGACTTACAGCGTGTCCAGATTATCCTATACAATATCGGTGTTGGGTGCTGTACGCCGGTAGCCGATAGCCGATTCGATACCATCAAAACCGATTCGAAACCGTTCCGATTCGGTTATTTTCGCGATAGTTTTGTGCGGCCCACGAGTGTCTGATATCGGAGCGGATAATGTATACTTAATAAAATTCTGAATGCCAAATTACCGCATATAAAAG
Organism: Synanthedon tipuliformis; assembly: GCA_947623395.1. NCBI lineage: Eukaryota > Metazoa > Arthropoda > Insecta > Lepidoptera > Sesiidae > Synanthedon > Synanthedon tipuliformis. The sequence goes on along the minus strand of OX392415.1, from coordinate 9,709,280 downwards.
CCCATATTATGGAGTACTGTTCTAACTTCTGGACTGTGACTGGTGCCTTGCAGCATCGAATAGTTCGAATTGACGATGTGGTTAAACTAAGAACTTTTGCTAAATAAATTTATAAAAAATAATTTATCAATAAATTAGATAAACTTTTAATTTTGATTAACTTCAACTTGTTTCAGTATCGACGACATTCAAGACAATTCAATACTTCGTCGCGGTATACCGGTAGCCCACTCGATCTACGGCGTAGCGAGTACTATTAATGCTGCCAACTACGTCATGATTATTGCACTAGAGAAGACCTTGGAACTGGGACATCCCATGGTGAGGTTTCGTATAAGCATTAAACATGGTTATGATGATGAATCATCACTAGTTCTTAATGTAAAGAAACACATCGTTAGGGTAGACTACGGATATGGGAAGGCTTAAATCTTCGAAAACTTTGCTAGTCATGCCAATAAGCGCTTGGCTGAACACTGAAGAAGACTTGAGCCCCGCAATGGGTTCAGTTTTTAATGGTATACTATTGCATTACATTATATTTATTTATATACAGGCTGTTGCACGCTACTTCGCCCGCGTAACTTTAATGAATACAGCCCATATTGATTGCTAATAATGTGGCTTTATACATATAGGTGATGAAAGAATTTTCAAATGCCTGCGACTTCGTCCTGGTACAAACTCACATTCATATTTATAATATTAGTAAGGATAAGGATTTAAAAATTTCAGGCCACGACAGTATATACGGAGCAACTGCTGGACCTCCATAGAGGTCAAGGTATGGAAATTTACTGGCGAGACAACTTCCAGTGCCCCTCCGAAGAGGAGTACAAAGAGATGACTATTAAGAGTAAGTATTCATTGATTTAGTACATAACTAATGGGGGTTGTTTTAATAATACGGTTCTTGTATCGCATGCATTAGTCGCGTTTTTTTTTTTTTAGAATCTTTTTATCCCCCCCCCCCCCCTATTAGTCCTCCACCCTCCCCTGGCTAAAAAAATTATCTAGTAACCTTTAGACTAGTGTCGTGAATTTCAAATTAATTCAAATGAATAAACTTTTTCTAATTGTAAAAGAGTTCTTTTACACACAGTTCTTTTTCATTTATTCTGATCTAGTTTCCTTAAAAATATGTACATGTGATATTTATTACCTTATGTTTGTTTGTTGTTTTACAGAAACCGGTGGTCTGTTCATGTTGGCAATACGTCTGATGCAATTGTTTAGCGACAACAAATCGGACTTCAGCAATTTGTCCACTATATTGGGATTGTACTTTCAAATTCGCGACGACTATTGCAATCTCTACACCGAAGATGTGAGTATTTTCACTTACTATTGTGTTACTTAATATTTTATTGGACTTAAGATCGTCACAATAAAATTGCATTGTATTCATATAGCGCCATCTAACAAAATTTTGACGTAACAATATAATTACCTCTTATATACGAGAGGTATACGAGATGGCGCTTTATTAAAAAAAATATTTTCGTCACAATAATTGCATTGTTATAAGCAGGACATATTAGTATTCGTATAGCGCCGTCTAACAAAATTATTTAAATTAGTAATTTAAAGTCACCTGTCACCGGGAATAATTTAGCTGATATACTAACTACCTTGGTTTGTACGGTAAAAGTCCTAAACATTAAAAAGAAAATAATAATAAAAAATACTCGCCTATCGAAGGATGGACATTTAGTGCATAATTTAATAAAACATAAAATTATTTATATCTACTTTACTTGTAGTTGGTGAAAGAGGCCCTAAATAAAATAAATAAATGCTGAATACATTTTAAATCTTACTTTTTGAATGCATATTTCGAATTGTAAATATTAACATTTTGTGTGAATATTTTTGTTTTTAATTGTGTTTCAGTACGCGAAAAATAAGAGTTACTGCGAAGACTTGACCGAGGGGAAGTTCAGTTTTCCTATCATACACGCAATAAGGAGTCAGGAGGGCAGCAACAATCAAGTGTTACGTATCCTTTTGAAACAAACAAGCAAACACACACACACAATTCTATATAAACAAAATTCACTGTTTACTTTACCGACTGTTTACTTTTATTTTTGATGTTAAGTACCTTAAAACAGGACTTATTTATTAACCGTAGGATGACTGGTAGAATGTGTAAAGCAGCTCTAGTGTTCCCGAAGGACCAATTTTATTTCCTTGATAAATAAAAAAAAAATTATATATTCACACATTCCACACAGCACCATCTATAGTTCCAAAGTAAGCAACTTAATGCTTGTATTATGGATACCAGTCAGTTGTGATATACTACATACATTACTTTTTTTTTGTAAATACAGTATACTTACATATTATAAATACAAAACGTTTACGACTCAGGTACAAAGGTAAAATGTTAACACATAAACATTTGCCCCTAGCGCGGGATTCGAACCCGCGACCGCTCGGTTAACAGTTACTGTCTTATTAATAAAAATGGTCTAATGTCTTATTAATAAAAATGGCTAATACTAGATTAGCCAAGGAGTAACTTCGGACTTGATACGTTATTAATAAACACGGAGTTAACCCAGACTAACAAAGCATTAATTACGCCTGGATTAGCGTTCGTGCTATGGCAACCCTTGCATTAAAAAAAACAAAAAACGAACAAACGAGCGAGGAGCGAACCCAACTTCTTATGACAGCGACAGCATCAATAAAATAAAAGTTTTGAAGCTTTTTGAACTTGACAAGCTGGTTTGAGATGTCATTAACCCAAAGTCTTTTGACAGCGACAGCCACAGTATACTATGTTTATGGCGACAGCGTCAATAACATAACAGTTTTGGATCTTTTTGAATTTGACAAGCTGGTTTGAGATGTCATTCATGGTGATTTGTTTTGTGCTGTGATGATTTCAGTGTACATGCCAATTGAAATTATTTAAAATTTCCTTAGTTATTTTCTACGAAATCTTTCTATAAAATGTCTAAACGAACTCACTCGCTCTGTTAATTGGGATGAAGAAGAAAAGGTAAATCATCTCTATTAAAATAGGTACATCTCACGAGTTACTCCCTCGTTATACTAGGTAGCCACTAGGTATAACTTTTACTCCGATAGTAGAGTTGGATTAGCTTACTCATTCCTTACTCTGTGTTTATTAATAATTAAATTATTTACTCCTATCTTAATACCCAGAGTATAGTTACTCTTGCTTTAGTCAAAGTTTATTAATAAGAATAACCCTAAGGTTTACTAGCCACTAGACCAAACGTGTCGTCAGAGTCGTGTCGTGTGTTGATTATTAAAGTGTTAAAAAGTGATATTCCTGAGTGATAACAATAGATATATTGCGTCAAAGAACGCGCGACATCGAAGTGAAGAGATACTGCATCTCGATACTGGAGAGGGTCGGAAGTTTCAGACACACGCGTCACATTTTACAACAGCTCGACACAGATGCAAGGAATGAGGTAACATTATATTCATCATCATCATCATCATCATCATCGTCATCATCATCATCATCATTAATCATTATCATTATCATCATCATTATCATCATCATCATCTCGGCAGCAGGACGTCCACTGCTGGACATAGGCCTCCCCCATAATTTTCCAATAGGACCATTATATTACAAAGCGGTTCTACAATTTCAATATGTAGAAATTTCAAATTTAGGTACCTAAGCAGTGAACTTAGTGATCACACTACACTACACTAAATCCGTACTAACACTTATTATAAATGTGAAAGTTTGTATGAATGTTTGTAACTCTTTCACGCAAAAAACTAGTGAACCGATCACCATGAAAATTTTTTCATACACGTTGACTGGGACACCAGAAAGGACATAGGGTACCTTTCATGCAGAACGCGGACGTAGTCGCGGGCACCAGCTAGTTGATTTCTAAGTCGAAGACATAGAGTTGAAAATGGATAATAAAAATCTAAATTGGATCCAATCTGTTCTAACTGCGATTACACCTTCCGATTTCCTAAATTGGCTTCCTACAAATTGAATAGTGTAATTTGTTGGATTATTTACACCAAATTTTATAGATAAATAATTGAGAATATCGTACGCGTTTGCGTTTGCGTGTGTGTGTGTGTGTGTGTGTGTGTGTTTGTGATCGAGAACCACTCTATCCATTAGTGAAAACCGCATAAAAATCCGTTGCGTAGTTTTCAAGATCTAAGCATACCTAGGGACAGACAGACAGACAGCCAGCAGGAAGCGACTTTGTTTTATACTATGTAGTGATTATATAGTTGTTTAGTTCCCAAGTAATGCATTGAATTTGTGACTTAGGTATCGCGTTTGGGAGGCAATCCTCACTTAGAAGCTTTACTTGATGAACTTCTAAGTTGGCGACGGGAAACCAAGCAGCCACCTTGCGACGACAACGAGGTCTAAAGCCATTTTATGTATATTGTTGTAATTGTTTTTTTTTAAACGGGTAGCTTCATTTTTACAAATGTTTTTCTTCAAATGTACATTTACATAGAAAGTATGCGAAGCAGCGGCCTTAGAAATTATGTACTTGTTATTATAATACTTGTGTAACAAACGGACTAACAGGTCTTAAACAAAAGATCTAAATAAAGATCTTAGCATAAACATAATTATTCGAGCATATTCGGTGTATGCTCAAATTATGCGAATAATTTATTCCTTCATGCATTCATAAATTGTGCTAAATTGTGTTGCCCTCACAAAAAAATATATCAAAATACCACTAAAGGCCTTTTTACTACTATATATGTATATAAATGAACATTCAAAATGTCTATACAAATTGATTTCATTTTACTAAACATTAAACAAATGTACGCTTTGATATTACTTTATGACTCCAGTAATTAGTTTTTTTAGTTATAAAATAATTATTTATTTATGTATTTATTTAGAGACCAATTCGCCTTACACGGATTCGTTTAATTAAATTTTATTTAATGCATAATAATAATATAATATATTCATTATGACTGAAAGTCAGTCAGTGAAGTCGAATAAATATCGATTTTAAGTAATAAATTAATTTATTACTTAAAATCGATATTTATTCGATATTTATTAATATAGCAACAGATGACTTCAACAACTTTGAATAACTTCGTAATTATATTACTTTATAGCCCTTTGTAAAATTGTAGAGCTTCCTAAGGCCGATGCTTTAGCATACCTATTTTTTTTTTTTTAATAATTGAATTGAAAAGGACTTATTGAATATTGTAGGGTTATTGTACTTATTTTTTTTTTTTGTTAAGTTACGGTTCGTATTTAATATTTTTTTATTAAGATAATAACAGAGTTTTCTCAATTGTTACAAAAATCCATATAAATAGTCAAAGTGCTAATATTATGTTGGTCTGTACGCATTTTAATGCGTAGCAAATGACATGTTTTTTTTTTTTTAAATGTGTATTTAAAATGTTGCTTTGTATGTCTGTATATTTTTGTCGTGTTTCAAGGCAGTATTTAGTTATGTTAATAGCTGATTTTTTTACTAATAATGAAATAGTTTTGTTATTAATGAAACTCTTAAAATACTTATTAATGTTTATGTTAAGTTGATTCCAATAAAAATGGATTGTTTTTTAAAAACTTTACCTGTTACGAGAAGTAGGTGTTTAAAAAAAATCATAATATTTCATTCATAGATATTGTAAATTAGAATTTTCAAAAAATTTTCACCCTCGACAAAATTCAATACAAAATAAACTCGTCTAAAAATATGGCTTAATATCTAAAAATATTCATTTTCCAAAATTTTGGAAGAAACATATCATTTAAATATAACTACTAAGAAACAGCGGATTCATGTAAGTTTGTTTATAAATGTGCAGTGCAAGTTAATCTCCTGAACCGCTACGCTTTTGAAATTTATAAATTACTAGCTGACCCCGCAAACGTTGTTTTACCAAAAAATAAAAAAAAAATTTGGGGTGGACCACCCTTGACATTTAGGAGTATAAAAAATAGATTCTCAGACCTACCCGATAAGCACACAAAATTTCATCAAAATCGGTCCAGCCGTTTCAGAGAAGTTTCGCAACAAACACTGCGACACGAGAATTTTATATATTATATTTCACTATTTGAAAGTTACATTCACATAATATGTGTTTATATTTATCATAGCAGACACAGTTAGAATTTCTCATTTGATAATTCCAAAATATCTCATTTAGTATAGATCCAAAGGATTTTTTTTTAATTTCAAATAAATAATCAAATAACCAAAATTCACCAAATTTTAATATTAAAAATTCTTATTAATATTAAAATTTGGTGAATTTTGGTAATCTGAGAGAATAGAGACCTTTTAAATATTTCATTTAAGCAAATATTATGAGTACATGTATTTTAATAATAGTGCCTATTCGTTTTCAAAATCTCTCGCAAAGAAGCATAGAAAACGTAACAGAATTTTAAAACATATTTTCATGATGAAAATAAATCTCTCCTAGGCCGCAATTTTTGAACCTGAAATAGGTTGGATTTGAAACCTATTTTAAATACCTACATCAGTTTTGGAATCGAATATTTGATATTCAGGACAAGAGAGAAGCTTCATGTGTGTCATATATACTTTCTAATTAGTTAGGACATATATTCAATAATAATATAAAAATGTAAGTTAAGTATATTAAAGCTATGTTACTTAACCAAAAGCGTTCACTGTCGAATAATAATAACATTTGTCGAATAATAATAACAATAAGCTCCGTGGAATGAGAATCTTTGATAACTTATAATATTAATAATCATTGATGAAAAATCAATAATCATTATTGTATATCAAGTATAAAGAGTTTTAGACAATTTTAGTAAGACATATTATATGTCACAGTACAATTGAAAAAGAGAAACCGGATTTTTGCAAAAAAATTCAAGTACGATTGCAAAGAAACGGATAATAGGAAACTAACAACGAATTTTGTAATCATCCGAGGATCTTTGCAAAAATCCAAATTTGTTTACGGCTGATGATGATGTATAGCTTCTATGTTCTGGTTGGTCAATGATGTATAGCTTCTCCGTTCTGGTTGGTCAATGATGTATAGTTGTATTAGCTTCTCTGTTCTGGTTGACCAATCAGCGCATCCGTCAGTAAGTAACGTTGATTTCGGCCAATCAGCGCTGAAGACTTAATGATAGTTGAGCGTTTATTCGCGACTTACCTAAAATTGGTCGGATTTTTGCAAAGATCCTGACAGTACCTCGGTTGATTACAAAATTCGGTTCTAGAATTTTGGCAATAATTCGTTTTTTTTTTTTTTCGATTATACTGCGATTAGAACGAAAACACTAGTTATAGGTAATCACATAAATCGCAGAATGTTAGCGAAATTTAGTCATTTTATTATAGATGCTTACATAAATTTGATCTCTGCAATTTCGAGTATTACGACGTACTTAATATCTTCGTGTTGCACAGTATTTTTATTTTATTTAGGACACTCAAGATTCAGTTTTATTCAAGTTCATTTCAAATATCGAAGGCAAAAATTTCAACTTTTTACTAAATAATGAAAAATATTGCAAACAAAGGAAGAGGGAAAAATAATTGTAAGTTATTATTGATAAACACAAAATAAAAAACTGAACCAGAAGAGACCATAAAATATATTCGATTAGCTGTTGCATGCGACTTCGCCCGTAATTTTATAAAATATAGCCTATGTTACTCGCTGTTATCGTAGCTTTCTTTCTATAGGTGAAAGAATTTTTTAAAATGGGTCCACTACTTTTTGAGTTTATTCAATCTTCAACATACGACAAATCTTCTCTCTTTATAATAATTAATAATAATATATCAGTAAGTATAGCATAGAAATTTGAAAACGGAATTCCTCTGGTCAAAAATAAAAAAGTAATTTTGTTTCTGACAAAAACTGAATCTGACGAATTGTCCTAAATTTTTTTGTACGATTTTTAAAAACCACACGTGTGTACGATTCAACTCATTTAAATAAAATCCGTGTGAGACTTTTAGACTTTTGTTTAGAAACGGAGAAGAGTGAAAGTAATATTCAGAAACTTGATAGATTTAGATGAAAAATATATACTTACTTTACTAATTCATTATTTCCTAATTAGGGAAACTCGCGAGTCTGTTTAGTATCTTAATATATATGGCCATTAATTTATTTAATTATAATAAATATTCTAGAAATCTGTCGCCTAATTTAAAAAAAAATTCAGCGATCGTCATTGTTTAGGTAGATTTTGCCAGCATAATACTTAATGGAGTATAAAAATAGTGTTTTGAATTTTATAATAATCCTATATCACATATTTGTTAAATGTAGAACCAAAGCGAAATAATTATTATTGTAAAAAAAAATGTAATAAGGTGGGTTTTATTTCTTGTAAAATATATAAATGTAAATCTTACCTTTTTCTTATATTTTTGTTATTTTAAATATAATTTAGTTCATGTCGGTGTTTTTTTTATTTGTGAAGTGTTTTAAATTATATTTTTATTTTCATACGCCAATTTGTTTTTTTTTCATCCTTACCTACATCAAAACAAATTTTGGTGAACTTGATGAATGTTTATTAATTTTAATGGGAACAGTAGACTAGTCTCTTTTTAGATAAAATGTGTCCCATAGATCAATGATTGGTCTCGCTGCACTCGACTAGATACTTGTACTTGTAAAATGCGGCATAAAATAGTATGCCGAATTCGGTGTACCCGAGCCAGTCACACTGCAAACTGTCTGTGATGTGTACGTGCCGAATGTTTTATTAATTTTAGGCATAATAAAATACCTGTTTGCATAGTGAAACTGTGTAAAAATATAATAAAACTGAGTAAAAAGTGATAAAAAATGACGGTTTCTTACACACTACAATAAAAAGTTGCCACGTTTTCGGAGCTATTTCTTTTGTATAGCGCTCTATCTAGTCGAGCGCAGCGAGACCAATCAATATCTTTGATGTGTCCTTTTTGTTGCCCTGACGTGTAAGCAAAATTTCCACTGTCAGTTCAATTTAACAAACCATCAAACTACCTTTCGAATTTGTATTAATAAGGATTGTTACTTTGGATCACTTACTTGCGACTAAGTATTTTTGTAAGGTGTTACCAATACAAAAAAAAATAAAGTGACCACAATTACCCCTATGTTGCTCTATAAAAGCGACAGTCTTCCATTAAAATGACAATAATAAAATATAGACAATTACTAGTCACTATTATAATCTAGCCTAAAGTGTGTCTTACTGAAATTGACAAGATATTCTCATTTTATTTCGAAATTAGTGGTGGACTATTTTCGAGAAAAACGTGTTATGCAAGAATTTTAAACTTGAGTGTTTCAGTTTAAAAATTTTTAATTATTATATTTGACGATACGTTTGGTTTTAGTGGCTATAGTGATCCCTAGCTGTTAGTGTTAACCAAAAGGTCGCGGGTTCGAATCCCGCAAGGGCAAATGTATGTGTTTACATTTTACTTTTTTACCTAAGTCATGGATGTTTTATAATATGTATTTACAAAAAAAAGCAATCTATGTAGTATAACTGTCTGGTATCAATAATACAAGCATTAGTTGCTTAGTGTGGAACTAGATGGTGCTGTGTGAAGATATATTTATTTATTCATTATAATACATGTATGACGTATAACTTTGCAAAATCATATAAAAACACTATCCATTTAAGTATAGCTAAAACTAACATTTAACTACAGCTAACTTACTAGGCTGAAATCTTCATATTTAAGAAAGAAAGAAACAAAGAAAAAATTTTAATTTGGTTCAATTCAAATTACATTAAATTTAAAGTAAATTATATTGAATTAAAAAGCTTATACCAAAATGGTCTATAAGATTCCGAAGTATAATTACTTGTACCTTGTCAATTTTAAGTAAGTTGTGCTTCATTTTATTATACTTATATGTAGGTCATACGAATGTTTAAAACATATCCTGTAGAATAAAATGTTATAAAGCTTTCAAGCAGCCTTGTGTTTTATTTATTTCCTATCACCTGTTGCCCTATAAATACGACCCTTCAACCTTTTTTTCATATTGATTAACTATCACATAAGTACAATGCCTAGCTAGGAAATAAGAAACATTGCAAATAAGAATTACAAAAATAAATAATTTAAATAAAAGACATTCATGTGTTTACGTGATTTATTTGATTTTTTTTTACAATCGTCACAAACTACGGAACTGCGACTCTAAAGGCTTTTGTTGGACCAAAATGCTCCTGAACCGTCCACCAATAATAAATATAAATCTAATTACAAATAAAATTTATATTAAACTTTTTTTTTGTAAATCGTTACAATAAAAGAATATTACATTTAAACAAATCTAAATTCATATACAAATAATCTCTCTTAAAATACGACAAATAAAAATCGAAGCAAATATTTCATTTCAAATGGAAAAACATGATGTTTATCACAATGTTATGGACACTTAGTTCCTCCAGTAGATTTACTATCAAATATACATCAAGATATAATAAAATTAAAAGTTAATAAAAAAAATCTCAACAAAGCAAAAGGCTATGAAAAATAAATTTTATATAGAAAAGTCATTATTAAAATGTTCGCTACATTCTCAAACCTCGTGCTTTATTGAAATGTGTCAGTTAAACTATGCGACTACCCTCGCCCTCCGTTGAAGCAAAAAAAAAATGATTTTTCTTCATTTTTACACGATCTTTATTGGCAGTTGGGAACTTTTTTTATTTAAATAAATATTCAATTAAGTATATATTTCAAAACGTGACAGCCAAGTGTACTAGTAAGGCATAATTCCCCTTATTTGTAAGTCAAAGATGAAATAAAAGCCTTGAAACTAATATTACCGACATCAAATATTAGTAATCTTTAAAAAATGAAAACTAGAATTTGACATTAGTTATAAAAATAGAAAAGTCTTTATAATATTGTCGACAGATTAGTCAAATAAACAAATTTCAGAGCATCTTAAAATTTTTGTAACCAAGCTGTAAAATAATAAAAAAAAGCATATTTCACATCAACGGAACGCGAGCGGCAATAATACAATTACAATTTATCATGAATAATAAAAATTAATAAGATTTTATTAGCACACTAGAGTAAAAATTAATTTATAAAGAGCATATACTAAAATACAATCGGACACATGGCAAAAAGTGCGATTTTACCTTGCGATATATATCAGTCTATGGTCCTGCCATAGACAAGAACTATCGTCTTTCTCGTTCTTCACTGGTAGGGTAGCACAACAAAGTAACCGTTTTAGAGTAAAATCACAATTTTACGCCTCATTTACAATCACACATCAAACAATCATACACAATATTTATGATTCCGTTAATATAATTAGTACCTTGTGATTGCGTCTTTACTTCAAATTAATTAACGTATAATCCCCCTTATTCCGTATCTATGGATAACGCAACCGCTATAGACCTATTAACCTATTAGACAATATTAACCTTTAAATTCAAAGCGATATTTCATTTTAAAGGTTAAAAATGTCTATAACGGTTGCGTTATCCATAAAGCGAATGATACGGAATAAGGGGGATTATATGCGTAATAATGTCAACAATAAAACATTATGTAATTTGAATTTAAAATTTTATTTAAAGCTGTCGTAAATTGTCTAAATAAAAATAAAAAATCGTAATATATTAATTTTTAGTTAAAGCCTCTTAAGCTAGAAGCAATTGTCAAAATTTTAAAAAATCTTCGTAATATATTAATTTTTACATAGTCATTTAGGCATTAATTTAGAAAATATTGTCCCAAAAAATTTTTACAAAAATTTTTTCTCGCATTATTTTTTTTTTCTGAAATCTATAGTCACTCAAAGTACACAACCGCAAGATACATTTTATATGAACAGTTTAGTACATATGCGTACGTGGCCAGCAAGCGAGTCAGGGGGAGAATGTTATAGTGAAGGGGTGATACGTTATTATGGGATGTATCCCACCACGTAGCTTCGGCTTCGGGTGAACTGCGTCAAGCGGCGAATGCGTCCACCTGGAAATACGTTATCGACTGTATTTTCATTTACTAGCCGTTGCGCGCGACTTCGTCCGCGTGACTTTATAAAATAAAGCCCATGTCACACGCTGATAATGTAGCTTTGTATTGGTGAAAGAATTTTTAAAATCGGTCAAGTAGTTTTTAAGTTTATTCATTATATAAATAAAAAATACAAATCTTTACTATTTACAATAAAAATTGATGGTAAGTGGTTACCGTCGTCCAAGGGCAAAAGACTAAGAAATATAAATGATTTGCTGAAAATAAACAAAGAAATATCGACAATACTTAATGGGTAACAATAAGTTTTTTTTCTAACTTAACATATTGTCTTAAATAAAACATATCTAAAGAATATTTAAAAAATGTCTCCGATAAACTCAAAAGCAACGGCCGTATTCATTAAACTATACATATTAAGCGAGTAAATAAAAAAAATACAACTCCTTGTTAAGCATGTTTGAAAGAACTTAAGTATTAGTTTCAAGTTATTATTCAAGGAGTAAACAGTGGGACACTTTTGAGGGTGTTTATATACAATTACATGTATATAAGAAAAAAAACGGGTATACCAATCATGCACAAGATGCACAATATAAATAGACAAATTAAATGTACATATTAAATAAATAAGTAAATAAAAAATTAAAGCAATAAATCAAAATTATGCATTACAATTACCGTTATATGCGAGATATTTTTAAAAGAAATTTTAAATAAACTACACCCAAATTTAAATTATAAAAGCAAAACATTTTTATACAATTTAAATAGAACAAAATTTAAAAAAAAAAGTAGACTGAAGAACAGTTAAAATAATTTATCAAGTATTTCAAATAAACCAAAAACTGGCCTTAATACCCATGATCTTAACTAATTTGAGAACCCATGTAAATATATATCTAATACTAGCTGTGTCCCGCGGTTTCACTCGCCTTTTAATTAAAAATTGATGAGGGCAATGCACATTTCGGCTCTTCTCGATAATGTTCGATTCTTTTCTGACTTGCCCCTGCCTGACCCAACGCCCGCACGCGCTATTACTTCGTCTTCGCTTAGCATTCTTTCTGACTTTGCTCAGCTTATAAGAGTCATTTAAGAACCTTTTTTAAGAATTGGATTATCAAATTCGAAAAGATTTTTTAAGACTTGCAGAGTTAATAGCATTTTCAAACTTATTTTAATTAGTATAAAATGTGCTTTAATGAAAAGACCCTATTATAATTTAATTTTTACATTAATTTCATCAATACTTTTCCAATATATTCATATTTTTTTATTATATCTATATTAAGACTAAAAAAACAATTCAATTATTACGAACTTCTAATTCTAAAACTTCTATTTCCCCATACATAAAAAAAAGAAACTTCCAAATGTGCCTCGAATTGAAAGCAAGTATCTGCAAGAACTTACCGGTGGGCAAATGATTCTTCATAGGTCTACGCGCTGTTCTGGCTTCGGCGTTGCTGGCGTACTGCAATTCAATACACACGAGCGACACGTCACCGGATATTCCAAACATAACTCACACCCTCACTCACAAATACCATTGAAACGCACTCTCGAATTAAATTTTTAAATTTAGACAATTTAAAAAACTGGAAAAAATTTTAAAATACATTTTTTTTCAGTTGCCAAAAAACTTCATCCAAATTTTGTTTATCGTTAACTGAGCCAATTTTTTTTGAGTACTTTAAAAAAAATTGAAAGATTCATTCGGCAGTTAAATTAGGCTTTAGGAGAAAAAATTTACACAAAACATCTATTTTTTTTTAAAGTTTCCAATTGTATTTGAAAGGATAAATTCAAAATTTTGACAAAAATGCTCACTGATTACTTTTTTTTATTTAAATTATTGATTTCGTTATTTTTTTTAAATAATTTACACTTGAACTACTACATAATAGAGTCAAATATTCCGCATTAAATCGGTTTTCAAATACTCACTCCCTCTTTAAATTTTGATAAATAAAATAATGAAGTTAAATGCAACCACAAAATTATTTTTTTTTTAACAAAAGAGACTATTTTTAGAAAAACCATAATGTCGCTTCAATGACAGTCTGTGAGTGACAGTTCGGGAAATACAATAAAAATGCATTGGTTTCATATTATACATAAAGAAATAAAATAGGAAAGGAATATTTGATGATATCACACGAACACATGCTTTTGCACGAAGTGGCTATTAGTAGTATAGAAAAAATCATACTGAAAATCAAGTAATTTCCACATTGCGAATACTTCCTGAGTCTATCTTCATTGTAGAGATATTTCATTTTGTATTACAATCTGGTAAATATCGTTATTTATTTAAACAATCAAATGCCAACAATCACTCGACAGTTAGTTGAACACACGCATGCGCGAGTTAGTAGGTATTCATTCGTGAATATTTCTCAAACTATTTTGACTAATTTGACGGTGGCTAGGCTTTGCACGGAGTTGAAATTAAAAAAAAAACCTAATTTTTTTAAAAAACAAATTTTCCAAATTTCAAATTTCTAGACTTTAGTTTTGACTGTGCATTGATTTCATAAGTATAGATTAAGTGAATTTTGTAGAACGATGCGGTTTCAAATAGAGATAGACTAAAACTTGGACATGATAAACTTCAATTTAATATAAATAAACCTCTTTATTGAGGGTAGGATGAAAAAGTAAATTTTCAATGCGAAGTTCTAGCATACCACCATCTCTTTAGTGTTTTGTTGCACAACACACACGGGATAATGTTAATCGCAAAAAATATATTATATGAAAAATATATCCCTGTCGTAACGGTTCGCTGCTATTCGCTACAAAGCGCAACTTCATAAGATTAGCGAAGCTTTGGGGGGTAGAACATTACTCCCCGAAAAATAACAAGGCAAAAGACACTTTAATGGCCTTTTTTAGCATTCGCGGCAAAAATTGAAACAACCTTTACCGATATATGAGGCCATTTCTATATTAATCATTCGGTTCTACGCTCCCCTCTCCGCTAAAAATCAAATTGTTAATGTTAGAAAATAGAAAACACATCAAAATATTAGTTTTTATCGAGTAAAAATTTTATTGTCTTAATATTGAAAATATATTAATTAAATAAAAAAAAAACACGAGATCATTTTAAGATATAGTTTTTTTTTTTAAATTTGAAATCAGAATAGTAGTAGTAGTAACACGTGTTAAAAGTTGCATGTCATATTATATTACGCCGCTTATGTCAACCGCATCAAAGTGTGGTATCGACAAGAGGCTTAATAGAGGTGCAGTTTTAATTCAGACAGAAAACTACTTTGGAGACCTACAAATAAGGCTTCAAATTACCTAGCAAAGATTCTATAAACCAATGTTTACAAAACCTCGTTGGGCATGATGCGGACAAGTAGGACTCTGTGGCTATTAATGGCTAATTTTATAAACTATAAACAATTTATTTAATAATTACGAATTTTGAGTTTAGAACCATGTAAATATAGAAAATAAAAATATTAAAGCAGATTCTTTTGTTAACTTTTAGGGGACCGCGAGTTAACGTTGGGTTGCGATAGGGGTCCGCTTTGGAGAAAAGGTTGAGAAGCCCTGCCTATAAGCTATAAAAATATTGAATCTCATCATTACCTACATTTACATTAACTCACTTTTTAATTGGATTCTCTTTCAAATTTTAATTAAAAATAAACAGTTTAAAAAGTAAAAAGTCCATAATAAAACTGCACGTGAAGTGGTCAGTGTAGAGACACTCAATCCGCTGTAGTTTGTGAATAAGCTGTAGTCGAAGCGAAGTGGTTATTAGGCAGCCGTGCCAACATTTAAACGCGAGACCTGACCTTATCGTTCTCTATTGGCTACGCGCCCCCTTTTGCAGATTGTTAAAAAATCTGAACTGAAGTCGCAGCGTTAGGTCTTTCCGTACTGCAAATTGACATAGAAACCGTCACTATGGCGTCATTCGCCCATTACACCAATTACACCATAGGGTTAGCACCGATTATTGCCGAATCGGACCGAACGAGCTCCAAGTTTAATAACGTCAACTAAATCATTATTGTCTCCTAATCTAAGACATATTTATTGTAGTCGTAATTGTTGTAAGTATTATATTCATTCAAGCTTGTATTTTACATATAAAGAACTTTTTATATTCAAGCTTGTATTTCTATAATATAAAGAACTTTTTATATTATAGAAAAGGAAGAAAAAGGCAATGGAAGATTTTAAAAAGTATAAATTACTTAGAGCTTGGATAATATAGAGCTAGAAATGTTACGAATAAACCATTGAATATTCAACTTGAGTCCAACTTTTTATCTCTTAACGCAGATGAGATTGCTCCCGCTCATTAACAATCTGATTATAAAGTTTAAAGACTGTAGTAATCTGATTATCGTCTTTAACATATTTATTATCATCTGAGAGCCTGCGTGACACGACTTAATGGGCGTTATCGCTTGAATCGCACACCCGTCCGATCCGATCCGATCCTCTACGTCCACACTATGATTTCCATACAGGTAGTGAGTGTTTGTGTGCACGGTTGCTGTGGACTGTGGATGGCTGTGGGTGGGTGTGGTGGGGGTCACGCTTGCGTGTTTCGTTCCGCGCGTGTACTCACGAGTGGGGATTCGGGTTTGTGTCGGGTCTTTGGGCCAACACGAATTCCTCTATAGTGTCGGCCAACGGAGGTTTCTCAGTGTCCGTTGGCGTGACCGCTTCGGCACTGGGCGGTGTCAAGTTGAAGAAACTGTTGTCGAGGCCGACGGCCGGCGGTCGGCCCCTTGGCAACCGAAGACTGAGCGACGCGCTAGTCTTCTTTAGCAAACGGCAATCTGCCATCCAATGCATTCACGTCTTCATCCCACACTTAATACAAGTTAATTTGTGTGGGCGTTTGGGGAAATGTCTTGTTAATATAATGTCTCTATCTATCGCGCGTATGACACGCCTCGTTAACAAATTATTGTACATTTTTAAAACAATGTCACGATATTGGTCATTATTTAGTAGGTATGATGTATGACTAATATCTGACAATAATAATCTTAACAATATTCAATAATGTATATATTAATACATTATTGAATATTGTTAAGACTATGAATTATGACATATGTGTTATGAATTCTTATTATTAAAAAACAACCCTTATTATTTTCAAGGGAAATAGAAATATTAATATATTATGTTTGTATTTTTTAAATTGTGAGGGTCATTTTGAAGCGTAAAAAAAGTCAGATTTTTTACTGACCTTAAAAACAGTTCTAATTAAGGCGTGTCATATTATGTGTGATCGATTTTGTTTCATTATATTATTATTATTATGCGAGTATGGAAAAGAGATGGAAGATATTTAACTCCAACGCTGTGACATGGTCAAATGATGAAGAGACCTAATCCTTCTCTTCAGTTAAAATCTTCTTTCAGTTCTCATTTTGAATGTTCAGAAGACTTCAGACTCTTCTTTTGTGACGTAAGCAACGAAGTATTGCCAAATGACGTGACAATGACGATAATGCTCAAGCTCTGTGTGCTACAAATATTATCCTTGAAATGATTTTGCGCAATCAAAATAATGACCTGAAGTGCTGAAGTGATCTTGTTACATACCATTTAACTATAAATAGTTCGTATGTACGCTAAAATCTTTGTAAATAAATTAATACTTAAAACTAACTTAAAATAGAAATAAAAAAGAAATATAAAGTATACTTTGTAATATATAGGATTATTCCTGCGACTAATTAAATTTCAGTTAAATGAATATCAACTTTATAGTGGTGTAATAAGGTTCATTACCGCATTTTGCCCAATTGTCATAGAAACAATACTATATATTACAAATAAAAAATTGGCAATGAATAATAACTAAAAAATGAATGAAGGAATGAGAAAAGTGAACGAGAAAATGTGAAATCATAGTAATGATGTTTTATCTACAATACAGTTATAGAATAGACTCGTTGTTCTTTTGAAACAATCATTCAAAATATATTTTCTATCGAAATAGTGGATAATTTTATAAGCATTTTACTTTGCAATACTAAAAACGATAGTTATTCGAAGAGAATGAGCTTATTTTTTAAAATTTATTGCCTGGATACGAGTCGTTTAATCTAAAAGTTACTTAAGTAATTAACTAACTTTCAGAGATTATAATAAATTAACTAATGCGCCTTTCCACTAACTAGACGATACTGTGACTATTGTATCTTAATATTCAAAAATTTAAAATTTAATATAAATATCAGAGAGCTATGGAAGAAAATGATGATGAATGAATGATTGAGTGAAGGAATAAATGAAATAATGAACGATTAAACGGATGAATGACCGAATAAGTGAATTAATAAATGAATAAACGCATTAACGAAAGAATGAATAATTTAATGGATGAATGAAAGAACGACTGTACGAGTGAATTAATAAACGAATAACCGTATGTATGAATTAAAGAATAGATCACGAATAATGGAGCTAGTGAATGAATGAATAATGGAGCTAGTGAATGAGTGATTGAGTGAATACGCACTCCTGTCGATGTTGCGCTGCAGATGCGTGGCGACGCGGTGGCGCGCGTCGCTGTACTCGAGGTGCAGGCCGAGCCTGAGCATCGTCGGGTTTTGCTCGACGAGTGCCGTGATCTCCATTTCGGTCTTGTTGCCGAGCACTTGCGAGCGCTGGTTGGAGGCGCGGAACTCCTCCACCGAGTTGGTCGCGAGCAGCGAGCGCACGAGCCGCACCACGCCCGCCGGGCTAATGAAGTTCGTCTCCACGTTCACCACGCGCAGCGCCGTGTTCACCTCGAGCGCGTCCGCCAACAGCGCCGCCGTGCGGTCCGTCAGCCCCACGTTCACCAGCGACACCACCTCCACGTGGCTGTTCGTCTTCAGACCGTCGAACAACTTTTCCAGCTTCTCTTCGCTTATATTCTGAAACAGTACATTGTTTCATCTTAATTGTGGGTCGCACACATCACAAATGCAATTATTTCAAACATTTGGCCAGACGGGCTGCGCAAACGACTGCAAATTACAGCGTGCTTCCAAATCGAGATACTCCAAAAGTAGCTACCATTACTTTCCAAATCCAGAACAGAGCCAACTTTGAAAAGTTCATTTCCAAAGTTGACCCTGATACCAATTGAACTTCGGACCCCTAAGGATAAATTTATCCTAATTTAGTTTGTCAGAAATTCAAATTTTCCTCAATTGGTAAGTCTTAATTACATGGAAATTTTCCCTAATGTTAAACGGTCTAATTACCT
Organism: Synanthedon tipuliformis; assembly: GCA_947623395.1. Taxonomy (NCBI): domain Eukaryota; kingdom Metazoa; phylum Arthropoda; class Insecta; order Lepidoptera; family Sesiidae; genus Synanthedon; species Synanthedon tipuliformis. The sequence continues at coordinate 9,690,023 of OX392415.1, read as the reverse complement.
TAATATTATTCCAATTGAGATCAGTCAGATTCTGGTCATTTTCCTTCACCCTTCGCAACGTTTCGTCGGGATCTGTTGAGTTTGGTGGGTCCACTGGGAAGACCTGGAATTAGTAAGACGGTCGGTGATAAGCCACGCTCTTCAAAAAGACATAGTAACCAGTGGAGATATGCTGGCATACCTTTTGTTTAGAGGCTTTAGTGATGCCGTCCCAACCGAGGCCAACAGGCTGGCCTTTGTTCAAGAGAGACGCGTGGTATTGGTCCTGATTCATCATCGAATGGAAACCCAGGATGGCTGAAATAAAAAAAAAACAATGATTTTTATACAATTTTTACAATTTTCTAAACACCTATTGGGTTTAGAATAACCTCGAACTCAACTAGCGTCATATGAAAAGAACTATTATCAGCGGTTTCTTACAATTTGAAGATATACAGAACAGAACTAATAAAATGAGGAGCATAATTTTCAGAATTGAAATTTAGAAGAAAAATTATGCCTTCAAAACTCTTCAAAAATGACTGGTCACATTTATCGGTCTGATAAAAATATTCTCATGAAATTTCCATAAGAACAAGTCTCTTCAGTTCCAACATTTGTGCCTGAATACAGAAAGGGTTTAGACTTGGCCGTGCCAGAATATCTCGCGAGTTGAGTTTTCTAATAAAATGTTACAAAATAAAGTCTGGATCTGTGCCAGTACGCAATAAAACCTAGAAACGAATGCATTAGCACAATAATCTCAATTTATCTTTATTAAAGAATTATGGGAAATGAAATACGACCAATAAATGTTATGTGCAATTTACACCAACACTTTTTCATTTTAAACAAATGTTCATTACTTTTATGTAATGTTATCCTTTCGATTGAAAAATATTACTCGCTTCAACTGTACAGAAAAATCAATTGATGAAATCTTTGTGCCTGAAATGACTAGAAATCTTTGAAATGGATCAATCCCTAATACAAAGAGTAGGTACAATAGTAAATTGTGGAAAATATCAACCTGACTTGCTTTGCAGTTTGTATAATATAAAACAGTAAACTAACATTAAATATAGGGTATAAAAAAATAACTATAGACGGACTTATGACATAAATATAATACAATTTCTCAAAAGAAACAGAGACAAACGAAAGAAAACAATTTCAAAATGCTGATAATAAAAATATTATTTTTGATTTCCAAAAAACAGCTTCTCTTTCAGAGGTGGTGTCTGATATTCATAATTAGCAAGAATTATATCCTTACTATAATATTTTTATATCCTTACTAATATTATTATAAATGTGAATGTGAGTTTGTTTGTTTGTTACGCTTTCACACATAAACTACTGAACCGATTTGTAAAATTCTTTCACTGTTGGGAAGCTTTATTATCAGCGGATAACATAGGCTATATTTTATAAATTTACACGGACGAAGTCGCGGGCACAAGCTAGTATTAATATAAATGGTGTGTACTCACCAGCCAAATCGATGATCTCCTCCTGCGAGGCCTCCCCCAGCGCTTCTTCATACTCGTCGCCGAGATCGATCGCGATCTGTTCCTCCGCGTCTCGAAGTTTCTCGGGAGGAGGAGGAGGGGTCCACTGAAATATCATTATAATATTAACATCGCTAAGTAATTACAATATTAGCTGGTGCTGGTACTGTTACCCACGAATCCGCTATTTAACTAATTTTAGAAAATCGTTTTAAATTATTCTTTATATTATTACATAATAAGCACACTGCATTGATATTTCCGGGAGATCTACTGTGTTATTAATAAAAATCAATGTTAAAGTTTAAATTTCCAAAAGCGCGCCAAAAACGCTGTTCTGTAATGGCGCTGGTCTTTGATACGTGTGACGTCATACGCTAGTAAACAACTCAATAACCTGCAATAACGTAAACATTAGACGTCATCAGAGTTGCAACCAATCACACAGGGCAGTTCGTTCACAGATAAAATTTCAAAAATTATATTTTTTTTTCATATAATTTGCCAAAAATATGCATAATTTAGCTTAAAATAAAGTAAAATTATATTTTTTTTACGCTATTTTCTGAAAGGATAGCACAATTTGTAGTATATTTTAAATCTTGCCAAAAAGCCAATTTCCCTCCCCGCATTCATGCAAGCACTGTAAATTAAATACGTATAATAAAATGCTACTACAGCGCCTCCTATTTAATGGTAGCCGACCGACACTTTAGCGATGGCATCAACACATTCCAGTATAATTAAAATAACTATAATATATACCTTTTTGCCTCTAATGACCCCGGCTACATAAGGTTTAACTTCAGGCCGGTCTGGGGTTTCCAGGGCCTGCTTGTTAATATGTTCAATCAACTTCTTGCGATTCAATGGCCCCGTTGGATCTTTCTCGCAGTCATAGTTGTTACGTTGCGATGGTGGCAGAAAGTTGTCCTGAAATTATTTCATTAAAAATATTAACACAGATTTTGGTCACTGACTTAGGTAAAACTCATGTCGGATTGCCTGGGTGTCTCCGGGCAATCCTCCGTTGGTTAGCCTAGCCAGTCGGCTAGGCTGCCCTGGGGTGGATCGGAGGAGTTTGGTGCCTCGGCAGAACCCGGTCCACTCCGTTCACAGGGCAAGAAAAAAAAAAAAAAGGTAAAACTCATGTGTTTGGGTACCTAGAATAGAAATTCCAAAGAACTGGTAACAAGTAAATATTTCAATCTACATATTTGATTTCTTCTCTTAAGGACCAATTTTATTCAATAAAGAAAAAGTATTATCACCTTTCAAAAAATATATGAAATTCAAGTTGTGGTGTAAGCATGACTGGGAAAAGAGCACTGGAAACTCGAACTTTGGTTGAAGTGCCCTGCATTTTTAATATACAAAATAATAATATAAATAATGCATTTAATAATCACATAAAACCACACTAATTTACAAACAATGTTCACCTAACTTGTGTGAAAGCCTGGTGCCCTTGGTAGGTACTGAAAAATGCCTTAAACTAAAATTAAATTGTTTATAATGATCCTCGTATTACTAATGCACAAGGCTCATGTAATTTTCATTTAAAAATAATTTACAATAAAGGCCTTTGTTCACTCAAGAGTCTTGAGTCAAGACCAAGACACAAAGCAAATGAAATGACCTTATTAATTTAGTCACACTTAGTTTTAATTATTAAATTAACCTTGTAACTAAATTATTAATAAGAGAATGGATTTTGTAATCAAAACAATAAGATTCAAGTTTGTGTAACATCTGTTTCAGAAGAGAATCACTTTAATAAAATTATGACCTTGAAGGTAAGTACTCTTACCTTAGTAAAGGCACATTGATAACTTTATTATGATTATTTTTTGATTTAATTAATAATATTGATTTTTTTTTAATATCATATGTAACTGGACAACCCATCAGATGGCAGTTAACCTTATAGAGGACCTCCGTGAATAAATAGCATATGTGCTATTGCATTACCGTCAGTGACTAAGTAATGTCAGAGTCCTGTTCCCTATCCTTTCCGAATCCTACTATGGTCGGCAGCACCTGTGGTGTTACTTGTGTTATTGACGACAGTAGCCACCTACCGTCTAGATTCTAGTGGACCGTCAACCTGTCTGTAAGTAAACGTTCACATAAAAAAATGTCTCCTACATTCAGAAATTCAACAATATATTTATTTCAAGATATCCTGTGCATTATTTTCAGATTAGATTAATACAGACAGTAGCCTTTAATCTATGATTGATTAGATTTCTGAATTATTCCATTGGACTATTTATACCCTGTGTTTATACCTAACGATTACATCATAGGGCAGTGGACTTACATAAACATTTACAATTCTAGTAGAATAAGGAAACCGGTATATTTTATGTTATGTGTGTAAGCATGTTATGTATGCAATATTTCCTTTTACAGTGTATTCATTTACAAACTAGACTTGATAGAAAGGCTCTACTAGGACATCACTTCCCTGAACGAAACGACTGATATTATATATGTAATGTGGAGAAAAAGGCAATATAGGGATGAAAAAAATAATATTTTAGATACCTATATAAATATCGAAAAACATTTCTCACTCAAAAATAAGTAAAAAATTTTTTAAGTGATTTAATCTTAATCTTGTGAGTAATTTTAATCTCAAGTAATTGAACCAACCTACTGACATTATGGTCGTTGTCAAGCCAATATTATCTGCTATGTGCAAAAAGTATACAGTACTTTTAAGAAAAAAAAAAAAACAAAAAAGTTTACTTTGAAGATTTATTTAAAAAAAAATTCAGGGTTGTTGTGTGTACACTAAATTTTTATTTAAACATGAAAATTTAGTATTTATTATTTTAATAACATAGTGAATTTTGCACATACTTAACACATTTTATTAAGACGTAGTTTGAAAAATAGGACTTTGCAGTTTTTTATAATAGATAGGCAGTATTACCTATGATAGATTCACTATTTTCACTAAGGTCAAATATTGGAATCTCAAGAAAGTGCATATAGCTAATTTTAGTTTGATAACAATATTACACATAGGTATGTTTTTATTGCATAATAAAAGATGTTTTTACGGTGACTGGTCAAATAGTTAGAAAATTGTTTTTTAATGCCTCTACTCTACAATGACCTTCAATTTATTATTCTAGTAGGTATTGTTGAGTGTGAAATACTGTTAATATGCTAGCCATTGATATTTACATAAATAATATTACACTACATAGGTATTACAATAAATATACTATGTATAATTTATATTACACTAGCCGGTGCCCACGACTTCGTCCGCGTTCTAGATGAAAGGTACCCAATGTCCTTTCTGGTGTCCTAGACAATGTGAATGCCAAATTTCATGGTGATCGGTTTAGTAGTTTTTGCGTGAAAGAGTTACTAACATCCATACCATACATACATCCATACAAACTTTCACATTTATAATATTAGTAATGAATTACTGATTGTGTATAATTCACAAAGCAATATTTAATATTGTATGTTTGTAAACTAATAGTTTTAATTTTATTATTTTCCTAAAAATCTAAACTAGTATAATACTTCATTCACTAGAATCTAATAGGATGACCTAACATTAGAAGTTTAATTTGATGATACTTAGTTATATGGAAACTTATAAAAATATAGCAATGACTCCATGTAAGTATACTTTATATATTTTATAATACATGTTTATATATTTTGTAATATTTAAAGGCATAGACTTAAAGCGGCAGTTGTATATTGTGGAATTGGTAAGTTAAAAATTACAAAATAGATGTTTAATAACAAGTTCAGCAGTAAACTAAATAGAAATAATTAGTAAGTAATATTGAAATGGACAGTTAAATAAATATTGAGCAGGAATATGACTACCCCTCTTCCTCGTTTGTCCGAGTGCAGAACGGACTGCCGAACTATGTATCTAACTGCCCATTCCATAATTTTAGTGATTTCATTTATTACACTGCTTGAATAATTTTTGGACCTGAATTGTAGGATGCAATAACTGCAAAATTTTCTTTTTATTATTACCAAACACCCAAAAATAAAAAACTGCTCAAATAATTTTACATCATAATAACATACCTAATGTTTAAAAAACAGTTGGAAAAAATATTTCCCATATATAAACAGGTAAGTAGTTATCAGATAAGATTATGGCAAATACCTATAGTTCTGGGTATTCTGTTAAAAGAAACAATTTAACTTCAAGCTAAACATTGTATCATTATCAACGTGGCCTTAATTAAGTACTTTTCATTATCTTTATTAGCAAAGATATGACTCACAAGTTACAAAAAACAGTATTTTGTCTGTTTCTTGAGTTTATAGCACAATTTTAGCAAGACTAACACAAGAAAAAATCTAATCTAAAAAACTATATGATGTCTATATGAATATATCCACCCTGAACTTAGTAGGACAGTTGAATTGTAAAGGCAAAATTATACAATCTTACACCTCCTGTGTTAACATTGCTATAAGATAATATTAATATTTATACATATAAATATTTTGGCCTACTAATGTATTATATATAGCCAGAGCCACATAGTAATTAGTTCAAGAAAACCTAGTGCCTGAAAGCATGTTTCAACAGGCTCCTTTTGAGTGAGACCCGAGCTAGAAAGTATAGAAAAATTACTCACATCTGGATCAACTTCCTTGGCTAGCATTGTGAGTTCCTCCTGTGTCAACTTGGACAGGAGCTCATCCACATCTACCTCATCGTACTGGGAAAGTTCTCGTCCATACAACTTGGCTGGTGTGGTCATCGTAGTCGTTTTGGTCGACGACGATTTCTATAACCAATAATAACACTTCAATTAACACCTTTTTCCAGTTTCACTCAATTAAAAACGAACAAAATAATCATAAGTTTGGGTAATCAAATTGATTGATAAGTTAAAAATTCAGTTTTATAGTGGTTTTCTAGTAAAACATTGATTTTTGTAGTGTTTCAGATTCGGCGTTTACCACACCCTAAGATTTTAATTGATTGAACACATTATTTCGCTTATTAGCCCATTATAGTTAATCTTAAAAGTTAGGCACACAACATTGAGTAAACTTTTACAATATCCATTTCTTACATTGAATTATAAAATAACTTTTTGACAAAGAATAGCGAGTAAAATCAGCGTCACAAGCGCCCCCGTGCAATAACAAATGTAGACTAAAATGTTAGAGCGAGATAGCATTTCATTGATAATAACATTGCGAACAATAGTATAGGTGAGAAAGAGACAAGTAATAAAAATTGAACGGAGAGAGTTGTGAGTATACACGAGTTGTATATGAGTGATATGAGGCATATATGAGGCTGCAAAAGTGAGGTGAGGAGTGAGGCGTAGATTGATGAGTCGAATGATGTGACTGTCTGTGACTGTGATGATGTCAGACGTTGAGTTGAGAAGTTATTTGGTTTGGTACGTTTACTTACTCGTACAGAGGTGAGATTAATTCATGGACACCTACACATTAGAAAAAATGTTTGAGACAACACACCTACGACAGCATTAACAACCTAAACACAATTATTCAAGATTTAGTAGGTACCTACCTAATCTTAAGAAATAATTAGGTACCTATCTACTTATTAATGCTTTATGAAAATAAATAAATATCTACATAGGTGGCGTGAATATGAATTTATGCTGTTTTAAGGGAATTTAACCTTTTTAATGAATTTTAATGGTCCGTTTGCGAAAAAAAAACTATTATCTTAAATTACGTAAGTTCCATTTAAATTTGTAGATATTCTTTAAAATGAAAACTTTCTTTTAAAAGTTAAATGAAAAAAAGAGTTAAAGTGACGTAATAAGTAGCTCTCATGGAAATAATATAAAAGCTATTGTACTTGCGACCTTCATTGCTTGTGGGTGTGTTTAAAGGTCTTTGTAATCACGTTTTAAAAGGGAAACTAATGGTACGTATAGATAGGAGATTGCATTAAAATTCATAATCGTTCCTTATCAATTATCAAATAATCAATCTGTGTGTGTATGTTCCCTATCTTTGGACTCCAAAACAGCTGAACCGATTTTCATGAAACTTTCAAACAATCTTCAGATTAGTCCACTGGGTAATCCTGTAAAGTTTGGTAGCGATTGGACGCGGGCGAAGCCTTATTAAGAAAATAAGAAATAAAATAAAATAAATTATTTTATTTTATTTTATGATTTTATAACTATTAGGTACCTACTGAACAACTACTTTTTGGTAATAAGTAATTAGGTATTACTTAACGAACGAATCAGTATTATCGACCTATTAGTGATACCTACATACAAGTATTCGATGCAATTTAGATAATTGGCTTTACACCGTCATAAATATTGTGAAAAAATTATTGTTCTAGAAAATTATGAGATAATTTTCTCTTTACTTTATGTATGCAATTTAAAATAACAATAACAACTACTTATACTAACTTTCTTAAAACACAAAATAAGAAACCGACTTTGTCAGATTCCGACCTCCGAAAAATCTGACATCCTCGGTCTAAAAGAGTACCACCTACCTACCTATAATTTAGTATCAGGGTTTTAATACATATAAAAAGATCTATATATAAACGTTGAATATACCTATTCTATTTGTTAACGGTAAGTGACCGTAACTGATTGATTTGCACTGATAAAGTCTAGTTCCTGATGACCACGTTGTGTCAACAGACGATGCCCGCTGGCCCGAAGCCAGCCTGCTAAAATTGGTGATCGCCGCATCAGAGGCAAGACGTATTCTTAGCTAACCATTAGACCACTGGCCTTTCTGATCGACACATGATAAATAATGCCTACATTTACACTCGACTAGTTCCCTAGGGATCCTGTTTGTTATCTGAATTAATCTTGAATTAAAATACCTATTAAATAATAAAGTACTTGAAAATTTAAGGCGCACTGCGTTTCTAAGGTTTTTGGGCATCCCGTCTAACAGCAGCAGTACTCACTCATTGAAAAACACGATGAGTGAGTAAGGAATGCCCATTCCCCAATCTCTCATCCTTAACCTTGGAGATAATTATATTAGGTATGCTATTTTTAATACCACCTCTTTTCAGATGAAAGTTAGTACGGACCTTAAATTGTTTCCTTGTAGTTTTTTAAAATAAAATCTAATTAAAAAAAAACATTTCAATAATTAAATATGGGGTTTTATGACGTTTCGTATATTCTTTTCGCGACTTACTGTCTCAAACATGTCAAGTGATGGCAATTAGATAAAATCTAGCTAAAATGTCTTTGCCTTATGGACCTCCACAACCAGTGTCGCCTTTAATACGGGGCGCGAGATGGGCCCTTCTGATTTCTGGCATCATCTACGCTCGCGGAAAACAGAGGCTGTACAATTCAATGGAAGCTTCATGGCGTGAAGAGGAGGCGAAGAGAAAGATTATTCGGGATAAACAAAACGCCATTTTGAAGGCCAAAATCGAAGCCGAGGAAAAAGAAAACGTTCGGCTCTTCGAAAGCGGAAAATTGTTTGATTGATGGTAAGGAAATGAAATGAAAATATCCAGTTCTCCGCAAGCAATGGAAAAACTACAGTTTCTCCGCTAACTTCTTTGAAACCACTGAACCTATTCTGATATTTAACATCCAAATAATTCTAAACATGCTGAGTACCTAACCATTAACATAAAATGCACTTAATTTTCACTTAATTTTCAATTGAGTATGTAGGTAGCGAATATTTTTATTAATTAATAATTAAGTATAGTGTTTAGAATGTTTGTCATTCTAACATATTTGAATGCGGTTTTCATTAATGTATTGATCATTACCTGGATTAGGTTTATTTGGGATTTTCAAAAACCCAACAACAGCGCATACAAACTTGCGGGGGCACAAGCTAGTATTCCATAGGTTACAATTATGATAACATTTCCAAAATAAAGAAAAAATCTAAAAACATGTTATTTCATCAAACAACATATTATTTTGTTTTGCTGTGGTAGAATTATTTTCTTTTGAACAGATTGGTGAATTTTTAAATTGTTATACCTACCTAAAATTTCAATAATTCATGACACCAAAATTTTCTTTAACTGCCAAGATAAACCCACAGTCTTCTAGATTCTACCTTCTACCTTGGTAATTCTTTAGAAAATTGTCTGAATCAAAGTAAATACTCGTACATACTTTGATTTTGATATACAGATGGAGAATAAAGCTATATTTTTTTCTTGTTTTAGTGCCTGCACTTCCAGAAGATCACGGGAAAAAGAAGTAAAACTTAAGTGTTACTTAATCAGAAGAAATTCATTTATAATAGATAATGTCCGTTTTCAAATAAAGAGTGATAATGAAAGTTAGAAAATGTTTGATGTTGACTACTACTTAGTTAGTCGTAAAACTACGTGCTATTGTTTATAAACACGTGTTAGATCTTGCTTGTGTATTCACATGGTTTCTATTCAAGTGAGAGTGACTTGGAAATGATGTTAAAACAACCGCACACTTTTTACCAATAAGAGACTGTACACAAAGGTCATTAGTTGTGGTAGATAATTGTTGGGTTTTCCCACGGTTTTCCAAACAATCACTTGTACTACCAGTAGTACTAGTGATACAACGTTGTGGCATTTGTACTACCAGTAGTACTTCTTGGTAGTACTACTGTAACAGAGCGCAATTATCTCCACGACTAGTGGAAATAAAGGGTTATGAGCATAATATTACCTATATTCGCAAAATATTATATTCTCAAAATATTATATTCGCAAAACATTACATTCGCAAAATATTAGAAGTACAATAAATGTTTGATGTTAGAGAAAATGATCAGCTATTTAAAGACAAATATTTTATTTAGGTATTTATTATATTAATATATTACTATTTAGGTATTAGAAACTTGGATGCAAGCAGCCCAAGATAAAAACAATTGGTTTTCTTTGGAGGAGGCCTTTACCTGCTTAGGGGTTCTTGCAGAATTTTTTTAAATTTATCTATCTACCTTATAATAATTTAGTAATAGGCACATGTATATAATTTTCGCAAGAAATAAAAGGCTTTTTTATATATTTTATTTATTTATTATTAGAAACTTAACTAGTATATGTTATTCTCTGTTGTTCTATGTACTGTTATAGGGTTACGGTTATTGATTGGGACTATTGGGATTTTTTTTGTGCGATGCAATATTAACAAGTCAAATAAAATAAAATAATAAACTTTTTAGGTATGTTCCTTAATACCCGTTACCACCTAAGTATTATGTTTTTTTTACTTTTCAATATTTTACTTCATTAATAAGCATGCAGATTAAAAATTTAGATTGTAATATATCTGATATGTCTCGGTATTCGACAGATTAGTTTTTGACTTTTTGGACAGATTCGTAAATCGTCAGATTCTTGATTAGTCAGATTCTTAATGAATTAGGTTGCCTGTCTATAATAGCAGCAACAACAATAGAATGTGTATGTTCCTCCATAACTCTTAAACGAATTATGTAACTGATTTTCATGAAACTTGGTAGATAAATATTTAGACATACGGGACACAGAATAGGCTATTTTTTCCGCTGTCACGCAGACGAATTTGCGGGCGCCAGCAAGTACTCAATATGATTGAATACGAAAATTCAATCAATACAACTATGTGGAACTGATTTTCGTTTAGTTCTACGGGAAAACAAAACTAAGTATAACTAAGTAGCCGACTTCGGTAGGTATACGGAATAGACGATTTTTGTTAGAACTTGCTCAATGCAAGTTAGAACTGGAGTTCAGACCGAATTGCAGCGATGTTTTCAATAGCAGAAACGGTTCTCTTGGAAATGGAACGATTACGTTACAAATATAAAACAAGCTAGCGGAACGGACGATATGCGTCGTTGGTTGCAATGTAACTATGTTGAAAATGAATACAAATTAAGCAGAAAAACAGCGAAAAATCACAGAGAAAAACGGTTAACAAGAAAACGTGATTGAATATGACCCTAAAATGAATAACTTTTAGCATTTAACCTGTTAGTGCTTGTAACTCTGAATTTCATGGCCTATAGTTGTCAATAAAATAGTCATAGGCCTTAATAAAATAGGATCAGCTTCTATACTCAAAAATTTATTTATTTTTAAAATATTTTAACAGAAAAACCTAGGCATCAAATATAGGTGAAACTCGGACCAACTAAGAAAAGTTTATTCGCTAAATGGCAGATTCTGGGAACGGCCGATTCTGGAATAGTGAAATTATCGCGCCTTATGGCAGCATTCTCGTTGAACCAGTTTTTGAAGAAAATTTCCAGAGAAAACTTTTTATAAGTACTTGTTTGATGTATAGTTAATCTGTAATTGATTTCTTAGCAAGATGCACTATCGCCCTACATTATGTTGGTTAACTAATTAAGTAATTAATTTTGTTTTGAGCGATTACGAATGTTATTCAAAAAAGAAAATGTTATTGGTTATTATTTTAGGTAAGTAACAATATATTACTTTAAATATGTCAATTTGAGTCACAAGTTGAAAATTACTTGGAAACTAATAAAATGATCCATGCAAATCGAACCTTTTCATAGCGGAACGTAGTGTAATTTTTTGCTGTTACCACGCCATGCAAGCAGCGTGACTTAATGGGCATGCACCGTTATAATCAACCGGTTTGCAGATGAATGTACTTTATTTGCCACACAAGTCATTTGAGTTTTTAACTTGAGGGAATAAACCTACATTATACATTACCTACATATTTTAACTTACTGAATAATCACGAAAATATAGGTCGTCTAATTACTTCCGGTTACAAACATTTTGAAAGATAATACATAATGTATGCAATAGAAACCGGATATAAAGACTTTGGTTATGGTTATAACGACTTTGGTTATTGCAGCCGGGGACGGGCCGTTAGTAAAAAATAATAACGAAAAAGTCGAAAACGAAATACGAAATAACCTGATGTCTGTCTAATTCAGGTTCTACCAAATCAAGTTTCTACCTTATTCCGTATCTGAATGTAATCAGAACCTAAACAAATAGGTACCTAATAGGTACAACGAAGAAGTTAAAATGGACAAGATAGATAAGTTGGTAACCATAGATTTAGGCAGCAATACTAAATCTATGTTTGTAACTAATAATTAGTTTTTGTTTATCTAAGGTGTCTAAGAAACAAAATATAATATGTCATTTGGCCAACGTTTGTTTCAAACTACATATAAACTGTTATATTTTTAGAATGCGCGATTCCCGACAATAAAATAAATAGAGTGGACATTCCTTTGTGGCGGTGGCCGTCGCATTGCGAAGGCCACACTCGACGGATAGACGCCCACCATACGCAATAATAATATTTTGACTCACTTCCTAGCTAGATGTAGGTCTGGGCTATCTAATCATTCCGATAAAATATTGAGCCGAATAAAAAGCGGTGTGTCGTGAGGCTGTCCTAAAATGAATCCGAAGGCCGCTGGATCACGGAGTTTGACCGAATTTCAGTGGAGTCCCGTATTTTTTTTTTGCGTATTATATCAATAAAACTGGACTAGTACCACGACATTGGCGATTATTAATAACGCATGTTGGACCAGTATTGAAGTTGTCATTGTATTCTTGTAGTTACCTGGATCAACATATAGGATTATTTTTATCTGGAAAAATGTTAGATTCCCAAGAGATCATTTAAAAACATAAAAAAATTGTGTGACACTCAAATATTTACTGGTACGTAGATATTTAAAATTTATGCAAAACGCTACCGCATCCTTCAGGAACAGTACCTACTTTTCTTCTGGATATACGGTAGCCTATGTCCTTTTCTGTTCCTTTGAAAACGTGTATGCAAAATTTCATGATAAAATCGATTGATTTTATCATGAAATTTTGCATTGATTATATAATTAGCTATTGCCCGCGAATGTTAGGTTAAGCTGTAAGTTGTAGAGTTTCACAGTGAGGTTGAGCGGTTTTGAAGGCTATAGTAAGGCCAACAAGAAAACGCAACGCAAAGAATGTAAACAAAGGTTAGAAGGGTTGTCATCTTGAAACAGACAGCGCCGGCTGCTTTGTATGAGGGAAAAGGACTGAGGGCTGGGTTTGTTTACTTTGTTTGCGTTGTCTACTTGGCTTTATTATACTATAGGGAACATAATACACACATTGATTTTAATTTATATAGAAAATGGGATTCGTTACATTAAAATTCAGGGTTGCCACGATCATTTTGAATTAAATCGTGATTTAAATCAAAATATTATTATTATTTTGTTATAGGTAATATAAATGTTATATCTGAAATAAATGATGATGATGATGATGATGATTATTATTATTATTATTAAGAAAATACATGTCAAAATACCTACTAAGTCAGTACGAGATCGGCTAAAATTTTATAAAGTTCAATGACTTCAAAATTTTACTCATCATTCGTGACGTTTCCCATTACCACAAAATTATTTCTTTATTATTTTAGCACAAAATGAGTTTTCCAAAGAAAAACAGTAAATGGTGTTACAAGAGTCGTATTTCAAAAGCTCAGACTTTCATTGAGCACATTAAACATTTAGTCATAAGTCTTTTTTTGAAACTGCTAACCTAATTTCCATCGATGTATACTAATTTCCCATATTTTATGCTTAGGTATAGCTATTTTAAATGTGATGGCAAAGCTCACTGGGTTTCACATTCTTAAATTGCTTTCTGACTATAGTAACCACCTCTATACAAAAGATCACAATAAAATAACAGCATATGTGCAGTGTGTTTCGCTGTTTCGGTAAGTGAGCAAAAGATATCAGAGCACATTTGTATCATGCCGATTGGACGATAGGCTTGATTGTATGGCTGCTATTAGTAATTAAGTATTCCAATTGTATCTAGTGTAGATGCTTTTAAATCGATTGGTGCTTTTAATACTTATTTACAAATTTCAAACGATCTATGTATGTAGGGTATATAATGTTAATTTCAGGTCACATTGTGACAAAACTATCAAAACCAAAAAAACCACGCTCTGCTACCTACCATATTGGAGAATAATATATTGGATCGTTAAATAAAATAATATGTAAAATAAACGTTTACTGAAAAGCAAAAGCAGAAGGACAACACAAGACTGAATCAAATCTTCTAACACTTAATTCAAATCATTGTAGGTACATATGCCAGTACCTATGTACAAACCTATTTATGTTTATATTTATAATCAATAGATTCAATAGATACTAGATCACATTTTTGTGATTTTAAGTATATGATCCTTTTTTATGAATGGTTGCGTACTAGTAGCAAAAATAGGTGTTAACTATTTGTTTTATTAAAAAAATGTTATTATCCCCTGAAAGTTTGTTTACATTGTTTACGTTGTCTCCGTGGCCTTGCTTTAGTTATATCTATTTAAATAACAATGATCAAGCTATACATAGTTTAACATAGCCAGCTCAACTCTCTACAGAAATATTATTGTCCATTAACCATCAGCCACAATAAATATGAATACTATAAATACAAATATGATACTATAAATTTTCATATTAGCATGCGTGTACGCAACACTTCATTGGACGCTTCAACCATAGAGTATACAATTGTCTGTCTCGTCACATGCCAAATGAAATGATTTACATTATAAATAATGACAAGCTTATTTATTTATAGAAACATTTATTGTTTCTATCGCTAATGCAACATACAAACTGGTTTCTTTTTAACTATTTAGTATAAAGACTATCTTTTGCGCGCGCATTCGTCCGCGTCCCTTGGCAAAGTACTTTCCTATTTCTTAATAGTTCCTGGATTTCAAGATTTCTTTTAGTGAACACTATTTTTTCGAATATTTTTCGATCCTTTAGCTATTGTTCTGTTAATTTCTTAAGTGTTTTTTTATGTAAAAGCTTTCAGACAGGCTGTCGGTCCACATGATGGTATATAGGTGTCTATACTAAATAACATATCAACCATAGCAGGATTAAGTAATAGGGTATTAGGGATAGGGAATTGTTTTACCAGTTGTAGTCTTTGTATTCTTCTATGGAACGGACTGTACAGTATGCTGGCGTACGAGTTTTCTAGTGCAATAATAGAAAAAAACATGATAAGTACTCGCTGGTTCGAGCGAGATAAATTCTAGCGAGTACTTACCTAAGTACCCCGAATGTCCCGACTAGGTCCCGATGGCTTAACATAATTGGCATGTCTTCTGACGGGACACGTCTTTAATTTATAAATATAATTTTATCTCACGGATTCATAATTAAATTAAAAAATATATATTACATTTATTTTTACTGCGCACGAATGTAAAATTACGCCAAAGCAATAAACCCTCAAACGCGTTTATTCAAAATATTTGGCTTTAAAAGTTATTTCTGAATGACTTACATTTTATTTACCTGAATATATTTTTACAACTATTTAGTATTTACGTTAGTAGTGGCAGGGTACTGCGTTTCACAGTTCGCTATGCTAAATTGATTGCAGCCAGGCTGGCGGCTGCAACCAGAGTAAGCCAGAGCCCTTTTCAATAGGTATCTCTTCCCTTATCGTTTATCCTACAGGGGGCTTAGGCATGTGTGCTTGACTTTTCTCTTAGCATAACATAGCGTAAACGACTGTAGAAAGCACACATGGCTAGGTCAGCAGCGTACCTAAGTCTAAAAGTCTAACCTAAGTACAGGCTACTTGCAGCATTTATGACGTTGCATTTGTAAATATTCTTCACTCCATATTAAACTGTCTGTAAGTTTACACTGTGAACAAAGTTAGACGGAATTCATTTCGGAAGAAAAATCCAATATTTATTCCAATAAAGTGCAAACCGAAAGAACATTCTTGCCACCCCAACAACCTTCCTCGTTGATAGCTCTATCAATTTCCTATTATAAAATTCGTTGGGTGGTTTAGATTAGACCAGCGTAGAAACAGACAGACGCGAACATCGACTTAAATTTATAATAATTATGTACTTAGTAGACATTCAACAAAGAGTCTGTTAGAATGTGAACTCCGCATGAATTTCTCGGTCTTCGTTCGACCTTGAACCTTGTTCAGTACGCGGTGAAGTCTATTCTGCTTTGACGCTTTGTCGTGACGTAATCTCTTTTCAGTCAGCCGTAACACAAATAGACATTACCTACGTGGTATTCATCACTTTTCAAACAGCCACAATAACAATACAATACCTATGGATGACGTCATCATTTTCACCTCTTTCCGCTTATAAAGCTTCATTATTTACTGCTTTGTTTTGAAAACACAACGTGAAGACTACACGGAAAGTAATAATAAACATTTCTCGCTTGCCACTTGCCCGTGCTTGCACTAAACCTTGCTTTGGTATTTTTAGACTCATTGCTTTTATAGGATTTCCAAAAATGTACGTATCTCGCTCGGCCAGAGCCGTTGGATCTATTTTAGAGTCGACTACTAGTAATTTAACAACGTTCTATATACCGTGTAACGTTGAGCAAATTTCAACTCTGTGCGCCCTCAATTACAACAGCTTTTCAACCGCATGTGCGTTAAATGTATTAGTTTTATCCAAACTCTTTAATTTTGTTTTTTTTTTACAGCGGTTTCTTTTGTGTAGTAGTTCAATGAGATTTCCAAGTACCTCTTCATATGATAGGTCATAGAACTGTTTAAAATTCAATAAGATCCATGTCGACCACTGAGAATTAAACATTAATTTGTATTTTTCTGTGTTATTAATAATGAAATATTTACATAAATAAATTGACAATGAAGCATCTGTGAAAAAACAAATTTCCAAAATTAAGTTAAGTAATAGAAGTTAAAATTATTAAAAAAAAAACTTTTACATGGACTGATTTTTTTAAAAAAAAGTGGCTGAAATATTTGGCTACTATAGGTAGATATTAATAAATTATTGTAACCATTTTTCGAATAGTTTCAAATTCGAAATATAAATATTTTTAAAAAATTGTCTCTTTCTCTTTGTATTTGTTTATTGTGACGGGACCTATAGAAGAAGATGCTGATATTACTAATCAGCAAATATTTAGACACTTAAAAAAAAAACAGTACGCGAACGAAGTCGCGGACGATAGTTAGTTATTAATAAAAACAAGCATTCCAATGCGTTTAAAAATTTGGCTACAGATCTAAAAGCTTCGAACTTTCAACACGCAACAAGATAAACAAAATCTCTTTGCGTAAGTGAATTTTTTCATCATAAGTATTGTTTTAATTTCTTTCTTATGTTAAGAAGGAGGCGGCGGAGAGAGCGTTAGGACGACGTCCTGTCCCATCCCCTCCGTCTCTCCTGTCCTGACGACGTCCTGTTCTGTCCTGTCCTGTCCTGACGACGCAAGCGGTTGGCGTACGCTCGTCACCTGGATCCCTTACAGACTCTACCGCCCGCTTCATCCTGAGGGGCACGCACGACGCGCTTTGGCAGTTAGGTTGGCGTATTTCCGTTTCTACGTTCAGTAGGAGGAAGCACTAAATTGAAATCAGCAAGGGTTTGTATTCACATTACATGGTAACGGAAATACACGTTCGGGTGCGCCTACCCAATAAGCAGTGTCCGGTTGCGGACCCCCGCCCGCGGCGGAGTTGCGAAAGAGTGATCAGGATCACAAAGAAAATCCAGTTATATTTTATAAATTCAGTTATTATATTCATATCGGTACCGGATACTTTTGGTGCGTTGCAGACCTAGGTAGGAGAAAGAATGTGGGATGGGAAGGTAAGTTATGGGAAAATGGGCCTTGGCATCCCTTAACTGAAAAGGCGTAGTAACTACCATTTGACGGCCTGCCATTACTAACGTAACTATGTTACGTGAATGTAAAAATAATCTTATAAATATATTCAGGTAAATAAAAATTACTTTACTTATAAAAGACAAATAATAATAATAATTTATTTTTCATTTATCAATTTACATATAATAAAAATCACTACACCTAAGTATTTCTGAAATCTAAGGCAAAGATTGTTTTTAACCAACATAATGACAAAATTGATTAGATTAGATTAGATACCTTAAAAGTGCACTAAGTATGTGGTTACGTTCAAAGTAGATTCAACCCAATGAAACCCTTGAAATTAGGTTGAACCAAAAAAATTTTTGTTTTTGTTTGGCATCATCACACAAAATAGCAGAGCGTTCAAATCGATATAACGTACTGTTTGGCATACGTTTTGTGTTTAGCTGGACGTCAGGCAATTAACACTTAGCAGTGGTTGTCATCGGCTCGTCGAAGATATGTGTACTACTGTGACGAAACTGTTTTCAAGTAAAACTTGCCATCTATAACGTCATTCAAGACAATAGTTAAGAGTTTAGCTGTTACAAGGTTTTGAATTATTCGAATAAATACATCAGGCTACGAACAAATTATACATCAGGTCAAGTCAAAGTTATCCCAAAAAAGTCAAGTTAGGTGCGTCCGATTCAAGCAAAATTATTGTCATTTTTTTTCGTTCACTGTTTAAAACAAAAACAGAAAGTCATAGTAAATTTAACAGTTGTACGACTCTGTCATATTATTGTAAATCTAAATAAATTTTTAGGGTGTATTTTAATATCTAAAACTGTAGGCTAAAACTAATAAAATAGGAAGATAGATTTGCGCAACTACTAATTACATTATTGACGATTCAATTGATTGATTTTTAATCTAAATATTATATTTGCACAATGGTAGATATTATTTACATCTTTCCGAGTAGGTACCTACATATAGAAACAACCGAAAAATCCTGCTTGAAATCAACGTAATTAAAAAAAATGTCCTTAAATATCTTCCTAAGATTCCAAAAAATAATTGAAAAGAAATTAGTTTTACTCTTAGCAACTCTTTTAGTGATTCATTTTCATTTATATACTTAGATAGATGGATGTGCTTCCAAAACATATGAATTTACATGTTCCTTAAATGTGACTAGAGGCCGTACTATCACCTCTTAAAGCGATGCAAAGACGATTGAGTGAAGGAGATGTCGCCTTACATCATGTATTGCATTATGTATTGTATTGTATGTTTTTGCATCGTTTTAAGAGTTGATAGTAGGCCCTCTGGTCTCTCGTTGCCAAAACTGTCGATACATTCACAACGGATGAGTTATCATCGTACGACGTGCCGTTGAAATGCTCGCATATTTCCAGCGTCCCGTTCCGCTACAAATATAAACATTTCTCTGTTACAGAACGACGACCCCATGGAGCCGGAATCTTCACACTTTCTTGACATATTGTTTCTTGACCTATTTTGTCAAACCTAACCATTACCTATCATTGTATTTTGAATTGAAAGTGAAAGGGTCTATCTAACTTGGGTCTAACCAATGTACCTAACAAATACTAACACAACAAATGTAAGGCTTAGGGATAAGGGATAGGTGAGAAGGGAACTGTGCTGCTCTGACATCTCTTGCTCACTTACCAAAGCACAACAGCAAACATGCTGTTTTTTATGGCGATCTTTTGTAAGATGGTTACTCCCTTACAATTTGTAAGCCCCGTCTGGGCTGCCGAATTAATTATTGTCTCTTCAGTCCTGAAGGTCAACTTTATGAACCGGTCTCTGTCAAGAGCCAACTGAAATAGCTGCTCCACCGAGCCAATCCCAGTCCACTCTCAGATATTTCTGAGCCATGACTTTCTCCTTCACCCACCTCGTCCGCGTCTCTTACCTTCCACCTTACCCATTGGAGCAGACATCTATCGTGCCTAAGCACGTGGCCAAGATATTCAATCTTGCTTTAATTAATTTAATTTTAAAATATTACTTTAATTAATATTGATTATTAAGAAAAAACTTAATATTTGGATTTCCTGCTCTACTGCATGTGTTTACCAAGAATGTTTTTGCTTTAATTTATTTGTGTCCCTTTCTTTGACCAAGTAAACGCAAAAAGGAGAGAATGAATGTTCTTTGTTCCAACTGCCGCAGAATTGTAAAACGTTCACAATGTAGTGTAAGTGGAACAAGGAAATAATGAATCACAGCGAACCGTGTTTATAGTGGATTTTCTGCGTCCATCATTCTTGGTGGTACGGAATTAGAAAAGCCTAGAAATTGGATCACAAACTTATAACCTATGTTTAATCGGATCCGAAAATCCAGATATCGACTAAAGGAGATTATTTATTGAATTTATTACTCGTATTAATGGTTATTTTCATTATTTTTTATATGCAATTACATGCATCGTACACATATAAAATATGTTTATTCACAACAATGAAATAATAAAAGGTGAGAGACCGACTCAATTACTTATTCGATAATATCTTTATATGTAAATAGTTAATTACTAGAAAACAGCTAAACCTATAAAACTGGTAATGACTTGATTAAGTATTCTTAGTTCGTTTTTGGTTTTTAACATGTTTTTAAATTTAATTGTCCAGCAGTTAGTTGTATAATTAGTATAGTGACCAGCTCCCGGCTTCGCATCCAGCATTGCATCCAGCATTTTTTTTTATAAAGCATCTTTTTAATTTTTTTTATGGATTTATATTTTTTTATCTCTTTCCTTTATCCCGGGATTTTTCTATAAGTGAAATCCGAATTAAAATCGGTTATCGGGTTTGGAGTCCATAGAGGTCAAACATACTGACATTTACATATAGTTATGATAGTTACTAAATATGAAGATTTATAAACATTTCATATGTCCATTCGTGTGTGAATTACCTTAATAAATGTGTAATGACAATTAATCGCTTCGTTGAAGAGCGCATTATACCCATACACAAACAAAAAGCCATTGTCTGCCAACAAAGGGCCATTTACTTGCTACCTAAAGGCTTAGTAACCATATTATGGCACAAAATGCGATTGCAGCGCCAGCCTATTTCCGGACTTCTTGTTTGTCTTCTTGTGGCTAAACAATTAATGAAATGTTACCTACGAAGGAGTTGTTAGTAACATACTTCATAATAGTAAAATTATGAGGACTTAAAATTAAATTAAAATTTTACTAAGCAAATTTTCGGATACCGAATAAAATAAAATTGTCTGCCGCTATGATTTTAAAATTATAATTTTTATTACTTATATGTTTTAATATATGAAATGAGGAGGGTCCCAACGCGCATAAGTTTTTAACATCCTGTCAAAACGTTTGGTCGAAATACCCGGCGATTTTAGAGCTGGGTCTATTACCTCGGGCAACAGCTTGTAATGGAGCCACCATACTTTGGACCCTGCCTAGGGTATCGAAGCTTTGTATAATATGTATAGAATAAAATAAAATCATTACCTTACCTAATAAAAAAGTAAAGAATTGTCATTAAGTCTCTATACGTCTATAATGTTATGTTGATATTTTATTCTGTGCAACGCGCATAGCATTTACTAAAAGTCATGTCATTGAAGCCAAGTCACGAAACACGACTCATGGAACGAAACCGTGAGATTATCATGAACATTCACTGAGTGTGTACACTTCGTGGCTCAATGACGCGATTTGTATTTCAAATGAGGATCTATTATAATATGATGTCTTGCTATTAGGTAGTATAAAAAAAATGCAACTAGTAGTAGGGCCGCCCGTCGTAAGGTCCCATGAGTAGGCCGGCGTATCTCCACTTTCGGGTACGCCGAGGATCTGACAAGGCCTCCCCGCATGGGATATGATCTGACAGGGAGCACAGGCCTCCCCGCGTGGGATAGCCGTGGCGGGGCACCGAAGTCGTGTAATAACGTCCCCACGACGCCGCCCATCAACTGCCGCCATAGGAAGAAAGTCGTTGGGTTTTAGCCGGTATAACCCCGCATAACCCCGCAGTGTCCCCTTCACTACCGGGTATCCAAGAGGTTTTACCATCGTTAAAAAAAGGGCACACTATGTTCCCCCATTCATAAATTAGGCAGCCTATTTGGTGGCAGTATCCATCCCCTTACAGAAAATTACAGTGAAATAATTATTACTAGTTGAAAAATTAAAAATAAAACGCCTGACAATTATATTTTAATACGATCCCTCTAGAACCTAACAGTTTTCCAAGATAAAATTACCCTATATGTTAATCCAGGTAATAAACTATATTATGTGTGCCAAATTTCATCCAAATCTGTATAGGCGTTTTTGCTTTATACCTATTTGAGTAACATATAAACTCCGCCGTTTGCCGGTCCCAAGCCCGGATGAGAAAGGAGGAGGGTTGGCTCGAGAAGAGACAAAACCTCGCCGTAAAGCAGTCAACGCCGAACCTCGGGCGGCGGTAAATAACCTGACACTGTAGCCGGCCTAACCAGCAGGCTCAAAGGAGGTGAGGAAATGCCCTCCTTTTCACACCGTAAACCTGTGGTCATGTCTCACAGGAACGGGGGTCTTGGCTTAATTGCCCGGACCGCGAGGTAGAAAGCCTCTATAAAAATTCACCCCAACCCTACGGTATGACGCGCGCCAAGAGGGTGAGTGGCTGAGGGGTTTCTCAGTTGCTAGCGGTCAACCTCCGATACCTGGGGACCTCGGAGTGTAAATACCCTTAGTCGGTAACGGGAAGGCCGACTGGACGTTTTATATCCCGTATCTACTCGTGGGAACAATATGGAGGATTTTTTAACGACATCTTTGTTTTCCGGTTTGGATCTTGATGATCCATCAGAATCAGGCTCGCCTGGAGGACGCTCCGACGCCTCCGCTACAGCCTTGATGGATGTAGCTGACATGGGTGAGAGGCTAGACCATGGGCAATCAGGGGACTTAAATGCCCCTGTAATGCCCACGGCAACAGACTCGGTCCGTGACAGTAAAGCCAGTAGGAAGCCGCCTATTAAGCTCTCAGGCGCCGCAAGGAAACGCATGAAGAGACTTATCGCGGCCAACTACTCTGCAGCTGAGGCCAGGGCTATTGCTAAAAAGCCCTGGTTTCAGCTTGACATTGAAAAACCCCCTCCGAATCCGACGAAGGTGAAGGTGAGCAGCAAGGAGGATAACAAAACTCCTTCAGTGCCACCTAAAGCAACCGCTTCAAAACGCCAACGCTCGGAAGAGGAGTCTCCGAATCAGCCAAAAAAGGCGGCGAAAACGGAGGAAACGCAGGCTGGCCCGTCAAGGGCTAAGCCTACGTTTAGGGAGGCAGTGGGAGCTTCGCGAGTGGGTATACGCAATAGCGAACCCATGAGTGAAGAGCAAATGAGGCTGACGCATCGCAGCATCATCCTCGCTATAACCAGGGCTGAGAAAGGTACTGGTCCAAGGTTCTTGGGATTCTCCAAAAAGCCTGGCTGGATTCTCATCACTTGTGAGAACCAGAACAGCCAGGACTGGCTTGTGAGCCTAATACCAAGCCTTAAACCGTGGCCTGAGGCGAACCTCTCTTACATACCAGAGAAGGAATTGCCTAAGCCTACGATTTGCACCACTTTTGTGCCCAGCAGTGAAGCGGAGAGCCTGGATGAAGCTCTGCTGCTGCTGAGGACACAAAATGTGGGGCTCAACACTGAGCATTGGAAGACCATCAGCAGTAGGGCCGAGAAGGGCGGCACCGTAACGACCTTCTTCATAGATGACCCTTCTGCTGAGGTCTTAAAAGCTGCGGAGTACAGGGCCGCTATTGGCTTTAAGAAGATAATTTTTAATGTCAGGAGCGGCAATGACAACGCAGCAGAGTCGCCCACTGAGCCAACGGAGAGCTCCAGCCGGCGTGAGGGGCAGAAACTGTCTGTAAAGGCAGGTGCTGCCTCTCAAGTCGCTGGCAGGGGAGTTGGAACGGGGGGGCGGGGGTCGCACCGAGATGGGGGGGTCTCTAGAGGGCAGGCTAAGTCTGTAGGTGGAACTCAACGTCCGCCGAAGACGAAAGCCGGCTCCAAGGGCCCCTCTAACAAAAAGGGCGCTTTATAAAAAAAAAAAAAAAAAAAAAAAAAAAAAAAAAAAAAAAAAAATGCTGAGGGTGATTCAAATCAACTTGCATCACGCGATGGCTGCCACAGCTGTGCTAGAGCGCCTTCTCCTGCAGGGTGAGGCGACATACAGGAGCCCTGGACGCATAATGGTGCGGTTTTGGGACTTCAGTCTGCAGGTAAAATACTTTATAATACCTGTGGCTCAAAGCCCAGAGCAAGCATAGTTTTCAATAAAAATATTGAATGTTTGCCAGTGCCAGAGTTATGTACTGACGATATGGCGGCAGCTTTTGTTAACATCAAGGGCAGGGAGGGAACACGCGTCATCGTCTGTTCTGCGTACCTGCCCTATGACGAACACGACCCAAGGGTGGAGCTTGCGCGATTGGTGGCGTACGCGCATCAACACAAAGCCGAGCTACTTGTTGGAACCGATGCCAATGCCCATCACGTAACGTGGGGCAGCACCGACACAAACAATAGAGGTGAGTTACTACATGACTTTCTCTTAGTTAACTGTTTACAGGTACTCAACAGAGGGAGCAAGCCGACCTTTGTGACAACCGCAAGGCAGGAAGTTTTAGACATAACCTTCGCCACTGACAATATGGCCGAGTTTATATCAAACTGGCATGTCAGTGATGAAAGCTCTATGTCTGATCACAGACAAATTCGTTTTGATCTAGTAACATCTACAAAAGATCAAACCGTAACGTACAGGGATCCGAAAGCTACAGCCTGGGATGTTTATAATAACAAACTTAGGCAAAATCTTGAGGACCTCCCTAATAGTATATGTACACCGGAGGAGCTAGAACTTGCAGTGGAGGCTATCACGAGTGCAATAAGGAGTGCCTTTGAGGAAAGCTGTCCACTCAGAACAAAGCACTCCAAAAGGAATGTACCCTGGTGGAACTCGAGGCTCAAGAAGCTACGGGAGAAAACCAGACGTTTATTCAACAAGGCTAGTAGAACCCTTCAATGGGAGAACTACAAGAAGGCCTTGACTGAATACAATAAGGAGATAAGGAAGTCCAAGCGTGCTGCATGGAGGAAGCTCTGCGAGGAATTAACACAAATGCCTCAAGGAGCTAGAATCCACAGACTGCTCGCGAAGGACAAGCCTAGTCAATTAGGGCTGCTTAAAAGACCTGATGGCTCCTTCACGATCACTGAAAAGGAAACTCTTCAGTTGCTGATAGAAACTCATTTTCCGGGGGCTCACGGCTTTTCGACCGGGGCAGACAGAACGCCTTTACACCAAAGGCCTCGAAATGAGGACCGTAACAGAGCGGCTGATCTCATCCGACCCAAAGCTGTGAAATGGGCTATTAGATCCTTTAAGCCCCTGAAGTCTAGTGGTGAAGACGGACTGTTGCCTATTTTATTACAAAAAGGCATAGACGTACTCACGCCATATCTGGTAAAGATCTACCGGGCAAGTTTTGCCTGGGGATATATACCGGAACAATGGACCCGGGCTAAGGTATTATTTATACCAAAGGCAGGTCGGAAGGATTATGCTCTGCCTAAGTCCTTCAGACCAATTTGCCTAACGTCCTTTATGCTCAAAACTCTAGAAAAGATTCTAGACAAGCACATAAGGGACAAAGCCCTGGCCACAAGACCCATTCATTTCACCCAGCACGCCTATCAGAAGGGAAGGTCCACTGAGACGGCCCTTATTCAGCTAGCTGACAGGGCAGAAAGGGCTCTGGAAGATAAACAGATTGCTTTATGCGCATTTTTGGATATAGAAGGTGCCTTTGACAATACTCCCACCAACACGTTAGTGAGGGGGCTACAAAACAAAAATGTGGACCCGACTACTGTTAGGTGGGTAAAGGCTATGCTATCCAAACGTAAAGCGAGGGTCGAACTACATGATACCTCACTTACTGTAGCAACTACAAGAGGATGTCCGCAGGGTGGTGTTCTATCGCCGCTACTTTGGACTCTTGCAGTTGATGAGCTGCTGTATAGGCTGGCAGAACATAAGATCGATGCCCTAGGTTATGCTGATGACCTAGTGGTGATCATAAGAGGTTTCTGCCAAAGCACAATTTCGGCCCTATTACAGAAAGCTATAAATATCATTTGCGAATGGTGCACAGCAAATGAACTTTCAGTAAACGGTGACAAAACCGCTATAGTACCGTTTACCAAAAAGAGGCTGCTAGACAAATTAAAGTCACCTCTTGTAAATGGTAAACGAGTTGAATTTTCCTCAGAGGTCAAATATCTGGGAGTTACCTTCGACCAGAGACTAACGTGGAATGCACACATTGGAAATGTGATAAATAAGGCTAAGGCAGCCTTATGTATCAGCCGTCGAATGGTAGGGAAGAGCTGGGGCCCGTGTCCAAAGCTCACCCTTTGGCTGTACACTGCTATTGTGAGGCCGATGATCGCATACGCTTCTATAGTATGGTACAGAAAAGCCAACCAAAAGACGGCTATTGACAAGCTTAATAGCCTACAGCGTTTGGCATGTC
Organism: Synanthedon tipuliformis; assembly: GCA_947623395.1. Taxonomy (NCBI): domain Eukaryota; kingdom Metazoa; phylum Arthropoda; class Insecta; order Lepidoptera; family Sesiidae; genus Synanthedon; species Synanthedon tipuliformis. The sequence continues at coordinate 9,663,259 of OX392415.1, read as the reverse complement.
TGATGATAACAGGAGCCATGTCGAGTTCCCCCGGAGCATCTCTGGAGGCAATCCTGGGCTTACCGCCTCTAAATCTATTTTTAGAGAAGGAGGCGAAAACCAGTATGCACAGAATGATGAATCGGGGTAAACACAATTGGCTGTCCGAGGTACTCAGAGCTTTAGAAGACTCAGTACTAAGGGATCCCATCCTAGGCATGCCTACTGACACAATGGTACCACAGTACATAGACGAAAAGTCTTACACTGTGGAGCTACTCTCAAGAGAAAACTGGTCAAATAACAAGATCTCTTGGGAGGAAGGTAGCCTTTCTTGGTATACTGACGGGTCCAAATCAGGACCTGACGTAGGCTGTGGTGTGTATGGCGAGGAACAGAATTACAGGACCAGTGTAAACCTGGGACAATACGCCAGCATCTTCCAAGCAGAGGTCTTCGCCATCCTGGAATGCGCGGAAATCAACCTGCGAAAAGACTATGTCAACCGTGTGATTTATATTCACTCAGATAGTCAGGCTGCACTTCAAGCACTGGACTCGGACTTTACCGTCTCAAAGCTGGTGCGAAACTGTGTAGACTACTTAAATATATTAGGGCGCAAGAATAAAGTGGTCCTAAGATGGGTACCTGGCCATATGGGGATCGAAGGCAATGAATATGCCGACGAACTGGCCCGGGCAGGCGCTAAAGGTAGGCTAATAGGTCCTGAACCTGTGTGCGGACTACCAAATAGCCTAGCTCGCTGGACCATATGGAACCAGTGCTTTACTAAATCTTACAAACGCTGGACTAACTTGCCAGGTTTGAACCATTCCAAAGCGCTCATAAGAGCCTATAGTCGAAACGTGACAAATCAGGCTATGTCGCTTAGTAGGAGCAATTTGTGCATGTTAACAAGGGCACTAACGGGGCACTGTCGTCTCAACAGGCACCTTAAAATAATGGGTCTCGCTAGTACGGGAGAGTGTCGCTTCTGCCATGAAGCAGAAGAAACACCAATGCATATCCTGTGCGAGTGTGGTCCTTTGATGCACAAGCGTAGTCACATCTTAGGAAGCCACACAATGGCTTGTGAAGATGTGAGGAATGCCTCTATCAAAAAAGTACTACAGTTCCTTGACGTGGTAGGTATTGGTAGAGAGCTTTAGTTTACGTGGCGATCACAATATTTCAGCAATGGACGATGTGATACTGGTACTCTAGAAGACAGGAAGAGCCACAAAGCAGATAATAATAATAATAATAACATATAATTAAACAAAACTTTTGCATTTATAATAATAATAATAGGATTTTAATAAAATATAAAAGTCATTTTATGCCTTAATTAATATATTATAAGAGAAATGCAGCCAGTTTTATTATGTGGTAATTTTTAGGCATTTTGAGCCAAGTATCAGCGTTATCCTTACAATCAGCACAAAAGGAAAAATCTTTGATTTGATTAAAAATCTTTTTAGTCTTTCAAAATGTAAACAAAACACATGATCAGATCTAAGATTTGAATCGGAATTGACCTCTCAGTCGATCGAACGAGAGTGCATTACCCTGGACAGTATTCTTGGGAACGGACTTTCGAAGGAGACTGAGCAATGGATGAGTAATAAACGCCTACGGTTATTCTTGAACATTTCATTTTATAATCTCCGCACACTTTATGTTGAGCGGTCATTATCTTTAATAACTTAGTCGTGGGATGAATTTTGATTTAATTCTTCACTTAATCACTTTCTGTAGTATGACATTATAAAGACAGCAGTTTATAATTCTTTTGTACAGCCATCATCACATATTATGTTTAAGCACACCAGCTAATATCAAAATAATTTTAAACATGCAGTTAACATTAACCTAATATTTAAACTGTTATTAGAAATAGCTTAATTTATATCATTTATACACTTAATTTTCAATTATAATTTTCGCTGCGCTCGACTAGATACCGCCGTCGTACTTGTAAAATGCGGCATAAAATAGTACGCCGAATTCGGCGTACCCAAGCCAGTCATACAACAAACTATCTGTGATGTGTACGTGCCAAATGTTTTTATTAAATTTTAGGCATAATAAAATACCAGTTTGCATAGTGAAACTGTGTAAAAATATAATAAATAAAACTGGGTAAAAAGTGATAAAAAGTGACGATTTTTTACACACACTACAATAAAAAGTGCCACATTTTCGGAGCTATTGCTCTTGTATAGAGCTCTATCTAGTCGAGCGCAGTGAGACCAATCAATTATCTTTGATTATATAATTTATCATCCTAAGAAGAAACCAATTAATATTGTTTTGGGAAAATTAATTTTTTTCCAGTTTGTGTGTACGTGTGATTAAATTTAGTTAGATAGATCTTTTTATAATGATACTTGTCCAATTTGCAACACAATAATGCACAGTTACCTTTTACCTAGATATTAACTCGTTTAGATATTAGATATTAATTGCGTTTTAGTAAAATAGCAACAGAAAAACAATTTTCATTGATGTTGTCTTCGTATTGAAATCGGTTTAGAAAACATGCATGGAAAGAAGAGTTGTATATCCATAAACAAAGGATTACTTAGGTAAATATTTTCAACGGTGTTTCTTTCGTGTTTATTATGAGTAATACGTTAATGGAAAATGTTAATAGATATTATCAATAATTTCACTTTGAACTTTATTTTTCTGCATTTTCAAGAAAAATAAATTCACATTTTTTATAAAACTGAACACTAATATAAATATTTTTGAAACTAACTATTGCGTTGCATGTGCAAATATTATGTAGATTTCAAATAAGAAGTATCGTCGATGTAAAAGAAAACACGATAAGAATGTACATACCTAATTCAATTGCATATATATATATATATACAAAAACCCTTTGTCTATGATGAGATCTTTTCTTAATGAGATGCATTTTTTTCTATATATTTATGCCATGTCGTTTTAATAACACTAGAACGTTAATAATCCAAAGTTTTTAAAAATATATTATATAAAAGACATACCGTACTTTGATCAATTTTGAAATTAAAATAGCCTTACTTCTTTAAATATTGAAGAAAAAAGGAATTTAAAAAACCATAACATCAACTTCTGTTTGTCTTTCTATCGTTAAATATGGTTTTAATATATTAAAAAATGAGCTCAAAAAATTAAACAAAAAGCGTGATCAATGTTAAACTGCGATCGGAGGGTTACTTTTCATTTATTTGTTTTTAAATTTCATTTAAAAATAAAATAAAGTTTTTATCAAAGTAACCCCGCGCTACAAAGTAACCCCACGGTACTTAGACTTTATATGTAAAGGTCGTCAGACAGGCTAAAAGTCCGCTTGATGATGCTTCAGTTTCGCTGTCGGCTATAATAAGATTAAGGATAAGAACAGGTTACTCCCGTGAGAAGGGCTGCCCAAGTCACTGGCGAAACACAGTGTGCCCTATTGCTTCTTTATTTACTTTACTTTCGCATATTGGACGGATTTATACTGGCGATTAAAACATCAACTCACGAGAGACGGTCAGAAGAAAAATATGTTTTTTTGGACGTTCAAACACTTAAATAATTACGACATGAAAAAAATTAGAAATGTGGAAAAATCGTCCAAGATTTGTAATCTTGTATCCAAGCTGTTTCTAGTATTAGTGAATATATTTTTAGAATTCAGAGGTGGTGTGCGTCAGTTGATTTATAAAAGAGTTGACACTTGACGGTTGTGCCGAGGTATGTTTCGCCTTCACCTTGGTCAGCCTGGAACTGTTTTATATCAGAGCTTGCATAATGAGAGAGCCCGTGACATCTGCGCTCTGGATTTGTCCAAAATAAACATTTGTGTAAACGATGCGGACGAATAAAAATATATCTGTCTCCAGTTTTCCTCTCGCTTCAGAGCTACGCGTTTGATACAAAGGTGTAAAGGAAATCGTATGCAGCTGGTTCAAATTTTATGCAAATTCTAAACGGCTTGTTCAAATGTTGACAAAGTCGTTAAAGCGAAAATACATTTTATGATTGAGCAAGGTAAGTCATGATCAAGGATTCCACTCTTAAACAATGCACATTGACTTACTGATAGCGGAGGTAGGATTGTCTTTGATGTTGTGGTGGTTTTGGTCGTGATTGTTTGCACAGTTTCCACTGTCTCCGTCTCCTCGATGTCTGTTTCGTCGTCCTCTCCATCCTTCTTGTCCCATGGCCCATAGAACTCCGTCATGGTATTCAATTCCTAATTCACCCACAACACTAAACTCTAGTATAACTTCCGCACACATTCACTGCACTGTAACCTTCGGCTTCACAGATATTGTCGTCGTACACTTTTTCGTTATTTAGTCTTTAGATTGCGTTTTCGAATTGTCCTTTTACGTCGTTGGGCTGGATACCCATTGTTGCAATGATCACTGATTTCTAGATACAGTCTATCACCGATGCCCAATGTTGATCGCGTTACGTGCCGCTGCACGCTTGAGACGGCTAGAGCTGATCTTGTTCAAAATCCCACTGGAAAACTGAAATAACCGCCGCGAACAAAAAGCACCAGCCAAAAACATTTCACGTGCGCGAGTATTATTAGTTGGACGATCTAGCCGAGAGCGCTAAGTGTCTCCGTGGCCTTTCACAAATTATATCAACTTGATAATAATATTGTTTTCCACGCAGAATTTAACCTCTGCTGTGTCACAACTTTTGCACTCTCCAAATTGATTCCACACAGATTTCGCGGGATTATCTTGACGTTTGATCGCTTCTAACTTACAATGTACATGCAATTTCACGTAACACGTTAATCCTTCTGTTACCCTCTCAGATGCACTTTAAAAGCGATCAACATTTATTTATGTAAATACCTAATGGACAATATATTTTGTAATGTAAACGTAACTGGCTCGATTCTGTAGTTTTTATGATTGTTTCCTACATTGATTCAGCGAATATTTTTGCTCTGCCAAAATGCTGCTGTTTATTTAGATATACAGAACTGACACATTGTAAAAATGTTTAGAGTTAATGTTATTACGAGAAACATTTTCTAGAAACTGCGTCGTGTATTTTAAACATTTGGTTGTCTCATTGAGTAAATCTATCAAGTTTTTCTTTATCCAAGTTAATTTAACCTTTAAGAATAGAAAAATTATTGCCAAGGTTTTTAACTTTTAGGGGATCATCATCATCTCATCCGCAGGACGTCCACTGCTGGACATAGGCTTCCCCCATAATTTTCCAATAAGGCCAGTCAGAAGCAGTCTGGATCCACCGTCGACCCGCGGCTCTTCTCAGTCTTTTGTCCACCTTTTTTAGGGGATAACAAATCGAAAACCTTTCATTTGGAAATAAGAAAATTGTTTTTTATCGACAGAAGGCGCTCTTGAATGGAACCGTCCAAGGCGGCGTCGGCGTCAGGCGCTGACAGCTCCACCACTTAATATAAATACGCAGCTCTCCTAACACTAGCTATAAATCTGTACCACGCCTCAAAGGATTATCGCCCAAGAAACTATTTTAACTGCCTATCGATAGAGTCCTCTATCGATTGTGATCACAGCATCGGTTAGATGATATTTTCCGGTTGGCGGTAACGAGAAATGCTAGAATGCATCGTGTATCGGATATAGTAAGATCTAAGATTGTTTGTTAAACATTGCAGGTCATTTCCGTTATACATTTATTCGGCATTTTAATAACGGTCATTTCCCCTACTTTAAAAACCATTGAAGTTGTATATATATAAGTATTTATATGCCATGAAGAAGATGCCATCTTATTGGTAATTGAAAGAGTAGCACGGTTGCAAGAGCGCTTGGTACACCGTCAGAGATCTACACTCTACATCGTCAGAGAGAGTGATAATTGTTACTTTTCTTATTTCTCCAATGTATGTCTTAATGTAATAAATAAATCAATTAATGTGTTATACTATACGAGTAGAGTAATATTCCTTAAAGTCACAGTAGCAAGAGTCTAATTTCTCTTAAATACTCTTACTACTCGTCCTGTAAATACCTAGATATATACAGTAGGTACCCAAACTTTCACATAGAAACGAGGTATGAGTGTGTATGCAGATGCATAGGTTCCGGTGAAACACTGCAATTGATCGATGCAAGCAATGGAAATTAGGCTAATGATATGGAAATTAAATTTTATAATAGGTCAGCAAACGGCTGGTGATTATAAATATTGTGCATATCGTTGAAAACCATTGTTATCGTTGAATATACATTAATTACATTATCTTAGAAATAACCTATGCGTTGTGGTATCAAAACATTTACCATATTATGGCATTTTTAAGGCCAGCTAATTGGACTCTCTTCGTCTGAATATATTTTATAGTTAATTTACGTTCCTGTCTGCTTTAGCGGTGTGTTATTTAGGATAAGCATTATGGTCTTAGCATAACATAACCTCAGCAATTACTCTTCATCATCATTGATCATCAGCCTGTGTCGCTCTACTGCTGGATGTATGCCTCTCCCAAGACTCGCCACCATACACGGTTTTCTGCGCTGTGGCCACGTGTTCACGTGGTTCGTGTCGTTTCTATCCAGCCGCTTCCCGCGAAGCCTTTCAGGTCGTCTGTCCACCTGGCCCCACCTTCTCTTCCACGTATGTAGCTGATGGCCTAATTGCCACATCAACTTGCTAATTCTCTTGGCTATGTCGAGAACTTTGATTTTTGATTACTCTTAGTTATTTTTATTCGCGGCATGTCAAGCATAATGAGTAGTTATGCATAATGAGAGATAGATAAGTGTTTAGATAAGTGTGAAAACCATTCATTTGCAATCAGCTCTGGTGAAAGTAAGTGATTAGTTATTATTAAAATGATTAAAGTACCATTATATTAAATTAATTATCATTAAATTAGTTATTACAGGTTTTCAGATTAATTATAGTTTGTTTTTAAAGATGCATAAAGAAAGGTACTCGTAAATGTAACATGTAATTACGTAATTAGTAACAAACTACAACTAATTATCGATCGCCTCTATGTCTCTAATCGCCTGTTTATAAAAATATTATACTTTTTAAAAGTACTTACTGAATTATGGAAAATTCATTTCTAAAACTACGCATCTAATTCCTCACGCGGTCATGACTCCAAGTCTTCCTCGTTCCGACGATTCAAGGCGACTTACCTGAAATTATAAGGAAAATTAAGCATCCCGGATGCAAGTGACAGGTATATAAACGGGGTGCGAATGTGGTAATAAATGTGCGACAAATGACAGAGGAAAAATTGTAAACACAGGAAGTGTGCGCTTGCGACGATTTCGCGCCCCTGTCATTGGACGAGGACAGGTGTCGTCTCTCTCTCACCTGTGCACGCGCCCGTGACCTATCCCCCTCCACTTCCGTCCGCACTCTATAAATAACGCGACACATCCGCAGTTTTTGCATAACGTTATGCAATGCAGTGGCGCTCGCAACATCTCTCTTCAGCAAGGCTAAGTATATGAATATTTACAAAGTTTCATGAATAGCGATTACATGCGAACACGGTCTCATCAATTTCTGTTTATTAAAACAGTTTCGTAGTTTTTGCTGTCCAATTTGGGTCACAAGCGACAGAATTAGCGAAATTCTTCGAAGTCTCCTTTACATAACACGAGAAAAGATTCACTGACAGAATTCGTGTTGTAATTTGTGTTGTTTCTGTTTTATGATATTTCTGACAAATAGTTTACAAGCAGAGGTGATTATTAGATTTCAATTCTTGTAATAAAACATCACAGATATTAAAAACATCTTCGGATTTGCGAATGAGTTGACATTAATATTTTTAACATTTAAAGATAAGTTTAAACGTTTACTGTATTCTGAACATTTTAGATGTTAACCTAACTTTTTAGATTTTATTTTATAATAGGTATGTATATATATACATATATACATACCTATTATACCTATATATATATAGAATAAATAAAATAAATGAGGTGTGGACGTTTTATGTGAATGCATTGTACGTTACAAGTATAAGGTATTATTATATGCATATAAATCCAACAAATTCGAATATACCATACAGCATCAAACTGTACCCTGATTTTGGTTTTAGACTTTTCTGAATAGCCTCCCACTGTGGAAGCAAATTTAAAGACGTAGGTCTTAAATCAGACATAGGTCTCAATGACATAGGTTCTAATCAGATAGTAGGTAATACTTAGTAACATCGAATAAACATGATTTTATTTTGATTTGTTGCTGAAGTGAAGATAAATAATATCACACAGTACCATCTAGTTCCACAGTAAGCAACTAATGCTTTGCAGACAGTTGATATACCTACTACATAAGTAGATACATCGCTTTTTTTTGTAAATACATGCATATTGTAAATGTGAATATCCATGACTCGTACAATAAAGGGAGCGTAGACGTACTCGCCAACTTTCTTGTTTTGAATACTTTTGTACTTACTCCTACATGTGGTTCTGTTTCGCCAACTTTTATATATCTTCATAGAAAAAGTTCCATTTTGTCAAATTTCTTATTTCGCCAACTTTTAATTATTTTAATATTGGTAATTCTTGTTACGTACACTATTATTAAGTAGATATGAATACAGTATTATTTCGTCAACTCTAAGTACATTTCTACGCACGTTAATACATCTTGTCTTAGTACCTAACTATTTATTATATTTAACCTTTTTGATAATTTTACGCACTTCATCCTGAGTGATATATATAATCCAGGGTTACATAGGAAACCAAAGTATGTAGTAAAATTTTACAAGTTCTCATTGACGACGAAAAAAAAAATTAAAAAATACGAATAACTTTTGTCGAAAATCCTGATATAATTGATTTCTAACGCCCGACGCAAAAGAGGGGCGTTATAAGTTTGATCTGTGTGTATCGGGTCATTTTGTCTGTCTGTGGCATCGTAGCTCCCACACGGCTAAACCAATCTTGATTTAGTTTTCTTTGTTTGAAGACTGACGTGATCAAAATAGTTCTTAGCTATAATTTATGAAGATATGTTCAGTTGTTTGAAGATCGTCAGCTCATTTTCTAAAGACGAAAGATTCTCACTAACTGGAATGGATTCACTAAAAATTGCGGATCTTCATGATTTTTTGCCAACAATAATCTTCAAAAAGCGATTCTATGCGTAAGCACGAGAGAGCAACTATTTTTTTTGTTTCCACAAAGAAACAATTTCTTTTTTTTTTATTTATTATGAATTATTGTAGATTTATTGCTAAACTTTTATTTTATTTTTTCAGAAAAAATCTATATAGGAAAATTTCTATGTGTTTTTATAGCAACCTGTACCCCAGTTGGCGAAATATTCCAAATTATGCATCTTTTTCTAAAAGTTACATAATTAAGAAATAATACTCCTGTTGGTGTAATAATTGTCGAAACAATAATATTAATACGAATTCCTACAAAAGTTGGCGAAACAGAACCACATGTAGGAGTAAGTACAAAAGTATTCAAAATAAGAAAGTTGGCGAGTACGTTTACGCTCAATAAAGGTAAATGTTAACACATAAACATTTGCCCCTAGCGGGATTCGACCTCGCGACCGTATTGTTAACAACTAGAGTTACTTAGCCACTAGAGGAAACGTGTCAGATGTAGACCAAGATGATGCCAAATACTGTAATTTATATTTTGGCCAATGTAATCTACAATAAGGAATAGATATTATGTTTATCAACAGATAACTCGTTAAATGTAAAGTATGTGCCAAACGACGAAGGTTTTAATTTGTATTGTTTATGATGTGTTACAGGTGTTTCCTGCAATAAATGATGATAATATTTTATACTACATTAAATGAGATTTCCTCTTATAAACTAGGTAAACATAGTTAATTATTTATTCAAAATTATAAATCAAAATCAATATTAGTCACCCAACTGCACGTGAGCTGTTTTTCATTATGTCTAAAGTATACTGGGCGTCCCAAGACTATATGCGACATGAAGGCAAAGTAGGTACCTACCTTAAATATCGTAGATAGGATATTTTTCTGAAAGAAGACTATGTTATCTTTAAAAGTTAGTAATACCTACTGCATTCAAAGATTTTCTAAAAATTAATTAATACTAAATTGACTTCTGCAGTTTTAAGTATGTTTTAAATTTGATGCCTTTCTTTTAAGATACTATATGTTACTTAAGAAGAATTATTACTTTTTCTCCATTCTTTAGATTGGCATCATAAAAATGTGGGTGATTCATATTTTGTTTTCACATTTAAGTCGGTTCGATTACCAGACGAAGCAAGTAATTTTTAAAAATTCTTTGAATGCAGAATTACTAACTTTTAAAAATAATATAGTCTTCTTTCAAGAAAATATCCTATCTAAGATATTTAAGGTACTTTCTCCTCATGTCGCATAGTCTTGGAACGCCCTGTATGGGCCTCGTAAGAAAGTTCAACGCCGCTCAATGACCTTATAGGTAGAGGGTTATCCTCAGGGTTACACTGCGAGTTCGAGTAAGGATTGAGGACATCCGCGAATAAACAAAAGTTACTAATATAACCCATCGATCCGATTAGTACCTAAGTTGATGTAGCATTAGGCAGGACATGGGTTGGACACATAGTCCGCCGACGTCCGCTAGTTCCGGAAGATTCTAGAGTGGAGCAAGCACGGGACAAGCAAGCACTCCCAATTTGTCTTCTAAATTCAAAATTCAAAATACATATTTAATTTTAAGCTCAAACTCTTCACTTTAAAACTTTATGTTGTAAAAAGATATGTCGTCGCCGTGTGATTGACAGTTTTAATTAGCAAACGTTAAAAGCCAACGCATATTTCTTCAAAATATAAAAAATAATGTGGATTTTATTTTTCAAAATATTAGCTTGCTAGCTGATACTAGGCTACTCGCAGTGACTTCGTCCGCATTAAAAAATATCAAACATATCGCCTGACTTTTATCGTTGGGACGACAGTGGCGCCGCCCACTGTTGACAAATGTTTTTATAATTTGGGACGATTACTTCGCGAACCTAATATTTTTTCAGGATATCATCCTAATTCATCAGTTTTTGCGTTATTAGGAGAACAAACATACAAACTTACTTAGGCATTTTTATAATTTAATAGTAAGTACCTAATAGAATTTTCAGGTTATGTTCTCCTAAAAAAAAGGCTTCTATTTTATTGAAAATTCAGTTACAACATTAGTACACTATAAAGTAGCGGCTTCAGTTTAGTTTGCGTCCGGTGAAATATAACCGGTCAGCTGCGTATGCGTGAGTGACGCGTTGTTTATGAGATATATGTAGGTTAATATGTACAGCGACATCTAGCCAACACATTATGAACTCGCTCCACCATTGGGTTCATAACCAATTAAAACAAACATAATTTTCCACGGAATGGATAGAATTCAAACCGTTTCGTTATATAAATAAGATACAGTTTTGTGTGTAGATTGTGTTTATGAACTGCAAAGGGAATATGTTTAGGATTTGTATTTTTAGATTTTACGTGTTGCAACGTAACGTCCATAACGTCCAAATTAGAACCAATTCATTGGTTAAATTGGTTGTTCGTTCAACGAAACTGGTGCAATTTTGTTTAAATCCGAAGCGTCTGTATTTTCAACACACAAATGTTCAATTTGCACTCTAATGTGTTTACTATAGGGCTAATTTTTATTTGTATATAACTTTTTTATACATTTTAGCAAATTTTAGTCATTTATTTAGCAAATTATGTTTTGAAAAAAAAAATTCTATTGGCAACAATCCATTGTGGGTAAATTTCATGAACTCCGACACCATTAAGACATGAACAAAAACATGAATGACATGAACGCAAGATGAGTAATAAAAATATTTTCGATAATATGCAGCACTAGATGGAGACACTAGGCCACTTGACCACTCTATAAGAACTATATATAATTATCTAATAAATATTATGTTCTTTCTATAAGAAATAAAAAAAGTTTCTTATGCCATTGCTATAGGATTAACCTGCATTATAAAATATGCTGAGTTGAAGCCGCGGTTTGTGGCGGGGGACGTTTATGTTTGTTTTTCTATATGTTACCTACCTATATGTATGTTTTTTTATATGTCCTTTGCTACAAATAAAATTTACTCTATTATTTTGTATTCAAATGCTGCCTGTCTTAAGAGGATATAAAAACTGCAAAAGTTTATTACATTAGTATTTGTAAGGATTAGTAAGGATATGTATGTAGGTAAGTATGTATGTATGTATAGATAAATATATGAAGGAGAAGATTAGAGTATTGTAATAGTTATTAGACGTTTTCAGTCAGTCAAATGTGTTGAATTTATTTAGTATTGTGATTGATCTCAGTCATTACAATAAATCAATATGGTTGTCGGTTTGTCCGTCGGATCTATATTGGTTGGTGCCAATAACCTTTTCAATATAATACGAACGCTCCGGGGCGCGCTATTAGATTAGTTAAACGCTAAATACCTAACGATCAATTGGTTTCATTTTGAAATTTTGAAATCCTTTTTGATTATAATAGGTTCTTTGATTGATTGACCCAATTGATAAATAAATATTTTGATTTTGATTTTTTGATTTTGTAGACATTACGATTGGATACAGATTTTATAATAACGAATTTTATTAGGCATAAATATTTTGATATATCAAAAAGATCAACTTTACTATTTATAGCTAATTACTATAGCCGTTACTAAATTTAAAATAAATTGAGGTAATTAAATAAAAATGTGATAAAATACAAAGGCAAAAATATATAGGCCATATTAAAAAAATATATAGTTAAATTAAAACAAAGTTTTCGGTGAAAGTTACTCAAAATTTCTCAAAGGAAGATTTTTGATGGCAAGATACGAGATCAGACCCAGATGATTGTCACTTAACTGTAATCTACTTCAATATCAAATGATTTTCACTTTTCTTACCGTAAAGAATCAAATTCGTCACGATCTAATAGTTCTGAAACAGTTATTACCTATTTTCTCGCCTACTTATGAACCTTTGTGGCAATGAAAATACTTTTTTTTTACTTTTTTTTAGTATCGCTTGTGCATTCCTTTTTTGGTAAATTGGAAAAATAATAATTTTAAAAATTCATTCATAAAATTAAGTCATAGTGTGGTTTGACTTAAAGCAAATGGGAAACCACCTATGAAGGACATGAAAAAAAGAAAAAAAGGATAACGATCCTGAGAAGAAAAAACTAAGAAGAAACCCTTAAAGAAATCGATAGGATATACTATTCTTTTTGTAACTTTTAAAACATTATAACATTTTTTTTTATTGATTCAAGGCAGTGCTTAGCCACGATCTCACTTGATGTAAGGTGCAGACGCGACCGAAGGTGGACCACGCTTACCTAGTAAGTGTCCATTTATCCTACATTTTGAAGACCTCGAGGTTGTAATTTTGAGGAAACACAGATGCAGGCAATGAGTTCCACTCCTTACAACAATTAAAATAATAACAATTACAATTATTTCTATTAATTATACCTACACAAAAATCAAAATATATACAATACAAAACTTAGTTTAGTATGAGCTCAAAAAAGCTACATATATAAAATCGCTGACTATTTTATTAACGATTTTATAATAGCTTTTCGAAAGGACTTTGGGTTTGTTTATACCGTTAAATTTATTTATAGGTAAGGCTCTGATTATCTCAGGTAGAGACTTGATCTGATGCTGCAGCATCGAGTAGTCTGCGGGATATTAAACTTCTTAGCAACTTACAGCATATAAGTATTGCTGTTTGGGGATAATGCTAGAGAGCAATTTGGTAATATTTTCCTAATTTTGGTAATGTATGTTTTCATTTGCGTTTTTCATCTATTAGAATTATTAGATAGTAAATATATTTATATATGTTTAACATCACAACACATTATAATGCTGTGTCGCAACAGGAGACTTATTGTATGCGAGGCGACGGGTTCGCATGGTGTGGGCGAACGCACTTTGCATCTGCACACAAATTAATTTGCAGTTCTCTTCTTGTCGCATTATGCAATTGATAGCCGACCAAAAATAGCCAGCACGCGCGTGGAACATTCGCAGATTGATTACACGGTTTTCGTTGAATTCGTTTAGTGGAAATTTTGAATAAATATCTAATAGAAAACAAGTAAGTAGTAAATAAAAAAATAAATCGCTAAGATCGCAAATTAAACATTCCTATAAACAATTGAAAACACATTAATTATAAACACGTCTACCAAACTAAGAAAAATAGTCTTAAAAAACTGTTTATCCTGATTATCGAGTCACAGCTAAAATTACTAAGTCTAGAAGGCTGTTTGGAACACAGGTTTATTTTATAATGTAATCATCCGTTATAAAAGGATTTTTGAAAATTTCAACTCTATATTTGAAAAAAAAAAGGCTCTGAAGTAACTGAACACAGCAGCTATTATAAAGTGAAACACATTTCAATTTGATGTCTTTTTTTTAATAGACATATTGTCAAACTCAAGTTTATTGTTTTCTATCATCCGTAGAGGTTGTATATAACATTACTAGCTGGTGCTCGCGACTTCGTCCGCGTGGAATAGTTATTTTGGGAATCATTTGGGTATCTCGAACGGTTTTCGCAGCGCACGCAACGGAAGCTCTCAAAGATGAATAATTTCCCCCGTTTTTTCCACATTTTCGACTGTTTCTTCGCCCCTATTAGTCGTAACGTAATGTTATATAAAAGCCTAAAGCCTTCCTCGATAAATGATCTATCCAACACAAAAAGATTTTATTCAATTCGAACCTGAGATTAGCGCGTTCAAACAAACAAATAAACAAACAAACAAACTCTTCAGCTTTATAATAATTAGTATAGATAACAGCCGCCAAACTATGTAGGTGCCTATATGACTGTCCTGCCACTAAATTCTGCTTCCTTTTGCACTATTAGTATAATTATGTGAGCATTTCTGTACAAAACGAGATAATTTTAGTCGAGTTATAGTGATCAAGACGTCAGCGCACCATTAAAACACGATGTTTCAACTGTCATCGCGGTGATTAATTAGAATTATGTAATGTGGCCATCTTTTTAGAGCACTCATATTTTGTTAACAGCTAGGCAGTGTTGTGAGTCATTATGTTTTATTAAAAACTTGAAGATAAATGTGAGCCTTGTACGAACCTAATTTAAATTATAGGACACTAGTTGTTGCAAACTTTATAAAATATAAACTATGTAACTCGCTGATAATATAGCTTTCCAATAAGCAAATGTTTTAGCATACATTAAAAAATAATTTTTGAAAATTTCAATTCCGTGCTGAGCAGGGGGCGGGTCGCTCCCTCATTTTCAATTTTGTGATAGGCACCATAGAGTACCATGGATTTATACCATGGATTTATACCATGAATTTATAGTCATTGATAGGCACATATAGATAAGACGAGTTACCAATTTTGTCTTGATGTTCTGCAACTAATAATTATAATAGAAAAGTATACCAGGTAAAAGAGTCGGTCGATAGATGTCGTGATTATGCAATATCCGGGATTGAACTGAGATAACAAAATCTTCAAACGTTGTAAAATTTATAAATCGAATAAAATAAGCAGAGCTGGCTTCTAATTTTTATTGGTAGGCAAAGTATAATGAGGAAGAGATACTGAGTCAATACTTATGTAACAGTTTCTTTTTGGGTAAAATGGGTTTGACCATCATAATTATAGGTACCTACCAAACACTTGCTAACCAAAAAAAATACGAACAATTTTTCAATTTTTCTCTTCAGAAAAACCTTCCTCGTCCTTTTTCATAAAGAATATTTGCAGAAAAAGTTAGGTCGAACCGCCTAGCAACAAACACATTTGGCGATTCATTTTCTCATACCTACATTTTGTACGGAGTTTTTATTCTGAGGCGGTACTAAATTCAATTATGAAATATGATGAAGATGTAAGTAATAATGTAATAATATGTCTTTAATGATTTATTCATTGGATTTTCAATTTTCCATATGAAATAATATGTAAATTGTAAAGTTTACAGACCGCCTCATCCGCTTCGCTGCCGTAAGCATTTAGGTCGAACGTAAAACTTTAATGTCTACTTACGTGACTATTTGAAACAATTTTATTTATAACTAGCCACTGCTCGCGACTTCGTTTGCGTACTTTACCCAGTACTTTAGCTGAAAACGCCAACGACACGCCCGACGCAAAAACGGGGTGTTATAAGTTTGGTTTGTCTATTTGTGTGTATCGTAGCTTTTAAACGGATGGACCGATTTTTATCCAGTTTTTTTTTAAAGCTGCCGTGATCGGACTCGGAGTTTGTTCTTAGCTATAATAATTTATGAAAATCTCACATTTCTTAGTTGACGAACGGATTTTCACTAACTTCCACAGGTTACATTGATAATGTTATTTCGGTATGGTAGAAAAAATATAATAAAGGAAGTTAGAAAAATGATAGGTAGGTACAAGGGGGGTTACTAGGCAGCCTGGGGTGGATCGGAGTTGTTGCCTAGGCAGAACCCGGTCCATCCCGCACAAAGGGCGAGGAGGCAGGGGGAGTTTTAGTGGGTATTGCGGGCCCGCTATGATTAGCATAGCGCGGTGCACCGGCTGACCCCCCCACACACCCTTACCGCCTGGCCAGCAGTAGGAAGTCTGTAAATGGATTTCTCCTCGTAAAAAAAAAGTAGGTACAAGGGTCTCGAGTTGTACTTTATCTATAGGGGCCTGAGTTGTACATTTGTCTAGAGGGCCCAATCTTTAATCAGGCCTTAACAATGAATATAACAATATTTAAACAAATATTTTTTGTGGGAACAGGAACAGGCCTTAATATTGAAAAAATGTTTACCAACTGTTTTGGTAAACTTGGGACAGTCATTATGAGTCAATGACCTGATGCGTTGGGAATGTGTAAGCTCGCACTAAAAGGATACAAAAATATACTCTACGAGAAACTACTATTTTTAGTAAGCGGGGGTGGGGAAAAGCGCTAAATTCCTTAAATAAAAACCCAAATATTTTTACAAAAATTGCTTCTTCCATATTATTTAAAATTATACTACTACTAATACTATCCATCCATACTACTAATATTATAAATGTGAAAGTAACTCTGTCTGTCTGTTACCTTTTCACGCCTTAATACTCAACCGATCATCATGAAATTTTTATACACATTGTCTAACTTTAGTCCAAAAAAAAATACTGCTCCCGAGGGACACGGACGAAGTCGCGGACAAAAGCTATTATTGTATAAATAAATAAGAAACCAATGTTTTATATTCATTGTCGTTACAAACTTAAGTATACTTTATACTTAAACCGGTGTTAAACAGGGCTTTGGTCGCTATTGTTTTGTTTCAAAAGCTTATTTTTTTATTATAATATTTTTTATAACTATTACATATATCTTATATACCCTTAAAAATCTACACCCAGAGAGAATATAGGTAATAGTAAGTTTGTATCGGCCTATGTGTTTCTTTAGACATTTTTAAATAATACCCAAATGAAAGTAAATGTCAGATTAATTATAGTTTGATATTATTTTAAGATTAATATTTTTGATATACAAATGCGTACATTCAAGAGCAACTCTATTTTTTATATTCTCAAAATTGTTATATCATAAAAAAGGCATAACGTGTTTTTGTCGGAAATCGAATTCTAAGCATCCCAAGCTGCCCTCGCAGCTAGTAAGTATTAACACAAAATAAAATACAAAAAAAAATCAATGAACTTTTGCGTTTTTTGAATTTTCTTCCAAGAATAAAATGTTTCATTTCAATTTGGAGTTTTATCGCTTGATAAATCTTTTTTAAAAAGAACACCGAATTCTTTAAGCGCTTTTTTTTTCGATTTTCAAAACACGCTTCGAGTTATAAATCTCTTTATAGTGTATGTTGAACAATGCATGAGACGATCACCTCGACATTGGTGCGAGGCGTCGAGACGCGCTATTTCTGTGCGCGCGCGCGCACCTCGTTATTCATTTTCGTTACACGGCGCTGTTACACTATTGCATATATGCGACATATGTAATATCGTTAACAAACTATATATATATACTTATTTTGATATATCCCTTTTAATCTATTATTGTGGCTGATTAGGGTCAGTACACATAAAGCAAACTCTCTAATTTATGAGCGCCTTTATTTCATATATTAGCCTTTTATCCGTAACGTATACCTAAACTTAAAAAATAACTATTAAGTCTAAAAAGCTTTAATTTAAAACATAGGTTTATTTAATAACGCAAACATTATCTAAAAAAACATTTTAAAGGTTTTTATTTTGATATTTTTATTGTATTTAATAGAAAATTTTACCGGGAAGATTTTTTATCAAAAATGAAGTGTAACTTTATAATTAAATTTAAGTAAGTTTTCACAAAATCCACAAAAAATATATTTACAAATATTTAACTCTTAGCTAACCCGACAGACGTGGTTTTTTCATTTTTTATTTATGTGTTTGACGTCAATATTTGATTGAATTTTAATGACAGCTACGAACTTAGGATGGGAAAAAGAAAAAATATCAACCTTCCGTAAGGGGTTAGATGAGCTGCTCAATAATAATGATTGCTAAAAGCTGTGTATTGTCACTACTTGCCAGCAGATCGGAGTCAACTTTGAAAAGATAATTTCCCAAGTTAACCCTTTTTTTTTTTTTTTACGTTGGGAAATCCTCTTGGATACCCGGCAGTGTAGGGGGTACTGCCGGCTTATGCCGGATTCCTACCGGCTAAAACCCAACGACTTTCTATCATCGCGGCCATTAGCGGGCGGGGTCGCGGGGACGTTGTTACACGACTTCGGCGCCCCGCCACGGCTATTCCACGCGGGGAGGCCTGTGCTCCCTGTCAGAACCTCGGCGTACCCGAAAGTGGAGGTACGCCGGCCATCTCGGGGGACCTCACGAAGGGCGGCAGTCTCCCCCAAGACCACCGCCCGGGTCCCGGTTAGGGTGGAAGGCGGCGGATATAGGCCACCCGCCTGCGCCCGAGCCTTCTCCGGCGGATTGGCTGGGAGAGGGGGTCCTCTTCCCGTTGCCTTTCCGCCGCTTCCTTGCGCGACATAACGTGCTCACAGAACGTGAGCATCGCCTGCCACGCAAGGTCACTGCCAACCATCGAATTCACGACGGCCGGCAGCGAGAGATCGGCGCCCACGACAAGAGACAGAGCGGCGCGTTGCTCCGCCCATTCGGGGCATTCAGCCAAAGTGTGCTGCGCAGTGTCAACCGCGCAGCCACAATGGTGGCATTCCTCCGTGGGCTCTCTCACGGCCACCCGGTGAAGATAACGCCCGAAGCAACCATGCCCCGAGAGCACCTGCACCAGGCGGAACGTGAGAGCCCCGCGCCGCTTCGCCAGCCATCCCTCTAGGGAGGGGCGAATGGCCTCAATTGTCAGGTGGCCCGCACTGGGCTCCTCCAGCCTTTCCTTCCACTCTTGGAGGAGGATCGTCTGGGAGTGTCTCCTCAACCTGATGACCTCCTCCGAAGACAAAACCGAGCCGCGCGATCGCGCATCCGCGACTTCGCGGTACACCGCCGCCAACACTTCGGCATCCAACTCCCACGGAGGGGTGCCAGCTAGTACACACGCCGCCTCAAAAGAGATGGTGCGGTACCCCCTCACGATCCTGACTGCCATGGCCCTTTGCGCGCGGCGCAAAAGTGGCCTATTACGGGCAGTCAGACGGTCCGCCCAGATGGGGGCCCCATACAAGGCCATGGACCGTACCGCAGGTTGGGGAGTATTCTCCCAAGTGCAGCAGCGGCTCCGATGAGTCGCGGCGCCAATTGGCGGAAATGACAATCAAATTTCCATCGACTATCGAGGACGAGGCCTAGATACCTCATTGTCGACCCGACATCGATGGAAACGCCTGCAACCACAAGATGGCTATCAAGCGGTGGCATGTTCCGAGGGCCGTGGAAACACAGCGCCTCGGACTTGTCGAGAGCCACCGACAAGCCCAGCCGCCGCATCCTTACAACCACGTGGGCTACGCCAGCCGTGGCGAGGATTGTTGCCATCCTGTGGGAGGCTGCTCTGGCCGTTACAAGCGTATCATCCGCGTAACAGACCAGAGAGACACCCCTCAGGTTCGTCCCCCGCAGAACCCAGTCAAACCCGATGTTCCACAGGAGCGGTCCAAGCACCGAACCCTGAGGAACACCGCGCGACATGTCTTTACGACCCCACAAGTTTCCGCTTGTGGGGTACGTAACAAACCGATCGGTCAAGTAGGAGTCCACGATGCGACGCAGGTAGCACGGCACACCGTGGTATCCGAGCGCTTCTCGGATACAGCTCCAGGGGAGCGAGTTGAACGCATTGGCGATGTCGAGCGACACCGCCAACAGAACCTCTCCCTGGGCTACTGCCTCCTCGCTCGTGGCCCGCACACTGGAGATCGCATCCAGCGTGGAGCGGCCACGACGAAAGCCGAACTGATTGGCGCTCAGATTCGGTCCCACCTGTTCGAGGTGCCTGACGAGACGGGAAGCGATCACTCTCTCGAGTAGTTTCCCTATCTCGTCCAAAAGCACGATCGGGCGGTATGCCGATGGCGAGTCGGCGGGGCGTCCCTCCTTACTGATTAGGACGAGTCTACCCGTCTTCCATCGGCGTGGGAAATGGCCTTGTGCCAGACAGCGGCTGAAAAGCCGCCTCACATCCGGCTCCAAGGGGCCCAACGCGAGATCCCACGCACGACCGGGAACACCATCAAGTCCTGGGGCGGTCTTGCCTTTGGCGCGCAGCCGCAGCAGAGCCGCCCCTAGTTCCTCCTGCGTGACGACGGGAGGCTCGTCAATGTCATTTCCAGTGGAGCCCACAGCTCGTGTGGCCATAGGCGGTGGGTGGAAATTGGGATCCTGTTCTGGGAACAGGGCCTCCACCACCTGCTCTAGGAACTCCGGCTGGAGTGTCTCCGTGAGAGGAGGCGTCCAGGGGCGAAGTTTTCGCCTCGCGATCCTGTACGGCCGCCCCCACGGATCCCGATTCAGAGTCCCCAGCATTTCCTCCCACGTCTTTGCCTTGCTATCGGCAATGGCCACACGCAGGGCTTTCGCGCGTTCCCTGTATGTCGCGTATAAGCCTAATTCCCAAGTTAACCCTGCCGGGAATCGAACCCTCGACTCTTGAAACAGAGTGTTAAAGCAAGCACTTCAACTAGTCGACTAAGGGGCTCGTCGAAGATCTAATTATTTTAGCTGTGAAATGTTTATTTTTATAATTTTTGTCACATCCTCTTTTGAATGTTGTGCATAATAAATTTAAAAGTGACGCTTGTATTAAGACGACAAGGTTGTAGGAAATTTTTCTTTAAATTTTATCGGTACCAATAAACCTATTTAAATGCCTAAAACAAAACTGTCACGATCTTGTTTTCAAATTCAAATACTTTAATGAAAATTATTAACAAAAACATCAATTAGAAACCTCGTTCGGAAATTTTATTTATAAGAGTTTTATTTTTATATTTAAAAATGTGTCGGCCAAAGAAGTTGGCTAAGTTTTCAATTCAAATACACATACAGGCTGTTTGAAAAATGAATTCAAATATATACTTAAGACGTTAAGAGTTATAACCGTTTAGAATTTTTAGAAAAAGTCTGATTATTTTTTATTATTACAATTTAAGTAACAATTTTATACGATTCATAGCTAAATTAAAATCTGTATTATTTTAAAAATATTATATAAAAAATAATAATAATATCGCATTAAGCTGTTAATATACCTTTTTAAAAATGTGATACATTATTGATGTTCAAGTATTAATTTTTTAATGATTACGAAGATTCATATAATTGTCTTGATAAATATGCTTCAATACTTATATCATAATCGTCAATCAGGACATGTCTTTACATATTGATCCATTCACAGTAAAACTATTAGGTAAGTCTAGAAAGCTGAAAAGCTGAAATGTAATGAAATATGGATGAGAGGGTTAACTATTCATTAAACTTTTTGTTCTTAGGAAGTTAATAGAAACATGAAAATTTGAAATTGAAATTAATAGAAAATTAAGAACCGATATCGACCAATCCGTGACATATTCTCATAAAAAAAATTTCATAATATGGTTGTAATAACAAAATTATATTCTAAAATGGTTGTAGCTGGTTCGGTGTCGACTTATATTTATAACCGAAATATTAGACATATCCGTTGGATGGTTGGTTGCTCCATTACGGTGAACATGTGCGTGAAAGATGACCTTCCAACTGAATCATATTCAATAAATCAGATAAACACGGCCATATGGTATCCAACATTATTATTGGAACTCACAAATAGGTGACATAAGTAAGGGCCAGATCACGATCCATTTTGGCGAGCCCATTGGACTAGTGATTAAAGTGCTGCTTCACTCGGAAGTTTTGGGTTCAATTCCCGGCAAGATCAACTTTGGAAATGAACTGTTCAAATTTAGTTCTGGTCTGCGTCTACTAAAACATCTGAGTGTTTTAGTAGTTTTAGCCGCCATACCAGCTGCCCAAAATGACTGCGAAATGCAGTGTACCTGCCACTTCTAATTGCCACTCTCATCTTGTTTTGTTTTTGGTTTTTGTTTATACCTAAGCGCACTGTCAACTCGTTTGCTGAAATTTACCATTTTTTTTAAATTTACTGCATATGAAAAATTAATATTGAAAAATAATTAATTCTTCTAGACAACCCACTAATTAGCTACAAACCAACAAAGCTAAAGAAGCAGGAAATATGAAGATCATTTTAAGAGAATATTCATTCGTAGCTGTCATAAAAAATTACATGTAAAAATAGTGCGTGCTGACTAACTAACTAACTAAATAACGGGAATGAAAGTCTCGAGAGGGGAACGATTAATATCCGACGGCCTGCCAACTTGAGTTAACACGAATATTAATTCGCTTTCGTTTTCAACAAAACAAGCGGCGAAAAACATCGGTAGCCCGTTCCCTCCCGAGCGATTGGTGACCGAAATCGCGTCTTAATACGCGCCAAACATTTGTCCGTCCAGTTTTAATTATATCCGCTGCGTTCCATTTTCGAATTTCGCGTCGCAACCGCATGTTCCGTTTTATATGCGTCTTCCGCGAGTCAACGCTTCACCAATCACCAATCGGCTGTCAAACGCGCAACCAATCACCGATCTGCTGTCGAACGTGTGACCAATCACGTCAATCAGATCAGAAGCCGCGCGCCGGCTTCAAAAATGGAACGCGTTTAATCGAATTTTAAATTTCATTCAACCTAATTAAACACCATGCCAATTTTTTAAAATATAATTTACAGGTTGACTTGCGTGCGGCTTTGTCCGTGTGAAAATTAAAAATAGGTAAGTACTAACCAAAATTATTTAAAAAAAAGTTCAAATAATTATATGTGTAAACTGTGAATTTGGCGAGCCCATTGGTAGAGTGGATAAACTGCTTGCCTTAGGACTCTGTCTCGGAAGTCTCAGGATCCATTACTAGCAGGGCCAATTTTATATAAAGCCACCTAATAAGGGCTGACCCGTGTCTCTGACTAATAGGGATCGCGGGTTGATCTAATGCAGGCTGCAGATCTAATCCACAAAAATTTTGCCGTTGGACCAGTCAGACTGGTTTTTGGGGAGACTTATATCCAGCCTGATATAATGATAATTTAAAGCAAACCTAAAAATAAAACAAGGCTTGAAAAATTTAAGGTTTAAAAAACATTCAAAAAATTTCAAAGAACTGAACTGAACCCTTAGTCCGTTACTGCGAAAATGAGTTTTTTTTGTGCTGGTACGCTTTCACGCCTTAAATACTGAACAGATAATTACCCTTAGTCCGTTTTCTATGACATTTTGCATGCATGTTATCATAGGTAATGGACATACTTAGGGTACGTTTCATCCAGAACAATTTACTCTGAGGAGTGCGAACGAAGTCGCGGGTAAAACAATTTTTTTCACGTTTTGCCGGTATAACACAGACATCAGACTAATAAAAACCGGTAAAATCTCGAGATTTCCCAACAATAATTATGACGTGCTAACTCACTACAGATTTATAGAGAGTCGAAAACAAGTGACCGGATTTTCTTGTACCAAATAATTGAAACATGAATGACGAGGCATACATTTTGTTTTGGGGCACTTGTTTTATTTTATTATCGAGTTAATGGCGGACGAGCGTTTTGCTGGAGCGTGATCAAACGGGCGGGGTGTTCCGCGCTCATCAATTAGCCAAAATCTTACATTTGGCACTGTTCCCGGACACTTGTTCAGTATTCTCAAGAAAGTTTTGCGTTCTTGATTCAATGCGCGCCCCTGAATGCGCACATCCATTTAAGGGGCTTTTTATGAATGCACAAAACAATAATAGCAGATCAGATCACTCCAGATGGCATTGTCACTCACGAGCACATCTTTGTTCTTTAAAACAAAAACAACACTTGTTGTTCCAATTAATCATCGTAAGAGGAACATTGTTGTCTCGGTGCGAAATGCTACACGTGCTTTCTTCGTCTGATCTGTCTCAGTTCTATAGTTTTCAGAAGGGGAAGTTCTACCTATACAACTACCTATATTGTATAGTTTCCATATGGGAATGCCATACGTTATTGATATCCAATAGATTATGTACTGGATTTAGTGCTCGCTAGTTATTGGTAAGTGAAGAGTAAACAGAAATAAAATTTTGCTTAGTGAAGACTTTAGACAGAATTACCCCGCGAGACAGAATCCTTGACAAGGAAGTCCTTAGGAAAATGAAATGTACAGATATATTTCACATTAAATTAATAATGTCGAGTCTATACAGGGGATCCCAGGGCTGGCACGTATTTCTGTCAGCGTATCGCTCTGACAGTACAGAGGGGTAACGTCGCCAGCATAATGGGGTCCATGCCGCAGGAGGACCTGTTAGACAGGGTATTCTTTTTATAAATTGTTTGATATTTTAGGTTTAATGTTAACTTTGTTTATAATGTTTTATTTGTATATAGATAGGTATAATGTAACCCCTGTAAAAATGTTATTATCTGAAATAAATGTAAAAGGTATATCTATACTAATAAGCTGATATATGCGAGTCATTTACAAACATTAAAACCCAAACTTTGTTCTAAATAAACATGGTTTCTTCAAATTAAAATATATCTGACAGAACGCTGTTATATTTTTCGGCATCAAGGCAAAAATTAAATACTCTTTTTTTTTAGTTTTATTCTATCGCTAGAAATAAGTACAATCACCTACAGTTTAGCTTTAACTGTCTCTATTTTATTGACGTAATTTAAACAAGTTCTCTTTTGTTCAAAACATTCACACATAATCACCATTCTCATAAGCATTAGATATGACAGTCATAATCACAGTGATTTTAAACCTCTATAAACTTTCACTGGTAGACAAATAGATCGCTGACTTTTCTCGTCAGCCGCTGAACCGCCACAATATCTGTGATACCTAATAATAATTTTGACGACACGTTTGGTCTAGTGGCTATAGTAGGGACAAAATCTGGGTCTAGGACAATTCGCCGCCGCCAATTCGTCGCCGCCCTTTCGCCGCCGCCATTTCGCCGCGAGCCGTTTCGACGCCGGCCGATTCGACGCCGGCCATTTCATCGCCATTTAATTTAGTTCCATTTATCCACCTATCCTGAACATAAATCGAACGAATGCGGCCCGCATTCGTGCAATATCCGAGTTGGTATAATTCCATATACCAACTACATGTACCCTAGTTGGTAATATTTATGTACATTTTTTATGCATTTATGCAACTAATTGAAGTAATTGAATTGTTGAAGTAAGTAAATATAAACCATTTTGTGAAATTGAGTTATATATGCCATTGTTCTCAGAAAAAAATTTCCCTATCGATCTCTATATACGATATACAGAAATTTGCCTACAAATGTTTATACAATCCCAGAAATTTTTGGTCACAGAGATTTACAAAAGGTATTTATCAATGTAAAAGCCGAATGTTATTTTTGTAGTTTTGTTATGATGTAACGACCATAATTTATTATCCACTCAAGGCGTAAAAAGTCGTCGTTAGTTGTAAATGGTTTATATTCTCCTGAAAAGTTGGGTTTTGGTTTATACACCAATTGAATCCAAATGTATCGATACACATTGATGTAATATTATTGATTGATAAGTTGATTTATTATAAAAATAATTTTATTGTTAACTAAATCACTCTTATCCTTACTATTAATTATAAACGTGAATGTGAGTTTGTTTGTTTGTTACGCTTTCACGCAAAAACTACTGAACCGATCACCATGAAATTTTGCAATAGACGATGTCCGGGACACCAGAAATAAGATAGTTCTGGATGAAAGATACCTTTCATCCAGAACGCGGACGAAGTCGCGGGCACCAGATAGTATGTTTTACTAGAGTCAAAAAAATATTGTTGTCAGGTTTTATAGCCACACTTATAGAGCGTTTATTATTTCTTTCAAGCCTTTCTGATTCTTCGCTCAATAAAGACACAGCAGTTATAATTTGCTTCTTTGATGGTTTCGTCCATCTCGAATTCTTGCTATATAGTTTAGTGTGTGAAGTTGAAAATATTGCTAAGAAAAAGGTATTTCTTCTATAGCGGCGCGTCATAAAAAAAATTAAAAATTCGGTTGCAAATTTAAATTTATAGACAAAAGAAGTTTTGTCGGTGCAAAAACGACCCTTTTTTATCATTGTTATTATGCAATGATTTATGATCCAACACGTGTCAGAAGTGAACTTGTAAGTATTATTTCTTACAAAGCACAATAATAGTTAGTTTAGCAGGAAAAAAGGGCAGGCATTCAGGTAGGAAATAACCCAACCTTTTGTTTGTTTAGCACCTTGTTGTTTTGTCACTTATTTTGTGGCACATACTATACCTACTTGTCCTAAAATAGAATTAACCCTTCAATTCCTTTAGAATTACTATAATTTATAATTTGTTTATTCCCACCTGAGTATAATAATTTTTTTATTACTTTTAAATACAACCATATCTAAATATGTTACCTATATTACTATTTGTAAGGATCTGTTATTATTATTTTACTAATAATAAAATTAAATAAATTAAATTATGTAGCTTTATTTCACTTTATGTAAAGTTGAACCATACTAATTATTATAAACAGTAGCATAAAAAAACTCTGGTCGTAAAAAATATGTGTTTGTACACCGTAAAATTTGTGTGTTAAAATTAAAATGTTAAAACAATTTACGATTTTACCTACTAATTTGACACTATCATGCAAAGAATTTATAAACGAAGTTCTATTCCTTTACAAAAAAAAAATAGATCAACTCGGTTTTTTTCTCAGTCCGTGTGGGCTAGACAAACTCACAAACACACTTTCACATTTATTATATTAGTAGGGAACTATCCCTACTAAATTTAGGCAAGGTGCTCTTAAACCTGTCACCAAAGATAATTGATTGGTCTCGCTGCGCTCGACTAGATAGAGCGCTATACAACTTTTTATTGTAGTGTGTAAAAAATCGTCACTTTTTATCACTTTTTACCCAGTTTTATTATATTTTTACACAGTTTCACTACGCAAACTGGTATTTTATTATGCCTAAAATTTAATAAAACATTCGGCACCTACACATCACAAACAGTTTGCAGTGTGACTGGCTCGGGTACGCCGAAATCGGCGTACTATTTTATGCCGCATTTTACAAGTACGACGGCAGCGTCTATTCGAGCGCAGCGAGACCAATCATTTATCTATGCCTGTCACGTTTTGGTATCAACAACAACATCAACAAAACTTTATTTTTAATTTATATGAAGGAAAATAGAGAATATAATGTTATTTAATTCTTATATTATTTTAAGTCCAACAAGGTGTAGCATTGAACGTAATACCACGTCTCTGGGGTTTGTCTCCATTTATCTACTCGATAGATAAGACTTGTCAATATGTAAAAAAAAATTAATAACTGACAGTCAGGTTGTAAAAATAAAAAAAAGTCCTTAGTATCTTCATTTTAACTTAACTTAACTTATATATTTTGCTGTCTTTCGTTTTAACAAGTATTGGATAGCTTAAAAAAACAATAAACCCTTAAATATCGATTTTTTGGAGATTAACATCTATTTTGGTAGTATGTAATTGTTTTGCTTTCTACAATCTGCGCATAATAAACAAAAGACTATAACGAATGGCGATGAAATGGCCCGCGTCGAATCGGCCCGCGCTGAATTGGCTTGGCGCTGAATCGGCCGCGGCGAATCGGCGGCGGCGAATTGGCGGCGACGAATCGTCCCATCCCGACAAAATCTCGCTGCAGGTCGAGTCATAAATTATTTTTTGCATAGTAATAAGCACGTGCAGGCAAAAGTTATCGATGAATTGATCAATGAATTTTTTACCCAACAGTAGGTAAAAAAACGTACACGTTCCCATAAAGCCTATAAGAGTAAGGGAGCGCGCCTGTTCTTCGCTCTACTCACACGTTTTATTGCCGCGCCTGCAGCGAGATTTTGTCCCTACTATAATAGTAACCCTAGCTGTTAACCAAGCGGTCGCGGGTTCCAATCCCGCTAGGGGCAAATGTTTATTGTGTTAACACAATAAACACAATAACCTGAGTCATGGATGTTTTGTATTTATAATATGTATGTTTCTATTTACAAAAAAAAAAGTATTGTACGTAGTATATATCAACTGTCTGGTATCCATAATACAAGCATTAAGTTGCTTACTTTGGAACTAGATGGTGCTTAATGGAATGTGTGAATATAAAAAAATAATAATAATAATTTGTAGATCAAATCAAAGAAATATAACGCGTTAGGCGACTTTCTTCAACAAAATTTGTCTAACTGGGTTAGTCCAAGTCCAAGGTAGCACGTACTCTTGCTCTCGGGATAGCCTTTCTCAAGAACTTTTCTTTCTAAGTGGAAGTCAGTTTATCAGTTACTATTACTTAGTCAGTTTACTAATCTTAGTTTAGTAAGACTTAGTCTCATCTTGTTACTCAAAGTAATCTCAGACAGTTTATCGCACTATGTTGTTCATTATATAGTACCTAAGTGACCTAAGTCTATTTGCAAGGCCAATAGATAGGTTAGTACGAGTATACATTAGGATTTGGCTGAATTTCCTGCTAAACTTTAAGATGACTCATAGAATTTTCCATACTAACAAACAACACAATAAAATTCCTAATTCAAATTACGTCTTAATTCTTATTAATAGAGAGTGCACGCAGCAGCTATACCAAAATTTAATAGTACTGTGGATATATTTTTTAATTCGAGTGACATGATAGAGTAAAAATTATATTTGCTATATATCAAGCCCGCGACATCGTCCGCGTTGAAAAATGAAAAATATGACACCTGCCAAAATATAGTATTATTACCTACTTATTATAACGCCAAACATTTTTATCGACAGCCTATGTAGAGCCGAGGCCTACCTGAATCGGAAAATATTGTTTATTGAAACTATATATCGTGAATCCCATTGGATTACACAAAACCATTTTGATGCATATTTGGTGTTCCAAAAAAAACTAAAAATATGTCTTCTATGCCAGCCATGATGGTCCAATCGGCATGATCCAATTGGCTTGATAAAAAAAATTGTTTGTTCGTCTAAAACTCTAAATGTCGGAAGATCTATTTAGGCATTTGAACATCATTAGCTTATTTTCTAGTTGACAAAGGAATTTCGTTTACATCTATGACATGGTAACCTTGACCTGATGCAGCATCAAAGTAGCATTTATACAAACCGTAATTCAAATTTTCAAATTCAATCAAGTCAAATTTTCATTTGACAATTAATAATAATAAAAATAAGATATAGAAGGCGGTACTTCTTGACACGGCACGAATTGTCAGGAGGTTCCTCACTCTGCAACCCTAACCACCGGTAGCTTGGGCCTAACCCCGCTGCCTGTGGACTACTAGTTTTTTTATAATATTTATTGTTTTTTATATAATATATACTGTAAAAAAATTTAGGATTAAGAGAGAAAATAAATATGTGAAAATAATGTAACAATAAATATTATAGTAATAAATAATAAACTAAGGAATTTTTCGAAAAAAATGTAGGTAAAGCTGTAACGAATCAGGCCCAAAAATGGTCAGTCTGTTTTGATAACAAACACATAGGTAAACTTTTGATAATTTATGTATTTAGGTACTTAGGTATACGATTTTTTAAATTGTTTTGAAATGGAAATAATATGTTATATTGGTAAAAATCCAATCACATGCCAAATTCCTCAAAACAATTTCTGTGTCTCATTGAGTCCGGTATGCAAGGACAAACAAATATAATATAAAGAAATGTATAAATTAATAACTTTCCATTTCCACATAGCAATCTTAATCGTTAAATAAATAACAAAGCAAGCAAAATTTTTATCCAAAATTTTTAATAAAGTAGCAATTTTGCTTTTGCACCTTTTCGGCATTCTAAAAAAAAATGTAAAGATAAAATGTAAAATTGCCTTTATAGATAAAGGCCCTAGTGTATAATATTTAACTGTAATTAAATATTTTAACTGAATATATAATATTCTCGTAATTTTGCCTACAATTTGTAACAAGTAAAATACGAGTCATTCTGAGATCACTTCGGCTTCTTAGGGAAATTCTTTCTTTTCTTGTAAATCTCAAGAAAAGTTTATTTGGTCGGTTGAATGCTAGAATCTGAGGAACTACTGGTTCGAATTGAAAAAATATTTTGTGTTGGATAGTCCATTTATCGAGAAAGGCTTTAGGCTATATAACATTTTGAAAGCGGACGAAGTCGCGGGCAACAGTTAAGTAGTAGTAAATAAATCAAAACTACGTGCGAAGAGAGCTTCAGCAAAAGTCTGTGAATCATATTTGCTTTTAGTCAGGTTCTTGTTGTAACTTATAAGTTATGGTTTGTTTATTACTTGTAATGGCGAACCTCGGTGTTCAGTGTCAGTTAATTCTAATTTATTTTGGCTAAAATGTGTTTTTTTTACTATTTTTGAAATTTAACGTTAAATGGAAAAGGAGATACAAAACTTATTTTAATACTATGTTTTTAGTTTTTATGAATATCATTGTTTATTTATAGGTTTTTGTTGCTTTGTATAATTTTGATTAATAATTAAAAAAATATGTAAAAAAGCATATTCTTTGAAAATAATAATCTACAAAATATTCGAAATAAAGCACTGATTTCACATCTTACACGACCAAGCATTTGCTGAAGGAGCAACGTCTGCGAAAGTCTGTCTTTGCTTTAGTTTTTGCATTAAAAACAACTGTAAAGAGACCATACACGAGTAACTCGGACGCAAACATTAATGTTCGCATTCGTATTGTGAATAAACATCGTAATAACAGATAAACTAGGATTGGAGCCAAGACGAAAATATTCTACAGCGAGTTTTTCCATCGGATTTTGCGCTTTGAAAACGAGTAGCAGATAGGACTGACATTCATTGTTAGTTTGCAGATAAAACTTTCAGATTAAAGGAACAATGATACATTGCAAGATTTCTAACCGATATTGATCTGCTATATTCTATTTATTCACTACAGAGGGCAGCTGACAGGCAGACAAGCTACATGATGATATTTAGCTTTAGTCCCCTACAGATATAATTATGGTTTAAGAAGCTATATGGAACTTATTTCTTTTGAATAATTATAAGTGATGACAATTTGATAATTTTGGGGCCTAGGGTTTGCAAAAAAAAAAAAAAAAAAATGCAAATAAATGCCAACCTTCATGGGGGAGTTGTTTTTGTATGGTGATCTATGATAAAAAATGCAAATTTGTACCTATTGGTGTGGATTGAGTGTTTGTTGGTGTGATGTATCATTGTGTGTGTTTAAGCGGCTTATGCTGTGTTAGGTCTTGCAAGGTCACGTCAATATCCAAACGACAAGAGGACAGGTCGATGCACACGCTTCAAGGTAGCCGAGGAAAATTTCATTCAACTGTCTGTTCTATTTGTATCGCCACAAATTATAAGAGGCGTTTTGCGCGCGCACTTCCTCCACACTGACGTAGTAACTGTGGGCCTTCGCATACCATAGTACGACCACCAATATCCTGAAACCACTCGAGACTAATCGTGTGTTCTACTTGTTACGTTTCTGGAATACATTTGGACGTCCATCAACGCAAAACCAGAATATAAACGCGACAAAACCCATAGACTTTCAAATAACAGACGCAACGATAAAACTGACAGTTTTGTATCTCATTCTAGCAACTTTAAAAATGTATATAACCATCTCGTTCTTGCTGTGGAAATTCGTAAGTGACATAAGTTTTCATAATTTTTTTCACAACATATAAACACCAAAAAACACTTAATAGAATGGTAAAGTGTAGGTAATGCCTTGATCGTCATATCACGAGGTGAGTTTTCAGTTTGTTTAACTGCCGCGGTCTCGCCGGCCTTAGGTTGCGTCTGCTATTTTTACGAAGTCTGTGCACAGAACTAATTTGAGATGTTTGAGTGACGGGCGTCGTTTGCGGGTTTTCCGCGTGGTGGCCGGCAGGAAGAGATAGCGCTGTTGAGTTCAGGACGCTCGTGTTTACGTTCTTGTACGCTGTCAAAGCGTGTTACGCGAGCAGGTGCGTCGGGCGCTGTCGTGGCCGGCAGCTATATTTGTTATGCGCGGGCGTCGTTACATAAAAGTGTCGGGACCTCACCTCCTCTATCTTGAGGTTGGTGCGGACCACCTTGCGGGTGACCGCGCTCTCGTAAGTCTCCTCAATTGTCTCCGCCATGGTTGCGTTGCGCGGGCGCAGCGAGCGACGCGCGCGATTGTTGCGGCGGTACTGAACTGAACGGGTTTATTTATAGTGACAGGCGACTGTGCGTCCGACAGCCGCGTCTCTACTGATCGGCTCACGGGACTTGGGGTGGTGTGGTGTGGTGACTGTTCGTTATGTTGGCGCCGACCACTCGCCATTTCACCTCACCAACCAGGACAACGGACGGAGTCGCTCAGGGGTCGGCGTTCACTCGGGACGATGCGCTCAAAGTAGAGGAAAATGGAGCACCGAACATTCCTAGTAGGAAACGATTCTTTGTCAGTTGTCGATTGCTTTGGTTTCACGTGGCCTCAATGACCTGTCCCTAAATTCTAACCAGGATAAACACACAAATTTTCATTATAAAGGTCAATAACTGTCAGAAACCCCAACAAACTTTGTTCTCACAATTGAAGCGTTCTTTTGTTTTTTTTTTTGGTTTATCCATTAAGTACAAACAAACATATAAGTAAATATACGAAAAATTAAATATTATTGCCGTTTCATACTAAAATATTAAAACAGTTTTGTTTTGAAGTAAGTATTAGGTAATGTTTAACTTCTAAGCAAC
Source organism: Synanthedon tipuliformis (assembly GCA_947623395.1). NCBI lineage: Eukaryota > Metazoa > Arthropoda > Insecta > Lepidoptera > Sesiidae > Synanthedon > Synanthedon tipuliformis. The sequence goes on along the minus strand of OX392415.1, from coordinate 9,629,974 downwards.
GACCTCTAAGCTACAATATAAGCTATACTGTAAGCTGGAGCTGAAGCTGTAGCTACCTCACTTTTATATAGGTAAGCTTTACTTTAGGGAATTAATTAGGTGTGGCGTTTGACCTGGCGTCAGACCACAGGGTCAGACATTGCATTGTCCGCTTGCGATTATCGTATAGATTCCACTTTTCATCACACATTACAATCCGGTCCAAAATCCCTTCTCAGATCAGTCAAATCATGAGTTTTTAATTTTACCTATTTTCTGCAAATGTCAACCAAAGCTGTGATGGTTGATACTTACTGGCCAGATCGTTTGTCGCGCTGAAACCCATCTTTTGAACAGTGGGCTAAAATCTATGTATATTATTGAGCATTTATAATTTTTATTATTGTTTTTAGAAACCGAATATTAATATTGGAATTATTGTTTGTAAATTAGCATTTTATCATGGTCACTAGCGGGCCCTTTTTTCTTAAGCGTTGAATAAAAAAATCAACGCCTGATCAAAATATGAGCATTAATTTATTCAGTCTGTCATATTTTTGTCAGAAGTTGTTTATTTTTTATTTTTAGATGATCCCTCCGGAAAAGTACTTTTTCTGGATGAAAGGTCCTGTGATATGTGTGCAAAACTTCATAATAAACGGTCGAGAAGTTTATTTTATTTTATTTAAGGCGTGAAAGTCACTTTCATATTATTAATATCACCTACTCTGCCGCGACTTCGTACTCGCTGTAGTTAGTTTTTTTTTAAACACAAGAATTATTTTCCAGTTTTCCATTCAGTTAATAAACTACTATTTGTGCCAAATTTCATCCAAATCCGATTTTTGCGTGATCGAGTAACAAACATTCATACATTATTCAACTTTTGCATTTGTAATATTACTAGCTGTTGCACAACTTTTTTATAAAATATAGCCTATGTTACTCCCTGATAATATAGCTTCCAAACAGCGAAAGAATTTTTCAAATCGGTTCAGTAGTTTCGGAGCCTATTCAATGCAAACAAACAAACAATTAGATCTTTCCTTTTTATATTACTAGCTGGTGCTCGCGACTTCGTCCGCGTTCTGGATGAAAGGTACCCTCTATGTTCTTTCTGGTGTATGCAAAATTTCATGGTGATCAGTTCAGTAGTTTTTGCGTGAAAGCATAACAAACAAACAAACTAACTAACATTCACATTTATAATTAGTAAGGATAGAATAGACTAGCTAGCTGGTGCCTGCAACGTCGTCCGCCTAGAAAAATGATAGCGCCAGACATATTTGTCGACGGTGGCGCCGCCACCGGAATTTTTTTATATTTTTAGACGATCCCTCGGGAGGTTAACATTTTTTCAGGATAAAATCATCTATCCAAAACATCCTTACAATTTTTCTCATTTATAATATGTATATATCTTAATAAGACTAGTAGCATTAAGAATAGGATTTATGTAAGTTTTCATATATCAAAAATTTTTTGCTAATTCCGTTGTTTTCTTTTCATGCTTCATATATATAAAAATAATATATAATTATGTATATTGTATTTTTATATATTATAGTAGGTATACATAAATACTAGGTATACATGTGTGAACGGAATTCTAATTTACTTATGGCATAATATTATTTTAAAACATGATAAACAATAGGATATTAAATAAAAAAACACCATAAGAATGTTTTAAAAGTTTTACTTTTCATTATCGCAAATATACAATCGACAATTTATTTAAAATAAATATTTTTTTAAACAAGTAAAAATTTTAAATAATTAAAATACCTAGGGTTTATAATCCTAGTGCTAATCTCGTTTGAGAAACATTTTATAGGTACATATACAAAATTCATATCACGGCTAGTAATACATTAATGCTTAACAAAAATATTTCTTCTATTCATCATTCCTCAGCTTATTCCACTTGGCTGTAAAACAAAATAATATTTTATTAATTTCTTATATAAAAAAAAAAATTCTTTCTTATATAATAAAGGTGAGCCGGCCTGTCTGCCACCTTTATATTATACTAGCTGGTGCCCGCGACTTAGACCGCGTTCTGGATGAAAGGTACCCTCTATGTTCTTTCTGGTGTCCCAGACAACGTGTATGCAAAATTTCATTATGATCGGTTCAGTAGTTTTTGCGTGAAAGAGTTACAAAGTCTTTTAGAGACGTCTATATGTAATCACTGGCAACACACATTGGTCGAAAATTGTTGTTTTAATTTTGACTTTTATATACTATTTAGACTAGTATATAAAAGGCTCGATTGCATGCGAGCGAAAGAAGAACGCGTAAGCGCCGTATATTTTCCGTATGACGCTTTCGACATTTTGATCGCCAACTTTAGCGTAAACCCTTAATATCCTTATTTGACAGTTTTGTTCCGATTGTTCCAAGTCTAGTAGAATACATACATACATTAGCTCTATTGAAAATATATATATATATATATATATATATATATATATATATATATATATATATATATATATATACTCACATGATACGCAAGGTGTTTGTATAACCGGAGCCCTGTTTCCAGCCAGTGACAACGACTACGTTGTCGCCCGTGTTCAAAAATCCCCTGGTTCTTCCGAACTGCACACCGTGTTGCACGCGGAGGTCGACGTCCTTCAGCCAATCGCCGGCGGCCGGTGGCTCCGAGTAAAGGATCGGCAACACGCCTCGGTACAAGTGCGCTTGGCGGGCCGTCTGAGGGACGCGAGTCACCGCCACTATTGGACAACGAGGCCTGTACTTGCTCAGCAGGTGCGCCGACCGGCCCGACGTAGTGATCACCACTATGGCCGCGGCCAAGGCCTTAGTGGACGCTTCGACGGCGGCGATCGCCAGCGAGTGGGCCGGTTCAATGGGCGGCCTCACCTGGGCCACAAGTTCGATAAACAATTGCTTATGCCATATGGCGGCCTCGGCTTCCTTGCAAATGTTTGCCATGGTCAAAACGCACTCCAACGGATAGTCTCCCTTGGCGGTCTCTCCCGAGAGCATGACGCAATCGGCGCCGTCGAGGATGGCGTTCGCGACGTCCGAGACCTCGGCGCGAGTCGCTCTCGGCTTCTTCACCATAGACTCGAGCATCTGTGTAGCACAGATCACCGGCTTGCCCACCTGCAAAACGTTAAATCAAATTAAATCAAATCATTTATTTATTTGTAACAAATAACAGAAATAAAGAGTAAAAAAAAAAGATAGGGACAGTATAAAGAAAAGTTATTTGTTATTTTTTTTTTTTAATACTTTTTAATGTATTCTTTTTTATTTAGGTTTTAATAGATACGAGTGTAAAATGACAAATGTGTCAATTCATTTAATTTTATGTTATTGAAATATTTTATAAATTGTAATATAAGTAATAGAATGAGAAATAAACATAAATTGTTGTTTCTTTGATTTCAGGTATTTATATTTTATTGTTTTATTATATTGTATATTGTAATTTAGTTAATAGTACTTATAAAAATAAATAACTTTGATTTCAGAGCAACACAATAGTTTAATTTCACATTATATACATATAATTATATACAGTTTTAAAGGATTTACAATTTATAAAAAACTACTATCAACTCTTAAATTTTCCTCTTTCAATTGACTATTTATTAGAAAAAATTAAAAAGTTAAGAGTACATTGCATTATGTGACACGAATTTATGGACAGGAGGTACGAAGGTGTGGCCCAAAAATGAAGCGACTATGTAGAGGTAGGTGTGCTAGAATCTTGTCGTGGTAGAGGGGCTTAACTGTTATAACATCCGAAATAAATTTTTCCAATACATACACTGTTGCAACGGGAGATCATGGTCTTCTGTGCCAGGAACACTTTCTCTGGCGGGATTTCTATACCCAAGTCGCCACGGGCCACCATAATACCGTCGGATGCCTGAAATCAAAGTACAATTAATATTACAAATTAATTTTGAATGTATGAACATCTTTGGAGGTTTAAACGAGTTTCCGAAAATATATGAATATCTTCATTACTGTAAAGTTAAAAAGTATTTGGAAAGGCGTTGAGCTAGCGTGTCGAACACTACCTACCTGAATAGGTAAGGTTTTTAATTTAATTAATACATTTTTAGAAAGAAGTATTCTAAAATTCTAAATTCTAAGTATTCTAAAAGTATTTAGCTAAAAGGTTAACTGTAGTTTAGCTGTTGTTTGAACTACAGTTAAAATGTTATCTGATTGGATGGATGCGACGCTAAATTATCTAATTTATTTTTATTAGAATTTGTTATTAGGCGAAAGAATAATTATACTAAAAATAGACAATCCTGAGGCATCACACAAAAAGGTAAATAAGATAAATCTATAGTTAAGACCAGTCTGTCGTTTCACGATCTAGGTCTAAACACATCGCTCCATTCAAACGTAACTAATAGGCGGATGATAACAATTTGGTATTCAAATTGTCACTGATTGTACTCCTACTCCTACAGATGGGTTAGTTTAGTTCAAATAGGACAAAATTTGCTTCGGTCTCATTAAAAGCACACGGAATCATGTTGGATTACTCAAATGTACTCAAAGATGAGTTCATTTCTTTAAAAAATAATTCCAAACACACCAGATACATAGAGTAAGATAAGTTACGCAGATCCACATATAAAAATTATTATAATTGCGTCCAAAATTTATGAAATCGCTTGACGTAGCTGATTTTGTCGTTTATTTATTTTAACATTACATATTATTTCATGAAATTTATTTTAAAAACATTTTACTAACTAAATGTAAAAACATGTATTATGTATAATTGTATATGTTTACATATGTATAAGGATCTTTGAAATTGTAAAGAAAAGGAACTAATCATCCAAGGTGACAATATAATAATCTGAGCCTCGCAAATGGGCTAAAAGACGAAAAATTAAAAATGTTTCTAAAGAAAAGTTGGTTCGATTCATTAAATCCTTATTGACAATTTAAGTGCTCTATGTTTTATGGGGTTTCTTTGAACTGGTCTATAATAGCAATCCTCTGACCTCAGACCAAATTAGAACTGTAGACAGAATTTTTCGGACAACATAGTGAAGCCGATTTTATATAGATTTTATTGAGATTTTGTGTTCCAATCTTTAATCTCAATTTTTGTTTTGTTTTTATTGAAAATATTGACTTCCAATTTTATTTACGCGTTAAATTTGATTCCATCCTGCCTTTTGTTTTTCAATACTTACTGGGTTTTTTATATTCTTTCACTACGCAACACGGCATTTCCCATATGGAATAAATATTCTAATAAGGCGAGGCGTAGTTTGTTTGCATTTATTTTTTATTTATTGTAACCGTTTATGTTACACGGCGAAGGCGTAGTCTTCCCGGCTTCACTTTACCTTGCACTGGGCTCTATCTTTAGTTCTTATTTTCTCTGAGTATGAACCATATACGTAATAAAAAAAAACTTACAGCAATGATCTCGTCCAGATTAAGCATGCCCTGGTGGTTCTCGATCTTGGAGATGATCTTAATGTTCTTCCCCTTCTCCCCGAGGATTCCCCGGATCTCCGTTAGAGCTGCTCCGTTCCGGATGAACGATGCGAATATCATATCGACCTATTAAAGATTTATATTATGAGTAATGACAAAATCAAAATTCTAATAATAAAACATATGGCCCGAGAGGAGATTTTGGGATTTTCTCGAGCGCGTCAGATTTTCAGAGGGGATGTTAAGTGAACCTAAACTAAGCTCCCATTTGAAATTCAGACGATTCGGATGTAACGCAAGTTCGTGGCAGCTTTTTGAAAATGCAAAAAAGGTTTTTGGCGATTTCCATTTTTGTAATACTCGAGCGCGTCAGATTTTCAGAGGGGATGTTAAGTGAACCTAAACTATGCTTCCATTTAAAATTCAGACGATTCGGATGTAACGCAAGCTCGTGGCAGCTTTTTGAAAATGCAAAAAAGGTTTTGGCGATTGCCATTTTGTGATACTCGAGCGCGTCAGATTTTCATACAGACGGTTCGGCCTGAATTCCTGATCGTGCTGATTCTTAATGTGACGATTATATGAAGGATTTTTTTAAATACAGCGCCTACAAAATTTTGAACGCCTGTAGAACCTTTTTTCTTCCTACCATCTAATTTTCAAAATCCAATAGGTCCCCACGACGCTCGAGTGACTTCACATTTAGCATCGTGGGCTCCCCTACCAATATTAAAAATTGTCGAATGGCATTGAAATTGAACCTTATTAACGTGCACATACGATTCATTAGATAATATGAATTGAAAGCACGTGTTTGTCGATCACACAATGTCCGATTATAACGCAATGTGAGGCATCATAAATTAGCAACTATCGTAAAAGGTCATACTTGTTGTAAGTTTTCTTATCGTTGAAATTAAATAATAATAAAATTAACATTCTTCCTGACGCGAGGTAGGAACGTGACAGTTTGAAATAGTTATCATTTAGGTATTATATCATTATTTATTAATTCATAATAATACATATAACATGATAGTGACAATTATATCAAACGTAGTTAAGCCATTGTATGAAACGGTTTAATGTCTTATTTGCTAAGGTTTAATGTTTTATTTGCTAAGGTTTTTGAAATTTAAAACTGGTAGGTTTAATTATCCACTTTTCAAAAAATTTCGAAAATTCAAAAAATATTATACAGTCAAAGGTAAATCTGTTATTCCTTCTGTTTACAGGCCACTTTAACCAGTATGACAAATAAAAAAAAATGTATAACATTAAGGGCCTCTTTCACCATCTGTCAAGTAGGCTAACCGTAATTTAAAGGTCACCTGTCACCGGGAATAATTTAGCTGATATACCTTTGTTTGTACGCTAAAATTCCCAAACATTAACTAATCATCACTTTACTTGTAGTTGGTGAAAGAGGGCCTTAAACAGTATGACTATGTCCTTTTAAATATTTTTTTTAAATGGAATGAAATAGAAAAAAATCAACTCACCCCTTGTTCAACGCCAAACAAAAGATCGGACTTGTCTTTCTCAGACACAGCGGGCAGGTCTACGGGCAGTCCGGGCAAGTTTACACCCTTCCTCGACCCAAGCATACCTTAAAATGTAAATTTTGTTTGGGTTAACTTTATAATAGGCTATAATTAAACATTATGAGGTAGCTCTCGAATTTATATTGAGACCAAACACGATATATTCGCTGTAAGTTGCTGAGGAGATGGATTTGATGCTCGAAGAGTCAAAAAAACCGGTTATCGGTAAAGACACAGATGACACACTTATAACATCCTTTATTTGCGTCGGGGGTTAAGAAGAAAAGTCATGACTCAAATCAACAGTGTAACATATTTAAGAAATCATCTATTTTCAATTGCAAAATGTCTATAACATTCTGAAAAAGACCTTATAAAGAAGCTTCAAAAATTTTTTGCATACATTTTCCTATTCTAGCAGTACAAGCATAAAATTATATTTTTGATAAGACCCGCTTGTCAAAAATATAATTTTTGCTCTAAATTTCACTTATTATATCAGTACACTATAGCCGCTGCTCGCGACTTCGCCCGCGTAACTTTGTATTAGTAAGGATAAATATAAAAATATCTCGCATCAGAGACATCTGTTAATTTAGATTAATAACATTACGTAAGTAAGCCTCTTTTCTGCAGCCTTGTTTTTTCCTAAAAATCTTACCAGATGTCGCCTTCATATTTAATTAAATGGTTGTTTAATTTAATACTTACGACTTTGCCCGCGTAACTTTGTAAATTATATACTAAAACCTTCCTCGAGAACCACTCTTTCCATTAGTGAAAACCGCATTAAAATCATACTTAGAGACAGACAGACAGCGGGAAGCGACTGTTTTATACTATATAGTGAAGCATTTCTTCTACACCTATAAACAACCATAAACTATTTGGTTAGTTACACAGTTATTTGGGTGCCCCAATAAAAATATTTCCTTCCAATGATCACATACCTCCGTTCTCAATGGTGCATGTCAAAGTGTCTGCGGTGGAAGACTGACAGATGACAGAGATGAGACCGTCATCAATGAAGATCTTGTTGCCTTGCTTCACAACGTTGGTGATGTTCTTGTAATCAACAAAGACGGTATCCTTGTTGCCCTTCTCTTGGAAGGCTGGGTCCGTTGTCAGTTTGATGGTCTCACCTTTCTTGAGCTCCACTTCAGCGGAACCACCCTATGAAGGCAGAGCAGAATGTAGATCTAATAGTTTAATAATAGTAGCAGGTCTAACCTTAGTATTCACATTACTTATACCCTAAAGCTAACAGCATACATTCGAATTGAGAACCTCTTCCTTTTTAACCGACTTCAAAAAAAGGAGATGTATTTTTTTTAAACGACTGTATTTTTTTAATGTTTGTTACTTCAGAACTTTCGACTGTATGGGTGAAACGATTTTGATTATTCTTTTTTTATTTGAAACCTGGTGCTTTACGTGTGGTCCCATTTTAATTTGGTCCAGTTCTGACAAAAGCCATAAGTATGTGCGCGACAAATGGACGAATTCACGCCAACCGATTTCGATGATTCTTTTTATATTATTTGAAGTCAGTTAAAAATATAACCAATATTATATATTACTAGCTAGTGCCCGCGACTTCGTCCGCGTTTTGGATGAAAGGGTACCCTATGTCCTTTCTGGTGTCCCAGACAACGTGTATGCAAAATTTCATGGTGATCGGTTCAGTAGCTTTTGCGTGAAAGAGTTACAAACATCCATACATCCATACAAACTTTCGCATTTATAATATTAATAGGATATTACGGATATTTAACTTACCCCTTCCAGAAGTCCGGTCCTGATCTCAGGGCCCTTGGTGTCCAAAGCGATGGCCAATGGGAAGGGCGTGCCGTGTTTTGCGCTATAGTTCTTCTCGGCTTCGCGACAGTTTTTTATGGTCTCTGCGTGGTACTCGTGCGAGCCGTGAGAGAAGTTCATACGGGCTACGTTCATGCCTGTCTCTATCATCTTTTCCAACATGGCTACATCACGAGAAGCAGGACCTGAGCAGTAAAGTTGGAAATGAAAACAGGGGCCGTACTATCACCTCTTAAAGCGATGCAAAGACAATTGAGTGAGGGAGATGTCGCCTTACATCATGTATTGCGCCATCTCGTTTACTCACTCGTTTTTGCATCGTTTTAAGAGGTGATACGCCCTCTGTTGTGTTTTTATATACTAGGCAAAGTTTTCTAATACATAGTGATAAATGCATTGAAACAGTGAAGTGAAACCTTATTTTATATTCATTAAATAGCTTTATAATATATATGTTATATAATACGTATACCTAGTTGTATCTAATTTAAAATTATATTCGTGTCAAATACCTAAATCATTATGTTGATAAATGCATTTGTAATTTACATACAATAACACAAAGTTTACATTTGTATTCAGTGGTGGCAGGACCATCTGGCGGCGGTAACCACCCGTCAGACTTTCCGGTTTGGCAGTGTTTATTAATGTTGCTTGACTATCGTAACTAAAATTTGTCAAAATCAATTAAGAAACCTTACCGATGGTACAGATGATGCCAGACAGACGGACATAGGAAGCCTTGGAGTCGATGTTCAGTGCACAGATGTGCTGAAGATGGGTTGCGGCATCAGATGTGGCCAACTGGTGTCCTGCCTTATCAACGGAGCCCGTCTGTACCACAAAATTCATCTTTTATTACAGTATTCTTAATAACTCATTCGGAGAATCGTTCGTAAACATCGTTTGACGACACGTTTGGTCTAGTGCCCCAACGGTCGCGGGTTCGAATCCCGCTAGGGGCAAATGTTTATGTGTTAACCTTTGTACCTGAGTCATGAATGTTTCGTATTTATAATATGTATGTATTACAAAAAAAATTAATCTATATATAATATGGTATATCAACTGTCTGGTATCCATAATACAAGCATTAGTTGCTTACTGTGGTACTAGATGGTGCTGTGTTGAATGTTTGAAGATATTTATTTATTTATCGTCTGATAAACAACGAATGTTTGAGAGAGGCTTTAGTTATTATAATGCTCTACGTAAGACGTGCTAAACTATTATCGTGTCGTAGTTGGTTGGTCACACTGACTCACTCACGACCTGACATACTTATAGAAATTTATAAATATAAGTAAGTAGGTTTATAGGAAAAAAACTTTGTTTATGACTTAGAGGAAGGATGAGTATTTGTGTTGACTCTATTGACATTCATTTCTATGTTAGTTTAGTTTTTGGTAACTAGTATAATAAAAGCTAATGGACTTGACATTGAAATAATTAGGTATGTATTATGCACATAATATCTCGTTGTTTCACTGAGATGATAAGATACAACGGTTTCAAGGATTGTAACAAAAAATGGTAAATAAGTTTTGTATATACAAAACAAAATCTTATTTACCATTTTTTGTTACACTTAATTAATTTAATTGCACTATATAGTGCAATTAAATTAAGTATTTATTTTTATTTCATTTAATTTAATACATAATTAATTAACCTTCCTGAATACGCGACACTTGTGCAAGTAAAAAAAATATGGCGAACAACACTACCATAACAAAACCTATGTTGTTACAAAGACGTAGAAATTAAGTGCAGTCGTGCAGAAACAGTTTTTGTTTTTTGTAGCGCAAATATAAACAGGGAAAGTCAGGGAAACAGGGAAGCGCAAATATAACATATTTATATATATTTATATTTATACAACATACAGATATATTTGCACCTAAGTAGAAATTAATATCGTATAATATTGTAGTAGGATTATGAAGTATTTTACAATATTTATTTACAGGTAATGCATTTTATAATAAGCACTTAAGTAAACGAGACCGTATATTTTTAATTTATTTTTATTTTTAATACATATAAACTTGCTTTTTGCATGTCAATAAGACAAACAGAAGCAGAGGGTTGCTAGGCAATTTTTTATTGATCAAGACAGGGAAAAAAATCAAATTTACAAAGCCCTTAGTTGTCACAAGAATAAAAACACCGGTGTGAAAATGTGTGGCAATGTCACGACAAGGTAATGTTGAAAACTTTACAGAATTCATTCGTAACGGTTGACGTAACATTCGATCGAATGTAAAAATAGATTAAACACCGTAAATACCTCGACTTTTCCATCGTAGATAGTCGGCCAGACCATGTTTACAGTGTCAATATGCACGAATCTAAAGAAAAACTCTAAGCGAGGTAAGGCGGGCGGCAATCGTGATCTTGAACTGCCCTTTGGCGTGAAAATATGCTTCCCACTGCACTGTAAATCTGACTTGCGTATTAGACGTCTAGTCGCGACCGGCGCGCGCAAGAACGACCCAGTCCGAGCCAGAACCACGAAAACTGTGGATTCCCTAACTATTTTTTTTCAAGATTTCTAATCACCACACACAGTGTCACCTGTTCTATAGGTATTGTTATGTTATCACATTGAAACGTCAACACAATGCATCCTATTGGTCATGTGCATTATGCATACATTGATTAGTGGCTAGGAGAACAGCAAAGTCTAAAATTAGAAATTTGAAAACCTGCCAAAACATTCGACTTACCAAAACGTCTTTATACACGACATAAACGAAACATTGAGACAATTAAAATAATGCCTATATAACGTTTTAAAATGTTTGTAGCGTTTGATTTTGTGGCACCTTTTGGTTTTACATACCTAAATATGACATTTTTACATTGATTAAATCTCTTTAATCGGGGAAGTACCGTAAAAGTAAGTACCCATGTGACTGTTTCTTCATGAATTTATCTTATCATTGTGATATTTTGGTCGTTTTAGAATTGTAGGCTAAGTTGAGGCTAAGCTTTTAGCTATCTATTTACCTACCTACCTATAGACAATTGCACTCAAGTGTCAGTATTAAGAAAAGTTTCTAAAATTATTTGTGAACATCAGATGCATTTTTTAAATGCATGCTTAAGTATAGATTATGCAAAAATTTATATTTCATTTTTAAAATGTCATATTATTTAGATCACATTCCAAATTATATTTCTTAAATTTATCACCAGTACATATAAAATTCAAACCTCTAACAGATAAGTATATCAACTCTTTTGTGTACCTAACTACCTGTTGAAAACTAAACTTTCAGATCTAGAAATTCTAGAATACCAATAAATTATATTGACCCATATGTTGTTGTAACAACCCAAATATGTATTTTTCTATGAATTTCTTTTTTAATTTAAATTTTTTTAAATTTTATAGCAGTATTTGCAGGAAGATCTACAATGTGTTCAGCGCCATCTATTGTCGACACAAAATGATTCTTTTATGTAAGACAAAGACTAGTCCTTGATAATCTGTGATGCCTGAATAATGTCGTTCTCGTTAAAGATGCTGTGGTCGCAATTTGAAAAACAGGTAGGTACCTATTTGTTAGGTAAATTAAGATACTAATTTTAAAACACATTTGGCAGGTATTGCTATATGGCACCAGGGGCTATTTTCAGCCCTCTAGGAATCTTCTTATTATGATATGGTTTTAAAATATTTTGGTGAGAGGAATACTTCGCTTCTTTTATTTCATTTTAACAAATTAAAGTACTATAAACTTATAAAAAATATAATTACCTATATTATATTATAAATTTTCTTTATTATTCAGACATCACAAATGCCCAATTGATCTTCCTTTTATTTTAATTTTTTAAATGCCTTTACTGTCTTTCAATTTCTTTGATAAGAATATCTATTTATATCATATAAAAATAAAAATTCATTTGAAAACATTTTTTATCAATATTCACTTTTTTCGTGTTATAAATACTGCTTATCTAAGTACATAAAACTATCATCTGGAGTGCAGTTGATCATAGGCTATTTTTAACACACTGACCCACCAAACTGACATGTTAAATTAAGCAAATATGTATTAAAAAACTAATATTATCAATGTAGGTATTTAAATTATACTGGTATGTTAACCTTATTAATTATTCCGTAATAATTACAAGCACCCAAAAACAGGCATTCAGATTTTTTCTTTACCTAGTGGTACCTAAAGTATTTAGATTCATAAAACGTTCACAAAGGTCACTGAACATTTGTGTTTTAAAATAAAAAATAAATTCTCAACATTATAAACCTATATGAACCTATATTACCAATTTATTTGAACACTCAACTCAAAACCTAATTCAAAAGTTGCGGTGAAATCAAGTTGAAATAATTAATCAAATTGGATTCTTATAAGAGTTAAATTTGTCAATGACATAATTTATGTAAGTCTTTATCCCCTATATAAAACCGGGTATTAACTGTGGTCCAACTACTTTGTTCACCTAGGTCCGGCGTACTCAACCTTTTTTTATAGGGGCCACAAACACGTTTCAGACATGGTGTCGAGGCCCGCAAACAAAAATTATTTAGGTCTAAATTAAATGTAATACATATTGTGTACATCACATTTTTATTAAATTGACTAATATTTTTATGCACATAAATTAAATTTTCATAAATATACTGACATGCAACAGTTAAAATCTTTATTTCTTTAAATTTTTCTCTGAGAGAAGACTGCGGATCTATTTGATAAATGGCTCTAATGGCCCTATTTTGTAAAATGAAAATAGTATTTATGTCCGCAGCGCTACCCTAAAAAAGAATCCCATAACACATTATACTGTGGAAGTAACTAAAATAGAAAATCCTAGCTGTATCGATATCTGTTAGGCGTCTAATCTGCTTAACTGCATAAGCCGCAGAGCTAAGCCTTTTACTTAGTTTCTCAATATGTTGTCCCCATTGTAATTTAGAATCTACGGTAATACCTAAAATACTGTCGATTCCACAGGCTCCAATTTTTCAATACCCAAAATAACATTCGTTGCAATAAGTTTAGTTTTCGTGGCATTCATTAATGAAAAAAAGAAGTTTATACAAAAATGTTTATATGTTTTTCTTAACTGCATGTGGCCCGCGGGCCGCACGTTGAGTAAAGCTAATCTAGGTGGACCACGGGCAATAAAAATAAAAATAATATTATAACTAAAATTTAAACACTTGTGTATTGCTCGTGTTTAAATTTTGTTTTAATATACACTGTGTGTATATTAAAACATATTGTGTATATTATAGCAATGTTTTAATTTTAATAGGTAGGACCTACATTATTCTGTCACCAAGCAAAATAAGTTTGAGACCAACTTTTTAGACATGGTATTTTTTAAAATTCAGAATTATATAACACTAGCTGTCGCCCGCGACTTCGTCCGCATTCAAAATGTTTTAGCATTTCTCGACAAATGGACTATCCAACACAAAAATATTTTTTCAATTCGAACCAGTACATACTTCCTGAAATTAACGCGTTCTTGAACATACTCTTCAGCTTTATAATATTAGTAAAGTATAGATTAGATTTCTAATAGCATTAGAATGAAAAGAGCCAGATTATCAATTAGGATAATAATTGATGTTGAACTTATTATTGCCTACTATCAATTAACACCATTCTGTCGCTACATTTGAAACTATCAAATAGTATTTCATTAGATGAACAAGCGTGTAAACGTCTGTACTTTTAACTTAAAGTTAATTACAAACAAGGACAAATTGACGAACCCTTCCGAAAGTTATTTGTAAGTAGTTTTTTTTAGAAAAAATAGGTTATTTAGATATCGGCTTTTATAAAATTATTTACTCACCGATGCCATGTTTAACTAAAATAAAAAATTGTCAACTGAAACTTTTACTTTTAATATGAAATCACGATGATTTCTTTTATATAAAGTTGAAAAGTGATTGACAATATCACAGATGAAATAACTATTTGATTTGATTGAAGTTGAAAAGGACTTTTTGTGATGACTTTATGACTTAGAGGTCAAACAATGTCAAAGTCAGGTTAATCAGGTGGGCAACCGTTTCAATTTTTACTCTAGTCACATTGTGAAAATTACCCGATTAAAAAATTCGGATGAAGACTTTCTTTAACTTTCATATCAAAATTAATGTATAAAAAACTCATTTCAATAATTATTTTATATTTTTGTAATTTGAAATTATCCAAATACAAAAATATGTTGCCAACATAAAATATTAATAATAATTTTAAGTAAAATCGTTTATTATAAAACTTTAATTGCAAATATGTATAATACTTAACGCATAATTTTATCTCAAGAAAGTAAAATAGAAAACAATCAATTAATTTTATAATTGTATGTTATAGTAATATGTAGTTACTTACATTTTTATAGAAGTTTTTTCTTTCTAATGCCTTCATTATGTAAAGATATTAAATTCACAATGTTTTATTTTAAAAAAGAATTCCCCACACAACTTTAACAAGAACACAGTCTTGTGTCACGTCTCGTTTGAGTCTAGCGACTTTACCTTGTTATTGATAAATATATCTATAACTTCTTATCTCATTTATTGACAGGCAATAAATTTAACTTAATCTGAAACTTATGTAAACAGCTAGCAAGATGTTTCTGCTCGGGCAGAATTTAATTACATATTTTAAATTAGTTTGTATATTCCACAATCAAAAAACTCTATCAAGATTAACTTGACTGCTTCGGTGACATTTAATCTCAAATTGACTGAAATTCAAATGACCTTTCCCCAATCAAAGGTTGAAAAATATTGTGCATGTTAATTAATACGAACTTGCAAAATAAATGTAGTTAACTCAGATAAGTCTAAACTAAAAACTAAATAGTGGGTAGTGTTTCACAATATAGATTTTAGTTTAGGCAGGTAATAATAGTGAAGTAAGTATACATAATGATCACGGTTGTTGCAGAATTTCTGCTAACTTCTGAATGAACGCAGAAATAAATGATTGAAATTGATTAAGTAAAACTTTCACTAGAGAAATAATAATATCAGCTATAGGTACATCAATGCTTCCATTAAATTACATGCCAGCAATGACTTTAACCCATCTTAAAAAATTTTCTTTTTTAAATTAATATCAGCTACATCAATGGTTACATTGCATGACTATGTCGCGAGTTCAATGATTTTATCCCATCTCATAAAAGCGCCTAAAGAAGTTTTCACTTCAACACGTTGTTGGACTTCAAAGTGGAAAGTAAGCTTCGATCACTTTTCACTTCAATAAAAAGTTTAGTCTATTTTTTCGACGACAGATGTCGCTGCGTCTGCATGTTATGACGCGCTATCGCTTCGTTCCTCAACTTCATCCTTTTTGTGATCTATTTTTACGACGGAGCACTATCGTTTAGTTCAATATTCCTCGCACCTTTTTTCATTTCAATCTGAACTGAATGAGACTCACCGAGCGTATATCACATGCGTGACATAAGGTTAAGGACCTGTAAGGATTGATAAGGAAGGATGGTAACTCTTTTCTTTCACTTTGCTTGCGTGAAATTTAATTATTTAAAATTTCTTTAAATATTCCCCAACCAAAATACACTTTTATAATTGTTTCGGTATTCGACAGTACCTGTACTGTACTGTATAGGTAGTTCTTAAGTAATAAAACAAAATCCATGCTTGTTCATAAACTTATTTTATTCTTAAAATTCGATTTACAATGAAAATGAATATTTCTTCACAAAATAATACATCTACTGACAAGAACATCACCTTTTTGAAAGGTTTTGGAATGGCATCCATTTAAGTATTTTTTTTAATAAGTATAACTTTCACACATTGTAAAAGCATTAAAATCACTAAAAAAAAATTCTCACTCTAAATGTTTAGCTTAAAACTAAAAATGAGCTGCTCAAGTTGAGTTAAAATAACATTAAATTTAAAATATGAAACGGAAAATAAGAGAAACCAAAATTTTTGTATGTATGGACTTGTCCATGTTATCCTTAAGGGTCCCTTTCGCCAATCGAGGGTCGGGAATGTAAGAGAATTATATATAAAACGATGCTCCACAACCTTGAAAAAAATCACACAGCTAGCCAATGAATGTTACTTGATGCTGAAACATTTGAATTTTAGATAATGCTTATAGATAAGTGTAAAAAAAAATCAGAAAATCACTAAAATCGTGTAAATCGCACTCCTGTGTTGTTACAATTGAGCCGTAAGTATCAAAATTTATTAAATGAATTTTATCAAATAATAAAGTTAAAACTATAAAAAAGTTGCTGGAATATTTATTTCTTAATTAATATATCCTTATTCTATGTAAAAAAATCACAAAGTTGCCCAATTTTTTCGCTCAAAATCTTCATACAAATTACTATGAAGGCTATTATATTGAAATTACGCTCGTAGTCGGTTCAGTCGGCCACGCGCCTCCGAAGTGAGAGCACGTCGCTTTGCGCCGCATTGACAGTTCGCGATCGAACCGTGTACTTACACAAAAAATGACAAATATGTCGTTTTTGATGTTGAAATTATAGCCCAAGAGCCCACGACCTTCGTTATTTATTACAATCTTTTGAGATAATATATAAAAAATAATAAGTGGGTTGTTCCAAACAGTTCTACTATAGTTCTATGATAGAATTGTTTGGACAAAAAAAATCCAACTAGTTCCCCAGCACAGTATGACAGATTGGACTCTGGAACACGTCCAAACTATTCTATTTTTATAATAGAACAAAAAAAAAAACATGCAATGATGTCTACTGGTGAGTATGAGTAGCGGAGCGGAGCGGCGGCAAGTCTACGCGGGGCACCGAAAAAGCGAAAATTTTGAGATAGATAATTTGACACGCCGTAACTTGGAAACGGTGCGACGCAGCCGGGTGATGTTTGGGCTCATCGGAGACGTCTCTCCGAGATAGATAATTTGACGACCCTCTCGGACCCCTCCGACCGTAACTTGGAAACGGTGCGACTCAGCCGGGTGATGTTTGGGCTCATCGGAGACGTCTCTCCGAGATAGATAATTTGACGACCCCCTCGGACCCCTCCGACCGTAACTTGGAAACGGTGCGACTCAGCCGGGTGATGTTTGGGCTCATCGGAGACGTCTCTCCGAGATAGATAATTTGACGACCCCCTCGGACCCCTCCGACCGTAACTTGGAAACGGTGCGACTCAGCCGGGTGATGTTTGGGCTCATCGGAGACGTCTCTCCGAGATAGATAATTTGACGACCCCCTCGGACCCCTCCGACCGTAACTTGGAAACGGTGCGACGCAGCCGGGTGATGTTTGGGCTCATCGGAGACGTCTCTCCGAGATAGATAATTTGACGACCCCCTCGGACCCCTCCGACCGTAACTTGGAAACGGTGCGACTCAGCCGGGTGATGTTTGGGCTCATCGGAGACGTCTCTCCGAGATAGATAATTTGACGACCCCCTCGGACCCCTCCGACCGTAACTTGGAAACGGTGCGACGCAGCCGGGTGATGTTTGGGCTCATCGGAGACGTCTCTCCGAGATAGATAATTTGACGACCCCCTCGGACCCCTCCGACCGTAACTTGGAAACGGTGCGACGCAGCCGGGTGATGTTTGGGCTCAACGGAGACGTCTCTCCGAGATAGATAATTTGACGACCCCCTCGGACCCCTCCGACCGTAACTTGGAAACGGTGCGACGCAGCCGGGTGATGTTTGGGCTCATCGGAGACGTCTCTCCGAGATAGATAATTTGACGACCCCCTCGGACCCCTCCGACCGTAACTTGGAAACGGTGCGACGCAGCCGGGTGATGTTTGGGCTCATCGGAGACGTCTCTCCGAGATAGATAATTTGACGACCCCCTCGGACCCCTCCGACCGTAACTTGGAAACGGTGCGACTCAGCCGGGTGATGTTTGGGCTCATCGGAGACGTCTCTCCGAGATAGATAATTTGACGACCCCCTCGGACCCCTCCGACCGTAACTTGGAAACGGTGCGACTCAGCCGGGTGATGTTTGGGCTCATCGGAGACGTCTCTCCGAGATAGATAATTTGACGACCCCCTCGGACCCCTCCGACCGTAACTTGGAAACGGTGCGACGCAGCCGGGTGATGTTTGGGCTCATCGGAGACGTCTCTCCGAGATAGATAATTTGACGACCCCCTCGGACCCCTCCGACCGTAACTTGGAAACGGTGCGACGCAGCCGGGTGATGTTTGGGCTCATCGGAGACGTCTCTCCGAGATAGATAATTTGACGACCCTCTCGGACCCCTCCGACCGTAACTTGAAAACGGTGCGACGCAGTCGGGTCGTGTTTGGGCTCATCAGAGACGTCTCGGGGAGATGAATTTTTTAGTAGACCATATTTCAAAATTTGACAATTCCGGTCTACATTTGACAATTGACAATTCGGGGGGGGGGGTCCGAGGGGGTCGTCAAATTATCTATATCGGAGAGACGTCTCCGATGAGCCCAAACATCACCCGGCTGCGTCGCACCGTTTCCAAGTTACGGTCGGAGTGGTCCGAGGGGGTCGTCAAATTATCTATCTCGGAGAGACGTCTCCGATGAGCCCAAACATCACCCGGCTGCGTCGCACCGATTCCAAGTTACGGTCGGAGGGGTCCGAGGGGGTCGTCAAATTATCTATCTCGGAGAGACGTCTCCGATGAGCCCAAACATCACCCGGCTGCGTCGCACCGTTTCCAAGTTACGGTCGGAGTGGTTCGAGGGGGTCGTCAAATTATCTATCTCGGAGAGACGTCTCCGATGAGCCCAAACATCACCCGGCTGCGTCGCACCGATTCCAAGTTACGGTCGGAGTGGTCCGAGGGGGTCGTCAAATTATCTATCTCGGAGAGACGTCTCCGATGAGCCCAAACATCACCCGGCTGCGTCGCACCGTTTCCTAGTTACGGTCGGAGTGGTCCGAGGGGGTCGTCAAATTATCTATCTAGGAGAGACGTCTCCGATGAGCCCAAACATCACCCGGCTGCGTCGCACCGTTTCCAAGTTACGGTCGGAGGGGTCCGAGCGGAGCATCAGTTACGGACAGGGGGTTTAGGGAGAGGGGGTGTACTGAATGCAACTGATGAATAAAAGGTTCGTAAGGAACAGGCAAGGAATAAGTTCTAATGTAAGGAATCCCAGGTTTTCTAGCAGGCAGATTTTTTGTACAAACTTTTTCAGTACAATATATTATTTTTGTAATTGGGAATAACAATTTCGTTTTGTATTGTGCAACTAAAATAATAAAATTATTATAAGTACAATTATTTATACGCTAATAATACATTTGACAACAATTTTTATATTTGGTAACAAAATAGCAACTGTAATAAGTCTCCGGCAATGGATGACGTGATTTCTAAAGTTATCCCGAAGAAAATATAAAAAAATTGAGCTTCAATACTATACACATTTACTATGCACAGAGAAACTTTCAGCGTTTATAAAATAACGAAGGTCTGGCCGTCGTGAGCTCTTGCTCTATGCTTACGTACATGTGTGCGTGTGCAATGCGCGAGCCTCGATCGTTGTGAGAGTAGCGCTAAAAACCTAAACATCGCGCGGCGCGTCTCCGTAACGGCCCCTTAACACAAAAAAAAATATTAAGTCGTTGTATTTTACATGAATTATATTATTGCTAATACAAACTATAATACTTAAGGTCTGATAAAAAATTATTTATATATATTTTTTTGTATAAGTACATACTTTCTTTTTATTGTTACCTCTTTGAACTGTGAGTGGTATTATTATCAAGTAGCAATAAAAATCAAAATTTAGTTAAAAAATTGCAATGCAAAATACTTTCATATTTATCGAATTTTCAAGAATTACAAGATAGACATTTTCAAAATTCATAAGTACGATACGTTACAAATAGATACATATATAGGCATTTTGGTCGATAATACATTTTTTTTATAAGACAATGCTACCATAAAAGCCTGGTAATAAAAGTAAGTAATTTTTGAAATATTTTAAAATTTAAAATCAATTTATGAGGCAAAAAAAACCTAAAATATTTCAAATGTAAATGTCGTGGGCAGATCGTAAAGTATGAAATCAAAAATCTTTCACCAAAAGTCAAAATTAGGTGCGACGAGAAGCGGAGCGAAGCAAAGCGAGGAGGAGCGTGTTAGGTTTACATGGAAATAAATTTGGGGGACCGAGTGAAGCAGAGCGGAGTGAGGCAACCCTCTCAGTTTTAACAGAAATATGACCTGCCCAGGAATATCATGATATGCCCAATTCTACGATGTGCCGACGACATAGATAATATTAAGGCGCTATCTGAAACGATTGTGTACACACATAAAATCCAGGATAAAATTATTTAAAAAAAAATGCATAAAAACGTTTTAAAATTAATTCGTGTTTTTCGTGCAGACTTTTACTGTAACATATATAGTAGTAGTAGTAGTAAGTATTAGAAACGTAGATAGTATTTAGTTATTAGGCCAATGAGTGAATTTTCATTTATATTATCTCAGACGGTTAACAATTTAACTAAACATACTTACATTTAAGTATACAATGGGAGGCATGTTTTTTTTTTTGTAATAATATAATGAGGCTATATTGTCTGTGTGTATGTCAAAATATTGCGATACTCTATCATCGTACATTATACAAATATATATTATATATATAATATACACTCAATGGATTTCTGTAAACTAACTTTATATAATTTTAACTAGATAATATCACGAGTTTGTTTGTTTGTTGAAACATTTAAACGTTTATAATTGTTCTTTACAAGCGTCTAACTAAATGGTTACTTTAATAATTTTCTTTTTGTTTTTTCAGTTCACACTAATATTGCCATTCAAGAACTATTTCTTTCTATCTTTCTTTCTAGAATAAATTTTATTATTAAAATTCTATAAATCGGAATTATAGAAAAAGATCTTTTGTCTTTTTGAAAATGTTTATGTATTGGGAACTCTTTTTCATTTTAATGCAAATATTAAATATATTAAAAATAAAAGAGATTAATAAATAAATTATGTAACGTAAGTTGATGCTTCAACCGGATTCATTGTTTCAATTTGGTAAAGTTAATTATTATTTAAAAAAAAAACGAGGTTTTTTTTAAAAAAACAAAACTCATTTTAGTGTTTTTATAGGACAGAATAGAAGTTACCAAATTTGTAAGTATGTTTTTCATTATGTGAACTAATGTGAAACAAGAAATTGAAAGCCAGTGAGTGACACAGTATTTCGAGTACCATATATTTGAGTGACTATTTTGTCCCTCGGTATCCACCTCTCATACAAAATCTAAGCAACATAGAAAGTCATCCATGTACGCAAATTAAAAAAGATATGTATTGCGAGGATAAACGTGCAACGAGTCCAGTGAATCCAGACATTATTTTGCCAGTAGAATTCGGCCAAAATGTACACTGAGTATTTTTCAATGTCGATTTTCCTATGTTGAATTGCCAGGATATATTTATATATTTATTATATTTTCCCAAAATTTGTGGAATTTTTCCAGAGTTGTTATATGTAAATTTATTTGTCCTTTAAACATGAAAATGAAATAGTTTTATTTTTGGGATTTTAATTCCCAAAAAAGTGCACATAACAAATTTTGGTTTGACAACGACTATTTGAAGAAGAAGTATTTCTAGTCGAAAAAGGAGTCAACATTGTGGAAATTCAACGATTCATTCAAACAACCATACCATACACTTATCACTTTGCTATTACCAAACTCCCCTTGCAATAGATCATTGTCTACACCCACAACACTACAACAGAACTGTCTTGATGTATTGTCTCGAGTCCAGCTAGCCGACTTCGCTCTTGACGTAGAAGAGTAAGTAAGGCGTGGCCGCCGTACGGATCTTGGGCTCGGGCGAGAGAAGGTCCTCGAACTCTTCGTCCGAGATCGGCCTCACTACGTCATCGTCGCACACGAGCCAGCACGGTTCGCTGCGGGGGCGTGGCGCGCAGCAGTCGCGGGCGTTGCATCCGGTGGCCGTGGGCCGTGGCCTGTTGAACAAGGTGCGGATGAAGCTCGTCGTGTGGGCGGAGCTTGCGTCTCCGCCGCCGTCCCTCTCGCACGCGTCTGTCGTCGCGTTCGCACTCGATCCCGTGTTCGCCCACTCGCCCTCGCGCGTGTACGCCACGTAGTGGCCGCCGGTCAGCGTCTGTCCGAGGTGCATTATTACCGCCCACAAGTTGTAGCTGTAGAGAACATAGATGGAGCGTTAGAGTTCTGCCTTCGTAACTTTCTAACTTTCAGAGGTTTTGAGACTATGGCGGCGGGCGAGATCGGCTGTTGGCTTGGTAAAATTTAAAGGTAAGGTACTGTTGACTAACAGGCTGACGGTCCACTTGATGGTAGGATGCGATGCCGACCATAGAGGATTAAGGATAATGAATTAAGAAGGATTAAGATAGGATTAAGGACTCTTGCATCACTCACTCACCGAAACACGCTGTTATTTCACGGTGCCCTTGTAAGGGGGTGGTTACTGCCGTCAGCCGTCCCCAAACTGCGACTGCGAAACGCAGTGAGCCAACCAGTTCCAAACCAGAGCTAACTTTGAGCTAACTAACGTTCATTTACAATTCAAAAGTTGACCTCCTACCACTCTTTCTTTCCACGGTCTCGGTCCCTTGAGATTCGCTATAAAAGGATATCAAAATCAAAATCAAAATATTTATTTATCAATTGGGTTTCTACAAAAAACTCTTATGATCGTCATTATAAGTTTAAATTTACCAGGGTTTCGGAAAAAAGCCAAGATGACGATCCTGAGAAGAAACCCCGAAAGAAACTCAGGATACTAATCTTTTTGTCATCTTTAAAATATAAAATTACAATTACCTACAATTAATATAAAGATAATAATATTAATATTAAAGTAAACATACAACACAATATGAGCTCCGAATCGCTTAAATCCAGGCTTCATTATCATTTAAATAATCAGTGATTTTATAATAGCCCTTTGAGAGGAGTTTAGTTTTAATGACAATTTTAAATTTATTTATAGATAAGGCTCTGATTATCTCAGGTAGTTTATTATAAAACCGTATACATTGACCCACAAAAGAATTACTTATTTTGTGGAGTCGCGTTTTATGTAAATCTAAATCATTTTTAAACCTAGTATTAATATTGTGTACATCACATTTTTTATTAAATTGACTAATATTTTTATGCACATAAATTAAATTTTCATAAATATACTGACATGCAACAGTTAAAATCTTTATTTCTTTAAACTTTTCTCTTAGAGAAGACTGCGGATCTAGTTGATAAATGGCTCTAATAGCCCTTTTTTGTATAATGAAAATAGTATTTATGTCCGCAGCGCTACCCCAAAGAAGAATCCCATAACACATTATACTGTGGAAGTAACTAAAATAGACAATCCTAGCTGTATCGACATCTGTTAGGCGTCTAATCTGCTTAACTGCATAAGCCGCAGAGCTAAGCCTTTTACTTAGTTTCTCAATATGTGGCCCCCATTGTAATTTAGAATCTACGGTAATTCCTAAAAATACTGTCGATTCCACGAGCTCCAATTTTTCACTACCCAAAATCACATTCGTTCCAATATCTCTAACATTAGGAGTACTGAATTTAACAAGTTTAGTTTTCGTGGCATTTAAAAGGAGATTATTTACACTAAACCAATTCACTACGTTAGAAAGTGCATAATTAATTTCATTATAGCATCTAAGTTGTCTTTTGATCTTAAATATTAGTGATGTGTCATCTGCAAACAATACAATATTGTGTTTACTCACAGAATGAGGTAAATCATTAATATAAACTAGAAACAAAAACGGACCGAGTATCGAGCCTTGAGGGACGCCCATTTTAACTAGAGAACCCAGGGATTTCCTACCATTAATATCGACCCTCTGAATTCTATGGCTCAGATAAGAATCCAGAAGATCGAGAGCCTTATTCCTAATTCCATAGTGACACAGTTTCCTAATCAAAGTATCATGTTGGACACAGTCAAAAGCTTTGGACAAATCGCAAAAAACACCAAGAGCGTCCTGCGAGTTCTCCCATGCCTCGAATATATTTTTCAATAGTTCAACATTGAAAAATATATTCAACATTGAAAATGATATAAATGTAGTTACGTGTGCACGGCGCTGCGCTCGACGCAGAGGTCGCAGAAGCAGGGCATGCGTAGCGGCGTGGGCGCGTAGCGCGTGATCTTCTCCATGCCGCCGCTGAAGCGCTTGAGCTGCATGACGAGCAGAGGCGGCAGGCGCGAGTAGGCGACACTGCGGCGCGCCTCGTTGTAGCGCAGGCAGCGCTCGCACCAGTATTTGTTCTGGTCACGCAGCAGCTCGCTCGTGAGCGACACGAGGCGGAAGGGCTCCGCGCCGCCGCCCTCCTCCGCGCTCGGCACCGGCACGCACAGCTCGCACACCGCCTGCGACCGCTCCGTCACCGCCTCGCACTCCAGGCACACCGTGCGCACCACCATCGTCCCTGCGCACCCACCACACACAAATTACTATACTCAAAGTATCCTAAACGCATTCACTACTTTTCATAAAATAGACATAAACTCACCTTCAAAATCCTCACCAACAAAATCCCAGCCCGGCCTCGACCTCTCGTCTCTTTCGGGTTCGGGTGAAGGCGCCCTGTCGTCAGTTGGCGAGTTCCGTTTGTCGTTGCCCTTAGCTTCTTTGCGTTTCTTCCATGACTTGCGCAAGTTGCCTAACATCGCCTTCCCCGTGTCGTTATCCAGACTCGGTTGGCGAACCCCATTGCTGGAATACAACATACAAAACACTAATGAAAAACACCTCGTATTTTAATTATGAGCTGCTGACAATTATAGCTCTTAAAATTTTATTTAGGAATACCAACTATTATATAAAGAGAACTAATTTACACCCATTTATTGTTTACCTGCATTTAAAGACAAGTGACATATTATCAACAAAGGGACAATCCACATTGGTGTCACCAGAACAGACCTTCCAGTTGAATAGCTCTAAGACGACTACAACTATCGGTAGCTATAATCAACTTGACTGTTATGAGAACACTAAATATTTTCTAAATATTTTTTTTTCTAAACATATATTTTTCTTTCTTATTGTCACGTTTCCACGTTTCGACCGTGAGTTTTATAATAACAGTTTACATATTCTTAACTTATTTGTTAGCACGTAGAAAAGGTAACATACGTGCTCTTATTTAAATAGAATTTCCTTGTTTATCAAGTAAAAAGTATGAGAAACACTCCTACGTGTATTTATATTACTTCCTAATCTGATGGTTCCATTTGCTTAGTAAACTGATTTTCTAAACATACATTTCGTCCTGGCTTTTCTTTTTAATAAAATGTACAGACGACACCTTTGACTAACCCCTTTATTCGAGTGCTTATGGCGTATATAGCTTAAACATTAAGATTAAAGTTTATAAAGACACTCGGAAGAATTCGCGGGCAAAAAAAAAATAAAATAAAATAAATAAAATAAAAGTTAATAAAAAATAAATTAAAAAAAAGAGGAAATACCTGTCGCCATTTTCTTGCAACTTTAATATCGCTGCGCGTGTGCTGAGAGCTCTGCAAGTCTCGCGTATAGTGTCCAACAGACACAGAAGCAACTCGTGTGCGTCCTGTTGTCTATTACCTTCATGGAAGACATTTATTATCAATCTTTAGGTAAATATATCAATTATAAACAGCATATGTAGGATACATTCCACCAGCACGACTACACAAGACCTGAGTTCCAGCAAATATCCAGTATATTTAATAGTTATCAATCAATATTGGTTGATGCATTTTCAGGTTAGAAAAAATCCTCACACCAGGTTAATGTGAGAGAAAAAAGAAATAATTCTGATTGACGATGTTGAACCAAAAAGTTTTTACAACTGCATAGTGTTATAACCTTTTTTGTAATTTTTTATTTTTATTTAATCTGTTACTATAACACTTTTTACTTACATTGTTTTAATCTTTTCGTTACGACGTTATTAATTATTGTGAGAAACGATTTGGTAAAGGCGTTTAATTATGAAAAAAAATAATTAACATCTGAGTGACAAACTGACAACCTTAATGCTCTACTAGAGTAGGTATTTATCTTAACAAATACGCATATTATTTTCTATACTGCCTTAGACAAGTATTTCACTGTACCACAACATAAATGATTTTATTTCACTTTAGGTTTCTTGATTACCGCTACCAGACTGACTGCCCAATTTATGACTGTAGATAGAATGCGAGTGTATTTCTACACACTCAAACTTAAACTTATTATCACACTTATTGCATACCTTCGAATGTAGAGTTGACTTCTCTCAACGCTGAAAGAAAAGGGTCCGCAGCATAAGGTTCAGGAGTTTCGGCTGAACTATTTAAGCATTTGCTTTCAGCTGTTCGCAGGTTCATGTATGTTTCGTGCAATTTCTCTGTTGTTATCTGAAAATAATTGAATTAAAAACTTAATTAATGCTTATTAGAAATGAGAATTAAGAACTATTTCAAATGTAAATTAAATTGAAGTTATAAATAATAAAAAAATTACAGGTGATCTTGAAAGGATTTGTATTTTTGTTTGTAATGTATAAACTCAAAAACAACTGTACCGACTTTGAAAATACTTTCACCTATAGAAAGCTACAATACATTATCACCAAGTAACATAAGCTACATTTTATAAAGTTATGCGGACGAAGTCGCGTGCAATAGCTAGTGAGAAATATATTGCAGATACCAAATAAATAGATCTAAGATAATGGTTGCAGCTAAAAGTGATTTCACCGTTACAGTTTAATACTTTTATCATATTTCAATGGCCGATTGTTCTCAATACTTAGATAAATATAATCTATATGGCATGAGATAAATTTACATATTATTTTTGTCAAAAATATTGATATGAATGAATCTTAGGTATAATATACCTTTTCTTAGAATTTTTCCTTTATATCACAAAGCAATGATCGGATATCGACAAAAATTTGGAATAAAGATATTTTTATCCCAGTAGCCATATTATTACCCAACTTTTTTATTTTTTTTTTTTTTTTTTTTTTTTGTCATTAAATTATTTACCAAACTAGATCTTAGTCTTGCATTTATAAAAACTTAGGTCTGTAACTACCTGGGAAAGTGATATTGGCATTCATAATATTATTAGATACTCTATATTTTTCCTAGCAGACCTTAATGATGACTTAAATTGTATTATGTAAGTACCTTATATGATTACAATACAATAAATTATATGAATAATTAGTGAAACTGTTACCTGCATTTTACTTTTTCCACTACAGTTATCAGCCTGTCCCAGTGATAATAAGTCTTTATTGCTCCATGATCTAGTTCCTGACGATGCGAGCCCTACAGCACTTCGCCCCAACGATGAACTTTTCAGCCTAATGCTGCCCAGTTTTTGTTCAACACTAGCAAGGTCTGACACCAAATGATGAAGGTTATGAAGAAACCTAGGTGCATATCTGTAAAAATAATCATAGAACTAGATTCGTTAAAATGATTTTTTTTAAAAAAGAAAATATAAAAAAATATTTCTAAAATTCAGTTAATTTCTATAATTCAGTTAGAAGCTTCGTTTTTTTAAAATTTGGTTTATTATATATTTTTATATAAATATTTTATAAAATGTACAGGGAATTAATCAAATTTTGAAACTTTGATATTATTGTACATGATATCAATGTAACAAAGTCATTAGGGGTCAAAGTCATGTAATAAGCCAGAGTTTATAGGGTTTTAATCTGATTAGGTGGGTGTGAAGGTAACCGATCTAGCTATAGATATAAAACCACCACAAAGTTAATTAGATTTGTGTAATACAACACGAATTAAATATCAGTAGTACATTTTTTAATTCACTAGATTTTTTGTCAAGCTAAACTGAAGCATAATTGTTATTTATTATAGGGCTGTCAAATTACTATCAACTTTTAAGAAAATTAGTAATTAGTTGTGTACTAGTATATTAGAAAAGTATTAATTAGTTGTGTATATGAACAAGAACATATAGTTCTTAAAATCTAGCTTTTTACAATAGGAATATCAACAAATATGTTGCTGTAATGAGTAACGACAT
This sequence comes from Synanthedon tipuliformis, assembly GCA_947623395.1. Classification (NCBI taxonomy): domain Eukaryota; kingdom Metazoa; phylum Arthropoda; class Insecta; order Lepidoptera; family Sesiidae; genus Synanthedon; species Synanthedon tipuliformis. The sequence goes on along the minus strand of OX392415.1, from coordinate 9,601,082 downwards.
ATAAGATCTAAAATGTATTCTTTTAAAAGTTAAATTCTATTTTTAAAATGAGAGCTTTATTTATTAGTCAAGTATGAATTTAACTCTGGAGCCTAGCAAGTTTCTAAAGAAGTATCTAATCTACATTATATCTTTCCTGGTATAGCTGATTAGCCTAAGTTTTCTCTATAAGTAGCATTTTTTACAACTACAAGTTCTATTTTTTAAGCATTACATTACTTAGATCCATTATTTTACGACAAAAACAGAGCGTTTCTCGCCCAATTTGCTAGCAGCAAAGCCTGCTGTGTTACATAATATCTTTAGCTACAATATTCTATCTGTGAAACCTCTGCCTTTACTCAACAATCTAGAAACAAACTCGCAGTATGTCAACGGGGGAATTAAAAAAAGTATGCTCGAGATATCCATCAATAACCACATTCACAGTTTCGATTATTCGAATTTTGAATTAAGAGATATTTTATAATCCCAATATAAAATTGTTTATTACTTTTTTATTCGAAGCAAATAAAAGATTATTTAATGGTCTTGATTGGTTCCTAATTATTCGAAAATATTACTCACCGCAATGTATAAAGCACACTGTTGAGGAAGCAAGTGTTGCCAAGATTGGAGAGAGTTCCAATTGGTATTTTCTTCTTGTCACCACCATAGTGATTGTCTGAATGGTGGCCATTCAACATGGCAACAGCAATTGGCTTCTTAATTATCTCTAACTCTGCCTCTGTTTATAAAAAAAAAATATTACATAAATCTTTATTGCAAAGTACAGTCTGGTTACAAAAAAAACTTCATCAGATATTCTTTTATTAAGTCACCAAACACTGATAGGCATTTGAAATGAAATTTTTGCATGACTGAAACTGAACCATGGTGCAAGAAAATATCGACTTTAAGGTGTACGAAAATTTAATCAAAATAATTAATATTTTACAATTAAACTAAAAGACTTAATATGACTGTTTTTCTAATAGTATTTTTTTTAGAACTTTGATGAGTACACCATATTAGTATTTTTTTCGCGTTTGAAAAGTACGAAGGCTGTATCTTGTCGAGTGCAGTGAGACCAATTTATTAATCTATGGTGTGTCATATGAATAAATAAATGAAGTGTGTACTAATAACATCATTAGATTTTTTAAATAAGATAAGCTTGTGTTAGAAATAATCAACACCTTTCGTATACTATAAATTATTTTTAAGATGATTAGAAATCACATTACGTCTTAAATTTCGTAATCGCCGGTTAGAATGATGTATTGAAATGTCTTTACCTGCAGGTATTGGTGTTTCACTTAGTGGCTTGAGTTTTTTCGCCGCGTTTAATGTATTCAGATAAAAGTTATTGGAAGGCCGCTTTAAGGGCTTGTTCTCTTTATTATTGCTGTTAGAGGGTTTACCAGTTTTGCACTCCCTCACCTCCTCATTAGGTTTCTTGTTTTCGTTGCTCAGATATGTTGCATTATTTCTTTTTAAAGAAAGTGAATATCTATTTTTATCGATACCTTTTTTCGTTTCAAATTCAGGATTAACTGGCATCTTCAGAATACCTGTAGAATAAAAGGCTAATGTAATAAAATGCGCAGGCCACGACTTCGTAACTTTCCAATGATTATGTCAAGGATGATGACAAAAGTAACTGTCTTCTTGCATTGATTACTTACGAAGATGTTAGGATTAACTGCAACGACTTACATTATACAGATAAACAATATATTCCACTAACAATTTACTCAAATAAAAAGAAATAAAACAAAAGCTAACCGCAAACACTTGCAACCATAGAAGTCCGCCATATTGGATTATTTATTTGATTGATGTCGGATGCGTTCCATTTCACGTAAGTTTTATTGCGTTCCGTTTCGACATCATCATAATTTATGACAACTTAAATTTTCTTCTTTTTACATTTTTTAAATCGATTTCTTAAAAATCTCGTAAAAATCTTTAAGTACTTATACTAAAAAGTATATACTCTTCATCGCACTTAATTCATGTCCCAAAGGATAAATGATTCCATAACATGGGGATAACAAATTGTTATAAAAAATGTATTTTATTGAAGTATTATAGTTACACTCTTTAATACGAATAATTATTTTTCTTTTAAAGGTATGTTCTTAATAACTGAAGAAATCTTCTCTTATTAAAAATTTATCCAATTCCATTAAATCTGAATTGAAGTAGTGACTACCACTGCTTTACAGAGGTCACCACTGACTGACTTGATTTTGTAAAACGGAAAACAGAATTACATAATCAGAATTAAGGTATGATTTATAAAGATGAGCGGACGAAGTCGCGAGCAAAAGCTAGTAAAGTACCTACCTAAAGCTACGAAAAGCTGTACATATTGAATTATTTAAAAAAACTTTATTTATTAAACCAAATACCAATGGGTAAATATTATTAATTGGTAGGTAATTTAAGTAGGTATTAGTTTTTACCTATAGACAGCAATTCCAAATTTAAAAATAACATAGGCACCTAGAGATATATTATTTCGTTGAACTTACCTAGTTCGTAGAGCAAGTAGGTAGCGTAGTTAGTTCTTTACGTTTTTTTTTCATTCGTTGTTCAGAGGAAACTCGATTGTTTCTTGTTGCAGATCAAAGCCCCTTCCTGTTTGAGCGTACCTACTAAACTTTTCCTGGAAGATAAAACTTGATCGTTTGTTTGTGTTTTCATACATATTTTATTTTTAATTTTATTTTTTATTATTGTTAGTTTTTATTATTCTACTTCTTTAGTGTTTAGAATTCTATATGTATGTTGATATGTAATTTTGGCAGCTGCTATATAATTTAAACAAAAAAACCTTGAAATTCTTTCAATATTTTCTTTATAAAAACTTCCTCGGACTTCAATGAATATGTGAAAAAAATATTAGCCAATTTATATTATTTACTTATTTCTAGTTAATTATGTAAATATTGTGTTTATATAGCTATATATTACATTATTATAAAATTAGTTATTGTGTTGTTTGCTTTTTTTTATGGTAAAATAATGAAGTCCGTTATTGGCATTAGGTATTAAGTAAACATATGTATTTATTATTACTATATATCATTATTGTTTGAGTGCTGTGCGACTAGACTATGTTTAAATAATAAAAAAAAAATCAATAAATTGCCTAGTACTTACTTAGTTTACTTACTTCGGGAAACTTAAAAAAAAATTATTTTCTTTGTGAATCTTTGTAACTAATTAAGTTAATTTGGTTCGGCTCATTATTGTAAACGATGGCAGTAACGTTGAACGCACAGATTTGCGGGAATTCTTCAATTTACGACAGCCCTTCTTTACGATATGCAATTAAACAAACACTCCCGACCTAATTGATGCTACACTCAATTAATTTCACTTGCAGTAAAATTGCAATATTTAACCGGGGTAGGTACTTAATATCGTTCTATTTAAACGAGAAAACTTATGCCTATTTTCCAAAATTATTAACTCTTATTATATCAAAGCCTATAAGTACTTACATGGAATATACTGTTGAAATAAGATGTAAGCATTCAGATATTTACAACCCAATACGTAATAAAATATAGTATGATGTATGTACATAGTACATATCGCTGCCTAAAGGGCCATAAACCAAAAAATCCAAAAATGTTTTTATTGCAAAAATACAATCACAATAATAATACAGTCGTTGAGGATGTGTGAATTTTCTTTGAAATCTCTAGTGATGAAATGAACCAAGGAGATTTTCAGTAAATGGGATATTGCCGCTAGACACATTTCAATCGATACTGGTTAGTTACACATATCATTCCTTCACATCATTCCTAATAAATTGAATATAGAGCTACTCAATATTATGTATTCAGAACAATACTCGTAATTGGTGTAAGTAAATTGTAATGGTACGTGTTCGATTTGCATATTCAAGGACATTTTCTCCGGATATCAGATCGCAGTTAGCTCCATCCATCATCATTAAAATCTATCCACTCTATAAGTACCCTACCCTACCCTACCCTATTACCTATAGTATTTACTTAGAAAATTATGGCAACTAAGATATTTACTTGTTACTATGGACAATCAATACAGCTTTTCATCTTTCACTTATTGAGCATAAACGAGTTCGAAAATTTTCCAAATAAAAAAAAATACTGTAGATACGGTATCGTAGATACACAGTTAACAGTAATATTTCGTAGCTATTCAGTTAAAAATGATTCTCACTTGGCGCATTGTTTGTCACCAATTTTTATTATAATGATAATAAATTTAGATAAAAACAAACAGACTCTCCTTATTAAATTTTTTCACTGTAGACAATAAATTGAGACAATAAATCTATCGAAACAATCCTTACTACTTAGTGATAAGTGGAAGAAATTTGTATCCGATTTAATTTCGCTAGACATCCATCTAATTCGGTTGTGTTGGTGTTAAATATTGGTACAACAGATTGGTGGCCGGCTGGTTTAATAATAGGAATGCAAATGGCCCTGCGAGTGGCTCTGAGCTCCATTTCAATTGTTCCACAGTCAATATTTGCAAGGAAGCGAACCGACCGACGCGCCCTACGTCAACCGGTTACATGTTATATTTTTCCAATTATACATTAAATTATACATTATATGTATCTTCAACTTTTTGGTATTATTGCAATTTGTTATTTTTTTGTATTATATAATTTTGATACAAGCAAATAAATACAGATTTATACTTACAGCCAATAAAACACAAATACACCCACACACACTTTTGAGCAGCATCTAGCCGTGTAGAGAAGATGACGCCTATGACGGAGTGAGTTCATCCAGAAGATGCCACTCGAACATTGAAAATATTTGGGTTATTAAGTATGTTTTCGGAAACAGACATTAGCAGGGAGTTCCAAACCTTGGCAGTGCGCATTATACTTAAAGGATATTTTAAAGGGTCCGTGGCGTTAAGCGCTATTGGTCCGTAAAAGACAGATTTCAAGAAGATGAGGACCAGCCAGCCAGAGTAACTAGCCGTATGTCTGAACATCCGATGGAAGAAAGGGGAAGGCGGTATGAGCTCATGCAGCACCTGATCACATTCTCCGAAGTATATCTTATAAGATATACTTAGACAGGTAATTTTGCGTTTATGTGCCAGGTTCTGCATCTTAATTTTTAAAAGCGTACTGCTAGCTCTGCGATCCACCGATATGATATGGTCCAAGTAAATGACGTCATAGGAACATGCTTCGATGGTGCACACAAGTTAGTTCTTTTACGTAAAACTACGTAAAGCGCGATAGAAGGTCAGCCAATATTGACAATGACTCAAACTCGGATCGGGTTTCGTGCAGACAAAGTGTAGCAAGTTACTCGTATGTATGATGTATGCCCTCAGTTTCCCGATTTCACTCTTTCGATAAAATCCTATTCTAATATTTGATACGCATATTTGTGATACTACAAAACACGAGTGATGAAATATATTTCATTATAAAAAAATGTAATGGTTATAAACATTACCATGCAGAAGTAAGGTTTTAAATTTTTTTTTAGTCAGCAGTGGCCAGTTAGCATAGTGAAAAATATATAAATCATAAACCCTGTATAATATAAAAATCAGCCCAATTTAACGTAAGTAAGTAGATAATTTTTTTTTCCTTTTCTACCTGATACCTTGATATCGAACAGCAAGCAACGCGTATGCAGAACAGCAAAGCTCTGATCATCACAAAATTATGGGGGACGCCTATGTCCAGAAATGGACATCCTGCGGCTGAGAGGATGATGATGATGATGATGATGGAAGCTTTTTATTATGAATAAAAACACAAAAACTGCTTATTTAGTGTAATTTTTTAGTTGTCGTCGATCGATTCTTGCCTATCAAGAAATGGCGCTGCCAGTCTCATTTTCTTTTCAACTTCTTTCACAAAAACATGAAATTCCAACCGAGAAGGATGTTTGTTTTGTACTTTTTTTTACCAATACAACGCTTAATTCCGTATGGGAAAAACGAAAAGTAACGAAAAATATACACAGTCCGCGTTTAATTAAAAAAGTTTGTGTTTTTATTCAAAATCAATGAAATAAACATTTGGGTCTTCAAACCGAATTAGATTTGCGAATTCCTGCTTTTGTGCAGTGTTGTAAAATATGTTGATATTTATGGAACTCGTCTACTGTAAAAGTGTAAATTAAATAATAATATTGACTAGCTTTTACTTAATACTTCAGAAGACCACAGTAAAATAACAGCGCGTGTACTGTTGTTTTTTGGTGAATGACTAAGGGATGCCAGAGCTCATTTCCCTATCCTCTTCCCTTTCCCTAATCCTTAATCCTACTCTAGTCGGCACAGAGTACTTACAGCACCTGTAGAGTTGCTTGTGTTATAGAGGCGATGGTAGCCACATACCATCAAGTGGACCGTCAGCCTATAAAATCTCTGGATGGGCCATTCCTTAGGAGTCGTGTGGACATTTCTGAACCATTCACTCTAAAACTAGGTAGGTATATCCTTTTAAATACACCTACTTGTAAGAAAATGTATAAGAATAAGAAAGGAACATTATTTTCCCAGTTATACTTAGTTTATCTATCGCCTATTTGCCGCAGCGTGTCTTTTACTTTGTAATATCTAGTCTTTTGTGCTTACTTTTGTTATCCTTTGTTGTTCCCGATGTTAGTTTAAAGGTCTGTAATGTCCTTTGGACGGCGGTATATTTAGTGTTTATTTACTTAGAACATGGCCTAAGTATCAAGAGACAAGAGATAGCGCTGCCCACAGACCGACAAAAAGTATTTCTTTAGTCGGCCTGAAGTTCTTCCAGTCGTATTTTGTTATCAATCATTATTATACGTAATAATAGAATATTAGATCAGGGCTGAAGCCTTTGAAAATGGTAAAAAGTAAAAAATAATAATAGTAGAATGAAACCCATTGGAAAAGGAAGAGATATGATGGTGTAAAAAAAATACATTACTACGGTAAATATTCTCAGAAAATGCAAAGAAACGAAAAAAACTCGAATCCGGAATTTATTTTTTTAATACAGTCGCACTCAGTTTGATATGCCTCGGTTTGATCTCGGACCATACTATACCACTTTTTGAACAATGCCTTTTTATTTTTCAACTATTTTTTCACTCCGGAATAACGAATCCACTGGAGTAATATAGCGTCTCCAATTTTTTCTTTTACTAGCTGGTGCCCGCGACTTCGTCCGCGTTCTGGATGAAAAGTACCCTATGTCCTTTCTAGTGTCCCAGACAACGTGTATGCAAAATTTCATGGTGATCGGTTCAGTAGTTTTTACGTGAAAGAGTTACAAACATCCATACATCCATCCATCCATACATCAATACAAACTTTCGCATTTATAATATTAGTAATGATAAATAAAATCGATGAAGTTGTTTGTATAATATTGGTATTTCATTCTCAACGGTCTGCCTTTATCACACGCTTCAGGCAAAGCTCAGTAAAATTCGCAAGCGTTCGTGAGTCCCTGTGATAAAATAAATCGCTGCCTACTAACACTCTTTATTAAACTACTTACAGTGTTTTGTGCGAAAGGTTTCTTTTGTCAGTCGCGTATTAAGACGGTCCTTTCTTGTAGGCATTCAAACGATGAGCTTCTATTGTGTTTTAGGTATATCATATATATACTTACTGAATTCATTTCTTTATAATTTGATTTAAAAGTTGCATTGTTTTTTTTTACTTCGTACTACTTAATTAGAAGAACGTGCCGCTATGATCTAAAAATTGTTACAGACTTTTCTGCTCTTGTATTTCGGCGAATGAATATGGTATAATTATGCCCTTACTTCAAGCGCAGATAGATGGCGCGGATTTCTTAAATTGATATTTTTAATTTTTTTTTAATGCATTTGAGCATATAATTTAATTGAAATAGAGTGGGCGCCAAAAGTGTAATATTAGTAATGCATTTTACTATATTTCAAGTATATATTAGTTTTAAATTACTGTAAGTTAGTCATGACAATATCGCTATCCTCGCAGTAGTTACTCACGCACACATTTAAGAACTTATTACGTACTAAGTGTTTGTATATGACGGTAGCCATCTACCGAGTATTATTTATTCGTAGCATCTACCATCGAGAGGTCCGTCAGCCTGATGACATTTAATGCTATGAAGAAACGTGAACCATTTATTTAAATGTTTTAGTGTCAATGTAGCATTTGAAATACAGTTATGAGCGCTAATGCTAAAACCTATGTAGGTACTGTAGGAAATGCCAAGAATTCTTGCATGCTTAGTAATAAAAGGAGTTATCCATAAAAATATTTACTAATATCACCGGTGACATGAGAACATTAGCGGGTTAAATTTATATTAGTGTTTGAGAAGTATTCGTACGACGTCAATATTGGAAAAGAAGCAATAAAAGTCTGAACATTAGTTTTCCTATATTTTGACTCAGGGACGTGAAATTCTCTAGAAAGCACATTTTATTAAAATACTTACTTTTATGTTATTTTCTGAAATGCCTTTTCAAATTTCATTACTTCAATTGAAAATAGTTGCGAGTTCAAAGAGTATGTGTACCTATATGCTGTATTAAAACACTATATTATTATATATATATTGTAAGATGTTATAATTGTTAGACTTTTATACATGACATCGTCTTCATTTTATACAACGGGAAAATCTTTATCATCACTGCTTTTACAATAACCCTGCGACATATACAATAGGTACCTAAGTATTGCACGCAATCATAAAAGTTATTCAAATCAAAATATCTCAAGTCAGAAAAGGTCTAAACTTTTTTTTTCCAATCAATATTGACACGCAAAACTTTCTCTAAACTCAATCTTGCTCAATCACTGAAACGAAAATAAATTAAAAGCATTTTTCGAATTTGATCTCAAGAGAAATAAGAAACTTAAATTCTTTTGATGTCTGCGATTTTAAATAATTAAAAAGTATAACAGTAGAAAACCACTGTTAGCTGTAAGAAAGGCATTTGAGAAGTTATACTTATTTCTAAGCGCAATCGGTTCGAACTTTGAAGCTTAAAGCTTAACCGTATTTTTTTGGAGAATTTAGCCTGTCACCTACACGATTATATAAAGTGCTATGTCCATTAGGAGATTTTTAATTGTGGCTCTAGTAAGAGTTTATAATGCCCGCACTCGCTACCGACCACGCTTCGCTGTTGTTTTCTTTGACGTTCAACAGTCAGCGGCTGCTATGACAACGGCTAACTGCCACTTTAAATGTGACAGCGGTTCTCGTTGGCGAGCGAGTTCTCCTCGCTTTCGGCAGATGGAGCTGTAAAAAAGCGACGTTTCTCCTGATAGAGATTATATTACGCGAAAATAGATAAAATCAATCCTTGAAGCGGATTGCATTTCGTGTGAAAATTCCAAGTGAATCCGTCGCCTAGTTTTCGAGCTTTTGCGTTATACACAAACCAACACAACATTTTTGTATATAGGTAAAGATAGATTGTGAATTTGACATTGACAATTGTAAATTTTCCATACTTGAAACATTTTACGCTCTCGCCAGACTATTTCATAACATAAAATTCTTCTATTGCAACTTATGTAGTTGCGAACATAGCGAGTAATAAATTTCTTCTTTCTCAACTCCAAAGTGATTCTCGTCCAAAGTGATATTAAATTTATCAGACCAATAAAAGTCTGAAGAAGAAGAATAACGTTAGAAAGTTAGTTTTGTAGCTGTATATTGTAAGGTTTTAATTAAATTTTCTTATCATCCATTTATCTTACATGGACCAATGTCAAACTTTGCACAGGTATGCGTCGAAATTAACAGATGACCCTTCGTTGGATAACTGATCGATGTTAGGGTATTAATTAATTAATGTTATTATTATATATTATCATAAACTTTACTCCTTCCAAAGTTATGGTAACTGACTCAAAGTAAATGTATGCGATTTATAGGTACTAATAAATAAAATTGAAGTGTCTCTTATTATGTACTGTTATGTATATACATTTAGTAACTGCTTGTTACTAAATGTATATGAAAGTATAAAAAAAAATTGTCTGTCTGTCTGTTTGTTGAGTTGCAGCTAATATCCGAAACGGATAGACCGACCTATTTTGACAAAATTTTCACTGGAAATAAGCTGATATTATAAAGAGTAACATGGGCTACTTTTATTTTAGAAACAAATTTATAATAATATATAAGCAGTGTCCAAGTACCACACGCGCTCCAAGCGAAAGTCGCAGCGAAGCGGCTAGTATTATACTTAGGTATAATTTGTAATCTATATACAATAATATTGCATCATTCTAAAGTTGAAACAAATGAAATTTATAATTAAAAAATCTTTGTTATTTTAGTGAAAATGCAGAATACTTATGTACATATTTAATTGCAACAAATTTAAATGTGAAATAATTAAATGACGCGTAAACCTCAAATGATGAGATATTATTTTATTATGATATTTATGGTTTGAACAAGATATTATATTATTTCGATCTTTGAACCACATAAAGTAAATAATAATAATTGGCATGTAATCCTCCAAAATTTCACCAGTACACTCAGGGGTCTAAGTGGATTTAGTATTCACAAGAGACGCCGTTTCTGTTGGGCCCACTTAAGTATTGTTGTGATATAAAGCGAAAAATAAGGACAATAGGTACACAGTTTCCCTCGTTCAGTGCTCGAAAGTTCTCGAAAATAAATTGGGTATTAATTTGTTATCGGACGATTTATGTTCTTACCGATCTTGTTATGGTAAATAAGGTTTAAGTTTGATTTAATTTTAAAATTTAATAATTGAATTTTCCTTTTAACAATTAAGCGAGTAAATATTTATTTTTTATAAGATACAAGCGACGATCGATACTTAGATACTTCGTACGGAGTTGAAATTTTCATAAATCCATTTATTGAGTCCAAACGCGCTATATCTGCTGTAAGTTGCTAAAGAGTTGGGTTCCAGCAGACTACTTGATGCTGCAGCATCAGGGCAAGGTTAACATGTCATGGAAAATGTTAGTAAAATTCCTTCGCAAACTTAGATTAATAATTGCTCGGTCGAGCGCAGCAAGACCAATCCTTAACCTAGGTTCGTAAACTAAGAAATGGGCCGTCTTCAAACGCCTGAACAGATCTCCATATATTATAGCTAAGAAAAAAATGAAAAAGAGCTATTTTTAATAATGATTCCACAGGAGATACACAGATACACAGTACACAGTACACACGTCAAACGTATAACACCTCGTTTTTGGGTCGGGCGTTAGGAAAGAAGTCAACACAACCAAGATTGACGCGCTCTCGTGAAAAATTAAACATACAGAGATTTAAAAACACTGTTTTTATATATATATATCTGTTTCGACTCAGAAAACAAGACTAAGGTTTCACTCAGATTTAAGTATTAAGATATAGATTTAAGTAGAAACGCCTTTTACTTTATGTGCGCATTTATTGTAAATAAATAATTTTGCTTTTAAAAGACAAGTACTAAACAGAAACGTCGTAACGCCTGAAGTAGATTTTCACTTGTGTTACGTAACAGACAACTACAGCCGTTCAATCCTCCAAATCTTATTACTTTTTGATAGCTTTCATGTAACATTATTTGATATTTGACGTGTTATTATCTCTCCATATTTGTGATTTATATTCCATTGGTTTGTATACACATTTCATGTTTATGTTTACTGAAATTTTTCTAATAATTTTTGGTAAGACGTTTCTTAGGAATCATGTTCTTTTGGATTTTATTAAATACTAGCTGTTTCCCGCGACTTCATCCGTCTTAAAAAATTATGTAGCCTAAAACCTTTCTAGAATCTAGATAAATGGACTATCCAACACAAAAATAATTTTTCAATTCGAGCTCGTTTTGAAATTCTTCAACGAGCCGTAATATTTTTTTTTGTAATGACACTATAAAGCTCTTTTAGAGAATTTAATTCCCTACAATTTGACCTCCTCTGAGCTCTGTACGATGATTTCGCTTCGACCGCCTACGAAACCAACGCTACGTAACCAGTTACGTGACAAGAATTGTTTTTCTTTCTATGAAACCATTGTCACTGAGTTATCGTCAATTAAAGCAAGCAAGTCATTTCTAACTTTGATAAATTGATTTATAGTTACACATAGTTACGAAGTTTTATCAAAATCGGTTCAGTAGTTTAGGAGTTCAAGGCGTCAAAAAAGTGACGTAATTTTTATATATAAAATATAATAGAGATATAATTTTTCTTTATTCGATGATATAGATATAATATAGGTACGTGTAGTGTAGTGTTGCAATTATCGTCAAAGATGTTTTTTTTAGTAAACGCGAAACTTCTCTACGAAGTTACGAAATTTCCCATTTTTTTTCTATTATCTGGACGCCGCGTCAAGAACAGCCCTCCAAGTTTTCCAATCTCACTAACAATGCCTTTTACCTGATGTCCTCTTATAAACTCCATTTTGCGATACTTACCCCTTAAATGTTATCTGGTCGTGAAATATAAAGGCATTATTACTATTTTTCTCAAAGAAATAATGTTTTTATCTTACACGTATTTTTTTTTACTTTTGATTGGATATAGAATCATTTTTCGTGGGAAAAAAACTTAAATAAGTACATAGTATAAAGTACATCCTTTTTCTCTGTCTGTCTGTCTGTATGTATGAGTTAATATCGGAAACTTGTGAACGGATTTTGTTCATGATTATATAGATGGAAAGAGTAATTTCCGAGGATTGTTTATATGTATAATTGATGAATATCTTATTTATATTTGTCGAGTTATTACGGTTTTTGTCAAAGAAGGTGGGCGCCCCCACGCAGGGAAATGTGTGGCGGGTTCAGCTAGTACCTAATTAGTAAACCTTATAGATAATAGAGTTTCATTAATAAATTTGTGATGCTTTTTTAAAAATTACACGACTTTTATCTTTTTAAATATTTTCCACCAAATGGTTTAAAATTATTCATAAGATTTTGTTAAAAGAAAAACAATGTAATTTTCACCCACCATTGTTATTATGGCTTAGGGAAGAAATAAATGCGTAACTGTCTAGCTGCATACTAAGTTAAGACACTAAATATCCATTTAGTTTAATCCTGATATATACCTACAAACTGATTTATGTATAGGTATAGAAAGTAGCTGCGCAACCAAGTCATTGTTCATCTTGCTCGTATAGTTTATGGCTCGCCATTATAACTCACGCTCGCAACTTTCAGAGAATTGAGGGGATTTACAGCTGGATATTATAAGGTGAATAGACCATGTATAAAGTGCACAGGTGTACTTAAATGTTCAGGTCAGGTGATACATAAAAAATGTTATTGAATATTTGAGTCTCTTTTGGACAAAAAAAACTGAGTTACAACTTTTAAAAGTCAATCTCGTAAATAAAGAATAATACACATACATTTGTAAACTAGCTTTTGCTCGCGACTTCGTCCGCGCCCCATATATTCAACCTTTATTGCTGATAAATTTTTGTCAGGTGTTGAATTTTTTATTTTGATTTTTAGATTTAGATTGGGAACATAAGGTATTTGTTATCTGTATGAAAAGTACACTCAATTGCGAATAAAATCTGCTGCTGTTTTATCGCCGGTATCCCCATCCCGGCACCTTACAGCTGTTCTGTAGTTTTTGAGATCACTGCGAACATACATATAGACATACAAACGCGGCGGGGGACTTTGTTTTATATAGCGACACGGCCCCGGCTTCGCATGGAGTTGAAATTTAAACAAATCAGATCTCTAAACTTAGTAGTTTTGGATGTATATATGTACGATACGATGATAGTCAGTCAGGAAAAATAATTTTATAAGCATAGATAAATGTGACATATTTTCTTTATTTAAAAATAAGTCAACAGCACATTAAGTTGAACGCTCTAAGTTAATCTTAGTTAGCACTGTTCTCGGGAACAATTACAAGGGATCCCGGAGCGTCGATAAAAACAGATAGGTAGCTGATGTTTAAGGGAACGTTACCCCAAGTTAAATCACTCGCGTAGATAAGAGAACTTCGGTATAATTACTTGTCCCAAGGAAACTGGGAAACAAATGGAAACTGCTCGAGCGTTAACATGTTCCTCTTCCACTTGAAACTAAACACAAAACGTGTTTGAACTACTGATTACGAATCTTAATGTGCGGCCGCACATTATTCGTTTGCCGATATAATAATATATTACATTACTAGCTGATGCACGCGACTTCGTCCGTGTAACTTTACAAAATATAGCCTAATGTTACTTGCTAATAATATAGCTTCCCAACAGTGAAAGATTTTTTCAAATCGGTCTAGTAGTTTCGGAGCCTATTCAATGCAAACAAACAAACAAACAAATCTTTCCTCTTAATATTAGTTACATCTTAATATTAGTTACATCTTAATATTAGTTACATTATATATATATATATATATATATATATATATTGACCGTTTTATGTACATTTTATAGCCTATGTTGGTTCTCAGTGAATGTGGATTTTTTGGAGTCTACTCCTTACCTTTACGAATCGAATCGAAATATTATGGGAGTGAAATGAAAATTGATACACGAATGCGTTATATGTTTATGCGTTATAGCATAGAGTAAATATTATTTAACTAATGATTAAGTAGGTACTATTTACTCTATGGTTATAGTTACGTTCTATTTTTTTTTTATATTTTAGAATATCCAAAGATTCAGCGATAAGATTCGCCATCTAGGCAGTATTAATTAAAAAAAGAACAATGTTGTCGTCACCCTGAGGGGTTGTTCTTTCGGCATGTTCGAATTGTGAAAATTTAAAATTTATAATATTTATTGTTCGGGAATAAACTTGTCGGAGCTGACATACACAATTTTTTTTATAACATTATGATGTTCGGAAATATGTATGTTATTTCGATTAGGGTTGGCACCTGTATTTAAAGTTTAAAAGTAATGAAACAACGTACAAATAATATTTACATCACCTATATTATTTTTTTGTTTTCACATAAATTTTATAAGCAACATATTGGATTAATTTTTTCCTTATAAATACGAAACTTACATTAATACATTAAAAACAATTTATTTACAATTTACTACATAGTTTATTTGTAACTTATAGTCACGCAAATTATTATATACATCACAGATAATGTTTTACATTTAGATAAAAAAATTAAAACACCTCGAACTTTCTACCTAAGTTTTCTTAAATTTTGCGAGTTATTTTTTTTAAACATTAAAATTTTACAACAACAATAAGTTGGATTTATTTTACAGTTACCTCAATTTTTTTTTCTACTTAAAACTTAAAATTTTAATGAAACTGTGTTATGTACAATTATAATATGAACTGAAAATAATTTATTCACATAAAACTTATATATAAGCTCTTTTCTTTTGTTTGATAAAAAATACTCAGATAAAAAATATTATTCAGAATTTTTTATTTATATTGATGACATATTTATAGTGATTTAATACAATTAGGTCATTAAAAATTATATAGCCATAAGTAATTTGTGAATTAAATTTCTTAGGGACTAATCTTATATTAATTAATTTAGAATAACACTACATACTGAATATTGTACGTATTATAATTTATCTAGAAATATGCAAGAAGTTGTATTTACAAAATGTTTTACACTTTCAATATAGTTTTAATATTTTTAATAATAATAACACAATCTTCATAGATATACATATTATTGCGTTTTGTGTTTTTACCACATGCTTTTGATATTAGCAAACAGTGACCGTGTTGAAATTCAGTGATTCTTCAGCTTCACTCTACAAGATACATCTGTATGTTACTAAAGCAACGAATACGTCGTCGCTAAGTGCATTTTAATGCACAATTTAAAATACAAAGTTTTCATTTTACTGTAAAATATTACAAAGTTAATGTTCACGCTATTGGCGCTATTGGCGTGAAATTAATAATATTTGGCTGTAAGGTAAATTATTACAAAGAGCAGTATAAGAGAAATTTTAAAGAAAACAATATAATACAAGCTATAATTCAAATTATAAACTAAGCCCGGACTTTCTATTGAGGAGTTGAGTGTCTCGCAGAGTACTGGATGCTGCAGCATCAGGCAAGGTTACCATGTCATGGAAACACCTCCGATTAGAATACAACAGATCTTCACAAATTATTTTATTTTATTTATATTAGGCAAACATACAATATCTCGATACACATTATACACAACACATACATACAAGAAAAACATAAATCAGCAAAGTTTCCACTAAATTACTAAAACATATTATAAATTTACAAGTCACTACAGAATATCGGAGTTGGGAGAAAACATACAAAAGGCAAGAAGCAAATAAAAAAAAAAGAAAGAGAAAAACAAATAATTAAACCAATTAACCAATAACGTATAACAATTGAGTAAATAGTATCTACTTATAATGGTTAAGTACTATTTACTCTATGATATAACATACAAAATACAAAAAAACAACCACAAAATACAAAATACAAAATTATAGCTAGGAACAATCCTGATCACGCCAGCTTTCAACCAAAAAAAAAAACAAGTCATTAAAAAAAAACAGTCTGTGTTTCTGTGGAAGAGCTACAATTCCACAGACACACAGATAAACAGATCTTGTGTGTCTGTGAAATTGTAGCTAATTGTACAAATGATTTTGATTGTAGCAAAGGTATCCGCGGATCTAAGCTGTGGATCCAAGTGGAAGGAGGCGACAAACTTATAACACCTCATTTTTGCGTCGGGCGTTGGGGTAAAGGAGAAGAAAAAAAAAAAAAAAAAAAAAAAAAACAGGCAATCAGAGAGTTCAAGCGTAAAGATCTTGTGGAGTAGGGTTGAATCGCGTTGGCCTACTCGCGCGTCAAATCCACGTGCGCTCAATGTGACCGTCATTTGGGCCGTAGTCGCCGTGCGCGCCGGACGTCACGTGCGCGCCATGGCGCTGTCAGGCGGTACTCGCCATAGTGTTGTTGTAAGTGCTGTGCATCGACATGCGAATCGTACCTGTTAAATAAATTAATTTAATTTAATTAAAATTTAATTAATTTACTGCTTTACCGTTAAACTCCGAATAAGAAGGGGTGAATTTGACGCGAATTCTCATGTGTACACGCTTCGATTAGATTATTACCTGTATTTAAAATTCACACTTAAATCATTTATCATATAAATTTGTTAACTTCTGAACTCAAAAGCCTTCACGCCAAATTCCCCCTTTCCTGGAAAATTACCTTACGAAATGAATTTTATGAAAATTCATAACAAATGCTTATTAACTACATTCATGTGATGATGCATTTAGCAAAAGCTGCACAAAAGTAAAAGAGCTTTTTGAATAAAAGGCAACAATTAAAATTGTTAAAGGAGTAACTATATTTATTTAGCACCATTCAGCTTTTGTTCATCGAAAATGATGGAGATGCATGTGCGTCCGTTCGAGTCTATTTAATTTAGCTTTCACACACCTTTCATCCAAACAGGCGAAAATTAGGACCAGTGTGTTTTATGATTCACATGCAAAACGCCGCGTTCAGCGCTGTACGCGACTTTTCGCCAATAAGTTACGACTTGCATATATAATTTTATAGTAGATAGCATGCGATTACGGTACGCGCGTAGGCGTGGAGCCTACGAATAAATAATACTCGCGGAGCTGTATAAAGCGCAACACATACCGTCCATACCGAAGCGGTACCGTGAGCGTTCTGGAGCAAGAATTTTTGCAATTTTCGAGTTACATAAATACGGCATGATGCATAAAACCACATGATGACGGTGCATGACCGCTCGCGCGCCTCCGACACGGTCAGAAGGCGGGATTTTAGCGAACTAGTTTTTGCAATCTTTTTTTTTTTTATATAAGTCAAGGCAGCGCTTGGCCGCAATCTCACTTGATGTTAGGTGCAGATGCGGCCGAAGGTGGACCACGCTTACCTAGTAGATGCCCATTTACCCTACGTTTGAAGACCCCGAGATTGTAATTTTGGGGAAACACAGACGCAGGCAGTGAGTTCCACTCCTTAGCAGTTCGGACAAGGAAGGTGGAACTGTAACGCTTCGTGCGTGACCGAGGAACTTCAACCACGAAGGGATGAAACCCCCGCCCGCGCCTCGTGTTTCGCAAGTGGAACGGTTCCGGTTGGATCAAATCGAAGAGAATGGACGCACACTCTCCATGGTGCAGACGATAGAAAATTGATAGACATGCTACTTTTCGGCGATACTGTAGGCTTTGAAGTTGAGATTCCACAAGGGAGTCGTCGCCAATGAGTTTCTTAGCTCGCCTTTCAATCGAGTCCAGTGCAGCCAACTGATATCGGGCAGACCCATCCCAGAGGTGGCAGCAGTACTCCATGCAGGATCGGACTTGTGCTCTATATAAGTTAAGGAGCTGTCTCGCAGTGAAGTACCGCCTAACCTTGGAAAGGATGCCCAATTTTCGGGCAGCCGTACACATCACATCGCTTTCCGGCAGCAGTACCTATAAGCGCGGTATTTTGTGTGAAAAGCCCCGGAAAACATTCATTTCCGGCATTCCCGCTTCCGAAACCCTTACCGCTCAGTGTGTTTTGCGCTTAAGAGTAACTAAAATCAACCAGCGAAACGCGAATAGAGCTAAATATCTAAATGTAGTTACTCCCTAAAGCGTTTCGTTAAATCATAGATACATTAAATGGTAGCCAACGAACGTTGAGACGTGACAATACGTTTCTAACTACTGAAGTTGTCTAACTAATGCCAATCCAGTTGGATGCCACGGTTGCAAGAACATCCATAAAGACATTTACCAAAGTTGAGAATTTCTCCCGAGGTATCTCCTATTTGTGTATTTTGTTTGCATGCAGCAAATGGGGAGAGCCGGGCGGTTTTTTCATGAATTTTGTTGTTTTTGTTGTCGTCATAAATATACCTACGAAGAAGAATTATCTGTACACGATGTCGCCAACTGAACAACAAGTAAGTAGTAAGAAAAAAAAGCATATTGTTCAAAGTAAAAACCACGAAAGTTAAAGTGGTCTAGTAGAAAAATAGAGAAAAAAAGTTGACGTGCATTTTTTGTCGAAATGTGCGCTCGCAAGGGAAATTTAAAAAGTAAACGAAGTGAAGAGTGGCTTTAATCATACACTAATGAAACTAAGGAAGACTTAAAACTTTTAGACTTCTAACTAAACGATCTAAATCGTGCTACTCATATCTATCTTGTTAATTATGCTTGTACATACATGGAATTGTAGTATATCAGTTTTGTGAACCTTATAATAAAAAAAATAAAATAAAAAAAATATGGTTTATGCTATTTTCAGCGTTTATTAACATTAATCCAACCATCTAAAAATTTACAAAATTAAAATGTTGACAAAGTATTTTTAATGCATACACAAATTTGTTCTAAAGTTTGTATACTACTTTAAAAAATTATGGTATTTTTTTATATTCTCTTATTAAAAAATAATTTTTAATAACCAGTACAAATTTCTCAAATACAAACCAGTACAAATACAAACCAGTACAATTTTTTTAATAAACAGCTGACTAAAGTCGCACTAGAATCTAACAAATAAATCTATCTAGCTTACAATAAAACTAAACTACTTAAAGTTAGTGAAAAATCAAATATTAATCTGATTTAATTTAACTTAAATAAGCTATTAACATTTTCATTACGTTAAGTGGCTTTATGAAGACTAAGGTCAATAAAATATTCTATTAAGTTTCCTTTTCATCACTCATGCTCTGAAAGTAGGTAGTATTTATCTCGAAATGAGGGATATGAAATTGACTTAAAGGCCCCTAGTACGTGAGTAAATTTGAAATTGAAAGCGAAAGAATCTCCTTTACACATTGATTAAATAATAAGCTAATACTTCTCTAATCCGGCTAAATGCAAAAGGCAAAATTATATTCTGCCTAATAGCCCAAGATCCCAAGGCTCGCGAGACGTAACATATTTTCTAAAGGACAAATCTATGTAGTGTTTCTATGTACTTTGAATGTATATATATACGTATCTGCTAAGTTGAGTAAACTGCTTATTTAGAGCTATCAGGTAAGAAAGGTATGTGAAAATAGGACTAACGTCACTGATTTTTTAAATACTAATGTTTATACATTATGTGATATTATGCCAAATATCATGGGTATGTGAAAGTTTCAATGTTTTATATTAAGGTCGACAGACAGGCTTACGGACCACTCGTTGGTACCTGTGGCAAAGCCACGGGTTTGGTCGAGCTGTCGGCCATGATAGGCCCATGGGCAATGTTTAATGTGTAAAAAGTATAAATATAACGTAGGTAATATACACACAGGTTCTATAGGAACTAAATATACTATGCTAAAAATGTTAAGTACATCTACAAAAAGCTCTACAGTCTAAATCTAAACTAAACAGCTACTTACTCGTACCGTTCCTACGACTGGGTGAAAGAGACCTGACAGAGCGATCGAGCCTATCTGTTCCAAAGCCTCGATGTCTGCTCAAGCCACCGCCTCCGAGCGCTCCGCAACACCAGAAGAATTGCTTAAATCCGCGTCTGAACCTAGTGGATTAGAACATATTTTATAGTCATTCATGATTCTTCACTAAATAATTATAAACTATAACTATTTATAGTCTATAAATAGGTATAGGAAACAAAATTAAATAATGAGTTAACCGGTTTATATCAGTAAACTGGCTCTGACTTAAGACCACTTGTAATGATAATGACAGCAGGTTGATGACTAGTGACGGTTCCAATGTCCCTTCAGGACTCAAATGATGCCCACTCCGAGAGGGGTTTTCTATGTATTGCATGTGGCATTTGTTCATCATTGCTATCATTTTAGGGTTTCTCCCAACCGCTCTACAATTTCGTTCCCAGCAGCTCTAGAATTAGGTAAATTAAAAATTATTTTAAAAATATAAAATTGATCCCACGTGCTCCAAACTGTTCTATCGTAGAACTAATAGTAGAACTAGTTGGAACTTGGACTAGCCCAACTTAACTGCTACAAATTTAAAGTATTGATATGTTATACATTTTGATCAGTTGCGTTTTAATAATTTTAACATTAAACAACATATATATTTTTGTTAGGATCCAGTGGGAAACAAATTTTACATAGTAACTAGGAAATGCTTTGTAGCTTTTGGGAACGAAATCGGTAAGTATTGCTTATTTTATTATTTATCATTACTTTTGCGCGGTACTCTTAGAAATGAATGCATGAAAACACAATTTTTGGAGAAAATGTGATTGAAAAATTGATTTGAAGCTGGTGGAATAAGCCTCATTTTGAAGCATGTTTGTATGTCATTGCGCCATCCAAAAAGTGATATCAAACTCTATTTTTGTGGCATCTTAAGGGCCTCATATAATAGAATAGGTATTCTGGTGATATGGTTTGCTACTGCCCGTGGTAGTCTTAGAAGAGGTCAACCAAAAATTATGATACACACTGAAATACGAACTAAACAAAATACCAGCGACGATAATGAAGACTAAACAACATTAGTCTAGTAGACCTTAAAACAACATAGATAAATGAAAGGGCTGACGCTGCTGTTAGCTTTATGATAATCCCAGAACACTATGCAGCATTAAACCCGTGATAAATTATGTAGATAAAACTGTCTTAATACGAGGGCGGAGAACTTTTTGCACTAACATTTCGTACATGTTATTAGCGAAATTTGTTTAGCTTCATTCCGTTGAAACAGTTTCAAATTGTAACTTACAATGTTATTCATACTTAAAAATAGTAATATAACAAGATTTTACTACAATATTACTTAACAAGTTGTAAGTAATATTGTAATTATTGCATAAAGTTGTTAAGTTAATAACTTAACTTAACAACTTTATGCTAGTGAGCGAGTTGTCTATTGAAATAGGTAAAAATCAAACATGATAACATTTGGGCGAGATAAATTCGGGCGAGTAGTACTGCGTCTGGAGTCATTTTTCTGGAGTCTGGATATTTTATTCTTATTTTTGCCAACACGCAAATTTTCTAACGTCGTTTTTCTTCACCTTTACAGATTTGTGTCTAATTCACACACGAATTTAATAAGACTCTGAGATGTACCTATACAATAGAAAAATAATTAATAATTTATTGTATAAAAACAACCAAGTGGGTAAGAAATGCAATAAAATATGAAAGTATTGCAAAACAAGAGCTCTTATAGCGGACTCCAATAATAGGGTTTTGTTGAAGAATTTTCCTTTGTCTTCTTGGCAAGGCCTACCCCGCAGATTAAACAAAGTAACATCCACTTTTATTGTTCGAGCCATTGAATTGTTCGTGGCAACGTGATGAATAAGAAATATACATATAGTTATAGGAAACCATACTACATTGTTTATTAAACACATCCAAGTAGTAATTAATGTTCAGTGCTCAACGTCAACCACTAATAAATGTTGTTAAACAATTCCAATTAGAGTAGTAATCCAAACTTTAAGGAACCCATCATTTTCATTTAAAATTTGAACGCAATTATATCTAATGAAATTTGTAACCAAATCTACTCAATATAGGTACCAAATATTATATAAATTTATAATCTCACTAGCTGCTGCCCACGACTTCGTCCGCGTTCTGGATGAAAGGTACCCTATGTCCTTTCTGGTGTCCCAGACAACGTGTATGCAAAATTTCATGGTGGTCGGTTCAGTAGTTTTTGCGTGAAAGAGTTACAAACATCCATACATACATACAAACTTTCGCATTTATAATATTATAATAATAATAATAGGATAGGATAGGTCTCTCTTCTAGAATTATACCTTTCTACAATGCCTTGGAGTGAATATTTTGTGCCTGCATTATGTAATCTAAATCTTATTTAAACATAATATAAATAGTTACGTAGAAAATAGTACTTTCTTGGCCACAAGTTATATAACATGGTTTTGTGTGAGAAATGCCTAAGTTTTTCTTACTTCGAAAACTTGTTACTTTAGGTTTTGTAGGCGAAAAAAATGTCATGGCTAAAACTTACTTGGAATTCATCCAGCAGTAAATGATTGGGTTGTACATACTGTTGCTCATAGCCAACCAATAGATGCCAAGGTAAATCTCCTGTATGTGTTCATAGTTGACCACGTCCGGGTAGTATGATGTGATCACAAAGTACACGTGAAACGGTAGCCAGCAGACAGCGAATATTACCACGACAACTATCATCATCTTGACAACCTGACATGAAAGACAAAAAAATATATGAAGACTCTAGTACATAACTATTTGTCAAAAAATATGTTGTTTTTTATGAATATTTTTACTAACTCTTCGTTTACTTTTCACATTATCCAATTGCCTCTGCGTGCATTCTCCGATGGACTGTGAACCCCAAAGCTCAACTCCGACCCTGGCGTATGTGTAAGTCATCGAGATGATCGGCAGAAAGTATGTAAGCACCATGAAAGCGACGTTATAACTGAAACAAATACATGTCTATAGCTTCAACTTTATAAATACCTACTTGTTGGAAGTCCCACACATAAAATTTTATACAATTAATTCAATCGAAGAAGATTAAATTATCATTTTTAGAAAGACCGATAATAACAAAATAAAAAGACTTCATTTTTAAAATGTGAAATGACCGTTATAAAACTTATTAGGTATATGAAAAAAAAATTCGTTCATTATTATGAGCACAATGAAGCCCGTGGCATTCCCTGAGGTCGAGTAACTTGGATTATTAAATAAGAAAGTCTAAATATCTAAAAAAGTCAAAATGGTATTTCTCAAAATTCAATGTGTACGCTAATTAGACTTAATACCATTGAACCGAATGTAATGGAAGGTATATAATTTAGTTAAGAAGATTTGTTTAACGTGTCAATAATCTTGACTTGAGAGTTTAGAATTTCCTGTTTCAAGTAACAAAGCACCACTGGGGAAGTAAAATCTTATTTGAAACATAAGATTATACAAATGGAAGATTTAGTGTTTGTAATACTTAGGTATAGTTGTATATAGTATAGTTTAGTTATGTACTTTGCCCAATGAGGTGACATGTCCCTAAGGGAAAAGCCTAAAATAAAGATAAAAAAAAACTCTTATCTTTTTGTACATTAATTTTAGTTTATGACAAAAAACATTAGCTTAAAGAGAACTCTGTTGTGTTTTAAAATCTAATTTTGAAGCAGTAGATGTAAGAGACGTATTGTTCAGTAAATAACCGATAATGTAAAAATTTAACTGCAAGAGTTAATACACTGGACCGCAAAGAAAAAGGGTCGGTTAGAAAATCTTCCATATCTTCAATAGTACCTGACCTAGCTTTATGAAATAAAAACTAAATTAAATATTTTTTTTTGCTTAAATAAAAATGAAAATAAAATTTAATTAATTAATTAATATAATTTTATTATTAATTAATTAATTAATATAATTTTATTAATAATTAAATTAATTAATATAATTTTATTAATAATTAATTAATTAATTAATTTAGTCTTTATTTCATAAAGCTAGGTCAGGTACTTTTGATTATATTGAAGATTTTCTAGAATAGAATAGAATTCAGATAAAAAAGTGATTTGCTACCTAAACCGACAAAGCTTTCGTACCTAAAACACTTTTCTCATTAAACCTACACAAATAAAAGGCTTTAACAAAAAACTGGTGAAATTGAAATATTGTGTGAGCACGTCTATTTATTGGAAAGGGCCTGAATTACGATTGGGTTCCATAGGGACGAATGAAAGCACTTTTTGTTAATACAAAAAAGCTGAATTTTAAACCAAAACAAATAGTGAAAGATTTTGTGGGATGTTTTTATAAGTACAAAATAAAATTAAAATAGACCGCCCAATTTCTACGTTTTATTTTACATTTGATTGATTAGAAAATTTGTACAAGATCACGAGGTGATGTCTATTTTTTTAATAATCTATAAATCTTACTTATTAATATTACCTTTTAATGACCTATTTGGAATTTCCGTGTCATTCTTTTAAAATGAAGAAGCGCGGAAACCAAACAGTTGGCCTGCAGAACAACTACAGAGAGCACGCGCTTTCTCGCCACTCGTCATCATAATTTATTCAATTGTAAATATGTGTAATAGATATCATTATAAATATGTAAATAATAATGTGGAGTTCATCATTTCTTTCCACAAATGTGAATGTTTATATGTCGCAACAATCAGACTGGTAGCTGGTTTGACGGTTAGGAATAAAAATGTTGATTACTAACCGACAAACTAGATAGGTTGACGGTTAAGAAAAAAAAATTCCTAACCGACCAACCAGGTGGACAGCGTGGTTTGTCGGTTAGGAATAGACGAAATTTATCTAATGCGCGCTACACATCTTCAGTTTTAACTATACGATTTAACTGTACATTCGAATTGTGCAGATAAATCGTTAGGTGTGTAGAACAAACATCAACTGTACAGCTTAACTGAGATCTAATCAAAATATCAATAATTAAACTGAGAGTGTAGAGTCGAAAACTGCGCAGTTTCGTGTGTGTGCAGTTTCGTATTGTGCAGTGCGCAACTTAGCGCGCATAAGTTTTTTTTTTATAAAATAATTTAGTTTTAAATAATTTCTAAATATTTTTGTCAACATCTTCATCTCAGCTGTAGGACGTGAACGTGTTACGAACACTTTAAACAAATGCCTACTCTGTAGTACTATGTTAATAAAACTACATGATACGTTAGTATTATTTAACTAGCTATCCTATCTTTTAAGTTGCACCAAATTACACATAGTTACGAAGTTTTATCAAAATCGGTTCAGTAGTTTCGAGGAGTTCATTGGTGTTAAACAACGTGACACGAATTTTATATATATATATAGAGATACTGTATACTAAGTTTTATATTTAGTTAAGTTATATTAAGTTTTAATAGGTTTAACTTAACGGGACTTAAATCAGATTTCCGCAAGCTAATTAACTTTTAATGTTATAATTTAATATACATACTCGTAGGTACCCCCGAATTCTAAATTAGTGTAATGGACGGAATCGTTGATAGAAATTGTGTTGAAAATACTCACATGTGCTCGAGACGGGACCTTGTGGTTATTCCGTCAGGCCACTCGGGGAAACACACTCTTCTGCAAAACAACAGTTTTAATTAGCAAAGTTAAACCCGCTGAGAATAATGCTGTTGAAGCTGATAAGTTTCTAATGAGTTTGAATAGTAGCTATTCTCCGTGTTAGCGGCTTTCTACATTATTATGTCAACACTCATCGCACTTTTTTTTACTTGTTAAATTTATTTATTACTTCGTCTGCGTAACTTTATAAAATATAGCCTATGTTACTCCCTGATAACGTAGCTTTCCTCTTTAAAATATTAGTAGGTATAGATAGGTATGCATATTATGACATGTAATTTTTTTTTGTTAAGGTCGCCAAGAGCTTTGGTCGGTGGGTATCCATGATGAACACATTTAAAGAAATTTATGATAATTTTAATTGACAAATTAACTTGAAATAATATAAATTACATTTTTTTTTCACATATTTCACACAGCACCATCTAGTTCCAAAGTAAGCAACTTAATGCTTGTATAATACAATACTTTTTGTTTTGTAAATACATACATATTATAAATACAAAACATCCATGACTCAGGTACAAAGGTAAAATATTAACACATAAAAATTTGCCCCTAGCGGGATTCGAATCCGCGACCGCTTGGTTAACAGCTAGGGTTACTAGCCACTAGACCAAACGTGTCGTCAAATTGATTACAAACCAATGTTTTTGAATTTATAACTTTCTTTTCACTCACCTCGTTCCACCATCAGGAAGTACGTCAATGTCTGTTGTGAAGTACATAAGGTTCGGGCTGCTGATGAAGGAGCTCCAAGCCCATATTGCAGTAGCTATGCCAAGGGTCGCTCGCTTGCCAAGTCTCGGTCTTAGAGGACTCATGATCGCCACATACCTGTATCAATCAAGAAATTACATCTGTCCACTAACTCTGTTCGTCACGGCCGAGACCGAGACCGAGACCGAGACCGAGAAATAAATAAATTCTCGGCTGAGACCGAAATCCGAGACTTATGTTATAGACAGATATATTAAAAAAAGAATATGAAAATGCTAAAACAATTATTTTTACTAAATAAAATTAAAAGACGGGAAAATTCAAATTAAATCCATATAAGGTGTATCCTATTAATAATTGTATCTTATATTAATAATAATTAATTAATTAATAATTAAATCTCAGTCATATCTTACTATATATGTACACCTTTGTATTTCCACTTAGCTTCTCTAAAAGATGTTAGTTTTCAAGCCCATTGGACGAGTCGTTATTAGGATGCATACCATAACGCACTGTTTCAGACTCCCGGGTTCGATACCCGGCATGTTAACTTTGGGAATGAACTTTTCAAAGTTGGTTCTAGTATAGAAAGTAGTGACAGGGCACTACGTTTCGCAATTACTTGGCAGCCTTATAATAAATATAACGCTCCTATTTTGCTACATAAAATGTAAATTCGTATGAAATTTGGAGTCCCTAATGAAACTTTTTACATAGAAAGGATAACAGCTGTAATATTTAAATGCACGAACTCCTCGCTTTCGGCAGATGGCGCCGTAAAAAAGCTGATTTTCTCGCGATCGAGATTATATTATTACGCGAAAAATAGATAAGATCAATCCTTGTTCGTTACACACACACCAACACAAGATTTTTATATATATAATACATACATACAAATCTTCCCCGTTCTCTCATAATAGCGTAACAGAAACACAATAATTGTTGTGCGTTGTTGTAGATAAGGTTTGACAAAAAATTTAATATTTATACGTAACTTTGATAATCATACAAAAAACTTTACAAACAGTCCTATTTCCATTTATACTAGGTAGTAAGAAGAAATATGATGAAAGATTTAATATTTTACTGTACACTTTGGACGCTGACGTTTATTTGCACTTGTTGGACAAACAGATATTTCAAAGTGGATATACTTTTTGCGATATAAATGAAAATCTTTTTGCTGGAAATGGAAACATATTCAGACACACGTTACGCTTTATGAAAGCGTCCTGCAAAAGACATTTTTGTAAAAGGATTTTATGCATTAAATATTTTTTAACAACTACACAAAATGTAAAAGAGCGCATTTATTCAAACTTGTCCTTTATCGAAGACTTTTCTAAGTATGAAGTTCAAATAGTGATAAAAAACTGATTATATTTTACACAAACCCGCAAGTCATAGCCTCTTTGAGACTTGAGTTGTTTTAACAGATTTACTCCCTCGAAGATAAGCAAAGAATTATATTAATTAAAGATTTGTGAGAGTTGAGTTTTAATTAAAAATCTTTTGAAACTTTGAGGCTCTTCAATTGCTTTTCTCCGTTACTAAGCTAGTTGACACGTTGAATGTTGATAGATTTAAATATTATGTTCCCTAGCGATCACATTAAAACAAAAAAAAATCACCTCAAAGAAATATAATATGTGCATTTATTGCTCATATATTTCTTTATATCCATACTAATATTATAAATGCGAAAGTTTGTACTATGGATGTATGGATGTACATCCATAGTACAAACATCCATACAATGTTTGTAACTCTTTCACGCAAATACTACTGAACCGATCACCATGAAATTTTGCATACACGTTGTCTAAGACACCAGAAAGGACAAAGGGTAAAAAAAATTCATACAGAAAAAAAAGTACTGCTCCCGAGGGATCATTTAAAATTAAGGAAACTAACTCCTGGCGAAGTATAATAGCAATAACGATGTCAGGAGATATATTGCTTTTTCAAAGCGGACGAAGTCGCGGGCACCAGCTAGTATATAAAAAATGTTTGTATAGTGTTCCGTGAGGCACACAAAATGGTGCTGACTGAAAATGAGCGCTGCGGGTACTTGTCTACATATTATTATAGCACAAATCAGCACAATGCTGGTATCTGATTCACTGCCGCGAGGACACACGCAAATTTTCTTTTTTTAATCTTTTATTACTTTTATTACCAGAGGCCCTAGTGTGAGTTTTACTCTATTAAACTCATCGAACGCGTAAACGTCAATTTGTGTAGCACTGCTACACATTAGCCACCAGGTAGCTCTGCTTCATTCCCATATATCTAGACGTTTACGCGTTCTATGTTTAATCGAGTAAAACTCGCACTAGGCCCTCTGTTTTTTATTCATTTCTGTCTCGTGGTTTTTGTATTATGTTTGTGTCTTTGTGTTGCTTGCAGTGAATAAAGTTCTTTCTTTCTTTACATGTGTTCAATTTTTTATTTTTCAACAATTAGGAAGTTTACTATCGCCATTCGCATTGTAAAATACTAAAATTAAGTCCTATATGCTATAAAGAATATAAATGGACATAAGATGCCTAATAGGTAAATAATCAAATATTTGACTTAGTTACCTGTCAATACTGATAGCCATAAGGGTGAAGACAGAAGCTGTTATACTGAGCACGGCAATGAATTGGCAGAACTTGCAGTAGAAATGTCCGAAAGGCCAATCGGAGTTGAGCATATACGTAAAGTTGAAGGTCACGTTGAGCGTCGATACCATCGCGTCTGCCACCGACAGGTTCACTGGAGAAGAAAATAAGAAATACAATAAAAATTGAATGAACAATTTTCTCTTATGTAAATTCAATTATTTTTCTAAATTCTTTTACTGAAAACGTAACAATATGTTCATTCGAAACTTATGAAAATTCATTTTATTGTGAGTACAAAAGGTGTAAATATTTTTATATATTTGTTTTATTAGTTGACCAGACGAACTTCGTACCGCCTCTGAATAAAAACCTGTTTCATACAAAAAGAAAATTAACTTTATTCATAATTTTGTTTTTCTTGAATATGTTTTATAATAGTTATTCTGATAATCTGGGCGGAGTCAAATAAAAAAAAAATCAAAGATCATAAAATCGTAATGTAGCTTTCTAAGGTTATACTCGTAGGTGAAAGAATTTTTAAAATCGGTCTAGTAGTTTTTGAGCTTATTCATCGTAAACAAAAATAAAAACCTTCTTTCCTTATAATATTAGCATTTAGTACCTATATCTACATAGTTTACTATTTACTTCCTCTTTCTTCTAAAAAAACGATAACTAATGCGTTATTCGCTTAAATTTAAATATATTGCTCTAGAAGATTTTGATAATTATGTACGTATTAAATTTTATTTTTAACTTTTACGAGTATCAAAAAAAAGAATAAATCTAAGACTGACAAATAACCTTACCAATGCTGCCAGTATAAATTAAACCATGTAGGTATTGTTAACTTGCTTTATTTGTAGTTAGTAGTGATTTCGAAAAAATTAATGATTGCGAAAAAAACTTTTCATGTTGCTCGTTAGAGCCATGTAATTGTTATAGAAATAAAGTTTGGAGAACAAACTATACACACGCGAACAATACGTTTCAGGTATTCGTTTTTCAGTGAATACCTTTTCACATGTTTGTGTTCTATTCACAGAAACAAACTGAAGTTTCGTCGATTTAATGTAAATGACTATCAAGCTATCAACATGAACCAACAGACATTTTTCACTGTATTGGCACCGGACCAGATAACTTTATGTTTGAATTATGGGGTAATTGTTGATGATTAAGTAGCCCGATGGATAATAAAAATGAAAAAGACTTGTTTTCTTTTGGCTCGTGACTAATAATTTTTTTTGTCTATCTACCCTCTGTGAATTTAGTGGTAACGGGTATTTTTATTGAAGTGAAAACTTCTTTGGGCGAACTTGGGCAGTTTGTAAGAAGAATTTGTCACAGAGCTAAAACAGTAAATTCGACACCGTCATGATGGTTTCGTATAAAAAAAGCCAGAGGATCAGAGCCACACCAGAGGGTTTAAAGGAGAAAAGTAGGAATCTTGTATGAAAAGTGTAGTTCGTGTTGAGGAACGTAGCCATAGCGCGTTATACGTTAACCTGCCGGCGCTGCGAAATCTGTCGTCGAAAAAATAAACTATGCGATAATAGAAAGAAATCTTGTTAGTAGAAATTAATTCCTACCTTAAGGTAGTTAGAATTTATTGCAAACACCCAAGTTCACAGATGTAGTGTTATTTTGTTTAGCAAATAATTTTGTAATCACATCAATACAGGTGAATCTTAACTTGTAGGTTTTTTTTTTACAATTTGTTTTTTTAAGTATTTAATGTAGTACAAGGCTCATTTACGATTTTATTGTATAGTTAATTTTAACTTACCTAAAAAATAATTAGTTACACTTCTCATTCTCTTGTTTGCGAGTACTATCCATATGACGACTAGGTTCCCCACCGTCGCTACAATCACCATACCGGCAAACAAAACTGTCCATAACACTTGCCTCCACCATGGCAGAATAAATGATTGGTATGACTGTCAACAAACAAACAAAAAATATTAATGTTTATCCAAAAATCCTTATAATTAATGTGATCTCTATCATACATATAACCATTTTTATACTTATAAAATTTTTGGTCCTGACTGACATCAACGGACAGCCAAAAGCTGTTTGGAATAAAGGTTTATTCATAAACATCCCCTAAGAAAGGATGAAATATCCAATTCCATGCAAATCCGGGGGTGGGTCGCTAGTATCTTATATTTTATCGTTTAAATTAAGGTGATAAATTTTATATTTAAATTTTAGGTTTGAAGTTAAAAATAAATTTAGTTTTCATAAAAATGTCGCTCACAACAGATTTTTTTCGTAATAATCTTTATTATTCATTTATTACAAACGAGCTAACGAGCTGACCCGGCGAACTTCGTACCGCCCCAAAATCATTGCCGTACACAACCCGTACATCACAACAACATGAGACTAATCTCGATTTGAAACTACAATTATATATATATATATATATAATTGTATATAATTTTATAAATATATAAATATATATATATATTTATATATTTTAATCTGCTATTCGGGACGGAGACAAATCCAACAAAACAAGGATAATGAAAATCGGTCCAGCCGAATGGTGTAACACGACTTTCTTTTATGTTTATATATTAGAAGGTTTTTAGAACATATGGATGCTTGTTACTCTTGTTAATTTAAAACCAGACCTTTAAAATTATATTAAAAATAGCTCTAAACAAAGAAGTCGCTGTTAAATGGTACTAAAATTTATTGCTAGATGTAATCTTCCAACAGATTTTTCAGTCTGACAAATAAGTCGCTAGATGGAATACTCTATTTAAATCACGATAGAGATATTTACTTATAGATGTATTTTTATTTATTCTCAAACATTATACTTAGAGTAAAAAAAAAGCAATTTGTTACCACAAATTATTATTTAAGAGCAGAGACCGCCATCAATCATTTAAATAACGCAAAAAACAAGGACCATAACGAGACATTTTATATCCTGAAAGTATTGAGTTTCGTAATGCCTTCAATTTTGTACATCTTACGAAAATAATTAAAAAGGTCTCTTTGATTTATGAAAGGGGTTCTCTCATAATATAATATAAGACACTTTTATTAGAGAAATAACCACGTCAATCGTCAAGTATTTTTAGTTAAAAATCCGTAGGTAGGTACTATCCATACAGTTATCTGGTAGTTTTACTTAAAAAGTTTTACGGTAGTTTAGAAAATTGATAATTTTATAAATTTCAATGTGCTTATTCCGAATTTCTATTTTGCCACCTTGTATCTTTGCCGCGTGCGCTGCCATATTGGAAAAAAAGGCGCCTAAGAATATTTTTTTTGACATTATTAAAATAAAGTAGAGAATTAGTAGACTGTACAAAGTATCCTATATGTAAATCCAGGTAATAAACTGTCTGTGTGCTAAATTTCACCCAAATCCAGCCGTTTTTACATTTTTCAGTAACAAACATACTCAAAATACAAGATATATCTTATACTTATAAGATCCAAAATCCAAAATCCGTACATCTAAACACGTTATTTTCACACTACCAGGAATATTTCAAGGAAATTCCTCGGTTAATCTAATAAACAACGTGGGGTCTAAACATGCAACGTTACTTCTACCAAAGTCGTTAGCCAGTGACGTCATACTTATTTGGTAAATGTTGGCGTTTCGTTCGTGGAATTTAATGAACAGCTTTTGGGTATCAGTAACATTAGACTAATTTATAATAGGAAAATGGATGCCGATTAAAAGTTTTCACAATTATTTATGAATAAAATAGACAATGTTCATTTTGTTCATTAATTATGTAGTGATTGTATCGATTACTTTGACATAGAAATAGAACATTGTTTAAGTAGATAATCATTATGAATTTTCAAATGAAGAAGAATAACTTTCAGGTAAAATACAATTTTTCAATTAATACCGTTAATACCAAGTCATTGCAGGAAGGAACATGTATTTGTATTCTGACACTAGTTAGAATTTTGTTAACAGAAAAAAAAATCATAAAAATAATATATATATATAATAATAAAAATAGTAGAACAGTTCGAATCACTATAAAAGCTTATAAAAGCTAGACTAGAAATGAAATGACATCACTGAATCTCATGAACCACTTTAGGTAACCGAGATCATGTTACTAAGAAGAAACGTTTAATCTTATTACCAAATATCAGCTTTAGTGGAATCACATTACTAAAAGAGAATTAGTCAATCTGTAGTTTATAAGACACTACACTACACTATAAAATCAGTCACATAACCTTAGGACTGAGATCACAGGCGTCGTTTATGGAAAATTCTGAAAATTCTGTTGTCAAGTATGTATTTTTTAATAATAATAATTAATAATTTCAATATATTCAATTTCAATATCCTTACATACTCGTAGTATAAATTGAAATCGCTGTCGGCGTTAGTCTGTCTGTCGACATATACATACATATATAAGACTGACATTATTCAACTTTTCGTAGAGATCTCTATATTTTTTTTAAGTGAATGCTTCTTTAGGCGCGTTGGGCATTTTTGAGATGGGGAAAATCCATTGAACTCGCGACAGAGGTGTCGGTTACTGTTACCGTAACCGACACCTCTGTTGACAATTATAAAAATGCCCATTTACCCTACGTTTGTTTATAAATAAGAGTTTAGAATACCTCCGTTTCGTCAGACCCGTTGATGTATTGTTTGATATCGTCATCGTAGGAAACGTAATAGTTGTGCACGTCACTGACGTACGTTGAGTTGGGTACCGGCGTTGGTACCGGCTCGTCCAGCATCATATCATTGGGTCGTCCTGTAGACAAAACAATTACACTTTTAGTAGGAAATCTTTGTAGTGGCAGTGGCAGGGCACACTGCGTTTCGCAGTCTTTTTGGCGGCAGTAACCTAACAGCGTATGTTTTTCGGATGCCATTACACTTAATTCTTCTATGGTCGGCAACACATTTGCAGGCACCTATGGTGGTGCACCTACCTGGTCTGTCGACCTTAATCCTTGCTAATATTATAAATGTGAATGTGAGTTTGTTTGTTTGTTACGCATTCACGCAAAAACTACTGAACCGATCACCATGAAATTTTGCATACACGTTGTCTGGAACACCAGAAAGAACCTTTCATCCAGAACGTGGACAAAGTCGCGGGCACCAGCTAGTATAAAATAAATCATTATTTGCTTTAATTTAATACTGGTAATTTATTTTCAGTACATCGATCGCTACGGTTTTATTTTTAAATTGATTAAAAAAATTAATTGTGTAAAATTCATATTGAGTAGGTGTCCCAATATTCTAACTAAACTAATATGTATTTTGTATTGATTACAAGTAAAGTTGTTTGCCTCTAGGCTTGTGTTTAATGTCACAGTAAATTACGACTTTAACGGTACCTAACTTAGCAGACTCCATAAATTAGACTTAGTTCACATTTAGTACCTACGACGTGTCAAACAAATGTAGAATCTTCTGTTCGTTTGTTAGGCACTTGCTATTTTTACTTAAGCCTCCAGTTAAGCAAAAGTTAAAAAGCGCAGTGCATTATTCACTTGACACTTACTTAACTATTTAAGTTTCTTTATCTAACTGTACTAATTTAATTTATGCTTAATTTGTGGTAATAACAAATATTTTTTATATAAAAAAAAACACATATCAACGAATTAAATTGGTTTTTAAAATGAAACACCCCCGACTTTCGACTTCCCGACTTCTTGCAATTTTTTCCAATTTTTTCGGACTTAAACTAATATTGAAATAGTCCACATGGGTGAACATAGGTGGACTACTGGCAAGCAAAATTGCCGTGGTCCACTCAGGTAGACAAAGTACGACCAATACCCGAAAAGTCATGTCATGTTCTACGTCTTAGATTTCAAGAAATGTCCGATATGCGGCCAGATATAATGGTTATCACAAGGTAAGCCTTCATCAATTGTTACCGAGGGCAGTGCGAGTTTTACTCTATCAAACGCGTCCAACGCGTAACCGTCAATTTGTATGGGACTGAAGCAGTGCTACACATTAGCCACCAGGTAGCGCTGCTTCATTTCTATACAAATTGACATTTACGCGTTCGACGCGTTGGCGCGTTTGATAGAGTAACATTCGCACTAGGCCCTTAGTAGCATCTGCGTCTGAAATATATGTTGTATAATGTTCAACGTTTTTTTACAGTTAATTATTTGCTCGCGCGCTCTAACAATGATGAAACGGTGAGTATGTTTGGCTGAAATTCAACCCGATAATGAAAATGTTGGGCGCGACGCGTTCGCGTTGTCGTGATGTCGTAAAAATTTGTGTAAACAACCATGTCGGTCAACAGCGTCAATATTTCAGGGGAGAGGTGGCATTATGTTAAATCATTCTAACATTGATATATAGGTACACATTTGGAAACAGTATTACCGATGAAGTTATTTAAAAATTTAAAGGTTTCGAGAAGCTGTTGAAAAATAAGTAGGTATACCATCAATTAGTTTCAATTGTCAAATTCAGACAAAGAAATTTAATTTAAAACATAACTCGATACTGTAATTGGCTCTTTTGAAACATTTAACTGGGAGTTGAGGAAAGATATGGAGCTATTAATTAAATCAATGTAAGAAGAAAAATACGCCACGGTCGATTAAGGAATAATTAGACTTGTAACTATTGCAAGGCCAATTACATAAGGACTTTCTTTAAATTGGTATAATAGTATATGTAATTAGAAAACTCATGTTAATTATTATATACTAGCTGGTGTCTGCGACTTCGTCCGCGTTGAAAAATAATAAATAAAACAGCTGAGAAAATATATGAGTAATATAACACCTTTTTTTTTTTTGAGGAGGGGAAATGACATTTACGCACTATCCCTCGTCGACGGCGACAGTCGAGGAGGGGGGATTCGCCCGGTGAAGTGACTTATCACCGGGAATACCCACTAAAACCCCCCCGGGTTGATCCCACCATCAGCGGTGACGTGTGGGACCGAGACGACAGCCGAGGCCCTATTCTCGGATCCCCACAAACCGCTATGTTCTATTTGAACCCAGCTCAGGGCGATGGGTTCGCCTCACTATAAATGTGTCGGCCCACTGGAATGCCGTGAGCCGCCACGCGTCTTTGTTGGGTGTTACTTACTCTGTGGTTACAGGGCGTCAGACATGTCCCATTCTGACGCCCTGAAGTTGTCACGTGACGTGCGCCGCGACATACGCCCGGGCACGTCGGCCGGCTCTTCGACGCCTGAGTGGATCAGCCTGGGGATCCGCCTCGCGGGCCTGCTCGTTCCACTCAGGGCCGAAGTAATATAACACCTGACAAATTTATTGCTGTGACAATTGCAAGAAATAAATTCTGGTGTGCCACAAGGAAGCATACTTGGTCCGGTGTGAACACCACCATTGCAACATATGCACATGATACTGTACTAATTGTGGTGTCGATTGTGGCTTCTGCCAACTCAAGCGCACCATACAAATTTTGAGATATGGCTCGACCTGTGGCGTGTTAAAAGAAGAACATCGTGGGCAGGACACGGTGAGCCTTGGGCCGTTGAGGCCGGAAGATTCTCGAGTGGAGGGCCACGGACCGGCAAGCGCAGAGCATCCACCCAAGGTTGACAGACGACCTGAAAAGGGTCGCGGGTCGACGGTTGGGTCCAAGCTGCTTCTGACCGGTCCTATAGAAAAATTATGGGCTACACCTACCTATGTCCAGCAGTGGACTTAAAATTCAAAAAAATTTAAAAACATAATTTTCTTAAGAATTAATAGATTCTTCAGAATAATTTTAAAAACAGTATTTTTCTTAAAACATGTCCTGTTATCGATATACATATCACCAATATAGGTATATAAACTTGTACATATCAGTTACATAAACGGCCTGCATATCTCGGAATAGGAATAAGAAACGTATTAGTGTTTTAAGAGTTTCACATAAAAACTACTTTGTGCAACTCACTTTCACATTTTCTAAAGTGCACTTGAAGAGAAATAAGCAAAAAATTACACGAACAACAATCTATACGCTAGTTTATGTGGCTCCTGCAACAACCACGCCACAAGGAACCCAGTGACTTTGATGAATGAACTCTGCTTGTACTGTTACCAGCTGTAGCGATTTATTAACTTCTCTGTTTCATTTTACGGTTTTTTACCATATTGAAATTAAAAATACACAGCACTTTTCTGTGTCCCGTACGTTATCTACCAAGTTTCATTAAAATCAATTAATTCGTTTAAGAGTTATGGATGAACATACATACATACATACATACATACATACACTTACAGATTTATTATTAGTATTGATAATACCAGTGAGAATATTAATAAAATAATGTCAATAAAAAGGAAGCAACATAATTAAATAAAATTAATATAATTTTGTGACGTGCTCTTTCGTCGACATTCTTAGCGGAAGGAAGTAGTGGAATTTTACAGAGATATTGGATATTAAAAGCGACCCCGTCCTGGCTTCGTGTGCAGGAATTTACTTTAATGATCTCTAAGCGCTCTTGTTTGATATATTTATACTCGTTAATTGCTATAGCGAGACATTTCATATTTCTGTAATATAATGTAAACAATATTTTGTTAGCAAATATTGTTAAGATATGAATACTAACAAATATCTATTAGTCACTGGCAAATATACAATTTTTTTTATAAAAAATCAAGGCAGCGCTGCGCTTGGCTGCGATCTCACTTGATGTAAGTTGCAGATGCGGCCGAAGGTGGACCACGCTTACCTAGTAAGTGCCCATTTACCCTACATTTGAAGACCCCGAGGTTGTAATTTTAGGGAAACACAGACGCAGGCAATGAGTTCCACTCATTAGCAGTTCGGACAAGGAAGGTGGAACTGTAACACTTCGTGAGTGACAGAGGAATATCAGCCTCGAAGGGATGAAACTCCCGCCCGCGCCTCGTGGACCGCAAGTGGAACGGTTCCGGTTGAATTATATCGTATAGAATAGACGCATACTCTCCATAGATACTATAATATACTAGGTACTATATACCTATATGACATCCGCTACCCACCACGGCTTATCGGCTACGAATCCTGTAGTACCCGATAGTGGAGGTACGCCGGCCATCTCAGGGACCTCACGACGAGCGAGTCACAGATGCAGTGTTGTTACTATTTAAAATCTCAGTTGCAGTGTTGCCCTGCTACTACTTAAAATATAAGAACAAGGAAAATAATCACAACCATTTTATTAAATGGATGGGGTATAATGGACTCTGGCATCAACTATACAAAAGAGGACATAGGTAACCTTTCATCAAGAACAAAGTACTGTTCCCATCAATGATTCCTTTTTAAAAATGCAGTGATTAAATTATCTCCCAAGTTTCCGCAGGAGGGTAATAAATGCAAATATCTTAAAACGTTCAAGAAAGTAATAAAACCAAAGCCGATTAAGAAGGTTTAATAAGAGATATAAAAAAAGTTGAAGTTAATTTAAATTTATTAGGCATTTGTTGTAAAAATGAGTTGTAAGGTGCGGCTAGTAAAATAAATGTAAAATGGTCATATTAAGGTAGGTGAAAAGTAATTTGTATTTTATGAGTCGATAATAAAACCCATTTAAGATTAAACCTAATACATATTTTACTTATACTATATTTTATATCATATTTAGCGAACCACGGCTTTCCACGGATATCCATTTTTTTCTATTTTTTCTCTTCATAGATTGGAACCTCCCTTGGGCTTCAGACTCTTTGGTTGGTCCCACAAGTTCTGGGTTGGTCTTGTGACCCCACCTACGAAAAATTGTCCGTTTGACCCGCTAGTTTTTTTGTAAGTCCCGTTTGACCCGCTGCTGTAAAACTGGTGACGAAGTTGCCTAGTTGTTCTCGAGTTTTGCGGTTAGCACTTTATCTTTAATTTTATACATTTTATAAGGTTTATACAATTTATATATTATTAAAATATAATATAAATTATTATATTTTAGATATTTTCTTTATAAACTACAATATAGTTATTTAAATCTAAATACTTTTCTAAACCTTAAGATTAAACACTTGAAATTGAGTCGCTGTGGTATCTGTTATTTTTATGATGAATGTATGTTTTATGGTATACAATTTAGATTTAAATTAATAGAAAACGGTTTATTTTGTTTA
This sequence comes from Synanthedon tipuliformis, assembly GCA_947623395.1. Classification (NCBI taxonomy): domain Eukaryota; kingdom Metazoa; phylum Arthropoda; class Insecta; order Lepidoptera; family Sesiidae; genus Synanthedon; species Synanthedon tipuliformis. The sequence continues at coordinate 9,561,607 of OX392415.1, read as the reverse complement.
TGTTTCTCCCATCAAAATAATATATTATCTTTGCAAGGTTTCTCCAGACGAATGATGTATTAATAAAATGTCTGAACAAACATGTTCGATTAGAAAATAAATATCTTATTAGATATAAGTTATTAAACTACACGTACGTAAATAAAACTGAAATGCTATAAAGCGAGCAGCTGAGATTGTATATCGTAAAATTTGTTTATTTACGTAGTAGTTGGAAGCGACGGATCTGGAATTTAAATTAGAAAATATCTATACGATAATATCATTTAACATAATAAAAATACGTCATATCGTATGATAATATAATGCGCGTGGTACACAAAAGATGTATTTTAGACTGTCTAAAAAAACGTGGGAAGTTCTAATGTTTAAGAAAACTTTTTTGTTTATGGAATTAATTTTTCAGTTAAATAAGTTCAATGGTTAAATATTATTTTTGTTCACTTTAATATTATTAATATTTAGAAAATGAGCTCTGATCTTCCTTATTCACTCACCGAAACCCAAACAGCTCACTGGTCATTGACGCCACTACTTGTCAGATGCAGACCAGAGTCTACTATGACAAGTTCATTTCCAAAGTTGGCACTACCGGGAATCGAACCCGCGGGGCCTCTGAGATAAAGTAAGCTTATCTGATTCTTAACGTTATATCCATAATTTCTTTACGTTCTCAGACAAATCTCCGTATTTCGGATCATATCCTCAAAGAAATCAAGCATTATCCTCTTCATAGTTCGCTTAAGTGACTTGTAATTTGTGGACGAGACGTTTCATTACTATCTACATCCAGTGTCTCGAAATAAATTATATATATATAAAAAAAGCCTACAATATAAATAGATTTTTATTCGTCTCTAAATGTTTTAGTGACGTTGAAAGCTAAGCTGCGAGTATATCTCACAGAGATGTCTCACACTTACAACGTAAGTGTTCATTGACACGAATCTCAACCTTTCAACCTAACGTCACATATGATACGACATAGCCACATATAGATAAGTTTCCTTTCATATATCTTTTTTTTCTTTTGGCAAGTGGCTATCACCTATCCGTACTAATCCTATTATTAATATTATAAATGCGAAAGTTTGTTTGGATGTATGGATGTATGTATGGATGTTTGTAACTCTTTCACGCAAAAACTACTGAACCGATCACCATGAAATTTTGCATACACGTTGTCTGAGACACCAGAAAGGACATAGGGTGTACCTTTCATCCAGAACGCAGACGAAGTCGCGGGCACCAGCTAGTATTATAAATGCAAAAGTTTGTATGGGCGTATGGATGTTTGTAACTCTTTCACGCCAAAACTACTGAACCGATCAGCATGAAATTTTGCATACACGTTGTCTGGGACACCAGAAAGGACATAGGGTACATTTCATCCAGAACGCGGACGAAGTCGCGAGCACCAGCTAGTATTATAAATGCGAAAGTCTGTATGGATGTTTGTAACTCTTTCACGCAAAAACTACTGAACCGCTCACCATGAAATTCTGCATTTTATACAGTTACGTGGGCGAAGTCACGTGTACATAGCTAGTTCATTATAAAAACAAACATTACCAGATGATGGATTGCTCTTCTATTTTAATTTAGATCTTCAATTAGTATTCAAGGGTTGAATTCGATGAATTCTTTAAATAAAAATAAATTCATTCAAAGATTTATAGTTCAGCTGTAAGAAACTTGGGCTATTACTAAACTACGCTTACTAATCCGCTTAATTCTATTGAACTCCCCTTGCTTCCCACGCATGTAATTTTCCGGACAATTTTTCCAATTTTTTTCTTCATAAATAACCTTCCTCAGACTTCAATTAATATTAAAGAAAAAAAAATATTTATATAGATTTTTTCATTTTAAAATAAAACTAACCTAAATACTTGCCATTTCATGCTGAGTTTAGATCTAAATTGTAATTAAAATAAGAAATGGCCGTAAAAAATATTAACCCAGAACCTAGTTTTACTGTATAAAAATTTTCCGGTCAATTACCTTAATTGACTGGTCAAGTTTGGAAATAAACTTTTCAAAATTGGCTCTGGTCTGGATTTGGAAAGTACTACTAGTACATAAAGTTTAAAAGTGTGTATTGACGTCGTTTTCATGAATAAATAACACACACACACACACATTTACAATAATTTTCCCCTGTTCATATTTTTACACATACACCGCCGATCCTCATTATTACATACTTCCAACTTCCTATTGCCTACCCTTCAACACGAGACAAACAAAACGGTAAAAATAAAGTACGTAATCCGTTCGAGTTCGTAACTTCATCCGAATTTTTATGTCGAATATTCTTTTAGTATATAATACAAGTATAAGATATGTATTAATAAGTCATGTAAGTACAAGAGGAAACTTCTAATACAAGTATTTTTAACAATAAATAAATAAAAATAAAATAAAAAATTAAAATAAAAAAGCCTTTATTTGACCAAGCTACATTTTCATTTTTAGTTACTAGACTAATTACTAATTGCTAGGTAAACTTAAAATTATCAAAAGACTTAATACTAAATTGTTTAATTCTAATAGTAATCTTAATTAAAGTGCGTTAAGCTAGGTCCCCAGGTTGGGTAAAGGCCTCCTCCAAAGTGTAGGTACGTTGCTATATGTATTTGTTGGATTTTGTTTTTGTTTTTGTTTTTGTTCTTGTTTTTGTTCTAGTTCTTGTTTTTGTTCTTGTTTTTTGTTACTGCGGTGTTTAGCTTTAGCAAAAAGTGGTAAAAAGCAATCAAATATAAGTGACATTACATTTCATAAATTTCATAAATAATCACTTTTTTCTCAGTGTTTTATCTACAAGAATTTTTAACAATAAACAATGTTTAATTACTTTATAGAGGGTCACCGTGAAATGTGCATATGTGCTGTTTCGGGGAACGAGTAAGGGATGAGAGAGTCCAATTCCCTATCCTCTCCTTATCCCTCATTCTAATAAGTATCTAGTACTAGATACTAGTCTCAGAATCTAGTATCTAGTACATTTATTTTCTAAAATGTGAAGTATTTTTCCTGTATGAAATTGTTCGTACTATCAAAGCACAGCCAAAATTAGTAAGTCTAGAAAGCTACAATTTGGAACATTGTCCAATTTTAGCTATCTTCCCGCTCCCGGCATCACACGCCTTCCTCGTTTATAAATCTTTCCAATAATGAAATCCCTGAAATTAGACAGAGGCGGTCATCTATTTTATTTTATAATATGTGCTTATGGTTATATATGTATTGTATATATCCGTACTAATATTATAAATGCGAAAGTTTGTATGGATGTATGGATGTTTGTAACTCTTTCACGCAAAAACTACTGAACCGATCACCATGAAATTTTGCATACACGTTATCTGGGACACCAGAAAGGACATAGGGTACCTTTCATCCAGAACACGGACAAAGTCGCGGGCACCAGCTAGTATAGTAGGTAAATTATGAGTATTTCATTTAAAATTTTACACTCAGTCACTTAGTGAATTCATATATGTCGATTATTAAATGCTAACCTCTCACTATTGATATTTCAAGGGTATCAATTGTTTGTTGAAAGAATTTACATTTTTTGAACAAACATATTGAAGTCTGGAATGCGTCCAACACGTTTTATTTAAAAATAGTGTGGAGTTCTTCTCTGTTACTTACTGGATTTAGTCTCGAGTCTTGTTTCGAATTCGGGATAAGTTAAATCCATCCAAGTTAAGTCACTATCAGCCAAGTTTAGCTTTCCTCTTGAAATATAAGTAAGTCACGCTTTAGAGTTTTTGGCACGAATTTTAACGTCATTTCTCGAACATTTTCACCATTGAATCCTTTGAGCGTTTTACGAGACATTTCCTTATTATTTTATGTATATTAGTAAATAAAATCTCTTTGGAAATACGCTTGGTAAGATAAAAAAGAATCTCGTGTCGACAAAAGCCCTGAAGACACACTTTGAACGTCTATATTAACTTGTACTCATTTTGTTAACTCTCATATTGTACGTTTATTCAAAGTTTATATTACTTAACCTTTGTTAATAAATAAATAAATACATATTCCACACAGCACTATCTTGTATTATGGATACCAGACAGTTGATATTCTACATAGATTTTTTTTGTAAATACATATATATTATAAATATAAAATTCCATGACTCAGGTAGGTACAAAGGTAAAATGTTAACACGTAAACATTTGCCCCTAGCGGGATTCGAACCCGCGACCGTTTGATTAACAGCTATTAACCAAAACATTTAAAAAATTTCAACTAGGATGTCTTTCGAACAGGAAAATTAATTTTAAAAAATCGCAAACGTATAAACGGAAAAACAATTTTATAAATATATATGTTTACCTAACGTTCACATCGCAAAGCCGAAGCCTATAACTGGAAGCCGTTGATTGATATGTGTGTTTAGTCTTGGCGTTTTATTTATTTACCTATGTTAGCTCAATGCTTACGTATACCTATCACGCGATTTTAGGAATTAAAATTAGTGTTCCTATCTAATATTAATTCTTGATTAATTGCACGTAGCAAACAAAACAACGTTTTGATGAATTGATGTAATTAGGAGATATTTATTTGAAGCACTCTTTTGCGTGTTCCCGTCACGTGATGTCATTGCACGCAATATGAGGGCCAGCCGAATGGTTACATTACATGTCCTTATGTTGAATATCTGAACACTAGAAAAAATAAATTTATACTAAAAAGTTTACAAAGTCCGCAAAAAGTGACAATAAATGAATTTTATAAATTATTATAATTTAAATATATTACAAAGAGGTAATGCAGCCAGCATGCTTGGGACCCTGTCTAGAGGACCGAAGCTTAATATTATATACCTCATTCCGTGTGGAATTTATTGCCTGCGTCTGTGTTTCCTCAAAATTACAACCTCAAAACTACAAATGTAGGGTAAAGGGCACTTACTAAGTAAGCGTGGTACACTTTCGGCCGTGCCTGCATCTTACATCAAGTGAGATCTCGGCCAAGCGCTGCCTTGACTCAATAAAAAAAAAAACTAAAATTTGTAAATATATATATAACTTTTTTATTATTTAGTATATTTTGTACTCTGATACAATACAATAAATAATTAATAATTAATTTCTTAAAAAAAATACATTGTAGAATAATAGAAATTCTCTCTTATATGAAACGAAAACTAACTAAAGTCACCGGAGTTATTTAAATTGTTAACTATTCAGAGCGCTCTGAGAAAGGTTTACTATATGTCTTCCCTTAGTGGTTTAAAGACTTGAACCTCACTATAGAATTATTCAACAAATGTGCGGTCCCTGTAAGAGAGGCGAAATTTACAAAACAGACGTGAGCCCATTTCCTCGGCTAACTACGGACACGAAATTATCACAATTTGTCTCAAGTCTCCTGTGAGGTTTGTGTTCACATACATAATGTGTATAATATACCTGCCGGCGTCTGTATTTCCGACCTCATATAACCCAAATCTTTTCAAAGTTTGAGTGAATAGGCATCTTCTACTCAGAAGCTCACTCGGAAGCTCATTCGAGCTTACTCCATCGTAAGCTTACGAGTCATCTTTGCTACACAGCTGGATGTTGGCCGAGAGTAAACCTATCTCTAATAATAAAAATAAAAAAGTATAGATACTTATTTATAAAATGTCTGCTTCTGTCTATTTCTCCGCTAACTTTATCTATACCTCACAAAGGATATTATTGATAGGGTTTTTACTATTGGACAAAGCGATAAAAAAGGAACCAAAAAATTGCAGCCGTGCGAAGCTGGATATAAAACAATTTTGCAATTACTTATGATGGAGTTTGTTATTTTAAAAGATAAAATATTTCAGTCCTACGTAGTTTAGTCAACACTCAGTTCTAAGTTGATTTAAGCGGACTCTTTTTTATGGGGTTCCTTAAATTAAGAGTTTATGGCGAACAACCGCGAAATTTACTGCAAATGAAAAAAAAATCGTAACGAAGTGTCATGAATGCTGAAAGAAATTTCTTATTTATTTTTCCTTCAAGCATTTGTATTCATACATGTTTGTGTTATAATTTTTTAAGACAGTGAGCACTTTGGCAGTTCTATGTGAGTGGTATGTGATAAACTTATGTGTAGGTATATTATACTAGCTGGTGCTCGCGACTTCGTCCGCGTGGAATAGTTATTTTGGGAATCATTTGGGTATCTCGAACGGTTTTCGCAGCGCACGCAACGGAAGCCCTCAAAGATGAATAATTTTTCCCGTTTTTTCCACATTTTCGACTGTTTCTTCGCTCCTACTAGTCTCAACGTGATATTATATAGCCTAAAGCCTTCCTCGATAAATGATCTATCCAACACAAAAAGAATTTTTCAATTCTAACCAGTAGTTCCTGAGATTAGTGCATTCAAACAAACAAACAAACAAACAAATAAGCAAACAAAATCTTCAGCTTTATAATATTAGTATAGATGTGTATGTATGTATGTATATATGTATTTATATGCAATAATGAGATTTGTATAGTTTGTAGGTACCTACCTAAATATATAATTTTGTTATATTTTTTTATTTAATTTTACTTCTCATCTGTAAAATCTGTTATTGGCTGTAAGGTATGTTTTTGATTTTTGTCTTTTGGATTTTGTAATAAATAAATAAATAAATTGGTGAAAACCGTATTCATATTAATGTTAATTATTTTTAATATTTTAATTAGATGAAGGGCGTTTCAGCATTTTTAACCTCTCTTCATAAGTCCTGTTTTTAACTTCTTACAGTAACTTGTAACAGTTGCTCGCCTTTGAACTTTTTCTGGTGGTTTTTACATACAAACATCTATTACTATAGAAAAAACAAGAGATCATCATATTTTAGACATGAAAACTTAAACTCAGTTTTGTTTTCAATTCGCCTTTAAATTGTACGTCGATTTCCTAAGGTCTCAACGGATGCCAAGCCCAAGAGTCGGCAATGGACTCAAGAATGCGACCACTAATGAGAAAGATCATTAGAAACTTAATATGGCACAAAGAGCGATATCGCTACCGACTTGTAGATGTTTAAGGGCGGGCGTAACGTACCTGAGAAATCAGATTATCTTTTCGTACCTAACGGTCTTATACTAATATATATATATATAATATATTTAATTCTAAGTTAATAATTCTAATAAAACAAATTTTATATTATATTAATTAATTATACCTAAAACTAAAGCTCAATAATTTATTAATATCAATATTTTATTAATAATTATTAATATTTATTTTTTATAATATAATTTATTTATTTAAATTCATACTAGTAATGGGAGTTTCTGTGAGTGTTGTATATTGTCATTGAGTATGTCTTTAGTTGGTAAGCCTTTTGAATAAAATAAATAAATAATAAAATTTACTGAATTTTTTTGTAACACAGTTTCTTTATATTGCTGCTGCAGGAAACAGTCGCACTGTTCTTTGTACTGTAAACATTTATTTAGTAGATTGGTGCCATCGCTTCTACGGACGGCTAATTTAATGGGACGTCCATAGCTATAACCAGCGGACGATCATGACGCTTCCAACGATCTCGTTTATCAAATTATGATGACAATGACATACCTACACACACCACATACTCACAGAAACGGCTTGACCAATTTGAATGCGGTTTTCAGTGGTGAATTGATGATTACCTGGATTGACATACAGGATAAATTTTATCCTGAAAAACTTTTAGGTTCTTGTTGGATTTTCAAAAAACGAACCTAAGCACGTACGAAGTTGCGGAGACCAATTAGTGAATAAATAAGATCAGTTCAATATTGATAGCTAATGAAGCAAAATGTCATTGATTCTATTTCAGTGAAGCTTTATCTTTATAGTAACATGTCTACAATCAATGGGATTATTTGACCGGCTTAAAGGATTAGGCCTAGGGGTACTTTACGAAGCGAATGTATACATTTTCTATTTCATTGTGTTGACTTACGAAAGGTTCACAAATTATTCAGAGACTAAGACGATATTTGGGTATATTACACTATATTTTTATTTTCTCTCTAATTTGTACCAAATAAACTAACCCTCGACATTTTATTGAGCCCAAACACGCTATGTCTGCTGTAAGTTGCTGAGGAGTTAGGTGTCCCTCAGACTACTTGATGCTGCAGCAACGGGTCAAAGTTACTATGTCATGGAAACAATAGCGAAGTAACTTCTTCTTCTTAGCGTGCCACTTCTCTACGAAGGTTGGCGACCATCATGGCTATTCTGACCTTTAAAGCTGCTGCGCGAAAGACGGAGCGAATGCTCTATCCGAACCATTCTCTTAAATTCTTCAGCCAGGATGTCCTTCTTCTACCTCTGCTCCGCTTCCCCTGTCACTAGCTGAAGAATCACTAGCGAAGTAACAGCACACTAAATTTTAAATCAATCGAACTTGTGACAGTTAAGTGAGATCCCTTCGTCAACTAGGAGCTAATAATCTACAAACTCCTGAACAGATGATCACAAATTGTAGCTATATGTAGCAATAGCAAAAAAAAATGATTTTATAGACAGATACACAGGTCAAACTTATAAAACCCCTCTTTTGCGTCGGGTGTCGAGGGTTAAAGCACTGCTCTCGTCCAAAAGGTTTATCTAAGAATAAAAAATTCAACGCCTGACAAAAATATGTATATGCGAACGAAGTCTCAGAAAATAGCTGAAATAATATTAAAAAGCATTCCTCCTAAGCTTAACAAAAAGTTTTTTCAAAAAAAGCTTAACAAAAAAAAATGTATATGTTTGATAATTTTATGATTGATTACTTAGGATCATTTTATATCAGACATCTATTTGTTTTTATTGAGCACAAATTTAACGATGGAATTCGCAATTTCTACGAAATATTCCCAATCTAAATTCAGCTAAATAACGCCTGGTATTCGGTTCAAATATATATAGTCGAAATATTTCGCATAGCCTACATACACAATAAGATGATATTATACAGTCGATTTACTTGATAGCTGAGCTACCATTTATTGTCAATTGTCAAAGATTTAAAAGTATTTCCTGCACAATAAAATATTTCCTGACGATTCAAAAAATAAACACGTAATTGTACAAGATTTCACTTCTGTCGGCACTCCCGGAGTGCTACTGTTTTTTTTAAATTTTTTTATTACCTAATGATAGCTTTGCTCTTGACCAGTATCTAGCCGTGCAGCAAACACGAGGCCGACGATGTGAAGATGTCTATTCACTCCAACTTTAAAAATATTTGGGTTATATTATTACTTCTACGCAACTCTCCACTTTAATATTAACAATATTACTTATATTACAGAATCCTGGATATAATTACATTATATAATAACTAAATTATGGCTATATAGTCCATTTTGAAAAATAACTGACTATTTTATTGTGTTTTTAATTTCGTTCGATGAATGAATATATCTACTTACAGAACAACGTAGAAACCTATTGAAAGCAACGAAATATTGAAAGAGAATTATTATAAACATCACAGTTGGAATGCTTAGTACATATGATGTCAATATCAGAGAGCACATAAATGGATTCCCTTACCCGTTTGGTTTGTATAGAAATACATTAGAAACGTAGACTTTTATCGTAATATGAATTTACGTAATATAAGTATACTTCATTTTCGTATGTACAAAATATTCTTCTTTATTAATATGCGCAAGTAAATATAAATAAAAAAGCCTTCAATTTCTTTGCAGTGTTGCAATAATTAAAGTTTCAAAGAAAACAATCAGTGTTAGTATTTGTTGTCTAATAAAAATATTTAAAGAGTGCTTTAATGTTAGTTAGGTATGTTAGGGGCTGGCAACCTATCATAAGTCGAAAAAGATCTGGAAATTAAATAAGTTAAAGTTGCTTCATTTAAAAAAAATCTGACTCTTCCAAAAATTTCGATATTTGGATACCACTGAAAGAAGCCACACGAATCGAGTTCATTTGCGAACCTTCATTGACCCTTTAATGAATCTGTTTTTTAACCAGAGGGCGAAATCCGGATTAACGAAAAGTGAGGTGAAAGTCAACTGGTATAAGTTCTTGCATTTCACGAAGGCGAGTGGGATTTACTTGTAGTAATCACTTGTCTGTATATGTGTCACAGTGTGCGTGAGATCGAAAGAGGGTATGGTTAGTATAAAAAAAATAGAATCCTACAATTCTAACTGACTGCTCCGTCAGACACGCACACTATCGCTATGTGCGTGTACACGTTCAACACAAGCAAAACTCACTCGCCTTCGTGAAATGCAAAGACTATATATATGGTGGGATTGAAAGCGCATCGTTCATTACGAGCATTTACTGCCGGGGAAATTGAACCGGACCTTTAGTAGCAACACCTGAAAAGATTAAAGAAATTGAGTCAAAATGGCCCGAATTGATAAACAGAAGTTGCGTGGTTTTTCATCACTACGACGGCAGACTACACAAATATACACATCAACCAATCATGCTGAAATTTTGCATACACGTTGTCACTGATACAGAAGATGACATAGGGTATCTTTCATCGTAAAAAAAAACATTCCTCAAGAAAAGCGGCTGAAGTCGCAGGCCAAAGCTAGTCTCTACATATTATAAATTGAAGTTGCTATGTTGTATGTTGTTATGTCCACGTGTTATGCCCACGTCTGTATATTGTAAATTAATTTATTTTTCGGCCATGTAAGTATGTGGTGTCAGCCATACATCTGCCATGCAAACGCGAAAAGCGACTTCAAAATATCTATACTAATATTATAAAGAGGAAAGATTCGATCGTTTGTCTGTTTGTTTGAATTGAATAGGCTCCGAAACTACTGGACCGATTTGAAAAAATCTTTCACTGTTGGGAAGCTACATTATCAGCTAGTAACATAGGCTATATTTTATAAAGTTACGCGGACGAAGTCGCGTGCAACTGCTAGTACTAGGAGGAAAAAGGAGCAGGAAGTGATCTAATTTCCCAGACACTTACTTCTCCTTATCTTTCAGCAGTAAGTGTCAATGACCTTAGTAGAAATTAAACCTTCTGCTTTTACCGGAAAGATCGAAATCCAGATGGCCTTCTATTAACCTACAATAATAAAGGCCTCGTAACTAGAACTACATAGACTTATCGGTCCTATCGTAGTTACGACACCATTAATTAGTTTCAGAAACCTCCTTAGATAAGGATTAAAAGTTACAGGTCAGTGTTGATTAACCCTACCTACATACATTTTATCAGAACTAAAGTAATTTTGGTGTTCGTAGATAAATGTCTACAGATTATCTCGTCGTAACTCAAAGGTCGTATTTGTTTAAAAAACTTTCGTTGTGAATCCTTTCGTAATAATATTGTAAAGGCGAAAGTTTGTATGTTTGTATGTTTGTTATCAAAATGATGTATTAATTTATAATCGTTCGTAGGGAGTATTTTTATGAAGTTCAATGTTACTCATGAATATATATTTTCTTTTTAACGCGAAGAAAGTCGGGGGTATCAGTTAGCAATATTATAAAGACGAAAGTTTGTATGTCTGTTACCCAATCGCGCAAGAACGGCTAAACAGATATGGATGAAATTCGGCACACAAATAGTTTATTACACGGATTAACATATAGAATACATTTTTTCCTTTAAAAATGTTAGGATTTTGTGGGATTTTTAATAAAATGAACTATATCGCGTACGATGACGCGGGCAAAGTTATATAGTTGATCAATATATTATGAAACTCTCTTTGCTTGTTGAACCAATTATTCAATATCGTTTATAAATTTAATTCACGATGATGATGTATGAAGAACATGTGGCAAAAAATTGCGAGAACACATGTTTCACAATGTTTAGGTATATGTTTTGATTTATGTGTTTCTGAACGCATTGCGAATTACTCGTAATGTCTACTATTTACGCACTTTTAACTTTAAATTTATTATATTTGTTTTTGACTTTTAAAGTTTTACAATCACAGGTTAGCAATTGTTACATTGATTGTGTTGTTTATCTTTAACCATATTCGCAATAAGTTACGTAAAAATACTTTATATTCGCTGTTTCATTAATGATTATTGAAATAGATATTGTTTTATTTTCGTCCAGTACACAGTAGCACTATCTCTCGTCGACGAGGAGAGTCGTCGAAGGGGAGTGTGGGACTCTCCCGGTGAAGTGACCTATCACCGGAAATACCACTAAAACCCCCCGGATTCCATCATCAGCGGTGATGTGTGGGTCCGATATCACAGCGAGGCCTTATCCTCGGATCCCTACACACCGGCTACGTCCGCTTCGGACACACTCGGTGTTGATTGTCAGCCTGTCGACGTGTATATATATTAAAAAAAAAACGCAATTGAAACTGCACTGTCGTTTCGAAGATATAAAATTTTATATAAGCAGACTATAGTATATAAATTATATCTATTACACAAAATATTACCTACTGTTATTGAGTGTCTATCATCATGTAGATTGTCAATCAATTGCCGACCTTTACGTAACTTTAGACATATATCCAAAAACCAAAGTATATAACAAGTAATAGTACAAAGACCATAATATCCGTTAAGAAATAATATATAATAACGGGCAGTGACTTGAGTTTCAGAACTACTTTTGGAATATCATCCTCGCGTTACACATAATGGTGAAATGAAGTTAGTGACTAAAAATAGTTGGGTGATGTGACCGTCGCTTTTGTTATAAGCACTCTGTATCGCTCTATAACATGGTTCTTTTAGTTAAAAGGCATTTTTGTACAATCTAAGTTCAAATAGAAGATATTTTTTGAATAACTTTCTTTGCATGTTGCCATATTTTGTATAACTTTCTTTGTACAGACTTATAGGTAACTAGCTGGTGCTCGCGACTTCGTCCGCGTGAAATATTTATTTTGGGAATCATTTGGGTATCTCGAACGGTTTTCGCAGCGCACGCAACGGAAGCCCTCAAAGATGAATAATTTTCCCCGTTTTTTCCACATTTTCGACTGTTTCTTCGCTCCTTTTAGTCGCAACGTGATGTTATATAGCCTAAAGCCTTCCTCGATAAATGATCTATCCAACACAAAAAGAATTTTGCAATTCGAACCAGTAGTTCTGAGATTAGCGCGTTCAAACAAACAAACAAACTCTTCAGCTTTATAATATTATTATAGTATAGATATTTCAACCTCAATTTTCTTTTTTAAATTTATTTACTTTTTTTAAATACCCTATGTCATTTCGCTGAGACCTATTTTTATGCTAAACATCAAAGTAGGTTCACAAACAGTGAAAACATTACAAAGAAACAGCGAGACAAACAGTTGCTTTAGCATTTATGAGGTTAATACAAATATTCGAGTTTATTGTTTCTCAAAATAGAAGGCTAATGAGAAATTCAAATTCGCTGAGTTCAAATAAAAGTTAAAGCTATCTAGTGAAGAACGCTATTTGCACAAACAACTGAGTTCTCGTAGAGAACTACGCTGTTTAGAAAACCAAAACTACATAACCAATAACAAAATATAACTACTTTAGCACTGCACAAATCTGTGAATGTATAACCACATTTCATCTTTCACCTACTGAGCATAACCAAGTTAGAAAATTTGGTGCTGAATACTTAAAAAATATTGGTTTATTCCCATCTCGGCACCCTCGATGTGCTGAGTAAAATTTAGCTTAACAGTACAGTTTTAACGGTTTCTTAGATAGTCTAAAAAGAGGATACAATTTAAAAATCGAAAATATTTTGTAAGTAGAGTATTTACTGTAAAGCGGAAGAGCGAAAGAATATTTTCACAGGAAATTGTTAAAATTAGGAAAGATTTTTATTAACAAATTCTCCAAAATGTTAGTAAAAAAACAATGGCTTGGTTTGGAATGATGTGTTATGTCCTTTGACAAAAACATATAGTTTGTATGGATGTATGGATGTGTAACTCTTTCACGCAAAAACTACTGATTTCATGGTGCAAAATTTCATGGTGAAGATCACCATGAAATTTTGCATACACGTTGTCTGGGACACCAGAAAGGACATAGGGTACCTTTCATCCAAAAAAAAGTACTGCTCCCGAGGAATTATCTAAAATTAAGGAAACTAACTCCTGGCTAAGTATAATAGCAATAACGATATCAGGTGATATATTGCTTTTTCAATGTGATATATTGCTTTTTTCAATTATATTTGACAAATGGCAACTTGAAACTACGAGAGAATCTCGTAACTCGCTAAATTGGTTTCCACTAAATTGAATCCTATCATAATGTTACAGCAGATGGCATAGGCCTGAAATACTTTTCCAATATGCTTCATATGCCGCGTCGTCGTCTCGGTAGTAGAATCTCTAATAAACCACATATTTTCAGTAGCTTCCGTTGTTGGAAATATTAGTTTTTACAACAAGCTTCGGCTCTGGAATTATGAAAAGCCTGCTTACTACATAGTTTGTTCGTAATGGCGATATTGAAAATTGTTCTAATGTTTAAAATATTACTAATACTATAAATTGGAAAATTTGTGGAAAATTTATATAATGAAATAAAATAAAAATGCTAATAAATCAAAGATTAAACTGAGTCGTGCCTGATTGATTTTGGATTTACAATGGGAGGATGGATCACTAGAATACCATATTCGAAATAGGTATATATAATACTAGCGATGCGTCCATGGCTTCGCACGGATTCGATTTTTTTGGAAACATACACAAATCTTCCTCGTTTGTCACTCTTTCAATTAGTGAAAACCCTATCAAAATCCGTATATATAAATCTTATATAAAAACACAAAAAAAAAACACTTTTAAAACAATGTGCCTGTATACGTTATATAAAGAATTTTTATTGCCAGAGCCTTGCTCGGTCATTGTGAGGGTTGTACGGAGTACGGAGGCATTCTATTTATGACAGTAGTCGTGACCCTACTCGTATGTTATAGAGGCTAGTAAAATAATACTATATGTGGGTATATATGTACAGTTCTAACCCTTTGCGGTTAGAGGATTCGGAACATAAACATGAGTATCTTGTTCATAGTTCACATATAAGTGTTTATTTAAGTAACGCCTAGAGATATTTCGTTCTATCAGAGATCGTGCGACAAATTTAAAGTAATACAAGAATTCGTGGACAAGAATTTTTTAAGTCTACATATATCTATGCTACTAATATTATAAAGAGGGAAGATTTGATTGTTTGTTTGTTTATTTGAATTGAATAGGCTCCGAAGCTACTGGACCGATTTGAAAAATTCTTTCACTGTTGGGAAGCTATATTATCAGCGAGTAACATAGGCTATATTTTATAAAACTACGTGGATGAAGTTGCATGCAACAGCTAGTTTATTATAAAGTTTAAAAAGAAATTAAGACGAAAATGGATAGGAAATCGATCGAGATATCTAACGATTAAGTTAAATTAAGTACATACTTAAAAGCCTTTCAAACTAACGGGTCAACAGCCCAATTGTTCCGCCTACTACAGATTTTATTTAAGATTTATTACGTGATACTTAATGAGGGAGTAAAAAATGCTTACGGAAATGGCAGTGACAAAAACGGAGCGAGTTTAGTGAGAATGACATCACCCTAACATCAAAGTGAAAATAATAGACAGGTATTGATGGTCCTCTATTTTTGAAGAACAAGTGTTTAGCTTGTTTTTTTAGCTTGTTCACAGCTGTAATGTAAAAAATAATACTTTTTAATAGTGGCAACACTACTAAAAATTGATACATTCATAAATTGACACCTAATTGACACACCCTATCTATTACAGCATATCTAATGACAGTCTATCTAACGACAGTAACCGCCCTAGAACACCACAAGTAAATATCAAAATACTTAATCACGGTTTCCTATAGCTTAATCACGGTCATATTAAGCTATATGAAATCTTGTTATAGTTTTATTAGGGGAGGCCTGTTATTCATTTTCATATGACACAGTGCTATAAAGACGTCAGCAAGCCATTGAGTCAGTACAATTACTATAAACGGTAAAAATGCGCACACATTATCATACTATTCCGGCTCGCTGGGAACTTCACTCGTATTAATTATACGAAGCCTTGTAGCATAATTTTGCAGTACGTTTTTCAGTCCCCTAGCACTTTTTACTCGACAAATTTTAATATCTTTAACTAGACTTGCATGCCTTCCCTTTGGTGCGGTAAGAACATAAGAAGCTTGTTATATTTAAATGCAATTTTCTTTTGAACTTTTTTCACTACCAACTAGGTAATTGGGAAGAAAATTTTTCGTTCTTTCTATTTATTTCGTTTTCGTTATACATACCTAACCAATATATTAAGTGCTACGTATATGTTAATTACAGTACAGCCTCGATAATCTGAAATTGCAGAAACACACCCCTGTTCGAAATCACGGAGCGTTCGGTTTATCTATAGTATGTAGAAAAAACAAAAAAAAGTTTAATCACAAAATAAAAAAATCACAAAAAAATACTTAGATAGTACTTACTTGTAAACTTATATAGTACTTACCTATTTTAATATGGAGAAGCTTTACTTCTCAATTTACGACGCCACATTTCTGTGTTAGGAATCATATTATTTCTAAACTAAAAAATCAATATGCCCCGGTAAATACGCCCGGGTTAGTACTATCGAGGCTCCACTGTATTATAGCCTAATTTTGACCATGAATATAATAATACTAGGTTTTGCCCGCGTCTTCGTCCGCGTCCGATCGCTACCAAACTTCACAGGATTACCCGCTGGACTAATCCGAAAGTTATCTGAAAATTTCATCAAAATCGGTTCAACGGTTTTGGAGTCCATTGCCTTTTATAGATGTTTATTTCAACTATGTCGTTATGGGACTAAATTTTACTTTTTATTTCATATTATTTCAAAATTTATCAGTGATTTTGTAGTGTTAAGTTTGCGTTCCGTATTCATCAATTGGACAGACTGTCTAGGAAGACATATTCCATTTAGTCCTACCTACTGTTAATTAATTGTTCAATTATCGAATAATTGGGACAAAGTAAATCTAATTTGTCTCACTGGCACTTCGATTCGGCAAGCAGAACTAATACAAGTTTTGCTACAAATAAAATTGTAATATCCCAATTGTTTTTAGGTTTCATCCCAATTAATATTATAAATTGGAATGTGAGTTTGCTGTTTGTTACGCTTTCACACCTTAACTTGTCAACCGATCATCATGATATAGAAAATGACATAGGGTATCTTGCATCCAGAATAAACGTACTGTTCTCATACTATCTAAAAATAATAATAAAAAATTCAACGTCTGACAACAATATATGAGCAATAAAGATTGAAACACCTAAGAAAAAGGGACACGGACGAAGCCGCGGACAAAAGCTAGTCAGTGGTAAAAGAAATAGTGTTTTCATAACTTACTAATTTTATAAAGAGAGAAGATTTGTATGTTTGTAATGAATCAACTCAAAAACTGCTAGACAGATTTTAAAAATTCTTTCACCTATAGAAAGCTACATTGTCAGCGAGTAACAAGCTATATTTTATAAAGTTACGCGGCAATAGATCTACATACCTACTGAAAAGGGCATAACTACTACGGGGTCATGCGTCATAGACGATGACTAGCTACCACCTACCATCAAGTATAATGCATAATACATATTATACAAAAGTAATATAAAAGAGAAAAACCATATAATATTAAGACAATACACACAAAAAAGTTACAATTTTAAAATAATTAAATTGAAATGAAAATGTATAAAATTTACTTTTGATTTTTTTTAGAAATTGTATATTTTAGAATCCCCTTTGAATTCCTACACGCTGTTTGATCTCAATAATCTTGTCCACAGTGACAAATATGTGAGCGCAAGATGCAGCTAAAACATTTTGGTTTGCAGTGCCAGATTTTAAATTGAAGTCTGAAATAGATCTTGTTAAAGTCGATCTGTAAATTTAAAGCAATAACCATCTATATTTTATGATTTATTCTTCAATGATATCTAGAACAAGCAAATACAGCTCAAATAAAGAATCTGCGGAGAAAATAAAAAATTACATTTTCTTCAAGCCGACAAATCCAACTTATTAGCCTTTGATCAAAGAACCTGATTTTAAATTAAGCCACTTCCCTCCAACGTATTCGTATTTTCAATATTATTTTCAATACGAATATGTATTTTAAGTCAGTCGTAAAGCGACGCGGTCGTCACGGGGCAACGCGTCGTCACGTGACGACCGCGTCGCTTTGAACGTAAAACGTTTGAAAAGACTACCTTCGCTTCGTAACTTCGGTGTTCGTAACTGACAAATAATTCCATAATAATACAAAATCACTTTTAAAAAAATACACAAAAATAAATTGTCCATCAGTATTACATAACATGATTATAATAAAACAAAAATTCTCACAAAACACTAAACAATAAGATGATTTGTAGTCTTCTTTATAGGGGTGGTTACTGTCGCCCAAGTGACTGCGAAACGCAGTATGCCCTGCCTCAACTACGGTTTAGTTGTATTTAATTTTGTATTGTACTTCTTGTAATTTGTACAGGCTTTAAAATACATAAATTTTATTGTCATAGAAAATAATAACATTAATAGTCTTTTCATTTATTTTTATACTTCACTCTTACGTATACTAACTTTTGTAGAAAGCTTTCGTGAAATCCACTGATGTTTTTAAGAAGTAAGTAATATAAAGAGTGTAAGGATACTTCTATTTATATGTCTATCCTTCTTTATATTTACTATATATTGTGTAATTGTTTGATTTCCTAAATAAAATAAAATAAAAAATAAAATAAAGGACCTCTTTCACCAATTACAAATAAAGTGTTGATTAGTTACTTTTAGAAATAATTTTATGTTTTATTAAATTATGCACTCGGTTTAGTGCATCCTTTTTTTATTTTATTTTTACTTTCTTTTTAATGTTTGGGACTTTTACCGTACAAACAAAGGTATATCAGCTAAATTATTCCCGGTGACAGGTGACTTTAAATGACAGTTAGCCTACTTGACAGATGGTGAAACAGGCCCTAATAGTAGTATCATTTAGTGGTAGAGTTTCATCCTACATTCTACTCACGAGAAATTTTATTTTCTCTTCGTCCATTGATGTTACTGACGTCACAATGCAGCAATTGTTCACGTTGATTGATTTTGATGTATTTCGCAACAAATTGTTTGGATTTGCATTTAACAGTTGTTTATCTGTGTCGGTATAAATTTAATCCATAGATATTAATTGTTTTAGTTTCTAGTTATTTATGACCTCGTTTTCATGCATGGAGCCACTAACCGACAGTTATTTTTATTTAGCTATTATTTAGTACTAGCGACCCACTCCCGGCTTCGCATAGGTGGAATTTTTTTCTGCAAATTATATATAGGGTAAAGGCGTGATAGATGCCCCAGTGGGATAGATGCCCCATTTTCCAAAAACCTAACTTCCTAAACTCGCGACTAAGAAACAATAGTATAACTAAGAGCTGCAGTCACCCCGCACCTCAGTTAGCCACGGGCCGTTGTGCGGTGAGGACGTGTTTTGTACGTGTGTGCATTCATCTCCGCGGCGAACTTTACAAACGCATCAAAGTTTTAAAGGTTAGTATTCGCTGTTGTATAACTTTATAAGTACTCATTAATTCCGTTATATTTTTTTTTACGTCAATATACTGATTCATCAAGTATGCATCTAGACGTAAATAGTTGCTCTTTTGTTTTTTATTTATTTAAAAAATACTTGGGCATCTATCCCTATCAAAAAGGATAGTTGCCCTGATTTTTCGAGGTAGGTTAGGTGCTCCTAAGGGCATCTATCTCTCCATACACCATGTATACCCATAATATGCAGGCATGGTTTCAGTGTATATTTTTGTGTTCTGTTATATTTTTTATGTGTTTACATATATTTATATTTGGACTTTTTACTGATTGTAGAATAACCATGCCACGAAAATACAAAAGAAAGGAAGGAGCGCGAGCTCGAGTATGTTCTTGGACTACAGAACAATTGCAGTCAGCTTTCGACGAAATGAACAGAAATACCATGGGGATAAACGAAATATCCCGACAGTTTGGGATTCCATCAAGAACATTGCGATGATGATGACCTAGCTGATTTATGTGATAAAGAAAATGATAATTATTTAAAAGTTAACCAGGGCCGCGAAAAACTAAAACGGCGAATTATTTACAGTTCAAACAGTGATGATGAAGACAATTCACCTCACTATAAAATTAAGGGAAAGAAAACTAAAGGTTTGCCAGTAAAGAGCACTAAGAGAGATGAACAGGATAAGCCTAAAGATACAAATAAAGATAACTGCATAGAATGTTTTGAAAACTATAAAGAAACGAAGTCTAAATCCGACTGGATTCAATGTGTAAAGTGTCAGAACTGGCTACATGAAACCTGTACACTTTTCAAAAATTATTGCTCAAGATGTGGAAAACTGATAGCACTATCCGGCTAAGCATCGTTTAAGTAGAATTACAAAATAAAGATCTTTATTGTGTTATTTTAATTAAAAAAAATGATGACTTTTATGATTATGCATGTTGAAACTTAATAATTAATATTTTATAATAAGAATTTAAAAAGTTTATTTTTGTTGAACAAAGGCTTTTAGAATTTTATTATAGTTATTTTATTTGATCTCAAATTATGTAGAATTATATGCTAACGATGACAATTAAATGATTTTAAAAACTGTAAAATAATTTTCATTATTAGGCCCATGTTTCTTGAAAACAATTTCTGTTTTAGGAGTAGCCTTCTACTACTAAAACACGAATTGTCCTCAAAATCTCATAAAAGTTTGAGTTTTTCGTTTAGATATACAGTATGAAGGGCATCTATCCTTCTTCGTATTTTCATGGTGGGGCAACTATCCCTACGGGTAGGCATCTATCCTCAAAAAAGGAGTTCCACAAAAAGCTAAAATTTGCAAAATCTGTATTTTGTAGGTCCAAAAATAAAAATCACAGTTAAACATAAAGGATTAAACTAGCTAAATTCATAAACATTATTTATATAAAATTGATATTTTTAAATTAGGAGGATATTTTCAAAAAGTGGGGCATCTATCCCGCCTTTACCCTACGTATACCTTCCTTGTTCAACGCCATTTCCATTTGTAAAAACTCCACTAAAATTCATTCAGTTATTTATAAGATCATCGCGAATATCAAACTGACAAACGCGCTGGGGCACTATGTTTTATAATATGTAAGGATTTTAAGTATTTGAAAGGTTCACTGTGTTTCTCACCAGGCATCCCGTCTGGTGGCAGACACCACGCCCTTACAGAGAACCATCGTGAAATAATAGCACTTAAGCTAGTGTGTTTCTGTGAGTGATTAAGGGATGCCAGAACCTATTTCCATATCCCCCACTTAACCTTAATCATATGGTCGGTCGCGCTCTTGTAGAGCACCTGTGGCTTTGCTTAATGTTATAGGTGACGGTAGCCACCTACCGTCTAGTAAACTGCCAGCTTGTCTTAAAAAATAATAATAAACTTCTTCAAATATTTGTATTGATAAAAGTAAATACCTACTTAAGGTGTTTGCATATTATTATGTTCTTAGAAAACTAATAATTATAATTGCGATTAAATCTGTTTCTCTGTATTTTATTAGACAGTTAAATCACTATCTTGATAAAAAATTTGAAGCTAAGCTTTTAAGTGGATTTTTCCTGGAGAATGGCATAGTTTTTTTTCTTATTTTACAAATTTGGTTCTGCAATAGAAATACTTAACTTTCAATCAAGTCCATAATTTACAAATGAGTGTAATGTATTTTACTTTTTACCTCTTTGAAATCGCATTGTAGACAGATTAAAATCTATCGAAGCTTGAATCGGCAACTTCCATTGTCGCCTCTGATTAATATTTTGATGAAAACTATCTGTCTCGTTTTTCTAATTTAACTGATTCTCCATCATGTAATACTCCATAATACTCTTGTTATAAATATTATCTGCTTATATTATTGTTTTAATCTGTGCTAATGTAACAAAGCTCAATAGATTGTTTTCTTTTCTTTAGGTACTCTGGAACACAAAAAAAATAGTTGCAGAACAAACAAAAAAAAGTTGTAAGTAAAATACAAATTATAATAAATATTGATCATTGCTCTCTTTTTTTTTCTCAGAAAATGGATTTTTTTTATAAATCTGCCTGATCTAAACTTTTTTTAGTATAGTCTATTTTACACTGTATTTTTATCTAACTTGTGATTTTACTCTAAGAAGTCAAACTAGGCGACGAAAAGTTACACTTTTCTACTAATTCCTCGCCTTTTGATATATAACGCCCCATTTGTGCGTCAGACGTAGGCGATTAAAAATTGAAGCTTCTGAACTTTCGAACGTTTCATTTCATCACAAAACTAGTGATTCATATATCCAATATTCTTGTGAAATCAAATAGGCGACGAAAAATAATACTTTTCTACTAATTCCTCGCCTTAATATATAACGCCCCATTTTTGCGTCGGACGTAGGCGATTAAAAATTGAAGCTTCTGAATTTTCGAAACTCGTGATTCTCATATCCAATATTCTTGTGAAATCAAATAAAAATCATGTTCGAAGTCGATTAACAAAATTGGCGGCGGGAACGTTTCCCGTAGCTGAAGTTAATATTGTTACTGCCTGAACGCGTCCGATGAAGTCCGCCGCGACAGCTTATATTTTGACAAAATTCAAAGTGACGGCTTAATCAATATCAATTTTATTATTTTCGTTGAGATGGCTCTCCGAGTAAACAGGAAAGTGGGTTACCTGTAACAATATTAATATATTTTTTAATATCTTACATTATTGGTAAAATCTGTCACGCTTCTCTTGGCAATACGGGAGGAGTAAATTTTACGTAGGGCAACACTGGCGGAAGCGCTCTGCTGTCAATGTCATTCGTAATCTGTGTTCGTAATACATATAACAATTCGTAATATAAGAATTACGTGTCACGTTGTTTCAGGCCAATGGACTCCTAAACTACTGAACCGATTTTGGTGAAACTTCGTAACTATGTGTAATTTGGTCGAACTTCCAATTCCAGTGAACTACAGTTGGATTCCAAAGATAGGATAGTTTTCATTTTGAACCGAAATAAAAGCTGAAAACGAAGGGAAGTGAAAACGTCAAAAATGTCCTATTTTATTATCACCAGCGAGCATTTTATTTCTAAGTAGGTATATCACTACAAAATGTAAAAATTCTCTTAGTGTAATTAATTAAAATACTTCAATCGTCCATCAATCATTAATCCACCACACACGTCTACCCCTATCGTAATCATTAGAACCTTAATGTGGATCATTAATTTTCGAAGGTGTGAACCTAAATTTAATGTTAGGACTTAACACAAAACGTTACAGTAATTTATTATAGACTAGCTGGTGCCTGCGACTTCGTCCGCGTTCTGGATGAAAGGTACCCTATGTCATTTCTGGTGTCCCAGACAAAGTGTATGCAAAATTTTATGGTGATCGGTTCAGTAGTTTTCGCGTGAAAGAGTTACAAACATCCATACATCCATACAAACTTTCGCATTTATAATATTAGTACGGATATCTTCCTAACATATCCTTTTTGTGTTAAAGTTGACAAGCAGGCTGACGGTCCACTTGTAGGTACATTGGAAGGCTTTCAAGTTTTAATTGCCTCCTATCATAAGCAACACCATAGAGATTGTAAATTAGAGAAAGGGACAACCCAAGTTACAAATTTATGTGTGTTTACTTAAATAGGTGTGTCATAATACAAAAAAATGTATGTAACCACACAATTGACTTTGATAAAGCCCGACATATATCTAAAACATAAAACACGCGGTAAATGAACTGTAACGTGTCTTATGAAAGGGGGTGGCAATTCGCACGGTTGGCAACCATGTCGCATGATCGATAGATCATTTATCATTTCGCTTTCGGGTACGTCACCAGCTTTGCTATCAAACTGTGGAGATTTCAAGTACCTACTAATCTATAAATAACTTTCATATTTCACTTATTAATAAATAAATAATATCACATTGTCAAAAATATAAATATTGGTAAATTTTTTTTTCATAATTTTATTGTATTTAGGATATGTTTCTATATAATTTTAACTTAGGCAATACTTAGGCAAAACTAGCTAGCAAAGGGGCCCATCGTCATGTGACTAGGAACACAGGCAATGACCCAATGCATATTTGCATTGCATTCGGGTATCTCAAAGTATCTTTTGAAGACTTCCCCACTCGTAAAAAAAATATTGAAACTTGCATCCCTAGTAAATTAATTTATGTAAAAGTTAAACTAATAAATTATTTAACTCCGTGCAGACCCGGTCGAGTCGCTAATTTCAGTTAAACATAGACTACATGTTATGTAATGGTAATACGAGTACTAACTCCCGCAAATGCACCTGAGCGAAGCAGAGGCGCATTAGTCTAGCTAGTAAGACAAGAACAGAAGCAAATTGCTTTCTCAGATCGCGAAAACTATTTATAGAAGAGATCGGTGCATTAAAATGTCTTTACCGCATATACTCTTCCAATGGGAATAGTATTTGCGGTAAAGTATGCGAATGTTGAACTCAGATCGAATGACGAAGCTGAATATATGGAATTACTTCTAATGTAATATTTATTGGTCTAAAATATCGTAAGACAGCTAATTTAATGTGTTTAATGATTAATTGAGAACATATTTAAAATTTAAATATTAAAAAAAATATATATATATTTATTTTTTGTCATAACTGTTAGTTACGAAGCTATCCGCATGTGTGTCTTGTACAGCTTAATATAGCGGAAGCAAAGTAAACTTGTTTGATCTAATTTTAATTCCTAACATCGCGCACATAATTATAAACATCGATTTTATACGAGTTATCAACTATCAACAAAATGTTACAGGAGACTTGTGTATTTATGTATATTTATTTATCTAACATCGCAAAGAGATATGGTTCGTTTCCGGGAGCGAAAATAAATACATAGTACAATCATAAAATGTATGATGTACCATAAAATGTAGTACCTACATTTTATGGAAATGTTGATAAAACTTATTTTAATGTCCCTCAAATGAGGTATAATTTTAATATTGGATCGCAAAGTATTACAGACTAGCTGGTGCCCGCGACTTCGTCCGCGTTCTGGATGAAAGGTACCCTTTTTTTTTTTTTTTTTTTTTTTTTTTTTTTTTTTTTTTTTTTTTTTTGACGAGGAGTAATCCGCTTACAGATTCCCCACCGCTGGCTAGGCGGTAGGGATATGTGGGGGTCGCCCAGCACCTGATCATAGCGGCACTGGGAATACCCACTAAAACTCCCCGGTGCCTCCTTTCCCTGTGAACGGAGTGGACCGGGTTCTGCCGAGGCACCAAACTCCGATCCACCCCAGGGCAGCCTAGCCGACTGACTAGGCTAACGCCAACGGAGGATTGCCCGGAGACACCCAGGCAATCCCCAGACGGTGGGACCTTGTGCAGGCACACATAGCTAGCCAGCTATGTGCGCAGATCCCCTGGGACATTCAAAGACGAGCTAGGTATGCCCGCCTTCTCCTGCCCAACCGCCTACGTCTGAGGGAAGCGAGACCTGCCTCTTCCTCTCGCTCCCTCTCAGCTGCCTCCTTCTGCGACATTACAGAACCGCAGAAGGAGGCAACCGCTTTCCAGGTCGTCTCACTGTCAAGCATGGCTTCAACCATGCTTGGCAGTGAGACATCTCCACCACCCAGCGCCACCTCCAGCACCCGGCGCTGGGGACTCCAGGCCGGGCACACTTGGAGTGTGTGCTCGGCCGTGTCGTCAAGGTCGCCGCAGTGGTGGCACCGCGGCGACTCCTCCCTTTTTATACGGTGCAGATAACGACCAAAGCACCCGTGTCCGGTCATTATCTGCACCATATGGAAGGTGAGGCCACCTCGTCGGCGCCTCACCCATTCCTCCAGCACCGGACGAACCGCGACGATCGTCCGGTGACCAGCGGTGGGGTTGAGGAGTGCCTCACCCCAATCATCCATGGCCCTCTCTTGTGCCTCTGCACGGACCCGCTGCACGTCCTCGGCAACGGGTCTTTCTCCAAGGGCCCTTGCGGCGACCCGATGCCGGTGCACCTGGGACAGAACCAGGGCATCGACATCCCACGGGAGCGTGCCCGCCAGCACGCAGGCGGCCCCGTGGCTGACCGTGCGGTAGGCCCGCACAGCCCGGATCGCCATGACCCTTTGAGGCCTCCTCAGGAGGGCCCGGGTACGGGGAGTGAGACACTCCGCCCAGACCGGGGCTCCGTAAAGTGCCATCGACCTTACCACCCCATGGTAAAGTCGACGGCACGCCGAATTTGGTCCTCCCAGGTTTGGGAGGAGCCGTCCGAGTGCGGCTGCGGCTGCAGTCAGCCGTGGAGCGAGGAGCTTGAAGTGCTCCTCGAAACTCCAGCGGGGGTCCAGTGTTAGGCCGAGATACTTGATGTGCATCCCGACCGGAATCCGGACCCCATCCACTCGGACGCGGAGCCCCGGAGGGATCCTGCGGCGTGGGGGATGGAAGCCCATGGCCCTAGTTTTATCTAGGGCCACCTCCAATCCTAGCAGGTGGATGCGCCGGACGACCAAAGAGGTGCCGACCGACGCTAACCGCACTGCGTCCTCCCACGTCTGCGCTTTCGCCGCGACTAGAGTGTCATCGGCGAAGCAGACAACCTTCATCTTGGGAAGGAGGTTGCCTCGCAGGACCCAATTGTACCCCAGGTTCCACAATAATGGGCCGAGGACGGCCCCCTGGGGTACACCAGCCGCCATTGGGCGTCGACGGACGCATCCGTCTGCGCCCTCGTACAACACTAACCGATCAGAAAGGTAGTCGAAGACGAGGGCGCAGAGGTAGGGCGGCACCCTGTGGAATTTAAGTGCCGCCCTTATGCATTCATGAGGGAGGCTGTTGAAAGCGTTGCGGATGTCGAGCGACACCGCAACAACAGCCTCCCCCCTGCCGGTGGCCTCCTCAGTCCACCGCTTGAGGAGGCCCACTGCGTCCATTGTGGACCGACCGGTTCGGAAGCCGAACTGGTGCTCGTCTAAGTTCGGCCCCTCAGTCTCTAGATGCTCGACTATCCGGCGGGCTATGATTCTTTCCATAGCCTTGCCGGAGTCGTCGAGCAGGACCACCGGTCGGTACCCCGCCGGCGAGTCGGCAGGGCGGCCCTCCTTGCGGAGAAGGCACAGTCGCCCCACCTTCCACCTCGCCGGAAATTTGCTCCGGGCGATACACGTATCGAGTACCGCCCGGAACCTCTCCTCCAAAGGCCCCAGCGCTATCGCCAGGGCCTTAGCCGGGACGCCATCTGGTCCCGGGGCCGTCTTCTTCCTCCCGATCCGCTCCTTCACCGCCTCAAACTCTACGTCAGAGACGGGAAGGCCCTGCAGCGCAGCCTCCGGCAGTGGTTCCGGAGGCTCCATAGATGGGGGCTCGAATGGGCCGGGGGTCGGGAAAAGAGACCCCACAACCTCTTCGAGCAGCGTAGGTTCGAGGTTGGCTGTGGAGGGGGAGCTTGATGCAAACTTTCCCCTCACAGCCCTATACGGACGACCCCAGGGGTCAGCGTCCAGGAGGGCCAGGAAGCGCTCATGTGCTTCTTCCTTGGCCCTGCAAATACCTTTTTGCAGGGCTTTGTGAGCCTCCCTGTATGCCTGACGAAGGAGGACCTCTTCGTCAGGCGTCCTCCTGGAGCGCCTTCTCCGGCATCGGAGGAGAGCACGCCTCGCAGCCAAGCACGTGGTGCGCAGGGTGGCAATTTCCTGCGCCCACCAGTACACCCTCTTCCATCGGGGAGGAGGGCGCCACAGCGGCATGGCGGCATTGCAGACGGCCCGAAGGTCGTCCGCAAAGTGGTCGGCCATGCCGTCAGGATCCCCTGCGAGGTGAGGGGGGAGAGACGACCACTCCCTCACCATCGCCGCCTCCTCCGCCACTTCCGGGCGGAGCTTGGCGAGTGCCCACCTGGGAAAGGCGACACTCGCCGTAGGATCCCGACGCTGTGACGCGCTGGGGGCCCGCGTGGAGACCTCGTATCGGACATAAAGGTGGTCCGATAGGGTCTCCACTTCTTCCTCGACCCGCCAGCTCCGGATTTGGGCAGCAAGGGTGGCAGTGGCGAAGGATACGTCCACAATGGACGTACCTTGCCACCGTACGCACGTGGGAGAGGTACCACGGTTGAGTACCTGGAGCCCCAGGCCCAACGCCCAAGACTCCAGAATACCCCCCCTCGCGTCCGTACTAGGGGACCCCCACGCCACGGACTTGGCGTTGAGATCCCCCGCCACCAAGACTGGGAGTGGGGCCGCACGCCTCACCACACCCTCCACCGCAGCCAGGAAGAACTCGAAGTCCGCCCGGCTACGGTTAGGGGAGAAGTAGGTCGACACGACCACCATTCTCCCCCAGTTCGCTGCCACGAAACCCGAACCTCTCTCCCTGAGAGAAAGGGGAGGAGCCCCACCACCAGCCCTCACTGCAATAGCAGCGGAGTCATCTAGGTCCCCTAGCCAGTTGGCATTATGGGGGACCGCGTATGGCTCCGCCACCACCGCCAGGTGAATCTCCCACTCCGCCATTGATTGGCACAGTAGATCCTGTGCCCCGGCGCAGTGGTTGATGTTCGCCTGGAGGATATTTGCAGTGAGACTACTGGGCATTGGTAGTGTCCATGTGCTCCTCCCTTACAGCACGAGTGGCCCCTGTGCTTGGCTGCGGTTTAGCTGCTGTGAGGCGGCCTCTGACGGCTGGGGGGGAACAGTTCATCCCCCCCATGCGGTGGTTGGCCGGGAGCCCGGCGTCCGCACATACTGCACACTTGTATGCGGCCTCGCATTCATGCGCAGAATGCCCGTCTGATCCGCAACGGTAGCAAAGACCGCTGCGGTCCTTTTTCGACGGGCATCTAACGACCGGGTGGCCGAGCCCCATGCACCTATAACAGCGCATGGGACGCTGTTCCAACAGTTGGACGGAGGCAGAACTCCATCCAACCGTCAATCGGCCACCGGTCGCAAGCTTTCTTGCGGCTTCCACCGGGCATGAGGCGAATGCCGAGCCCACCCCTCTGACCCCAGGGTGAACCTTGCCCACCCTGAAGTGCTCGGGGGGGCAGCCCGTGCTTACGGCCAGCGCGGCCTGCACCTCCTCGGCCGACACAGAGTCGTCGAGTCCGTTGACTCGTATGTCAACCGATTTGATAGGGCGCGTGACCTTCGCCTCATCCCCCAACACCGCGCTAATTTGCGCCGCCAACTGGTCCGCCTGCGTTGGCGTGGTCTCTTTCGGGAGCTCTAGTATACGAGCTCCCGTGACGCCCTTACGAAATTGGGCCGGTCCAATTCCGAGGGCGTCGAGCGAAACCGATGCCTTGGTCTTGGCTATAGCCTTATTATACGTGGCCCCCTTTTCAATAGCCTCCGGCTTGAGGGCCACGACCACCGCCAACTTCTTATGCTCCTTTGGGAGCTTGGGGCCACTCGATTTTTTCCCGGCGGACGCGGCTGGAGCGGCGGCGGGGGCGCGCTTCTTGCGCCGGACAACCTCTGACCAGGTCTGGCCTGGCTCAGTCGAGCTTCCCGCCTGCGGCTCAGGAACGATGTCAGCCGGGGGTTTGGCCACCCTTACCGGCCTTGCCTTTTTAGGCAGGTTAGCCGGTGGGGCCAGAGTTGACCCCGACTCGCACTGGGATGCCGCAGCGCGCTCCTCCCGTTTCTTATCCCCCATTAGCGGCGGACGAAGCTGGCGAGCCGGGAGTAGCCTCCCGTCCACCTCCAGCCCGTCTAGGTGGGCATTGACTACCCCCCCTACGTGGGCAGTCAGTTCCGCCTGAAGGGCCGAGAAGGCCTCCAAAAATTCCGCTCTTGACAGTGGCTGGGCTTCAGCCACTGTCATGGGCGGTTCTGCAGCCTGGGGCTTGGCCGGGGTCCTCTTGGGTACGGGCCTTTCAGAAAAGGCCCTGCGCAACGCCGTCACCTCCTCGATTAGGGCGTCTATTTGCCCGCGGAGGCGTTTATTATCCGCTCGTAGTCGTCGAATTTCATTCGACGACTTGCGCGCCGCCACCGCCTCGACCACTCCGAGTATAGAGTGGGTGGCCTCCTTTATCTCTCTTTGGGAGGTGCCCTTGAGGGTGCCCGACTTTCGGACAACCTCCAAAATCGCCGAGGCGCTGGCCTCCGCCTTTTGTGTCAGCTCCTCAACGGAGCCGGCCGACGACTTAGCTGACCGGTAGGTCGTCGCGGACTTTTCGGAGTCGGAGTCCGATTCCATTTCCCTCAGTTCGCGGCGAGCCCGCGAAACGCCTACGTCGTGGCCGGACGCTTTACCGCCACGGCCCTTACGCCCTTTTACGTATTTCGGCGGTACGGCGGGTTCGGCGAACTCCTCCAATTCCTCCGACCCCGATACCACAGCAAAGAACTTGCTGGTTTCGGGCTGCTTCTTGGTTGCCTCCATTGCTGATCGCTTGCGTGCAGCCGACCGCGTCAACACATTGGAGTACAGCAATTTGCGCCCTCCAGTCTCCTTTTGGTTAGGCCCACTGGCCTCTGTGGAGTCCGACATGGGCCAGTTAATGGCCCTGCCGACCTCCGAGCTCGTAGGAGAGTCCACCCCTACTAGAGGGGGGACAAAACAACGAGTTCAGTCGGAAAAATGACAAAAAATGAACAAAATTTTGTGAAAACACGAAAAACAACAAATAACAAACAAATAACAATAAATAACAACGACTGCTGTGGATCACCCTGTAGAGCCTTTAGAAAGGCTGCGTACAACGCAATCCGCAACAAAATCTGCCAACAAATGACAGAACACCAGTCAATTCAAGTTTCGTGACTGATACTGAAAAGCTTTGATAAAAGCTTCATTCAGATCAGTCCACCACTCAAATTGATAGGGTACCACCTATGACCTCTAATGGGTCCGAAAACACCAAAAACAGAGAATTTTTTATAAAATTTTCAAAATCGACTAAAAATTTTATGAAAATAACAATAACAGCAAAAACAATAACAATAACAACGAAAACCAAAAATTACTGCAGGCTACCCTGAAGAGCCTTGAAAAAGGCTGCATGCAAAGCAGACCGCAGCAAAATCGGTCAACAAACAACGAAGTGACGACGAAATGAAATTTCGGGACTGAAACAAAAAAAGCCTTGAAAAAGGCTTCAATCACGTCAGTCCGTCAATCCACCACGTAGAATACAAAGAGGAACCTCCAATGCGTCCAAAAGCAACAAGAACTCAGAAATCTCCAACTTTTCCAGCGAAGATGAGGCCTTTTTTTTTTTTTTTTTTTTTTTTTTTTTTTTCCGTGGGAAAATCTGCGATCCAGATCCCCACCGACTATGGGGGGATCGGTGGGGTATGTGGGACTTCTACCCACTAAAAACCCACGGTGTTTCTTCGCGCCGTCTATGGACGGAGGATAGGGGACGCTATAACACGCTACCGTCTCCCCCGTCAGACGCAGCCCGCACACATTGCGAGCCCCACCTCGATTAGGCGCGGAGTGTGACCTCCGCGCAGTGAAGAGACGCACCGGAAACACACAGCACGTCTCCCCTCGTTGCCCGGTGTTGTGAATACGGCGGACGACCCCATGTCCGCCGTACCCAGGCGAAGCGGCACTTGCCGCCCATTTTCACCTCTCGCAGCGGGCAGTCAGCGAGGGGCTTCACTTCTGAAGCACCCCATAACCTCTTATCTGCGGCACAACCTACCGCAGAGTTAGAGGCCGCTTCCACCTGAAATCCTCGGATAACCCCTGCTCGTGTGGCCGCTCATCTCTACGGCATTAAGGGTGGGCGGCCCAAAGGGGTGTCCACCTGACATTTCCTCAGCAATCGCGGCAGCCCGAGAAACGGGCTCCACCTCGTGATGCCGTCGCGGAAGAGTTACTAAGCCGGGTCGCGAGGCCGGGTGTTCACTCTTCCGGACGACTGCAGAGGGCGGTTACTAGGCCGGCCCCAGAAACCGGGTCTTCACCACCCTCCACAAAGCCACGATTGCGGTACTCTGCCAGGCGGTCCTTCCCTGCCGCAGAGCTCCGTCTTCGCGTGCGTTGCCCGACTACCACTGAGCGACGGAGCCATCCGAGAAAATCCGCCCGCTGCGACCCGCGCCGGTCTTCGTGCGCAGAACCGAGACCCATACCTCGGCCCGACGTACAAGGACCGGGGGTGCCAACTCTCACCGGCCAACACCCGCGAGGGCCGAGTACGGCTCCTCGGCCCAACGAGCGGTGACCAGTGAAGCTCCAACGGACAGTTGGAGCCTCCAATCTGATGCTCCGCCACGAGCTCCGATAATCGGAACCCGCTCGGAGCACGCGCTCGTGGGTCTTCTTTGTTCCCCAGCGACAATCCGATCAGCCAAGCCAAGGCCGGTGACCCCACCGGCCCCTGCAACCGTCCGGATTGCCGAGGGTTAAGCCCCCCCACCACTGCACGGTCGTGACCCACTTAGGGGGGGAGCGAAGATGAGGCCTATCTATTCGAACTTTTGGATGAAAGGTACCCTATGTCCTTTCTGGTGTCCCAGACAAAGTGTATGAAAAATTTCATGGTGATCGGTTCAGTAGTTTTTGCTTAAAGAGTTACAAACATCCATACATACATCCATACATTCATACAAACTTTCGCATTTATAATATTAGTACGGGTATTATAACTTTTAAAAAAAGTAAGTAACGCCATCTGGATTTTTAAACATATTAATTTTTTTATAGTAAGATATTTGTGTTATATAAATTTATATAAATTAAAAAAAAAATAAAAAAAATAAAAAAAAATTATAAATTAAATATAAATTTTAATGCTTTTTTTTAATTTTGTATACAAAATGTACCTCACATCCAGAAAAAGTACAGTTCCCGAAGGACGCGGATGAAGTTGCGGACAAAAGCTTGTACAAAAAATGTATTGCAAATACAAAAAAATCAACCTGTTTCAAATGTAGTCTACTATGCATTGTATTTTATCTAAGTTTTAATTTAACTCTAAGAAGTCAAATTAGTCGACGAAAATTAACGATTTTCTGCTAAGTCCTCGTCTTAATATTCAAAAGCACAAACGCCTACAATATAAGTATATATTCTAATTGCCAAAAATACTATGAATGGACATTAATACCTTTAAAGTCTCCCAATCGTAATGGCCCATTGAAATTCCTCAGAAATTGAGCTATCAATTTCCTCTGAATTGAATGGTACGTGATTCCTATCGGTTCCAGTGCGGTTTTGCTTGTCAGATAACATTTAATCTGAATTAATTTAATCTGTATGGAAATTGTTGTGAAGTATAATATAATAGATTATTGTTATAAACATGCTATAATATTTAAAACATAGAAAGAAAATATATCTAATAATCTAGCTGTTGCACGCGACTTCGCCCGCGTAAATTTATAATACCTAATAATAAAATAGCCTATGTTACTCGCTGATAACGTAGCTTTCTATAGCTGAAAGAATTCCAGTGGTTTTTGATTTTATTCATTACAAACATACAGATCTCTCTTTATTTCTCTCTTTATTCATGGTCTTCCTTTTATTTCTGACACTATGTTATATAGCAAAAAATAATCCTTATGATGAAGCCTTTCGTTCGGTATGATAAAGCTACAGGGTAATTTCTTTCTCGTGTAGCGTGTTCGATTCCCGGTTCAACCATGTAATTATTTAAAAATCTATGAATGCCGTTTAAATTGTTTTTTAAATTAAAATAATGTCTTCTTTCAGTAAAATATTCCATCTACAATATTCAAGGTACTTTCCCTCCATGTGGCATAGTCGTGCGGGATGGGACGATTCGTCGCCGCCAATTCGCCGCCGCCGATTCGCCGCCGCCGATTCAGCGCCAAGCCAATTCATCGCGGGCCGATTCGACGCGGGCCGTTTCATCGCCATTCGTTGTAGTCTTTTGTTTATTATACGCAGATTGTAGAAAGCAAAATAATTACTACTAAAATAGATGTCTATCTCAAAAATAATATCCATATTTAAGGGTTTATTGTTTTTTTTAAGCTATCGAATACTTGTTAAAACGAAAGACAACAAAATATATAGGTTTAAGTTAAAATGAAGATACTAAGGACTTTTTTTATGTTTACAACCTGACTATCAGTTATTAAAGTTTTTTTACATATTGACAAGTCTTATCTATCGAGTAAATAAATGGAGGCAGACCCTAGAGATGGTATTGCGTTCAATGCTACACCTTGTTGGACTTAAAATAATATAGGAATTAAATAACATTATATTCTCTATTATATAAGTTAAGTTTAAAAAGTTATAAAAATAAAGTTTGTTGATCTTGTTGTTGATACAAAAACGTGATTAAGATTTAAGATGACCTTGCCTAAATTTAGTAGGGATAGTTCCCTACTAATATAATAAATGTAAAAGGTGAGTGTTGTAAATGTATTTGAGTGTAATAAATGTGTTTGTGAGTTTGTCTAGCCCACACGGTCGGAGAAAAAAAAACGAGTTGGTCTATTTTTTTTGTCAAGGAATAGTTAGGGAGGCTAGAAATTAATATAGGTTTCTTTTTATACCAGCAAATTTCATGAATAGAACTTCGTTTATAAATTCTTTGTATGATAGTGTCAAATTAGTAGGTAGAATCGTAAATTGTTTTAACATTTTATTTTAAACATTTATTTTTAACACACAAATTTAAACATTATGAGGTACGAACACATATTTTTTTACGACCAGAGTTTTTTTATGCTACAGTTTATAATTAGTATGTTTCAACTTAACATAAATTGAATTAAAACTACATAATTTAATTTAATTCATTTTATTATTAGTAAAATAATAATAACAGTTCCTTACAAAGTAATAAAAAATATTACAATTTTTTTTATTACAAAGTAATAAAAAATGCTTATACTCAGATGTATAGTATAGTAATTCTTCAGGAATTGAAGGATTAGTTCTATTTTAGGACAAGTAAGTATAGTATGTGCCACAAAATAAGTGACGAAAACACTTCAACAGGGTGCTATAAACAAACAAAAGGTTAGATTATTTCCTACCTGAATGCCTACCCAATAGGTATACATTATATTGTTTAATACCATTGTTATCATAATTTGACATTTCTGAAGATTCGAGGAAAGGTTTTGATACCTAGATTATTTAGTTTGGTAGTTTGGTAAATCTAGAAAATATTAGAAAGTATAAAGATCACTTGTAGTGCCTAACATATACTCCCCACAAAAAATAAAGGAGCAAAAAAATATCGAAATTTTTAGGTTATTTTCAACGGGCTGTAACTTGAAGATGAATTGTTGTAGAGTAAATTTTAAAAATCCAATTGTAGCACCAAGTGTCTAGTTTTTGGATCTGAACTACAAAATTATTATTTTTAATTTTTCTTCGAGTAATCTTGAGAAAACGACCGCCAAAAAAATTTCGAAATTGTGTTGATTTTTTTTATCTACGGACTTATTGTTATATTTGTAGTAGGGTCTCAAGTATTTTCGTCACTTTTTTATGATACAAACTATAATTTGCGATTGAAGGTACACCTTTATTTTATGAATTTAATTACTCAACTACAGTAACAATGATTATAAAAAGATTTTGCATTCTACTTATAAGAAATAACACCTTATATACAAGAAGAAAAAATTAAGTGCTAAGCAAATAGGTAATAACTCATAATAAAACAATGAAACGACTTTAAATAAAACAAGTTATATGCTGCAGCTTGCTGATAGCATTAATATCAACACTTTAGAAACAAATCTTAATTCTTATTCAAATCAATTATTATATTTAAAGACTTTTCCTAAGAAATATATACTACAAAAAAGTAATTAGGCACATATAATACAACATATTTAAAACAACCAATCCTGCTAAAATCTAAAAGACACCTGTACTGTACCTGTATCTGTATATTATACAGGTATATATTTTTTTAAACATTACCGTTTTTTTAGATCATCGATTGT
Source organism: Synanthedon tipuliformis (assembly GCA_947623395.1). Classification (NCBI taxonomy): domain Eukaryota; kingdom Metazoa; phylum Arthropoda; class Insecta; order Lepidoptera; family Sesiidae; genus Synanthedon; species Synanthedon tipuliformis. The sequence goes on along the minus strand of OX392415.1, from coordinate 9,525,654 downwards.
TACTTTTAATAAAGAACCAATCGATTGGGTCAATCACAAAGGTCAAATCCTTTTGCACAAGTTATTTTGTGAACTACAAGTAAATAAAATAATAAATGAAAGCCTTGAATAATTTTAGTCGTTAATTAATAGAGAATATTTTAATTAGGTAATAAAAATGTTTTATGTACATTAATTGGAATAGTTTTCAAATACAGTTTATTTATTTCACTCTATATATTAAAATTGATAATTGTAGGCTAAGCCTCGCAAATAGTCTAATTTAGTTCTATTTCTATAATCACTTACAATTCTAAAAATACGTTCATCAGCCTGACGGTATTTTTTTAACTTTACTGGTGGCAAGTTACCCGCAACTAACTGTTCATAATAGAGATCGCGACTTTTTTGAACTTTTCTTAATCCCATTATTAGAGCCCAGATAGTTGGATGCGCCACTCCTAACTCTGACTGCAGACGTCTATGTGCAGCTTCAGCATGATTATTGGTCCGATCATCTTGGTTAAGGACTCGAGTATGCAAATTCCATATTTCAGCAGGAAATAAAGCTGGTCGCCTGCCATTGCCACGCCGATTTTGACGTCCGATGTAATTGTCTTCCAACCAATTAAGCAACCGTTGTAGTTCATTTGGTAATACTTCTCCTAGGACTTCTATACATTCATCTAGATCGGCTATAGGAACAAATGCCAAAGCAATGACCATCTTAGCATATAAAGCAAAATCAGGGTCATTATTATAGCGCGATGTAAATCCCATTTCAGCTACTTGTTTTTTCATATTTTTTGCCAAATGAAAAAAGCAACCATTTATGGGGACACCGGGAAAACACTCTTTAATTGCACTTATCGCAGCTTGTTCAAAGTCACAGTTCACAGCTACCGGATTAATATTAGGAACTAAACTCTTTATGGCTTCAAACATTTGCACATATACTCGATTTTGTTTATTGGGTAATAGCACATAGAGCACCGGATGAACTCCACCTAACCGTTTTACTAAAATAACATAAACTTGTGAAAAAAATTTAGGTGTTATTGAAAATGTACCATCGCAGAACCAGATGCAATTACTTAAATGCTGAAGCCAACTTTCTTTTCCAAAAATTAAAAACCTGTTTCCGTTATTTGGTCCACTATCAAATAGTAAAAACTTTTCAGATATACCTGGTCGTGGTATATAAATTCTAAATTCATCTGGTATAACTAAATCGTTAATTACACTGGGATCCACTGGCGCAGCATTAATTTCTTTACGCTTTCGACGAATAAGTTTCCGCAAAGCTTGGCAATTTGGTATTGCAGCTTGTGTAGCTTGTGACAAATCAGTAACACACTCGTTTATTACTTGAGCAGTATGTTCCACACTTGTTACCGCTCGTCTTTTGATGTTTGTCACAACAAGTGCTGCTTCTACATTAGCTGCAGATGAATCATGTGAATGATTATTTAAAGTCTTAATCACTTCACCGTCTCTAGTGTGTAATCTTGCTTTGCAGCGACCTATTTGCTCACACCTCCAAAAAATAACATTTACGTCACGTTTACTACGTTTATCTAGATTGTAGAGATATCCATCATAAGAATATTTCTCTTTCCCTCTTGAACTTGAAATTTTTACGTCCATTTTTGTACAAAGTTACAACATAAATGAGATTGGTTAACAGAGTTTTAAAAACAGGGAGACAATGATTTAGTTCGGGAGCTGGTTGACAAAACAGGACAAATCAAAAAAAGTTGTTGACCACGTCTTGACTGCTAGTGTGGTACAGTTTGGGTAGTCACTTTTACTACTAAGGTTTGGTACATGGACAAGCTACTCATCGCCCATGGCTTGGCACCATGGCCTAGACTAGGAGAGATGTAAAAAGAAATTATACACCGTTGAAAAATACTTGTTTGTTTGGTCTAATTTATTATTTTTACTTTATTTTGTTTGGTCACTCTACGGACATCAGTCTAGTTATTGTAAGTGTTAGTTAGTATTACTCCCTTAAAATATCTTTTTCCTGTTTTTATTTGCTAGGTAAATTTATAATAGTGATAAACCTAAAATTAATTTACATTTTTGACCTCAGTCGATTAAATTACATATTTTTTAAATACTTACTTAAATTTTCTATTAGTACTGTTAAACGGAATTTAGCTTTGCATAAATAAAACTCATCAGAGTTTTAATTATTTAATTTTAAGTCGTTAACTCCCGGTCTATTGCTTTAAACTCTCATCATAAAATAGTAGGTATCGTAAAGAGAAATGTTAAAAGTTTTAAAAAACATGTGTGTCATTGTTCTCGAGGTGGTTAAATTACAACCCTTGTATTTTTTCCTACTAAACAAACTATTATTGTGCTTTGTACTAAAAAGTTCACTTCTGACACGTGTTGGGCCATAATTCATTGCATAATAACATAAAAAAAGGTCGTTTTTGCACCGACAACACTTCCTTTGTCTATAAATTTACCCTGTAGAATCTATAAACTTAAATTTGTAACCGAATTATTATTATTTTTTTAAAAAGCGCGGCGCGTTATAAAAAAAATTAAAAATTCGGTTTTAATATTGAAGAAATACGTTTTTCTTATCAATATCTTAGGGTTAGCAACTCTTTTATGGGACAATGTGTACGCTTCTACAACAAGCTTCCTGCTAATATACAACAATTATCTACGAATAAATTTAAAGTTTATATAAAGAAAACCCTGTGCAAAAAGGGTTATTATAGGATATTAGATTATATAAATGATGAATGTCCTTGGAGTTGAATAGTTGTATATTTGTGTTATATCGATGTTATGTATTATAAACTGATTGACGGATTTATAAAAAGAGCAACTAGGGGGTTTCTTGCCGAGTTCTTCCCCCTAGAAGCAGCTTTCCGAACCGGTGGTAGTTTGTAATTGTAAATTAAGTAATGTTGACGAGGATAAATGTTTTGTTAAAACTTACATCTAATAAATGATTTATTATTATTATTATAATATTTTCAACTTCACACACTAAACTATATAGCAAGAATTCGATATGGACGGAACCATCAAAGAATCAAATTATAACTGCTGTGTCTTTATTGAGCGAAGAATCAGAAAGCCTTGAAAGAAATAATAAGCGCTCTAAAAGTATGGTCATAAAACCTGTCATAACAATCATTTTTTGACTACAATGAAACATACTAGCTGGTGCCCGCGACTTCGTCCGCCTTCTGGTTGAAACCCTATTTTATTTTTGGTGTCCCAGACAACGGGTATTGTAAAATTTCATGATGATCGGTTCAGTAGTTTTTGCGTGAAAGCGTAACAAACAAACAAACTCACATTCACATTTATAATATTAGTAAGGATTTAGATAAGAGTGATTTAGTTAATAATAAAATTATTTTTATATTAAATCAACTTATCAATCAATAATATTACATCAATGTGTATCGATTCCTTTGGGTTCAATTGGTGGATAAACCGAAACCCAACTTTTCAGGAGAGCATAAACCATTTACAATTATAATAAATTAATTATGGTCGTTACATCATAACAAAACTACAAAAAAAAACATCCGGCTTTTACATTGATAAATATCTTTTGTAAAACTCTATGACCAAAAATTTTTGGGATTTTTTCCCAGAAAATTCCAACATTTTTTTACAAATTTCTATATATCGTATATAGAGATCGATAGAGAATTTTATTCTGAGAAAAATGGCATATATAACTCAATTTGGCCAAAATTGTTTATTATACTTACTTACTTCGACAATTCAATTACTTCAATTACTTAGACGAAATGCATAAAAAATATTACCAACTAGGGTACATGTAGTTGGTATATGGAATTATACCAACTCGGATATTGCACGAATGCGACCCGTATTCGCTCAATTTATGTTCAGGATAGGTGGATAACTGAAACTAAATTAAATGGCGATGAAATGGCCTGCGTCGAATCGGCTGGCGTCGAAACGGCCTGCGGCGAAATGGCGGCGGCGAAAGGGCGGCGGCGAATTGGCGGCGGCGAATTGTCCTAGACCCTAGTCGTGGGACGCCCTGTATATTAGAATAGATAGAATATTGCATAAAGTTATTTATAACTTTACTGTATCGAGAATTCCAATTTCAAGCATTCTATATTTTAATATAAAAGAATTGAAACCTCAATAATGACACATTGACAGTCTTAAACGAATCGAAATAGGTCTTCATTTAACATCAATATTATGATTTATGATAACATTATTTTTGTTGACTGTACAAAAAAAAGGAAAAAGAAGTAACAGTTTCATTTCGTTCATTAATTTATATATCTATATGAAAAAGGCATACCAAGTGTAAATAGAAATAGAATAAATAGAATGTTTATATTCAAGTGTAAACAATTTTCAACATGAAAAAGAGAAGGACAAACATTTCAATTACTTTCAAGGCAACCAACCAATTTTTATTTAGAAACCGCTTTGAAAATAAAAAAAATAAATTCTCTATTACTGTTTTGCTTTTATCGAACATAAATATTATAAATATTCACACATTCCACACAGCACCATCTAGTTCCAAAGTAAGCAACTTAATGCTTGTATTATGGATACCAGACAGTTTTCATATACTACATACAATACTTTTAGGTAAATGTTAACACATAAACATTTGCCCCTAGCGGGATTCAAACCCGCGACCGCTTGGTTAACAGGTAGGGTTACTAGCCACTAGACCAAACGTGTCGTCATACATACATACATATACACATTGCCTTTTATATATGCTATTAAGATCACCTTCAACACCAGCTGTTGTGAGTGTTATTAAGCGACGGTAGCCACTTACCATCAAGTGGACCGTTAACCTGTCTGTGTTGACCTTTACATAAACAAAGATTGAAGTCTCTGAATGAAATATATCAAATAAAAATTCCTATAAATTATGTTTTCTGCAAATTTGTGAATAAGGTCTCGCTGTCGTTAAGGGTTAACAAGTTGGCTAACTTTGACTGAAACCTTTTGAAAGCTCTCAAGAATCTCTAGAAGGATTTACTAAATCCAATTGAGAAAAGTTTCAACACCATTCAGCGTTTACTTGGAAACTGAAATATCTAGCACATTTTTTTTATCGATTTGTTTTAATAAAAACACAGTCATTATCATTAAATCATGTGCTTATTTGTTTATTTGCTTTTATAATAGGTCTCCCTAATTTTATTCTAGACATGCAGTGGAAAATAAAATATAGACGCAAGCCGGGCGGGCGACGTACTGCCTGAGGGCCTATAGTGACAGATTAAACACTATAGTGCGAGTTTTACTCGATCAAACGCGTCGAACACGTAACCGTCAATTTGTATTGGAATGAATGCGCTGCTCCATACCATGGATGGATATCGTACTAATATTATAAATGCGAAAGTTTGTATGGATGTATGTATGGATGTTTTATTTTATTTTATTTAGGAAAACAAACAATTACACAATATATAGTAAATATAAAGAAGGACATACATATAAATAGAAGTAATCGTGCAATCAACAACATTTTCCACGAATTGGTACATAGGTTTACAGAGAAAACAAGAAAACAAAAATACACATTTATACACAACAAGAAAAAACACCAAAATACAAAGACCAAGAAAAGAACAACACCATAAACTAACACAATTTGACAATATTATTTTTATATTTGTAACTTTTTCACGCAAAAACTACTGAATCGAACCGATCAGCATGAAATTTTCCATACACATTGTCTGGGACACCAGAAAGGACATAGGGTACACCCTACTGGGAATACGCCACCTTTCATCCAGAACGCGGACGAAGTCGCGAGCACCAGCTAGTCTAAAATAAATGGAGATGTTGATTATTATAATAATTAATAAAAAAAACTGAATTTGTTTCTAGTTTGAACAATATGATGCTGTTAACTGTATTCATAGTCGAATATAAACTTTCGAATACCTTGCAATTTATATAGCTGGTCGTAATAAGTGTCAAAATGGATGGCATCATAACACACATACGAGTCACGTTTCAGTCACAAAACATTTTTCTAACAAAGCCAGTTATAAGAACAAGTGACGAGCCAACTGTATGTTTTTCCTGCCCTAGTTTTTGTCACACATTGTTTTACTTTCTTTTTCCTTAATGGATGGACCCTTAGATAAAATTGTCTTTGTTCACTTTAAAAACGTAACCTCTGAATACTCTTTCAAATTGACAAAAAAAATCATGCGTTACTTAAAAGTCATTAGTTAAAAAAATCTGTTATTTTAATTAATCAAGGTCAGTCCCATGAAAGACTTTTGAGCTCAATATAGATAAACTCATAATACTCTTTCAAATTGGAAAAAAAATCTTGCGTTACGTAAAAGTCATTAGTTAAAAAATATGTTATTAGTTAATCAAGGTCAGTGGATTTTTTCCATGAAAGACTTTTGAGCTCAATATAGATAAAAAAAACCTTTATTTGAACCTAATAACAGAAGTTTCAGTTCATTTCAGTTGTATCAAGATATATTTTATACCGAACTAAGTAACTAACAATCATTAAAATTTATATTACACGTATAGCTGGCTAATAAATGTAACGGATGTACTGTCACGAGATTTCCAATACCGCAAATATAAACTCACGCAAGACTAAGCGTTTCATGCAAGACTCGCACTTGTTACCTAGATACCAAGTAATTCATTACAATTTGATTCGTTGCGCAATCTTCTTTACATAAATATAATAAAAATTTCGTATAAATAAAAATTTCGTGTCACATGTTTGAGGCCTCCTAAACTACTGAACCGGTTTTGATAAAACTTCGTAACTGTAGTGCTCACGCGTCAAAGTCACCTATATATTATCTCCCGTATCACTCCCGGACACACACGCAACTCCCTATCCCCGTGGATCGACTGCCTCCGTCACGTGGTACGTCTTAGACTCCTTACGTAATGTTGCCAGTGAACAAATCCAAGATGCATACACTACAGTAACTATGTGTAATTTGGTCCGACTTAAAAGATAGGATAGTTTTTATTTTGAACCCGAGCGAAGCCTTGCCTTGCCACATGGCTGGTTGTTGGTCAAGAGCTAACCCATCTCTTAATAAAAAAAAATAAAAAAAAATACCGGGAGCGTGTAGCTAGTATATTTATTATAAATTGAAGACCCTTTCCTACGCGTCTGTCTGAATGGCCGCTAACTTCACCTTAATCTGGCAAAGGATTTTGTTTCAGATTTCACCATCAGTAAAAAAATTTTTCAGGGGAATTTTATAGGATGTCCCAAAAATCAACGTCATGCGGCCTCGGGCGATAGGCTAGGTTATACCGGCTTTGGAAAAAATAAAAGAAATCTAGGTCACTAAACATTAATTTTCGGGACACACTACATAAAATTGTGTTATTAAAATAGAACATTCGTCATTAATTTCTAATGTCCGCCGGTTCCATCAGGAAATTTTATGCGTGTCCACAAAGTGATATCATAAAATACTAAATTGAATACCACAGCGAAACAATCACTGTTGAAATTTTCCCTCGATTTACTGCGATAACGCGGAATTGCAATAACGAATTGCAACGTTCCATTAGTTGAATCAATTACATTGTTTGAATAGTCATTATTCCACAGAGTTGAGTTGGTTTTCGCAACATGTTCGGCGACATACCTAAAAACAATTCAAAATTGGAAGTTCATTTCCAAATTTGAAAAGTTGATCCTGTCCGGAATCGACCCAACGGACTCATCAAAATGTTTTAGATTTCATTTGTCTTAATCACATCTAAGGTAAAAGCACCTATTACCGCGGTATTTCGGGGAATTTTGACTTTAGAGTGAAATATTTTGTAATCAGGTCTATCCTCGGCAAGTAAGCATTTTTTTAAACATTTTAGGGACTCTTTATTATTGATTTCTCTCACTTCTTTTTATTTATTTTGAAGCGTAGTATTTATAATTTTTTTTTAAAAACAGGAAGTCGACATCCCCTATTACCGAGGCATGCTCAAAAGTTTTTTCTATTACCGCGGTATGTGGCTCCTATTACCGAGTATAGAAGAAAAATAATACTTGTTGTCCTGATGGTTCCGTATAAAATAAAATATATTTAAAAAATACACAAAACATTGCGATCAACTTTATTATTATCATAATTAAGAAACTGAACAAATGTAGAAGAAGACTATCACAGTTACCTTCCACCTATATTAACAACAATATTTATAATATTTTGCTTATTATAACTAATCTACAGTCTATACAGGGTTAAATTTTATTCACTTGTAGTACTTAATAAACTGCATTAAATCTATAGATATATTTATTTATGTAAGTTGGGTATAATGAGAAAAATAACAATAATAATTACACAAATAATTAAAATTGAATCAATAAAATCAATTTTTCGATTATTCTCGATTATAAACACGTATATAAACGCTACCTCTTTTTACTAAAACTTACTTATTCTTCGGACATAAAAAAGCTCTTTCATTGTAGTTAAATATGCGTCTTGGGCCATAAAAAACTTGAAGCAAATCGTTACGTTCAATTTACGAGTAAACTCTTCCAAACCACGCTCGTATTGAGTCTTTTGTGGTTTGATTTCTACTCAATGTCGGATGTCGTTTCAAAAAACCCAATAACTTTTCCATAATTACTGCGAAATTTAAATTAATTACAGTTGTTTCTTGTCGGGACTAGCCAACTTATACTTATGGCAAAGTCTTTGACGTAGTGGAAAGCAGTGAGGTGAGAGCAGACCTGACATCAAAACTGAATGTCCTCGATTATGATGTCATGAATTAATGATCAATAAATCAAAATCACAGCAGAGTAACATGATAAAACCTTTGTCTTTGTTATGAAACATTATTTGTAAATATTTTTATCAAGAATAATTCATTAACGGAACCCTAAATTTGGATACTGGTTACTACAATACGATACGAATACGAATACAGGTTGCCTTATCACTCGGTGATAGATTTTATATGAAATCTGTATTTCCGAGTACTCTGCACTCGTTAATAGATTCTCATATAATCTATTACCGAGGTATGCCGCGGTAATGAGAGTAGTATACAATATTTTTAAATATAATTCCGACCCTTAAAAAAAGAATACCAGAAAGATTTTTTGGTGTCACTTCAAAAAAATAGAGATAAATCTTCATGAAAAACAGTATTTTGAATGACAAGATATGCCGTATTATCATTCTTTTCTCAAATGAATATTGCATATATTTTATGACGTTTTTGACACCCAGTACAAAATTATACTTTAAGTGCTATGAGTTTTTATAAAAATAATGAATTTTTATGGATTTTGCATACATCGAAAATAGATTTTTCGTTTATAGAATACATGAGGACTGGAAGATTGATCAATTTTTACTAATGAGATAATAAATAATTTAAATATAATAAGCAAAATAGGAACCTCAATATTTCCATTACCGAGTGTTCCCTCGGTATTAGAAGCTGCCTCCAATTTTAGGCATCTATCACCGCGAGTTTTATTTCTTAATGTTATTATGTGTTTATTGAAAATTTTACCATGAAAAGTAAAAGATAATACTCCTAGAAATACGCAAAAACAAGTAAACATCATCCGTAGTCAATTATAAAGTATTTTACCTTAAAAATCACGAAACAAAAATATGAGTGCCCTTACATGAATTGCCCCTTGCTTGTATGGACACAACCTGATTCTGCGTTCCCGTCGCACAAATTGATCGTTTTTGATCTGTTCATCTTTGGTATGTCTACCAACGCCCATTAATTCGATGTAAAACACTCCAAGTTAGAACTTGTCCAAAATAGTATCGTTCTAAAGTTACTGTTATTAAATTTAAATACGAAAATATCGGATACCTCGGTAATTGATGCCGATTTTGCATACCGCGATAGTAGGTGCTTTTACCTTAAGAGATTCTAAACTGTACAAGAAGAAGTTTGTGTGCGACGCCTAAAATACAGCTCGTAATTTACATTTAAGTCTGCGTTTCTTGTCATTTAGATAATACTTTGCGATCTTTATGTAGGCGTTTTATTACTGCAGAGTTATTAAAGTGTTACATACATACAAGCTCCGTGTTTACCGCGAATGATCCACGACTTAAGTTAACGTAAACGAATATAATTAAACCGTACACAATACGCTTTTAAGGCGAACGGTTTCAAACGAAATGTAATTTAGCTGCGATTAAACGTCAGATATGGGATTAAAATGTCATAACCACATGTTGCGTTTGTTCTTTCATTTGTTCCTTTAGATCAGTGGGACACAAATTGCGTGTCTTTTAGTGAAATCATGAGTCCCATCTGACAGGTGAAAGTGTCATTTCAAATGAAAGAAAGTGTAAGGTGTAAGGAAAATAATTTTAATAACGAGTCCATTGACCGAAAGGTTAAGCCTTAACGCCCTTTCTCAGGGATACCGCGGATACTATTCCCGACAGGGGCTGGTTTGGATGTTTTAGTAGTGTCTACACACCGCGTTTTGCAGAGTCACAAACCAGGCAGAACGTCCGGCGTCTCCTTACAGAAGACATGATATAACAGCATATAACACAGCCTTAGGTCTATCATTCACCGTCTGTCCTTTTCTCACCTGTCACTGGGAATAATTTTATTTAGCTGATATACCTTTGTTTGTACGGTAAAAGTCCCAAACATTAAAAAGATTATAATAAAAAAAATCGCCTATCAAAGGACCGAGTGCATAATAAATAATTTAAAATTATTTCTAAAAGTAACAAATCAACACTTTGCTTGTAGTTGGTGAAAGAAACCCTAACTATGGTAAGCAGAATGACTGAATTTAAAAATGTCTATGTATTTTTAACTAGCTGTTGCTCGCTACTTCGTTCGCGTTACTTTATAAAATTTAACCTATGTTACTTATAATGTAGATTTCTACGGTCTTACTACAAAAACATTAAACACACTTTAATCAGGCTTAAAACACGTGTTAAAAAAAAACTTTACTACAAAAGAGTGTCTATGCATTGTTTAGGGTTTAACAATGCTTGAGCATTATTTAAATTTAACCACCGCCATATGCTAGTTTAACGAGTGTCTATCTAGGTAACGGCCTCTCTTCCTCTGACGTATTATGTCAAATTTCGTTTTGCGTATATGTACTTAATAGTTAATATTAAAGATTTCTTTTGATTTTATAAATGAGTATGGATATTTTAAATTTAATTGACATGGAGGATATGGATTACATGGATAATTTTTGAGATAGAATACATCGTGAGAGAATTAATGCATTCGAATATATAACTTTGGTAACAAGATTATTTATTTAATAAAGGATGATCTACCATGTGATGCTAGAGGTGGATCCTCAAATAAAAATTTTATTTACTTTACATTTGACCACATTTGACAATTACGTCAGTGTTAGTTACGTTCCATTATGCTCAATATTTTTTGGTATTACGAAATTTTATAAATAATCTAACGTATTTGTTGTAATTTATTACTTATTCCAATCTTATAATTTGTTGATATCATTAATATAGCCCGTAATAATAGCTTGTGAAAACCAAAATTCATCATTATACACCTATCAGATCTGCGTAAAATGAAAACGACATGAATGCAGGGCGAGTGACTGAATGAATGTTTGCCAAGGTTGCCATAATTCAATAACATTCACGTACTTTAACAGTGTCTACCGAAACAAGCGCTAAATAAGGTTTTGTGGTAGGGACATTTTAAACGCTCGCTGACCAATGCTTAAATGCTTAATGCTTGTCTAAGCATGTGTTTGAACAGTGCTTACTGAATCTTTTGTAGTAAGACCGCTAGAGTTTATTCATTACAAACAACAATACAAATCTCTCTCTTATAATATGAGTATAAATAATGTCTGAATTTCAAAACAGCAACATAATACATTAATTATGTTTGATGTTATGAGTACTGTTGACTGTTGACAAAACATTACTGTATTATTACGGCATACATAAACCAAGGTTTGGCTTGATAATCACATTTTACCCTGAAAAGTTTCAGCATTTTATATTGTTTATATTGCCCTAATACCGTTTTTTGTTTTTAATTATTTATTCGTCGGTTTTTAGTTGTTAATTAATGTGTTTTTCTAACATAAAACAATGATTAAATACCTAGGTAACTATCAATAAACCTGACTTGACTATGTGCCTTGACTATGACTATGACATTTTGGACGATTTAAAAAGTTCATATGCCAACTTTGAAAAGTTCATATGCAAAGTTGATCGAAAGTTTAACCATGAATTCAGAAATCTCCTAGCCTAGACGAAGTGTTTGTGGCAGAAAGGTGGACAGAAGTTCTGAGGCCCACGGCCCTTTTAAGGTCATCAGGGAAACTGACAGCCTACTTTATGGTATGTGACTATCTTTGTCGGTTAAAACCACATCTTATGCTTGTGTTAGGGGAATTATTATAGAAAATATTTTTTGTAAATAGTATATAAGTAAGATTTGCACAAAAATAAGGAAAAATTCTTCAAAAAATTTTTTTAACTTAAGTAATCTTCCAACTTCGTCTTTTTTTGTCAAAGAGGTTCTAAAGTACCTAAATTGACTGTTCAAAACAAAGTTCTACAAATTTATTATAATACCTACGTATTTTTATTTAAAAAGTTAGTTACAAGAATCCTTTCGAAGCGTTACATGTTTCCCATTCGTTTTGTTTCTCACAATAACTGATTGCAATCTAGTCACTATGGAAAATACTTTAACTTAACTTTTACAACTTTATAAATATTAACCTATAAAATTATTAACCTTTAATTTTTTAATAATATATAAATAAATGTTACATGCATAAAAAGCACACATATTATCTTCTTGGCAGATCTGTGACGCAGATAGTCATGGAGTGCCATAATACTGCTGCTATATGGTCGAAGAAAGATGAAGGAAAACCTTGCTATCTGCCAACTCAAAACAAAAGGAAATTTCTTGAGTTAAGCATTTCGGACAGCATAAGCAACCAAATGGTTAGAAATAAAAATAAGAAACGTAATTTATCATCAAGCTATGATCCTTAAAGGCTGAGGCAGGTGAGACCGCGTGAGAAAGCTAGTTAGTTGTAAATATATCCTTGTTGTTTCTACTTTCTTTTAAAAACACTTTGATGTTGAAACAATTTGTTACAGGCAGTCGACACAATGTTTATGATATCACTTAAAAGTTTTAATGTTCCTGCCTCGACCCGGTGTTTCAAAATTAATGTACCCTCAGAAAATTGATTTATAAGTTCCGTCAACCGCCTGTGTAATCAATAACTTATTGCTCAGATACTTCGCTAAAAATATGATTTACTCATTTAATTTTTTCATTGAAATTCACGATTTACTTTTCAACCGACCGTGTTGAAATTTTCAATTTTCAAATTTCAAATTCATTTATTATCAGACCCATATTTTACATATTTATAAACAGTTATAATACATACTAAGAATAATACAAAATTAAAGAAAAGAAATAATAATAATAATAAGTAAATGGCTAAAAACTAACACCAATATGTCTATTACTACAATGTCGGATATATATGAAAATATATTATATATAAAATATATAAAATTATTTTATACTTTGCATCTATATGAAGATTGAACAATAAAAAAAGTTGATTTTTTGAAAAAGAAGCGCAAACGAAGTCGCGGGCAAAGTCTAGTTTATTATATATCTAGTTCATATTAAATTATATTCAAATATAATATAAATATTTAACATGTTAATATTAATTAATATAATAATATTAAATTTATTCTCATAAAAATCTGTAAAACATTTTGTAAGAGACTTCCACACTATTTTAAATCCCACGCGTTCATGAATAAATACAAGGTTAATGGCACCGACTTTAGTTAATTATTTGGACTCGCATTCAGTGTATTTAATACATGTACACGGTTTCTTTAAGGTTAATTCGGGTAAAGAAAATCGCTCGTTAGAGCCTAAATATTGAAAGAGACTCCGGGCTGTGCTCCGGGGGTTGATGACGACGATTGTTAAGAATTTATGAATGAGACAGTAACGAGTGAGTCGGAGTATGAAAGAGTCGCGAATACTCCAATGAGACAATACTGAATGCAAGTAATTAGAGCTATAAATAATAAGAGTAACAGAAGAATTTTTCTAGTTCAATGTGAATGCGAATTAAAACTTTGCCAGCGATGTGCAGCAAAATGTTATAGTCAAACTAGTGACCCACTCCAGGCTTTGCACGAAAATATTTTTCTTCTTTCAACTAAAGAATAAGAATAAATTTTATTTGTAGTAAAGAACATAATTATAGAAAGACAAATACAAACCGGCTCTAACTCAGCATAATGCAGATTGTAAATATCTTCGATGGTCTTCCAGAGTAAAAAAATTATTAATTTTGGAATTTGCATATCCTTACTAATATTATAAATGTGAATGTGAGTTTGTTTGTTTGTTACGCTTTCCCGCAAAAGCACTGAACCGATCACCATGAAATTTTGCATACATTTTTTTTTTACAAAATGACTCTTTTTGTCGTTTATCTTAGTATGTACTTCCAAATATAATATGTTTTCTATTTCTTCTAATTTTCTTATTATTATTCTCATTATTATTATTATTATTATTTTTATTATTATTTTGTATATTATGTAAATAGGTAATATGGATGTTATATCTGAATTAAATGATTATTATTATTATTATTATTATTATTATATAAGTTTAATGGCTAATATTAACTCTTAAAATAGAACCAACCAAGTGTGAAAACCGTATCTTCAGTGAACTTTATAACTTCGGGATGCTGACGCGTTCATGTTCGCCCACAGGAAAATATATGACAGATATGTAGAGTCTACGACATTGAGATATTATGTTTTAAGTGTTATAGTTTATCCGGCAATGAAGTTACTTTTTACTAAATAGTCTAGATGACAAGGCATCCCTTGCATAACCTCTTGGAATTCTGTTTTTTTATCGATCAAGCCCTTGGAAATGTATTTGACGAGGCCAAGCGACAAGCATTTTAAAATCAAAGGAAATGTAAGTTTTTTTTCTCTTCATCTTTCTTTAAAAACAAGAATAAAAGTACTTGTTCCGAGGGATTATCTAAAAATAAAAAAATAAAATATTCAACGCTTGACAAAATATAAAGATTGAATAAATATTTTACATCTGAGAAGAAGAGGCGCGGACGAAGCTGCGCGCGTGCAAAAGCTTATCTATACTAATATTATAAAGCTGAAGAGTTTGTTTGTTTGATCGCGCTAATCTCAGGAACTACTGGTTCGAATTGAAAAATTCTTTTTGTTTTGGATAGATCATTTATCGAGGAAGGATTTAGGCTATATAACATCACGTTGCGACTAATAGGAGCGAAGAAACAGTCGAAAATGTGAAAAAAAAAGGGGGAAATTATTCATCTTTGAGGGCTTCCGTTGCGTGCGCTGCGAAAACCGTTCGAGTTACCCAAACGATTCCCAAAATAACTATTCCACGCGGACGAAGTCGCGAGCACCAGCTAGCTAGTTTCTAATATAACATTATTTCTCATATTCAATTCGAATCCCAAATGCTTTTATTATTATTAATGTAAGTACAGCCGGCTTTACTATTGCCATTTTATTAAAAGATTACAATAATCCCTCTGTAGCAATATTTATGAAAGCATTGAAACTTGAAGTTTAATATAAACAGAATTGTGATATAACGAGATTGTTGCTTTGATAACGTTCAATACAAAACGGCACAAATAAACATGTCGATTATATAATGACGTCATTCATTCATACAATACAAATTCTGTATAATACAAACTCTATTATTATAATACACTTTCTGTATTTTAACAGAAGTAACTCTTGGAATACTTCCTGCTGAAGAAATTGATTGCGTTAACTTTATAGAGCTAGCTGGTGGCCGCGACTTCCTCTAATTAACGTTTAACGCTAATTAGGGCTCTTTCACCATCTGTCAAGTAGGCTAATAAAGTCACTTGTCACCGGGAATAATTTAGCTGATATACCTTTGTTAGTACGGTAAAAGTCCCAAACATTAAAAAGAAAATAATAAAAAATACTCGCCTATCGAAGGATGCACTAAACCGAGTGCATAATTTAATAAAACATAAAATTATTTCTAAAAGTAACTAATAAACACCTTACTTGTAGTTGGTGAAAGAGGGCCTTATTAATTAATTAATTAATTTAATTAATTTAATTTAATTAGAATTTCATCGTTTAACTCTTTGCATTAGTGAAAACCGCATTAAAATCTATTTAGCGTACAGACTGCGAGAGCCCGGGAAGCGATTTTGTTTTATTATGGTAAATTTAGATTTTAAAATAAGGAAAAATAAACAGCAGTGCTGTTATTTCACGATGATTATATGTTACACTGTAGTTATAGCCTCTTCATTGTTAATAAAGATACTGATCGGGACAAAATTGTATGAATCGACGTCTAAGTACCGTCAGCAAAAACCTATAATATTAATAATTTAACTTTTCCTATTATTACAAAATAACAAACCCAAAGCACATTAAAACAGAATTGAAGTGAAAATTGCTTTCGGTGTGGTCCCTTCGTGTTAATGAGTTTCATAAACCAATATCATATAGGAACCGTTGCGAAATTAACAAAAATTGTATGGCTACTGGAACAGTTTTGTTTTGATACCAGCGAAGCATTGTATCCGCGGTGATTTCTACTTTTCATTGAAATTTATAGACATACTAGCTACCCGTATGACTCCTCTTGGAGTTGAAATTCTTAAAATTCTTTCTTAGCGGATTCTTCTTTATATGTATAATACTAGCTGAACTCGACTACGCTATGCTGTGGTTTTCTTTGACGTTCAACGGTCAGCGGCTGCCATAACAACGGCTAACTTCCACTTTGAATGTGACAGTGGTTCTTGTTGGCGAGTGAGTAAACAAAAGCTATTTTCTCGTGATCAAGATTACATTATTACGCGAAAAATATTGTTAAAAAGCGAATTTCATATTGTGTAAAAATTTCAAGTCAATCGGCTGGTTTTCGAGTTTTTGAGTAATTCACAAACCAACACAACATTTTTATAAATATAATTAATTATTATAAGATTGTATTTAACCGTTTTGTCTGAATTAATTTTAATTATTGTAGGTACATTCTTCTCTTGTTACATTGATTCGCAACCGACCACTTATCCTCTTAAATTTCCCTTTGACTCTCTAATAGCCTTTTAGTTTCTACCTTTCTGTAAGTGGCGGTATTAGGGAATGTCCGTAATGTAATGTACGGGCCTTATTCGTAACAAGAACATTATTAACATTTATACCCAAAACCAGCAACACAGTTATACTAATTAAAATAAAACTTATCTTCGTTGTTATATCTGGTCTCATGCGAAGTCCTAATGGAATAAAATGTACACAAAAAAGACTTACCATAGTGTTGGCAGATGCAAGATATAATACAGAGTGGAATGTCGCGTGACACAAGGTGGAATAATTTTACCTGAGGTTTTCAATCTGTATATGAAGTCACTGCTCAAAGAACTCAGGTGTTCTGTAGATGATTTCTATATTTCAACAACTTTAGCTACGAGGACGATATGAAAGAAAAATATTTGTTCTGTCATTGCTTACTAAAGCATAACGTTTACAGAGTATTGTAAATAGATTATTTACAGATAATATAATATCATTATTCTAACAAATCAATATACCTTATTGCATGATTTACGACCGATTATGGGTGACGTGGCGAAAATTATCAAATGGCTTTTTAATGATCCAACAAATTCGTTTTGTATTTCCAAATTTAGGCCAGATATTTGTGTTGGAGGAATGACAAAATAACTTCAGAGGGTTAATTACTGTACACAATAAATATGTGTATAACCCAATTTTTTTCTATGAACTTTCAGTGTCCTTTTTTTTTATTTTTTTTTTATCGAGGAGTAATCCGCTTACAGATTCCCTACCGCTAGCTAGGCGGAAGGGATATGTGAGGGTCGCCCAGCACCTGATCATAGCGGCACTGGGAATACCCACTAAAACTCCCCGGTACCTCCTTGCCCTGTGAGCGGGGTGAACCGGGCTCTGCCAAGGCACCAACTCCGATCCACCACAGAAACTTTCCGTGTCCTACAGGCCAAGTACGTATTCATTAAAAAAAAAACGAGTCTTCCGCAACTCTGCCGAAATTATTTTACCCTGTGGCGTCACCAAACAATAAAATAAAGAAAAAGAAAAATAAACATTGTAATAAAAACTGAAAATTATATTTATTATATTAAAAGATAAAACTTAAAAGAAGACAGATTAAAAGACAACATGTGTATAATAAAAGGTCGCTCGATCGAATAGTTACCATGAGTGTTGTAGCGGTTCTTCAATTAATCAAACGGATAGCAAAGCCATTCTCACTTGTGTGCCTAACAGTACAAGGTACAATTACATAGTTAATTTCGTCTGAAACCGAACGTAGTCAGACCAAGGTAAATATGTAACAGAATTTTATTGCTCTCAACATACTCGTACACCATGTAGAGGCTAGTTCCAGATCTCCTCAATACACATTCTTTTTAGCTGCACAACTATAAGATTTTTTGATTTTGTGATCGATTTTGTGTTTCTATAACAAAAATCCCAGAAGAAATATGTAAATTACAATTAAAAACCATTTACAATGGAAAGGGGACTTTAAGGGAAAAACAAAGTCAAAACACCCATTAAATTATTGTATCTATGAACGCTATTAATTAATTTTGTTATTGCAGAATTAGGATATTTTGTAAAAAAATATTTGTAACATAAGTACAAACACTTATAATAGTACAAATATGAAATAAAATTAAGAAAATTAATAACAATCATAAATTGAGTACCTAAGTGCATTATATATGCTTATATTTTTTATTGTCATTATCAGGAAATATATTAATATTATCAAATTAAAATACATTTAATAAAATATTATTTCTATCAAAGCTATGAGCCTCAATTTGAGAGACTATGTTATAGTCGACAGAAGATATTTCAAAGTTTGCGCGCCCGGAGACTATAGAATTTTATAAGTAATTAATCTTTGACTGTAAACTACATATTTGACCACAATATTGCCAAAAATATAAAGGCGTTTTTATTGTCATTGGCTTTTGCTTTTCGTTAGAAACGTAGTTACATTTATATGAAACAATTGTGGGATTATATAATGGGGTCTGCCGGCCGTTGGTTCAAAGTTGAATTGCGAAAAAGTCACGCCTCGTACAGTGATCGATGACGCATGTCATCGTTCATAGCTGGAATAATCGATCACACCAACGTATGTCCTTTTTCATGACTTATTAATCTCAAACAAATGTATGTTTTTTTATTGAGAACGTTAGATAAGCTGACGATTCTCAACTAGGTTGCTACCGTACACCTTGAAACACATGTAAAAAGTCTTTGATAGGATTTTTTTATGGTAACATGGTCAGACAGGCTGACCGTCCACTTGGTGCAACTATACGACTTATTAATCTCAAACAAATGTATGTTTTTTTTATTGAGAACGTTAGATAAGCTGACGATTTTCAACTAGGTGGCTACCGTACGCCTTGAAACACATGTAAAGAGTCTTTGATAGGATTTTTTTATGGTTACATAGTCAGACAGGCTGACCGTCCACTTGGTGCAACTATAAATTCCAAGTGCTGCAATTTATAGTTATCTTTACATATAAATGCACATACATACTACACATATACAAAAGTGGGGCAAGTATTAGCCCAATTGAAAGAAAATATGAGCATCAATGAAATTTATAAAATTATCTCGTTTCATATTAATTAATTTATTAAAATCTCCGTGAAATAAAGAAGTAAAATAATAGACTGTAATTAACGAAGGCAAGTAATGAAAATTAAAATTTATGGCTCTATTCAATATATCTTATACCTTTTAATGTGGTATCTTTGATCTATTTTGAAGGCACTGTCTTTGTAACCAAATTTTACTTACATTTTTTTTTAGAAAATTGTAAGAAATTCTAACATAAAAATATTCTTTCATGTCACTGCGTCGACCAAAGGCCTTTTCACAGTCCAAGCAAAACTTCTGATTCTTCTTATCATGATCCTACGAGACTTAAGTATAATTTCATTTAAGTAAATTAAATTCTAACCAGATTAAATTAAACATTTTGTTATTCATGGTGGTATTCTGGTTACTGATGCCAGACGACCCAATTAATGACTGTTAAACGCAGTGTGTCACGTAACTACTAAACATAAAGATATTTAGTAAGAGGTAATATCGACCTAGATATTTTTTAATATTTGCGAACAACACTCGATAGCTACACTCTGCTCAAAATATTTAAACCTTTTAGAATATTAATGAAGAGGAAATTGCTATCTGAACTGCGATTAAAGCGAATAACAAATGTCGTTGGCAAATATTTAAATGGTAATTGATGTATAAGAGAAGAATCGCCTTACCACCTTAAGGGGGTAAAAATTTGGAATAAGCATTAATTGGCACAACTCATCGAAGCATAATTGGCACAAAAGCCGGTAGGACACTCAAGAAGAGGTTTCATATCTACTTATATCTATTAAGGGGGTTCCAACCGCTGTGTTTTTGAGCAATAGATCCTTAACAATTCGATGCTGCAAGGTGTCAAAAGGTATTACAAAAGGTATACATTACAAAACGTATTACATGAAAGAGAAGAAAATTACACATATTAGTATACGAGTTAGCTGGGAACGTTTCATTATTAAACATAACCTGTTTCTCTCAAACTCGCTGTTTCCAATATATATTTTTTCCGGAACGTGTCTAAATATAAAGTTATCCATAAAATATACATACAATGAAATGTGGAATCTCGGCTGGTCCGGTTATTGATAGAAAAACGTTCTGCGTTTGTTTAGGTTACGAGTCGTTTATTTTTTTTTGTTTCATATTTTATTCTAGCGGATATTGCATAGACTATTTCATAGTTAGTTGCAATTTATCGATCAATTTTACAACTTCATAAAAAAATTAATTTTATATATCAGATACCTACCTTATTACCTAATTTCTATTTCGATACTCGTCGACATCACAGTGTTTCGTGTTAATCATCACAGACCTTCACCTTTTTTTTATTAAAGATGGCTTTGCTCCTGGCCAGGATCTAGCCGGATAGCGAAGATGAAGCATTTGATGGAGCGAGCTCATCCAGAAAATGCCTAATCATTCGAACTTTGATAAGATTTGTGTTATATGAGCTCGGAAACTATTCAAATGTGTAAAAATTCAAATAAATAAATAAAGAAATATGCCTATCGTATTACTTAATGTCTAAAATGGTGTTTATTCTAACATCGTTTGCTTTTTCCAACTAAAAAAAAGCATAAACTTACGTTACTTATAAGTAGGTTACTTATAGGTTTACGTTGTATAGATTTTACTTAAGGAGTAACATTTCCAATAACAGTTGACGTATCAAATAAATGGGACGGTGTTCATCTCCAGTAAAAGGGGATTAAGAAGGCTGATTGTCAATTTAACAGCAATAATTCTCGGCTTACCAGGATATTGTACGTGTGAAATCGATACCAAGTGCTTTAATATTTGTTTGTATAGATGGGAGTGCTCCTATTTTTTTCGTGTTATTTTTGTGTATTTACTGTCAGATTTCTCTAACTCCGTTTCACCATTATCATTAGCTTGTGTCTCTATTGCAAGATGTAGTCGTCTTCAAAGACTCGCAAATTTCGCATTTGCTTCCCGTGAAGCCTTTCAGATCATCTGTACTAGTTACAAATTAATCTCGCTCGAACCGGCGACTTATTATGTTTGATTTGTAATCCACCTGTGGCTGCGAGGCGTCTCATGCTGCGATTTCCAATTCGTGGCCTCCTTTTGAGATCTCTTCTATCCCATCGTTTCCTAAATAATATCCTAAATTATTAAGTAAATTCAAAAAAGCACCTCCCTTAACAGTTTATCTAATTAATCCCTTCCAAAAAATCTCTATTTATAGACTTCCAAATAAGATACATATGTGGACTACGCCTACCGTACTCTACAAAGTCGGGCATAAACTAATCCCTTATTGTTCGTTAAGGTTGATTACCTTAATCAGCTTAAAGTTATGTAAGTTATGTTGATTACATATTGTGAGCCTGTGCATCATTTATATTCATTTAAGTAAAATTTATAACGTAATGATTAATTACAACCGCAAATTATAATTCTGTTAGTAGAGTTCGCAATCAAGACCAAATTTTAAATACATTTGTTTCTGTACCAGTGGGATTAACGAATGCAATTTATTATTCAAATTGTTGTAAGTTAAAATTGTTAATTGCATTTTATTGCGAGCAAAGATTAAACTCTCCAGTTCTTTTTTAATCCGTTAAATACCTACTGTGTAGTCAACTTCAAAATGTCGTGGCCAAGCAAGGAGGGTTAAGTTTTCAGAACTGCATAGTGTTAATAACCTTTTTGTCATAGTTTTTAATCTATGCCTAAATCTAAATCTAGTTTCGTTTCGAAGTTATTAATTCTCGTGTAAAACGATTTGGTAAAATCGTTTCATTATGGAAAAAAATGAGATAAGTACGTGCTGTAATAAATTTTACCTCTGCCTGAAAAAAATATCTACCAAATATTGTTTTTGCGATGTCCACCAGACTTTAGCTACTGAAGCTTTATCTTATACCACGGTTGCTTATCGTAGGATCATTTTTAAAGGCAGATCGACCTGTAAAAATGATCCTCGCTTTGGCATCAAAATCGTTCCTTTGACAATGAAATCAAAGCACAAAATTCGACTCTAAACAGTAACCATTTAAAGTACAAATTCCAGTAAAATTTGTGCCAAATAAAACACATACGCTGCTACGAATGGTATTAATATGTGAGTATAATTTAATTTACGACGGTTACTATTGTAACCGTATGGGAAAGTTATTAGTTTGATTAGATCAACATGGTATTTTACGATCATATTTCATCACTAGTCCGTTGGTGTCACGTAGATACATATCCGCCGTGTGACATCTATTTTATACAAACCATTTCATCTACATATATAGGTATGCCAACTACATATCTATATAGGTATAAATTATAGTATCTAAAGTATTTCATATTACAAATGGGAATTTATTTTTTAATTTATTGTTAGTTTTCATGCCTTAACCACTCTATCGATTACAATGAAATTTTGTCCGGGCAAGAACCTTTCATACAGAAAAAAATACCTACTGTTTCAGAGTGATTACTTAGCTAAAAATAAAAAAAATCTATTTATTGTTATCTAGTTAGTTATTCTACAAAAATTAAAAAACTAACTTTGTTACAAATGGTTGTTACTAAAATAGTAGGCGTTTATAAGAAACTGTTTCCTAAGTTATATTTCAATATCGATCAAATTATGAATTATGAATATTATGAAGGGATATTAAGTAAAGTTATATGAAAATGTCGTTAGATAATACGGGACACGCCTCGAAACGCTGAAGCCAAAAAAAGTAATTTGAGTAAGTAATTTTTAAAGTTTATTTGAAGAAAATGAATGCAAGAGCAAATCACAAATAAAAATAAAAGCCTTTATTCCACCATAAGAGCCAAATATATGAAATAAAAACAACTAAGCGGCATGCATGATTACAATGAAATAAAAATTACTTAAAAGCTTTACTTCATTTATATATTCTTTTAAGCTTTCAAATAATTTTATATATTTCATTTAATTTTAGTCCAAAATTAATATGTAACGGTTTGAATTAAAAAATCCTAATATTTGCAACACTAACATCATAAGCTAATAAATCTTACTGCCTGTGATTATTTTCATATTACAAAAAATCAAGGTTAAATTGAAATTATAAATTCGTCAACATTTTCATTTAAAATGGAAGCCGTGAAATGTCATTTTAATTACGAGCCATTTTAATGCTGCACATGGTTTCGGTCAGATTACCGCATATAACGTAGGCGTCGGTCAAGTGCCAATTATTTCGCCAACACACGCGTAAAGTATAATATAATTGTTAAACTCAACGGTATCCATTTCAACGCTACTTGTGATTATCATTTGTTTTAAAATATATTTTTATACCAGCTGGTGCCCGCAACTTCGTCCGCGTTCTGGATGAAACGCACCCTATATCCTTTCTGGTGTCCCAGACAACGTGTATGCAAAATTTCATGTTAATCTAGTCAGCAATAGTCAACCAACTATTGTGTACTGCAACAATTATCTACAAATATCAATCTATAACAACTATGGATTTCGCATCACAAATGCAAAAACGGCACACAAAAAATACGCCTAAAACGCAATCATGGCGGAATCTTGCTTTCGCGCGTCTATGATAAAACGTAGACCAAGACTATTGATTTTAAACTGCCACATAAAGTAAAGTCACATTTTTTTTAAATTACCGATGTGTGGTTAAGTAGTTTTAAATGACAGATGACAGAGTTCATATTCTACGCATATGTCTTTTTAAATGTTCCATAAAATTCGTAGCGTTTTGTATGGCATAGTTGTAGGTTGATGTCTACAAGCTGGCAGAATGCCCGGCATGGGATCAGCAACGGGGCAACCTAGCGCCCGTTGTTGGAGGAGACCTATCGCTGCCGATCGTGGTTCTGTCTATGGTCGACAGCAATGAGGCCTGGCAGGCCGTGATCTCCTTCAGCGAGGAAGTCCTCTCGCTGGAGGCGGCGGATGCCATTGCTGGCCGTGAATAAGGAACGCTGATTTCCCCGCGCCAAAAAAAAAAGATTGATGTCTACAAACAGCACCTACCTACTTTGGCAACGAACAATATAATTATAACATTTTCGTATATAGCCTCGGGCTTATACAAGAAAAAAAAGAATTGAAAACGAATGTTATCGAGATGTGTTTGACATGAATCCTTTGTAGTGAAATTAAGATAGGACAAGTCTCTAATGGATTGTGCTGGATGTCTTGTGTATGTATAGAGTGACCTTCCGGCAGTCACCCTCTTCTCTGTAAGGCTTTTAATAATGTATCCGCTTTCAATGAAACACTAGCTGATGCGAAGCATTGAAAAATGAAAGATTAACGCCTAAGATTATACTTTTGCTAAGCTTTGGATCTTTATTTTTCTTATTTTTTAGTGGCTTAGTAACTCTGGCTGTTAACCAAACGGTCGCGGGTTCGAATCCCGGTAGGGTAAATGTTTATGTGTTAACATTTTACGTTTGTACCTTAGTCATGGATGTTTTATATTTATAATATGTATGTATTTACAAAAAAACTAATCTATTCTACGTACTGTGTGGTATCCATAATACAAGCATTAGTTGCTTACTGTGGAACTAGATGGTGCTGTGTGGAATGTGTGAAGATATTAATATTTATTTATTTATATTTAAAATACTTTAAAAATTGTTGCTAGAAGTTTAAGAATCTCATTGACAAATACGTACCAACCTATTATATTTTTGAAGCGTTAAGTTTGAGGTTGGCTTAAATAATAAAATATTCCCATAAATATTTTTATTCCAAAACTAACAACTATTCTAAAACAAATTCAATGAAAACATTCAATGTTGGATTCTGTTAGAGATTTCCGCGGAAATTCGAGACGAAACTTGAACCAATGATCGAATACTCAATTGAATACCATCTTGAGAGACTTTTATTCTGTAAGCGGAGTTTCATCATTGAACATTCAAGCTGTAAATCCCTTTTTGCATACATTTATTTGAAATGCTTTTATACTTTGCTTGGAAAACTCTATTTCCTTTCGTACAACACCATTAGGGGCAATAATTTTTTTAGAGAAAGTTTTGCCAATTAAAGATTAGAACATAATTTGTTCTGAAATCTTATCAAAAACAAAAGAAGACGCCTTGAAACTGACCGGTAATAAAAAAGCATTACTTAAATCGCTTCGGCCGCCTATGACACCAACGCTACGTAACCATTTACGTAACAAGAATAATACATTCGAAAAAAAACAGCGTACATTTTTGGATCAATTTTACATAAGAAAAAAATACTAAATGCTGATATAATCAACTCTTCGAAAAGTTGATAATATAATCAAGTCTGCGAGAAAACTAATTATTAACGAAATAACTTTTTAATCTCTTTCCTCAAAAAATAAATCCCTAATAATATTTTAAGGCTACTTTTGCTCAAAACAGTTTTTCTTTTCTTTTCACAAGATATTGTTTAAGCGCGCTCTTCTTCAGTTTATCAGTTTGCTTCAGTGGGCCGCCGGGCGTTTTCAAAGCAGGACCTGTGTCACTTTCGCTGCGTTCAAATTTTTATCCTTTAAATTTGATTATTGTTTACATTATTCTTATCGTAAGCAATTAAGAAAATGAGCCTGTAAACGTGGTTGTATTAAATTGAAAAATTCACGTTCAAAGCTGACCCTGCCGGGTATCAAACCCGGGCCCCTGCCCTAAGCACTCATCCAACGAGCTCGTCAATAATTTATTATACGATTTTTGAATGATATTATAAATTCCTGTCCTTGTCAAAAAAATGGCTAAAGAAGTGCAAGGATTTGTATTTTGTGAATCCATAAATTATGTGAAAAAAAAAAAACTAAAATACTTGCAAATTTTAAATGACTTAAAACGGGCACAAGTTTAAATTCGACTTTATAAATTTAACGACTTTTGAAACTAGCACCAACTCAGCGAACTAGCTAGATCAAATTTTGTAAGTTGCTTCAAGACTGCAAATTATTCTGGTGAACATTCTCTTAACCACTTTGTATATGTGTTCACCAGGTAATGTTGCTTGCTTTGATGTCGCACTTCGACAAATTCGTTTATTATTTTTTTTATTTAAGACTCGTCAGAAAAACTGACGTTCCAATTGAAGGTAGATGGCTATAGTCGCACAAGCAACGCCATAAGTATATATGTTGCAAGTAAGGTGCCGACCTTAATAGGAATGGACAGTACAGGAAAATAGGCTCTGGCTCTGGACAGGACAGGGAAAATTTAATCAACGAAACACAACATCATACAAACCGTCTTCTATGAAAGGGTGGCTACTGCCATTAGATGGACTGCTCAAATGACTATGAAATACAGTGTGTTCTGTCCAGTGCAGAGCTAACTTTGAAGAGTTCGTTTCTAAATTGAGCCTGCCGGTAATCAAACCTGAGACCCTAATAGCTGAATGTGTAAGCACCAAAAGTAAAAGCCACATTTTTCTTTTTCCAATCAAAAATTCCTAGTTGACATATTATTATATACAAATATATTAGCTGCCACAGTCCAAAAACTTTTGACAGAAATACAGCATCTGCATGTCTTTTCCATCTGCAGGATCATGGATAATATGTTTGTATAATTTATAGATACATATATGTATATTGTTATCATTTTTTAATTACTAGCACTTTTTTGTACTTATATAAATTTTAAGAGGACTAACCTTGTAATAGGCTATATAAAAATTTAATCTATGTTATGTATTTGTTAAATGTTACATGCTGTAAGGTTAGCTATTAAATAAATAAATAATAAAATTATCTATTTAAAGTCCATTAACGCCAATTCCTAACATAAGTACTTTATTTCCGGAACCTCTAAAAATACATGAAAATATTTTGGTAACAATACTATTCCTGACCTGATTACCCAGATGGAATTTCAATTTTTTTTTATTCTTATTCACCTCGGGGACTCGCTTGAGTTCACATTATATACGTGTCGCGCATATATTTTTATGTCTTCTTCAATTACTTAGCCATATGTTATTGGAATTCACCACGTATTGCTACGGGTTCATTATTTAGACGCAACAAAAGGAGATCTTATGAGAAATGATATAATACTGTACTAAAATAGAATATAAGTAAATAGGCGGATAGAAACAATAGTAATACTGATACCTAATAAACTTTGCAAAAGTATGGTAACGTGCAATATGGTTAAATAACAGCATGTGTGCTTTTGTTTCCCTATCCCTTACCCTATCACTTCCTTAATCCTTAACTAGCTGGTGCTCGCGACTTCGTCCGCGTGGAATAGTTATTTTGGGAATCATTTGGGTATCTCGAACGGTTTTCGCAGCGCACGCAACGGAAGCCCTCAAAGATGAATAATTTTCCCCGTTTTTTCCACATTTTCGACTGTTTCTTCGCTCCTATTAGTCTCAACGTGATGTTATATAGCCTAAAGCCTTCCTTGACAAATGATCTATCCAACACAAAAAGAATTTTTTAATTCGAACCAGTAGTTCCTGAGATTAGCGCGTTCAAACAAACAAACAAACTCTTCAGCTTTATAATATTAGTAAGTATAGATAAGTATAGATTTTACTATGAACGGCAGCCCAAATTCAGCACCTATGGCGTTGTTTGTGTTGTAAGCAAATAGGAAGTTAACATGTAACTATTTGGCATAGTTTAACATGTTATGAAAGGCATGTTGTGTTATAAAATTGGTATTTTAAAGACCTTTTACTTGGTTAAGTAGCGAAATATTATGAAATTACTTACTGAGCGAGTTATGCGGTTCTTTTAAATGGCACGTCTGGTTTTTATGTCCCAAAGCTCGTTTAAGTTAAACTGAGTGAGAAAAACTTATTAATTACAGATTTTCAGAAGGTCTAAGAGGCGTGAGTTTTGTGCGCCCATAAAATAAATGTGGTGAAAGGAAAATTAGTGTTTCTTTTCAGGAAGATACCTGGTACGACCACTAGGACCTAAGATTCCGAACTACTTTTCGGAAAAGCCAAAAATATGAAACAAAAAATTTTCTATCCAATTAAACAAAAGTAAGTAACAAAGGTAAGTAACAAAATCTTTGGAATACACCTAGGATTTTTAATTTTTATTTATATAACAACCACCTGCCCCCGGCTTCGAGCGGATTAATATTTTTTGCAAATTATGTACACATTGCAAATCATGTGCAAAAAAAATGAATAATACGTATGAAAATCCCATAAGTGGTTAAGAAAATATAGCGCAGAAACAAAAAAACAAACCGGACTTCGAATTTAGTTCATACTATAGAGACATCGAGATGCTTCAATGAAAATTATATTTTATGAAAATCGATTTCAAAAATCATGCTTTTAGTAACACGATCCTTCTTATAAAAGATAAGTGAAGTATAGAAATTCAATATCAGCACTTACTTTAAAAAATATATTGACAGTTTAGAAAAAACACTTTGCTTTTTAAAGTGGTTCACATCCGGTCACTTACGCAGAGTGCGTATAATATAACTTTTGAAACTTTCAAAAGTTTCCTATATAAATAAAGTTAATCTAGATTTCGACGCAGTCCAGTTTTCAGTCAGCGAGTATAACAACTTTTATGAGATGAGATTGGAAACTTATTTCATCGAGACGTGACTTAATCAAAAGACTTATCAATAATTTGAAATTCAACTTAAGTATTTATTAGAAAAATATTATGTGCAAATAACTAATGCGCAGGAACTTTGTCACATTGTGACGCATGTGACAGCTTTTACATAACTTACAGAACTGAGTGATACGCAAGCCATTTGAGGAGCTTATGTATTGCAAAACACCAACATAGAATATAATTTGTACTCTTGTGTTTATTGTATACTAGCTGTTGCACGCGACTTCATCCGTACTTATAAACTTCATAAAATATAGCCTATGTTACTCGCTGATAATATAGCTTCCCAACAATGAAAGAATTTTTCAAATCGGTCCAGTAGTTTCGGAGCCTATTCAATTCCAACTAACAAACAAAAAATCAAATCTATTCTCTTTATAATATTAGTATAGATTTGACAAGCGTTGAAATTCTTATTTTTCAAAGAATAATAAAAAAAGGGGCGCGGACGAAATCACCGAATTCGTAACTTTTGAAAACCTTACATATTATAAAACAAAGTCCTCCGCCGCGTCTGTCTGTCTGTCTGTCTGTTCGCGATAAACTCAAAAATTACTGCATCGATTTTCACGCTGTTTTCACCAATGGATAGAGTGGTTCTCGAGGAAGGTTTTAGTATATAATTTACAAAGTTAAGCGGGTGAAGTCGCGGGCAGCAGCTAGTAAATCAAAAAATAAAATATAATATAATACGTCTAATAATAGAGACCATTGCTTTATTGCTATGTGATATGCCTGTCATACTTCTTAAAACAACAGCTCAATTATATTGTAGCATGTTAATGAGAAGGATGGGTACGACACGGAATAAGTATGAGCAGAATAATTATCGCAACGTAACTAATCCGTCCACGAACAAACTTCAAACCTCAGGGTTTGTTACCTTCCATAAAACCTTCACGTATTAACATTTAAAGCAACCCTTGACATGACTTTAACTTGGGTAAGTTTTAACTCTATTAGTTTATGAAGCGCATTGTTTTATTGAATCATTTATAACTCACCGACCAATATATATTTAAATTGTTAATATATTAACTTAAAGTTAAGGTAAATTAAAATTAATTAATCAGTCTTAACAAGAAGTTCAACAACCTTGAACAAAAAAACGAAATTTTGGAGAAAAAATTGGAGGAACAAGGTACAAAATAAACAACTTAGAAAGGCAGTCCAGGCGCAGGAACCTAGTCTTGGTTGGCGTAGAAGAATGCGATAAAGTCATACACGATAAATTAACAGTTATATAATAATAAAAAATTATTAATATTAAAGAGATAAAAGGAACCTAGTCTTGGTTGGCGTAGAAGAATGCGATAAAGTCATACACGATAAATTAACATTTATATAATAATAAATTATTAATATTAAAGAGATAAAAGGAACCTAGTCTTGGTTGGCGTAGAAGAATGCGATAAAGTCATACACGATAAATTAACAGTTATATAATAATAAATTATTAATATTAAAGAGATAAAAGGAACCTAGTCTTGGTTGGCGTAGAAGAATGCGATAAAGTCATACACGATAAATTAACAGTTATATAATAATAAATTATTAATATTAAAGAGATAAAAGGAACCTAGTCTTTGTTGGCGTAGAAGAATGCGATAAAGTCATACACGATAAATTAACAGTTATATAATAATAAATTATTAATATTAAAGAGATAAAAGGAA
This sequence comes from Synanthedon tipuliformis, assembly GCA_947623395.1. Taxonomy (NCBI): domain Eukaryota; kingdom Metazoa; phylum Arthropoda; class Insecta; order Lepidoptera; family Sesiidae; genus Synanthedon; species Synanthedon tipuliformis. The sequence continues at coordinate 9,494,640 of OX392415.1, read as the reverse complement.
CCTAGTCTTGGTTGGCGTAGAAGAATGCGATAAAGTCATACACGATAAATTAACAGTTATATAATAATAAATTATTAATATTAAAGAGATAAAAGGAACCTAGTCTTGGTTGGCGTAGAAGAATGCGATAAAGTCATACACGATAAATTAACAGTTATATAATAATAAATTATTAATATTAAAGAGATAAAAGGAACCTAGTCTTGGTTGGCGTAGAAGAATGCGATAAAGTCATACACGATAATTTAACAGTTATATAATAATAAATTATTAATATTAAAGAGATAAAAGGAGATGAGAGAGGAGGGGATCAGGGGAGGGGATAGGAGAGGAGAGGAGAGGAGAGGAGAGGAGAGGAGAGGAGAGAAACTTCCCTTGCATTGTAGCATTGTATATTGTCTATATACCTACATACTAGTATTAATACTATAAAGAGAGAAGATTTGTATGTTTGTAATGAATAAACTCAAAAACTACTGGACCGATTTTAAAAATTCTTTCACCTATAGAAAGCTTCATTATCAGGGAGTAACATAGGCTATATTTTATAAAAAAAAATACGCGGGCGAAATTGCGTGCAACAGCTACTAACTTATATTGTAACTTCTACTGTAGCAAGCTTTAGTATTTGTTTAATTCCAATCTGTTTACAATCAAAAAAGTTATACCGAAATACTAAAGTGTATGAAGTTGCTGGCACAGCTAATCAAAAGTAAAATTGGCCAAACTGAAATTATTAGAAACGAAATAAATTCTTTACTAAATTACTAAATATCTAACTTTGCGAAACAAAACACGAACTTCTTTACTCATTATGAAAATAAAAGTTTTGTCTATCGTACAACTAACTAACTTGTTTTGTCGTCATAGTACACAGAGAGACGTAATAAAGCCACATCGATTTAGTATTCAACTTGAGCCCACTCTAGTTGAATCAAATAAATTTTCTGAATTATCACCGTCAGTCATCGTTGCACGTTCGTCTACTGACATAAAGTGTTCCATATTGTTAGTATTACTGTACGGTTATAAAACCGTTATTAATATTTCAGAAACCTCACGGTCCATTGCTTGCACTTATTTATTTTTATTTTTATATAGGTTATCTACTGATAATTATAAAAAATATTTTTTTGTTAATATTAATTTGTTGTTGACCTGAACCCGTCATTCCGGGGAGTGTCTGTTCCAATCACAGACCACATGCAACTTCTTGGTGTAGACCTTAATTCCGATCTGAACTTTGGTAGGCATATCGAGTCCATTGCCAAAACGGCTGCCCGAAAATTGGGCATCCTTTCCAAGGTTAGGCGGTACTTCACTGCGAGACAGCTCCTTAACTTATATAAAGCACAAGTCCGATCCTGCATGGAGTACTGTTGCCACCTCTGGGATGGGTCTGCCCGATATCAGTTGGCTGCACTGGACTCGATTGAAAGGCGAGCTAAGAAACTCATTGGCGACGACTCCCTTGTGGAGTCTCAACTTCAAAGCCTACAGCATCGCCGAAAAGTAGCATGTCTATCAATTTTCTATCGTCTGCACCATGGAGAGTGTGCGTCCATTCTCTTCGATTTGATCCAACCGGAACCGTTCCACTTGCGAAACACGAGGCGCGGGCGGGGGTTTCATCCCTTCGTGGTTAAAGTTCCTCGGTCACGCACGAAGCGTTACAGTTCCACCTTCCTTGTCCGAACTGCTAAGGAGTGGAACTCACTGCCTGCGTCTGTGTTTCCCCAAAATTACAATCTCGGGGTCTTCAAACGTAGGGTAAATGGGCATCTACTAGGTAAGCGTGGTCCACCTTCGGCCGCATCTGCACCTAACATCAAGTGAGATCGCGGCCAAGCGCTGCCTTGACTTATATAAAAAAAATAAAAATATATATATTTTTTATTATTTACATTCTACTTAGGCTTTCTTATGAGGTTCTCTACATGAGAGTTATTGCGGATGCATAATTTTTAACATTCACGGATACGGATACGGATACAGATGCGGATTTTTCGGGAGGTTTACATCCGCGAATGTGGATATTTATTAAAGACTGAGGCAAAATCGGCCATGGAAGGAAAGCTCGTCAGAATCCATTTTGTTTTGGTAGGGGTTTACTCGCGCGTCAGATTAAGCTATGGTAGATTAATTACATGCTAAAAAGTGTCCATTTTAATAATCTGACGATTTGAGCATGACGAAAGGAAATGGGAAGGTCACAAATTAAATTGTGTAAATTTAATATCTGCTACAATATATGTTTTTATAGGCAAAATAACCTCAAAAAAATGTAAAATTAAAGCCGGAAACAATGAAAAAATGCTGTATTATTTATGTCTATTTGAATGCTATTTTCCGAGCATATTTTGATTTAGATCACATTCAGTGATTAAAAAGACCTAAAAAAGAAATATTTTTTTAAACCGTCAGATTAAGAAAACCCGTCCATATAATTGTCAGATTAAGGATCAGCAAAACCAGGACATCAAGCCTGGTATTAAAATATGACGCGCTACATATTACATCGAAACTGGGCGGTATTACATCGAAACTGCTGGTATACATCGAAACTGGGCGAAGACTCACCGACTTTGCGGCTCGCTAGAGGTAGTAATATTTGTCCAAATTAAAAAATTCAAAAACTAAATTGTAGGTCTGAACACTCTCTACAAGTTTGATAACAGATATTTTTCCGATATCTATCACCTAAAAAAAGAAAATTGCAAAAAACAAATTTCACTACCTACATTTTTGACTTTTTTGATCGATATCTCGATAACGATGAACGGTAGGTGGAAAATGTATAGGACCTAAATTATAGAGCATAAAAAAAGAAACAATAAAGTATTCCATCCCAATTTTCGTATCTCGACGGAGAGCCGAGTTATTGTAAAAAAACTGAATTAAACGCTTTTTTCAAGATGGCGGAAAATGCAACCAAGAAATCTTGGTCGAGTTTTTCAAGTTAAGCTTTTCTAGGCCTCCCCCACATAATATCAAAAATTTAGCTTTCCCGGTTCACATTATTTTTATTTTCAATTTCTTGGTTTTTATTCTTCGTGGCGGGCCCAGGCTCATGAAAATCTTCTGGGCAGTAGGTGTTACCATCCTCAAAGATATTTAGTATAAACATTAGAAAAAAAACAATAGCTAATTAAGTTTTCGTTAGTAAAACATAAATACTGAGTATAAAGTAAAAAAAGAGTACTTAAATCAGATATTATCAGAGGTTCGGTGACAAAATACAAAATTTATTTATGACATCACAAATTTCAGCATCTTTAAATTTTAATTTAATTTGTTTACGAACCATTGACGAATTTGACTATTGAGTGTTTAGTAAAAAAAATTAAAAAATGTCTACTTTCTAAATTTCGTTGGTAGCCGAGTGGACCGTCAGCATATTGACATAAAAAAACCATGTGACTTCCTGACCCCCTGATCATTTGATCTGTAGTCAATAGTCTATAGGCAACCATGGTAGGTTTTGAAGGACTTAAGGGACCGTTACACGTTAGTATAAAAAAAAGCACTTGTACTTAGATTAATGATAGATCTCGCAACTTTTTATTGTAGTTTGTGTAAAACATCGTCATTTTTTATCACTTTTTACAGTTTCATTTTTACACAGTTCACTACGCAAACTGCCATTTTATTATGCCCAAAATTTAATAATACATTCGGCACGTATCTACACATCATAGCCAGCTTGCAGTGTGACTGGCTCGGATACGCCAAATTCGGCGTAGTATTTCTTGCCGCATTTGACAAGTACGACGGTGGTATCTAGTCGAGAGCAGCGAGACCTATTTATTAATCTAAGCACTTGTATTTTCATTACAATCGCACGTAGATCAGACACGATTCGTTTATCCTCCGATATCTGATCAATTATTAGATTTTGCGGGTTCAAATACAATCAAGTAAGCGTAGGTAACTCGATTTGGGTATACTCTGCGCCTTATCAAATATTAAATTGATAGGACATTGACGCCAATAACCTTTGATGATACACTATTGACTATATGACTTGGGATCTGCTGTCGAAAATAAGGTACAAGTATAATCTCAAAGCGCCATAAATATTAAGTATGTAGATTTATTCGTTTTTGTGATTAATTAATATTAATTCATTCATTTAAGAAATGCACAGTGTACAGTCGGGGCACGAAAGCTTTTTATATATTTATATAATAGATGAAATATAAAATTAAATATTCAGCCATTTTAGTCAATTTCATTTGTATGATTAAAAAAATCATAAAATAAAATTATTATTGTACCATTTTAGAGGTTAATTTTTAAGGTAATTTTAAAGGAGTTTTAATTTTAGATCCATTTTTCTAAATAATTCTATACTCTGAAGTTTTTTTTATGGTCGCCTTTAAAGAAACCAAACTATTTAAAACAACAATTTTTAATTTTTTTTTTAAACAAGCCATTTATTTAATAACACGTAGAGAGTTCTAATAAGTATATTTAAGCACTATAACTACTTATATTTATTTAGATACTTACTTATTTTTTTTGTTTTAAATGATTTATTTGTTTTTGGTATATCTAAATTAAAATTTAAAAAAAATCATAATAATTTTTTTTTCAATTTTTTTTTTATTTTATCCGCAATCCGATCTGTAATTTATGTTTTTAAATTGTGAGAATAAGTATCATCCAATAAGTATACCACTCTTAGGGCCTCTTTCACCAACTACAAGTAAAGTGTTGATTTGTTACTTTTAGAAATAATTTTATGTTTTATTAAATTATGCACTCGGTTTAGTGCATCCTTCGATAGGCGAGTATTTTTTATTATTTTCTTTTTAATGTTTGGGACTTTTACCGTACTAACAAAGGTATATAAGCTAAATTATTCCCGGTGATAGCTGACTTTAAATGACGGTTAGTCTACTTGACAGATGGTGAAAGAGGCCCTTAATAATACTAAGAAAATTTTAACTCCTTTGGTTATTTTTTTTTCATAGAACATAATTATTATTTTTATATATTTAAATAAATTTTAATAATTGTACTTACCTCACAACAATCACGAAACAACTTTCACCCTGCAATAAGTTTATGGTTTATCATTTAAACTTTTATTTATACCATTTATTTATATTTAAACATTCACTTTTTTGAAAATATTAAACGTGCCCATGATTTATAAATTTATTTTCAAAAGTCATTACTCAAAAACTAAATATGTATTTTCACAACACGTATTTACACAACAAAAAAAAACGGATTTTAAGCCATATTTTTTTGTTCACAAATAAAAATTTACTATAACTAATTTGTTAATATTCACAGAAACTTTCAAAGAAATTATATTTTAAATGCACGCGCGGTTCGGTTGGTTTGACTGTGTGCGCTTAGGGTCGTGTTTCCAAAGACGCGGCCTAAATACTACTGGCTTGTGGCGCGAATTAAACTCACCGGTTTGCTGATATCGCGATTGAAACTCATCCGTTTTATCCATTCGAGATTCCCCCTACGTATCCTAAGTTTTGTTAAAGTTGTTTCTGGGATACAATAAGTTTAGTTTTTATTATTTAATTTATTGATATTGAGTTTGCTGTTAGCCAGCATCTAGCCGTGCAGCCAGGAAGATGCACGGAAACCCGGGCGTCACTACTTGCCAGCCAGATCCAGACCAGAGCTCATTTTGAAAAGTTCAATTACAAAGTTGGCACTGCCGGGAATCGAACCCGCGCCCCTAAAGAGTGTTAAGGCAAGCAATGAAAGGCAACCTTCCTTCGTTTATCGCTCTTTTAATTAATGAAAACAAAATATATTATTTCAATGGTGACAACCGTGAACTTTATTTTTAGATAGCTTTATCCCGTGGCTTCGCCTGCGATGTCCGTCCTGAAATTCTATTCTAAGGATTGGTGAAAGATTTTTTTAAATTTCTAACATTGCCTCCTACACGCAAACAAACATAAAAACTTTACCTCTTTATATAATAATATTAGAGATATGTATGGATACAGGTGGTGTGTAAATGTGTATGAAACCGCTGGGAGCTTAGAACACACAAATTACCTCTGACTAAATACAAGGAATTAATGCTTAATCTCATGATTTCTCTCACGCTTTCGCAATTTAATAAAGCTCTTTTATTGTTTTGCTTGAAAACGAATAGCTTTTTTAGAACTTCAACATTTCTACTGGATTTAGATTAAAGAGAACACAGAAAAACGTGAAAAAAAACCTCCCGCTTTGAAATTGTACCGCAAAAAGATTTTTTGCCAAATGATTGGATTGAATTCTCCAACGTTTGTTTACAGTGTTTCTCTAAGCCGCAGTCTAGCGTTACTCTAAAATATAGGTAAGTATGTATATTTATACGAATGGTTAAAAGTACTAGGTACAGTTGGGGGTAAGTAAATGGTCACCTTAAAGTCTACATTTAAAAGTCGAAAGAGCATTGACGTTTGCCTAGTTCTTAAAGGCCACCACTCACGGTCACTCCATTTGGCAGCGCTCCACTCCATCGCTCCAAATTCATGCATTATCTCATCGTGAATGAAAAAAATCACGTGAATTGTGTGTGATAAAAATTTGGATGTCGTCCACCGATATGGAGCGGTCGTGAGTGGCGGCCTTTAGTTTGAAAAGGTGCTACGTGTGAAAAACTTGATAGAGGAATGGATTTGAAAATTACGAAGGTTTTCGAACCCCGACTGTACCTAAGCTGATACTTGCGTTTGCCGATATATGAACATTTCTTCTGTAACGGTCATCGAAATGAAATGAACTATAGTAATCCTCAGCTTGGATTTAGTTCCACATTTCGTGTATTTACGATTGGAAACTTGTACATTAGTGTCTGGATAATGCTCAGTGGCGCTTTATACGAGTAAAACGACATTACAAATGTTAACCTAATACAATAAACATGAGTCAAATACATATTCAACTCAACACTAGGCTTAACTATGAGAACCACTACGCGCGACAGACTAGTAAAAGGAAACCAGAAGGGGAAAATTTATACAATCACAACCAGACCAGACCAAACCACGGCTAATCATGGAAACCAAGTGGAAGTTCGTAAGTGGAAATTCGTATGGATGTTTGTTACTCTTTCACGTAAAAACTAATAAACGGATTTGTATGAAATTTGGCACAGAGATAGTATATTAACTGGATTATCATATAGGATACTTGTTTTCTTGAAAAAAATATTCGGTTCCCGAAGATCGCTTAAAAATAAAATAACTGTCGCCGTGGTGGCGCCACCGTCGTCATAGCAATAAAGACGTCAAGCGTTATTTATTTTATTACTCTTTCTTTCACCGCATGCGAAGTCGCGAGAAACCAGCTAAGTATTCTATGGTCGGCAACACATTTGCAGGCACCTATGGTGGTGCACCTACCTGGTCTGTCGACCTTAATCCTTGCTAATATTATAAATGTGAATGTGAGTTTGTTTGTTTGTTACGCATTCACGCAAAAACTACTAAGCCGATCACCATGAAATTTTGCATACACGTTGTCTGGGACACCAGAAAGAATATAGGGTACCTTTCATCCAGAACGCGGACGAAGTCGCGGGCACCAGCTATAGTTATTTATATTTCACGGAGAATCTAGCAAATGATAATATATTAACTTTGACAGCAATAGAAATCAATTTTTAATACCCTTCCGCAATGAAAGATGTAATAATTTTGAAAGGGATTCCGCGGATAAAGAAATTAATTTCAATTGTCCAATATTACGGTCTCTCGTAACGAGTACGCTCGTCTGTGGGTTCTAGTTCCTTCGAAATGCGTGACCGAAATTTTAGGTCGTGTAACATTTGCACAAACTGAATCGATCTTTTTTATATTAAAAAAAGGGCCACCTCCTTCACATTTTTTGTCAATCTTTAAATTTTTATTGCGACATTTGGTATGGCAATATTAGATTAGATATATAAAATTCTCGTGTCGCAGTGTTTGTTGCCAAACTCCTCCGAAACGGCTGGACCGATTTTGATGAAATTTTGTGTGCTTATCGGGTAGGTCTGAGAATCGGCCAACATCTATTTTTCATACCCCTAAATGTTAAGGGTGGTCCACCCCAAATTTTTATTTTTTATTTTTTGGCAAAACAAGGTTTGCGGGGTCAGCTAGTAAGAAATAAATATCTATACACACATACAAACTGTTTAGAAATTGACTTATATATTCACTAGCTGGTGCCCGCGACTTCGTCCGCGTTGAAAAAGCTATATATCGCCTGACATCGTTATTGCTAATTATACTTAGCCAGGACTTAGTTTCCATAATTTTAGATTCTCCCTCGAGAGCAGTACTTTTTTCTGGATGAAATGTACCCTATGTCCTTTCTGGTGTCCCAGCCAACGTGTATGCAAAATTACATGGTGATCGGTTCAGTAGTTTTTGCGTGAAAGAGTTACAAACATCCATACATACATCCATACAAACTTTCGCATTTATAATATTAGTACGGATTAGTTAAAGTTTATATTTTGCGTGTAATGTAAGGCATCAGTCGAGCCGGTGTGGGCTTGTACGAATTCTTGTATTACTTATGTATGAATTGGAAGGAAGTTAATATATTTAGTATGCCCTCCGTCAGCTCTGAATCATACATTAAGGGATAAGAAGCTCGCTTTTTGTATTGTACTCTTAGTTCATTCAATAAGAAAAGCAAACATAATTTAAATATTTCGTTGTTGATCTCAAGTCGAGAGCTAATTTATGAATCATGTTTTTGTTTTTTGTACGCCAGTAGTTCAGTAGTCCGAATCAATTGGATTATTTATAGCCTTTTTAGCAGTTATGTAACGTACATAATTTATGTTATTTTTATGTTTAGGTCGGCAGACAAGCTGACGGTCCACTTGGTGGTAAGTGGGTACCGTCGCCAATAACACAAGCAAATCAAATCAAAATCAAATATCGTGCATATTTAAATTTTAATTATTATTATTATTTGTAAATACATCAGTAGGGTATAAAAAATAAATATTACAAAAATTGTTCCATACAATTTTTTTCTCGTATTATAAAGACGTTAGTTTATAAAATGGTCAACATCTAGAAATAATAAGCACTGAGTTGAAATTCGTACTGAATTACACAGAAAAAGCTCATTACGTTCGCTTTCGTTCAGCCTTGTGTTAACTGCACAAAAGTCGCGTATACATTTTCATGAGCACTTAACAAAATTCTGTGACGTCTGAATTAACGCCCTATAATTATGTAAATTTAGAATTAATGTCACCATTAGTTTGTTCAATATACACGCAAAGTTTTTGGCCGTTCAAATAGATTTTGTTATAAGCTTTTTGTTTGCTCATTAGTATATTATAATATGTGCTATGTGAATATTGATGACCACACCTTAGCTTTCTGAGTTCTCTGATATGAATTTTATATTTTTAGTAATCATGTTAGTATATATGTCGTGGGCGGATCGTAGAATTGGGCAGATCGTAAAGTATGAAATCAAAAATCTTTCACCAAAAGTCAGTTTAGTTTTAGCCACCAAAGTTTTAGCCGGTAGAAGGCTTTATCCATGAGGATTGCACAACCTTAAAAAAAGGTCTAGACTGGTCAAAGTTTTTAGTTTAGTATTTTAAAGTTGAGTAGGTTCCTAATGAAGGGCTCGACAAATTTGAAGACAAACGTAATAAAATTATGTAATTTAATACATTTTAATCTAAAATACAGTTAAGTAGAAATCGTTGACTAAGACGACTAAAATAATTATTTTTATATTTTTTCTATTAGTCAACAGAATTTTTTTTTATAGTTATAATAAGTAGGTTAGGCATAGTTCAATTTAAAAAGTTCTAAGCGCGACAGCACACACAACAATAACGGCTGGACTTGTATAAAACCCATTATCAGAAAAGTTTTAGTGTTAGTTGGCCTCAACCCAAGCCACGTACTAAAAGAACTAGAGCGGTATCGGTTAACAAAAACGTATACAACTTTCGCGAATTTAAAAAGACACGACCACTCAACTATAGAAAGTTTGAACAAAAGCTATCGTTTTTACAGCTAGTGTAAAAAATAAATATAATAAAAAATAAACTATTTAAATCTTCCCTGTTGGAATTAAATATTAATACGCGTTTATCGCGGTTATATACTGAATACTCTTTCCATTACTGAAAACCTTATCGAAATCCACCAGGTTGTTTAGAAGTTAGCAGACAAGAAAAATATGGCCATTGACTTTATTTTACAACTGCTCTATGCCCACGACTTCGTACGCGCAGTTCGTTTATAAAAAACTAACTAGTGCCTGCGACTTCGTCCGCGATGAAAAAGCAATATATCGCCTGAAATCGTTATTGCTATTATACTTAGTCAGGAGTTAGTTTCCTTAATTTAAGATAATCCCTCGGGAGCAGTACTTTTTTACTGGATGAAAGGTACCCTATGTCCTTTCTGGTGTCCCATACAACGTGTATGCAAAATTTCATGGTGATCGGTTCAGTAGTTTTTGCATGAATGAGTTACAAATATCCATACAAACTTTCGCATTTATAATATTAGTATGGATATGGATATGGATATGGATGGATATTTAATTTTTTTAAAAGATCCCATTCTATTATTGCCAAACATTGGTTTTGACAAAGAAAAGTAAATTACATTCTGCCAATTTCTAACAGCATAAACTCTGCTGCTAACTATGCAACTATTGATCAGGTTTTACTTACTTTTTAAGCTTTTATAAATTGGCATTTTTTTAATGTAAATTTTTAACATGTCGTGTCTATGGTATCAATATAAATAAAAACATTCAAGAGCAGTTAATTTTATAAATTATATTATTTCAAAATATAATTGTGTTTATTACCATAAATCTGCCAACATTTATCATTCCAACCACTTCCTTCACAGCGTAATACATCACACCGCACAGACAGCTTTAATAGTATTACCAGTATTACATTTGAATTGCGAGTAACAATTATGATATACGCATAACATATAATGGACATCTTAAGTTAACACTTAGTTGAAAAAAGAATAACAATCTCCTTCAAATAAAAACGAAACTTTGAACGCTTGAAGCTGTCTATACGATCATAGACTTTACTGAAAAATACAAAAAAGTTCGTTATGTCGCTGTTTAAAAAAACGCAACTTTCGTTATGTCTTAATTAAGCATGAGAAAGCTGACAATGCAGCACACTTTCAAACTAGTGAAGTCACACATAACAATACTATTGACTATTATTGGAAACTGACTCCTAGAAAATCACCCACAGAAAGCACGATAGGAACATTTCTAAAAATGTCTCAAATTACTAATTGGACCTTATTAAGTGCTTTATCTTATGTTGAACATCAACACTGCATTGTGCTGAGACTTTTGCCATGTGTTGTGTTCTTATACGTATGTATAATAAAAGTCAGCAGGCAAACTTGGCCACCATCACCTATTACCATTAGCAACACTACCGCTGCCGACATAATATATAGGATAAAGCTATATATAGCTTTATCCTATATATACCTATCCTACCTATAGATAGGATAATATAAAGGAATTAGCTCAAACATCCCTTACTCACCAATCAAAACACACCTTACATGTAAGGAGGTGCTTACTATTGCCGCCAAAGAGACTGACCTATTTTGATTGCGTTAAAAAGAGTTCTCTGTCACAACAATATTTATAAAAGAAGGATTAATAGAAAGACGGATAGATAGGATTCTATAAAGCACAATCTGCATTACTATTACGTTTGAAGTTAAACTAACCAAGTTTGGGTAGTATTTACGTTAGATATAACCCTAATGAATAGAGTTGAGGACTCCTGCAGTAGTACAACAGAATCAGTATCTGGAACGGAGCCAAGCTGCGACGTTCGCTTACCAACTTTAAGTAGACAGACGCGATTCTCGTTGTATGAATATTTGATTCCGATGCTAACTGTACCTGCAACTATAAAGGATGCTAAATACTTCGATTAAATCCTCTTGCATTTCGAACTACTTTAAACACTAAAATGAATATGAAATAGTTATTGCAATACTTAATATGCGACGTATTCCTAACTACATATATCCAGGCAGACTGAAAGTCCCCTTGGTGGCAACGAGTAAGGAAGGCCTTAATGATCTTAGTTTAATCAAATATCAACGTAACCTGCACGCAGTACACCCAACATGCAACAAACTAAATTGCGGAACAACCATCCTGAAATATCGTTCTTAAATACCAGCCTAGATGAAAGGGACTAAGCTCACTGCTATTGAGGCAGGGTCGAGGCAGTGGTGCGTCTACTACGCACTGACTGCGCCACCTCTTGAGCCTATGATAGAACATAGATAATATAGGCAAAGTTGCCCCTAACGACAAGTAGGAAGCGCGCCACCCTTTCGCCTTGACTCTTGCAGTGAGCGGTCGCCCAAATTTGACATATATAATATCTGTAAGTGTAGGTATTGTATGTTCCTTCATAACTCTACGAATTCACTGATTTTCATAAAACTTGGTAGATAAACATTTAGACGTACGGGACACAGGATAGGCTACTTTTTTCACGCGGGCGAAGTCGCGGGCGCCAGCTAGTATAAAATATAGAAGACGCGCGCCTCTTGGTCGTCTCCACATCGACTCTTCTCTAGTGAGCGGAGGCCTAACAGTAAAGTTTTGTAATAAGTATACCGTATATGTAAACTTAGATACACATTTGGTAAAAAGCAGCAATCAGACAATGTACCGAATAAACGGCCCGGCTAAAAAAAATTGAACAATTACACGACAATGCCTAATTAGCGTAGCGTGTTAGTAAAGTAATATATCCGAGTTATAAGAACAAAGACACGTCCAACACAAAATAACAGACAAGGAACACATACATTGTATTGTTTACTATACTAATATTCTTTTAACATTTCTGTGACTGGAACGGAGAATGTCCCTTTACACATGACCACCACAAACGATGGCATAAAATGTTTACGATTGCACACCTTACTAAAATTTATTTCACAAATAAAACGCACACATGTTTATGTTCCATAAAATTGTTTGTGATTGAATTTTAATGTAAGTTTGTTATAATATTGAAGCAAATAAGTCCTATTTATTACTAGATACCTGCCTCCGGCTACCCACGTATGACTTTTTATCCTGCAATTTATATTATGTTATCAGCTGAACCCGATTTCAGGCCAAACTATATAGTTCGTCTTAGGCCAAACCACTTCATCCTATAAGCCTAAACGTGTCAGGATATACTTGCTTAACCCATGGCAATCTAATTTATCCGAGAATAGGGCCTTGGCTGTCGTCTCAGACCAACACGCCATCGCTGATAGTAGGATCAACCCCGGGGGGTTTTAGTGGGTATTCCCGGTGATAAGTTCACTTCATCGGGCGAGTCCCACACTCCCCCTCGTCGACTGTCCCCGTCGACGAGGGATAGTGCGTAAATGTCATTTCCCCTCCTCAAAAAAAATGGCAATCTAGTTTGGTCTAATGCTTTAGGATTAACTAGTTTGGCATATATATTTTAAAAATATTGGGCTTGGAACATTGAGTTGCCGTTGTGGCTTTTATAATATACAAAGTACCTCTTTTTTTCGGTAAAAAATCAGATTTAATTCTCTGACATGAAAGAAGCTATGCCATTGAACCAAACAAAGAATTTGCCTTTCCAGATCGCCTTCGAAATTCGGAAGTACTGAAAGCAACGACTTTTTACCAATGCGGAAACCTTTCGCATTCCTCTAGGTATAGAGAATTTTTTGAACTGGACACGAGAAACCGCTCAATCGTGCAAAGGTACCTATACCTACTCGAGTTTATACGTAAATTCGCATTTTAGTTGATTATCATTTTATGTATTTACCTTACCTTACCTAAAGTTAACCCGGCTTAATATGAATATTATTGAAATATATTTTAAGATCACCATGTAGAAAGCAAATAATATTAATGTATTAACGACGACGCTTTATGAACTTAAATAAATAAAGACCATTCAAACTATGCTAACAATGAACCTAGCTTTACTTGGTTTGAATAGTGTTTATTGATGTACAAAAATAAAGGTTTTTCTTCATTAAGAGATTAAGCATTTAAAAGCTCTCTCAAACCCCAAGCTTATCTCTTGAGCTCAAGCTTATCTCAAAGCTTATAAAACCGTAAGATACAGACTTATTCTTATTGCATACCTCAATCATAACGTCGTCATTCTGTAGATTATTATCAGTAAACATTACCTTATAAAAGATCATCGTGATGTAACAGCATAATAATATTATGTTGTCTGTCTTTTCGTCTGTTACCTTTTCACGCCTTAACTACTCAACCGATCAACATGAAATTTTGCATACACGTTTTCAGGGACATCAGAAAGAACTTTGGGTACCTTTCATTTAAAAAAAAGGACTATTCGCGAGGGATCATCTATATAAAATAAAAAAGTAACGCCTGGCCAAAGTGTTATAGCAATAAGTGATCAAGGGTTATATTGCTTATATATTTTTTCAAAGCGGACGAAGTCGCGGGCACCAGCTAGTTTGAAATATAAATCGTTAAATGTAAGAAATGATAAAAAAATTACTTCTAATTTGTACTCTGAGGCTCTTTGTCTCACTACAACATCCGGTTATACGTAATACATAGTATTAAGTTTAATATCGAGTAGTGTCGTCCCAGTTCGAAGTTATGTTGACAGGCCTGGATACTTCCGAAGTTAGAAAGTTGTGTTGTGATTATTTGTATTTGCTGCCCGTGTATTTTCCATAATTATCTGCATTTAATTTTGTTAAGAGCTTCTTTTTTTATTTATTTGATTCTTGAATAATTTAGATACCAAGTTAAATCGATTCGGTCGAGTCAAACCAAATACAAAGCAGTACAAAATTCTTATAGTTTTTTTATGTAGGTATATTTTAATTCGATTTACACATTTTCTTACTCCTCGAGAAAGAGGGATACACGGGAAAGTTTGTATGTATAAAAATTGCAGCCCACGCGGACTCGGGAGCCCTATAGGTATATAAATACTAGCTGGTGCCCGCGACTTCGTCCGCGTTCTGGGTGAAAGATGACCTTTCAATGACGGCAAGTAACGGCAGCGCACTTGGAACATCTATCGAATGTTTGTAATCGGAATTTTTTTATGTGAGCAAAGATTTCAAACTTTACAAAGATTAAACATAACTGCTGCAAATTTAGCAAACACGTAATTTTGATTTTATTCTATCGGATGACCGAAAAGTGTCTCTAATGTTTAGCAAATATTATCTGATATAAAGAGAATTCGCCAAGAATCTGCTACAGTACTGATAAGTTGGCCTCACTTGGACACTTCGGGTTGAAGAGACCGTCTAGTTTTCAACTTTGAGTGACAGATATTGGTCTGACGAAGTTATCGCGATAATGTGAGAAATTATGTCCCCTGGGGCTCATGTTACCAGTAGTTTCCCGCGACTCTACTCGCGTCAACTGGCGATATAGCAGCACCAGTATAGTATACTAAGAGATAAGCCGGGGCTTAATAACCTGTTCAATGATTTGTGTATTATTGAAGAGAACACATTCAAACATCTTTACAAACTCTCGTGTACTTAAGTACTAAATATTATTAGGTCCAATTTATATGAGACTATTTTGAAAACTATTTTCTGGAGTGCTCAATATATAGATACTAACTAATATTATGAAGAGAGAAGATTTGTATGTTTGTAATGAATAAACTCAAAAACTACTGGACCGATTTTGAAAATTCTTTCACCTAAAGCTACATTATCAGCGACTAACACAGGCTACATTTTATAAACTTACACGGGCGAAGTCGCGTGCAACAGCTATTCCTATTATAATAATTTTCACAGCATAGCAAGGCAACCATATTGAGCAGAATTTTATAAATTTATACAAAACTATCTGGTGCCCGCGACTTCGTCCGCGTTCTGGATGAAAGGTACCCTATGTACTTTTTGGTCTCCCAGACAACGTGTATGCAAAATTTCATGGTGATCGGTTCAGTAGATTTTGCGTGAAAGAGCTACAAACATCAATACATACTTTTGCATTTATAATATTAGTACGGTTAATGTTCTTTTTATAAATTGCAATCTAATTTTGGCTACATTTTCAGAACTGAACCTCTATTAGAAACACGAGCATGTTTTTAATAGAAGAAAATAGAATTATCGATTAACGTTTAAAAGTTCTGTTTAGAGTACACGTGATAAAACTGTACCGAAATGTATGAAAGCTTTTAACATAAAACTGGTTTATGACGGTACTTTGACAGCAAGAGTAAATAGATACGCCCACCAAAGTGAATCAAATCTTCACCTTGACAATGGCCACTAACAATTTAACGATAAGGCGGCAGCGAATACAGACATCGCACTAAAACGAGTTCCTTCAAAAACTTACTACGCAAATCCGTACTAATATTATAAATGCGAAAGTTTGTATGAATGTATAGATGTTTGTAACTCTTTCACGCAAATCTACTGAACCGATCACCATGAAATTTTGCATACACGTTGTCTGGGACACCAGAAAGGACATATGGTACCTTTCATCCAGGACGCGGGCGGCGCTCCCGAGGGATTATCTAAAATTAAGGAAACTAACTCCTGGCTAAGTATAATAGCAATAACGATGTCAGGCGATATATTGCTTTTTCAACGCGGACGAAGTCGCGGGCACCAGCTCGTCTTTAATATAAAAATTCCGGGGTGAACTTGATAAAATTTCGTTACTGTGTGTAATTTTAATTTGGTCCAACATAAAAGTTAAAAGTCTTTAAACTCTCCATTTAAACACAAATTCTATTTTTACATACTTTACTTATTAAGTAATACTTTTCCTCCTAAAGCATTAACAATGTTAAAATCCTCTCGTTAGCTTCTTAGATTTACATGAAACACTTTCTTATACATTGAGTTTAATAAGGACTTTTGTAATTTTATCAAAGGAATTTCAAAGAAAAGTTGAGAACAAATTCCTAACACGTGCTACCTAATAATGAAACCGAACTCTAGACCTATTCCTCGAAATTATAGAAGTTTAAACGATATATTTTCTTTTGCTCGGCGTTGCTCGACGGTCAGTAAATAAAAAGAGCCGGCGGTTTTTCTTATCGAGTCCAAAATTCGAGGCCACATAAAACACTAGAAAACTTACGGCCAGATTGCTACGATGTTTCAATACTTTATTAACAGCGGATATTTTTTTAGAAAACTGGTGATAATAAAAAACAATGTTATTAAGGCAAATCAGTTAACATTTTATTAAGACTGTTAAATTTGAACGCCATTCACGTTTAGATAATAAAGTGTTCATTGCCAAAATAAATCTATCTAGAGAAATAAGAAGAAATCCTTACTAATATTTCATTTCCTCAAATCAAGTCGTTACTAAGCAATAATCTACAATTTAATTCGAAAAAGTGTACCTATATTAGCTTTACCGAGAAATAATGTAAATTTTAGACTAACAAGTCCTTAATAGAAACGGTCTTTTTACTGAGCGTATACGAAAAAAATATCTATTTACGTAATGAACTCTCCGACTAGGAACCCTTAAAAAAATCTGGCGTAACAGGCATATTGGATATTTCAATAAAATAATTACAATATTACTCCAAGCTACTACGTAAATATTAATTAATAGTAATTGTTTATTTTGCATATGAAACTCGTCTAACTCATGACGTAAATTGCTTTTACACGGAATTAACTATGATATACCTACGCTTTTTGTATGACGATAAAACAATTTGCCAGCACCATAATATGATACATTTAATGCCCACATGAGCGCACAATTGTTCAGTAGACAAGTCCTTTTACTTTTTATTTCACATTTTATAATTTTGCTTCTAGTGTATCTATGTCCACAAAATATTATAATATATTACCAATATTTTTAGACCCAAAACCCATTTCTTAGCTATTTCACACATATAGTCTTTATGAGGAATCCTGATCAAAGATATATAGTACTAGCTGTTGCACGCGACTTCGTTGACGTAACTTTATAAAATACTAGCTGGTGCCCGCTACTTCGTCCGCGTTGAAAAAGCAATATATCGCCTGACATCGTTATTGCTATTACACTTAGCCAGGAGTTAGTTTCCTTAATTTTAGATGATCCCTCGGGAGCAGTACTTTTTTTATGGATGAAAGGTACCCTATGTCCTTTCTGGTGTCGGAGACAACGTGTATGCAAAATTTCATGGTGATCGGTTCAGTAGTTACAAACATCCATCCATCCATACAAACTTTCGCATTTATAATATTAGTACGGATTTAATTAAGATATTGTCGTTTGAGGCCTCATTAAAACTCAATAAGAAAACAAAAGCAAAAAAAAACAGATATAACAGATATAACACTGAAAGTATGATAAAATATTTGCAAGTATTGAACCAGCCCGGAAGCAATAAGAAGTTCATGGTTAAGTTTGAGCGTGGCAGCTGCGCAAAGAGACGCTTAATAAAATGGGAATGTTTCCATATTACCACAATTTTATCCTATCTCAAGAACATTGAAAGGAACAATGTTGAAGGAAGGAAAAACAAGGGTCAAAGTATTTCCGAGGGATTTTCTTTTCGTTTTTCATCTTGGGCCATGTAATCGTGCGTATTAAAGCGTTTGCGATGTCATTTTTGAACTTTTTTTTAATATTAAGCCCAAGTTATATACACACTATTGATGTATAAAATTATAGGTATAAGATTGTTTGTCCTGAATAACTATCTATCCACAGCCTAATAACTACTGAATCTAGAAAGCTAATATTTGGATATTTTTTTCTAAAGTAAGCATCCGTTAAGAAAGGATCGCGCGAAGCCGAGAGTGGGTCGCTAGTTTTATAAATACACCTTTCAATTGTATTGTTTGTTAACAACTATGTAGAAAGAGATTTAATTACATTTCTTTATACACTTTTTCGCCACTTCTCCCTTTCTGCCTCCTTCCTGACACATTAATAAATCACAGTATTATAATTCTTATAATTAATCATAGATTAGTTGTAAGATTATCCATAACACAGACCATAATAATGCTTACTTTGGAGCCATACCAGTACAATTGGTTTATTTAGTCTTGACATTTTTTTTTCATTTCTCTGACCACAAATAAATTACTTTACATTCTCTTTTGAAGGAACCCATCACCCAACGAAATTAATTTTACAAATAAATTCCAAAAAGTACATTCACATTTGTGTAAAAAATGTGGCAAATCGTGAAGCGTTGACTGGAAATGTATTAAGAAATGAGGCGGGAATAACCCGACCGCAGGGTCCCTTGTAAATACAGAAACTATTTTCTTCGGACCAGACACGTCATCAATCAGTTGCGGTAACTGACGGATGACTGAATTTTCTAAGTATAACTTGAGAGGGCAATTCTGACATTTCCCAAGTCTAAAGATTTCATTGATGCAATTGATTTCCTTCTAAAGCTTTGAATGCTAAGGTACGCGACATGGGCTAAATAGTATTGTTGCTCTCTTAAAAAATGCTTGAAGGTTCCCCTATGATTGTCTGTAAAGCTATGTATGTACAGGTTTGAGATAAAAATAAGGAAAATAGGAAAGGTTGTACAGACGCACGATTAAGGCAATAAATCACTAAATGCCGTTCGATTAGCGATCTCACGCCACTCTGGATAATTTCACGTTAGAAGGAGTAACCCTGTTTTACTACGAAGTCTAATAAAATAAATCGTAAATTTCTTCCATGTCTGACCGATAACTGACCATATTTTATAAGATGATTTTTTATTATTATTATTGTAAACTTTTTTTTATTAGAGATGGGTTTGCTCTTGGCCAACAAACAGCTGTGTATCGAAGATGAGGCTTATGATGGAGCGTGCTTCCCCAGAGATGGCAATACAGACGCCGGCAGGGAGTTCCAAACCTTTGGCAGTGCGTATTATAAAGGATGTTAACTCTACGTGTCTCGAAACAAAAGTTTTCGACCAATGTGTGTTACCAGTGATGACGTCATAATTTATGGCGCTGAATCGTAAACTGTTTTATTTATATTTGGTACGCAATACAAAAGATATATTATTTCGATGGGCAATATAGTCTTTGCATTTCACGAAGGCGAGTGAGTTTTGCTTGTGTTGAATGTGTACACGCACATTCCGATAGTGTGCGTGTCTGACGGAGCAGTCAGTTAGCATTGTAGGATTCTATTTTTTTTATACTAACCATACCCTCTTTCGATCTCACGCACACTGTGACACATATACAGATAAGTGTTTACTACAAGTAAATCCCACTCGCCTTCGTGAAATGCAAGAACTATTTAAAGTGAGTCGGACATATTTGGAACCCTAAAATAATCTTGGGCTCAAGTAAATCACAGAACAAATCCATTTGCAATAAAAAGGTTTCGAGACACATTATGAGATACTAAAACAAAATGTTCGAATCCTTTCACATGTTTATTTATAGTCTTCAATCATTTTATAAAGAGGGATCAGAATATTGGCTAAAGGTAAAATGAAAAGGAATATTTAGTTCAATGTGTTTTGAATTTCGAATACAAACAAATAAAATTGAATCATTATTTATTTGAAATAAGGTCTTTTAATTCATAATTTATTTTATGTCAGTTTGTGAGGATTGTGAGGATTAATAACAGCATTATGTCTTTGGTCTTGCGATTGTTAGTTGCGATGCCTGTATAGTACACCAAGAGTAGACCATACAAATTAATATTGAAATCGTAATCGAAAAATATTCAAATTAATAAAGGCTTTACAATTTAATGTTACATAGAAACGAACAAGTCATGAAGGTATACGAGGAGCCCTCGCTTTATTTCGTGAGTCACGAATATCCGTGATAACTATTAATTTCAGTGCTTCCATTATTTCCAACAGCATTAGTAGAACATTGTATACACTAAAATAGCATTAACAAAGAATGATTTGAATATATTATTGTGTATATAATGATTGTGTATATTCAACGTGGAGGGTAACTTCTATGGTTTATAAAATTATCATAAGATATTGGTATTGATACCTCTATCAAACTATTTAACTATAGATATAGAATACTATAGATATAGAATACTATAGATATAGAATACTATAGATATAGATTATTTTAACGTATTTTAACGTTTATTTTATTTAACTATTATTTTAAAGTTTTTATGTAAAGGTGGCAATTCTACATGTGTTATAAATTCGCTGCCGACCTTAGTAGGATGAAAGTTGAAATTTTAGGGTACAAACTCAGCTGTAAATTTTACCTAATATGCTCAGCTTTTATAAAGATTAACAAGTCTAAAAATTTTACAGTTAGCACAACGTAAAGACTTTCAAATTAATATCTCATTTAAGTTACATAATGTAACTTACATAAAAGCATTATAATTAGTTAAGTACAGAGTACAAGGATAGGCCACACTGTTTAGCAGTCCGTAATGTTTACAGTGTCAGTCATTACGGTGACAGGAGTCATCTGTGCAGTCATGATTTATGTGCTCACTAATGGCGAATGCATTAAGCAATCATGTTTATCATTTTCTTTGAGGTCTTATCCATACAAAAGATGGCGTCTTAAGAGCTCACTCAATAGGACTCGAAAATTTCACTTTAAAATTCCAAATTATTATACGTAATTCCATGGTTACTCGTCAGTTATTGATCATAGGATTAACTAAGAAATATGACATTTCTGAGATATAATAATGATGGTTTGCATAGAAACAAAAAACTGACCATAAGCATAGCTCGAATACGTTTGTTAAATTTGTATGTTAAATTTATATTTAACATTTGTATGTTAAATTTATAAGTAGTACCAATATAATGTACAATCTTCCGTGGTACTACCAGACAGGATAGTAGTACTACGGGAAAAAATAATCCCCTTGGTACTATTATAATCCCAGTAGTATCACCGGTAGTACCACGGGTAAGCACTGTCCACAGTATAATTTATTTCCAAAATGTGAAATTTTCGCGGGTTGAATTCTTGTAATTACTGACTAAAAGCATAAAACTGGGTTTTCACTATCTATCACCTATAATGGTTTTTATAAAATAATGGAATTGCTGGAGCTCAATATGTGACTCCAATGTCTTGCGAAACGAAAATCTGACGAAACAAAAATCTGACGAAACGAAAATCTGTCGAAATGGAAATAACTCGTCGCGTTCTTACTTCGGTTATTTTTATTAAAGTAAGTTGAGATAACAAATTCCCCCAAATACTGAATTCACTCGCTCGTACAGCGTGTCCTTAACAATCGTGTCCTTATTGTGCCATTTGACAATATTCCAAAAAGGGACTGCGGAGTCTGCTCCGGTTAACCTTAATTAATTCCTTAGTAAATAATGCACAAACTATTATTCTTGTCCATTCCAGTGGGCTTGCTTGAGTGATCATACATAACACATGGCTTCCGACATAAAATGGATTATTATATCCCATCCTCTGCTTGTATAATTCAGTGTTAGGGGAAAGATTTACGACTTTAAATAATAAATGAATTGTCACCCAAGACACTATTGAATTTAAAATTTATTTAATAACTAACTGTTGCACGCGACTTCGTCCGCGTAACTTTATAAAATATAGCCCATGTTAGTCGCTGATAACATGGTAGCTTCCAACAGTGAAAGAATTTTTCAAATCAGTCTAGTAGTTTCGGAGCCTATTCAATGCAAAAAACAAACAAACAAACAAACAAATCTTTCCTCTTTATTATATTAGTATATATATGTAATAATTATGCTCGCAGAGATATATTATTACGACGGATTTACAAAAAAATATTCATAATTATCTGATATCCTTGCAGAGAATCCCTTTGTTGGAATCTCAAAAAAGTGCACATAGCAGATTTTGACGTCGCTTGGCAACGACGATAATATATATTCTAATTTAAATATTCTAATATAAATGTTGTGAATTCCCTTGTGGGCGTACAACCTCCGAAATGCAATGTCCTTAGGGCCCTATCGATAAATTATACCGATTTGGCTAAAAACAGTTAGCATACGCGGTAAAATTAACCTTTATTTGTATAGTAATAAAGTTGATAACCGTCTGAGAACACAGTTCACCAATTTTGTGCCAATGGTGTTGTGTTTCGAAGATTATAAATTATATTGTGACGCAAAAGGTTCTTGAGACAGTGTGTTTCAAGTGTACCCAACCTAAGTTTGTTACATTCTAAACTATTCCTAATTCTATGTACATACATTGTACATATATCTACAACTCAAAATTTATTCATCTTTAAGGTATTATATTAATTAGAACTATACCTACTTCTAATGATCCTAATACATATATCCAGCAGTGGACGTCTTATGGCTGAGATGGTGGTGATGAGATATAAATAGATATAAATGAAAACATATAGCGTGGACACAAACCATGACTCCGGTATCATGAACCCAAAAAGATCGCGCGTTTTCGCCCGCGGCGTATTAAGCAATGAAAAATCGATATTTTCAAGGCATAATTGGCACGTCACTTTTTTTTATTCATTATCCGCGTCCACACAAGCCTCACAGGCTCGCGAGGCAGTCTCGAGTAAATACTTATACCCCGAGGCGATCCTCGTGAAACAGGCCTCAGCCAAAGTGTGCCTGAGTCACGACCACAGCAACCGAGCATTTGGCTCGCGAGGCTACCTCAGCCTCGCAGCAAGTCTCAAAAGTGAAGAGCCTCTAACTAGTCGATAGATCCTTTTATGGTGAAGAGCTTTTTAAAGCCGCGTTGTCAGCCATACACAAAAGAATTCTCGAGAATAAAACCCGAGATATGAAACATAAACTTATCATTAAAAATGCAGTTAAGTAGGTACATAACAAACAAACCTTATATTTTCTCGTTATAGCGACATCTAATGAAAACGTTAAATCCGTTCCAACAAGCGCCCCATTCGATCCAGCGCTTTTCCTTAGCTTCCGTCCAATCTAGTTACATCAGCTTCTTAAGTAATCATCAGTCTCTACTGTCACCACACTTCTTACATGTAATTAATATTAAATTATAACAATGATACTGGTAGTGCCCACGTAATAAAATATTAACGGGCCATACGGTCCGACTCTACTGTAAACGCGAAGGGATGTTACCCTGAATGTTTAATAAACGAATCAAGAATTTCTACACGCCGACATTAATATAAAGTAAGCGAATGCACGATTGAACAGATGGGTGTTCAAATATTGTATTAATTTAATTATCTTTCATTAATTAACTTGAATATTATTTAGCTGCGTATGCCGTTAGAGAATCGCGACGTTTGAAATTTATTTTATTTTAAGTTTGAATTATAATTACGAATCATTCTATTATAAATACATATTTATACATAATAGTATGAAACAAACGATTAGAAATTTGATAATATAAAGTTTAAGAGTGGATTCACACGACACTGTATTGCAAAGTTTTTGTCGTATTTGATTTTAAACGCATAATCGCATTTATGTAAATGCGAATTGTCGCAATTTTCACATGTCAATACTATCATAATTTGTTTCCAAGAAGCTGAGTTGTATTATTTCACAAGCTTTAATAGTAATTGTGATATACAGGGCGGTAACAAATATTAATTATTAGTTTAAAAAACTAATTATAATAGCAGCCCTAAACTATGTATAAAGATACAATATTGACACAATTTTAGCTATAATATAATATGTGCCATTTTTTTCTATCAAGAAAATGTCCTTTCATTTTTATGTATTTATCTATTAAAAAATATATTTTTTGACTTTGTTTACTTAGATAAAATTCGGATCTAGGATTGGCAGTTCTGCTTTATACGCCACGCCATCTTAAACTATTCGCAATTACGTCATGTAGAGTTGGGAAAACACTCCAGACGACGCAAGCTTTTAAATATATTTGAAGAGTTACGTTCAACCGACGCAACACAATTTACGCAAATAGACAGTAACGAGCCAAACGCAAAAACTTTATTATTGTTATAAAGAGTGAACTTGAATTCAGCAGTTTCAGCATTAAGCGAACGCGAAGTTGGCGCTAAATTGGCGCATCGCAATCTTGATCGTCGTATACATATTGTTATCTTTCCCTTGTTTAAATTATTTCTAAAAGTAACTAATCAACACTTTCCTTGTTCAACTCAAGAAACTTCAGAATTTCAGAACTTCAGATGCTGAGGACAAAGGATCGCGTGTTCCATAAAAACAATGTGTGTGCCAATGACATAATAAGTAAGAAAATATTTAGGATCTTTTTAAAAGTAGATATTATTTATTCGTAGACTGCCAGTCAAATAAAAATTTAATACAAAAGCATCTCAGCGTATTCAAATTATTATGATGGAGTAGCGACATTTTCCCATATGATCCCATAAAAATCAAGATTGATCATGAAGGATCGTTTATGAAAACCGTTTCACTTTTATTCTACTCATACTGAGAAGAACACAAGACAATAAAATTTATTTAAAAGTTCCTTTAGAAAAAATAGGTCCAAAAATTATTTTTAATTCATTACTTTCTTCAATATGCAGACACTAAGTAAGTGGATTATGACTAACTAGAGACCCGCACTCGGTTATTCACAAACCTCCATCGTTTATGGTTCTTTCATTAGTGAAAACCATATTAAAATCCGTTTCGTGGTATTAAATTAGAAGAAGTGAGTGGAGCAACAGATAGCGGCAGACAGCGACTTTATTTTATAACTACCTGTTGCATGCGACTTCTTTTGCGTGAAAAAAGTAGCCTATCCTGTGTCCCGTGCGTCTGAATGTTTATCTACCAATTTTCATGAAAATCAGTCAATTCGTTTAAGAGTTATGGAGGAACATACAACATACATACAATACAGATTTTCTATTAGTATTGATAAGCAGTGTCTAGTAACCACGCGCGCTCTAAAATTTAAAGCTAGAAGCGTGTGTTAGGACACAGTATTATTAATGTAGGTTTGACAGATATATATTTTCATAAAGGGCAACTCAACTGAATGTACACTGTGCTTACGGGTAGATCTATTAGTGGGGAGAGGTGATTTTTAAGAAAAATAAAATGATATCGATTAATAAATGTATGTATTTTTGCCTAAATCTATTGGAATTGTTTTATTGAAATCGGAACGCTCACCCCGTTCCTTTATACGTGGCTGAATTTAGCTACAATGTTTTCACAAAGAAATGTGAGATTAATTCAAAAAGTAATGTAAAATTTAATAATCTTATTCAAGAATCAGAATGAAGCCGTTTAGAAAAATGTAATTCCACAAAAGTCTAATTTTAAGCGGCTAAAACTTGTTCTCTTTTTCCATTTCTCCGAAGTGGATTGCGTGGATATTTATATAAATTCACCTTTTCAACGGAGTGAGCATTGGTACAGTTGTGAACACAACATTTAATATTAAATTGCTCACTCAATAAGTATATTTGCGCATAAAAGTGATATTACAAAATCGTTTTGATATTGGATTTCTTTATTTCATTTTTGCTATCGCAATATTCATAGAGCGAAGATTCTTTAATTCAGAAATATATAAGTAATGAATTATTTTTTGTAACATAGAATTATATTCAACTTGCCATAAATGTGTGTATTATTGTGATAAATTCGTTATGCATTGCATATATGGTATTCAAATATGATGCCTGATTACCACGAAGGCGTTTTATGAAGCTTACCAGATAACTGCCAAAAATTTCGGCAAAAAAACCAAATTAATTAGCAGAAAATAATTAATTACCATAGTGGACCGCCCAAAACGGCCGCGCTAGAAAGTCGTTGGGTTTTAGCCGATACGAATCCGGCATCCAAGAGGATTTCCCAACGTTAAAAAAAGGCTTATTCAATATGTATTAGTATATTTTTTACCCGACTGTACCGAGAACCAAGTAGCTGGCAGGTGCATCTCGTACTCGAATTCGAAGAGGACCGGTCAATTTAAATTTCTTCCATTTCGCGCTTTTTGAATTCAAGAGCATCTTAAATCCTCTTTACGAACTTCGTTGTACAATCCTATTAAGCGTGTTGTACCCTTGTTTATATACCGCTATATTTTATGTAAATATATCATATTCATTTAAATGGTTACCTGTAAGTGCTTGCAGTGGCAATTCCTCTTTGGCGATGTTGGTGCCTTTCAAAGCGCCAACTGGCCGCCTAAATATCTGCAAACTAAAACGATGAGCGGGAGGTGGATGAAGATATTAAATATACTAGCTGCTGCCCGCGATTTCGCACGCGTAACTTTGTAAATTATATACTAAAACCTTCCTCGAGAACCACTTTATCCATTAGTGAAAACCACATTAAAATCCGTTGCGTAGTTTTAAAGATCTAAGCATACATAGGGACAGACAGACAGACAGACAGACGCGGCGGAGGACTTTGCTTTATAATATGTAGTGATTATAATGACTATAGATTTACTGAGCAGTAATAGACATACGCTGCCCTTCTTTGTCCCCTTGTAACACAAATAACTATGTATTTTTTCAATACAATAAGTTTTTCAAAACACTTAAAAATTTGGAAAGGACAAGGTGGTGGTTCGGAGAATAATAAGCGAATTCAAACCGAAGAAACTTTCCAGGTAACCAAGCAAAATCGTTGAAAAGGAAACGGAACAATCCAAATGGCGTCGACTAAACTTTGAACATCATGATTACCTGCTAATGGACCGTTTTTTTGTTGATTCACATCAAGCTTCTTGTACTGTTAGGGAGCAGAGTCCACAATTGAAGTAATCTTCCATTCCCGAACAATTTTTTAGACTTGTGCCGGTTCCAAAATTCAGTTAGTACACGCTGATATTAGTAACTATAGACCAGTTGCTGTACTTAATTTTTTGGTAAATCCTTAAGCTTATTTAGGCTTTACGATAAATGCGGACTTCTTCTGTAAGCCAAATATTTTTAAAGTTCGAGTGAATAGGCATCTTCTGGGTGAGCTCACTCCCCAGATATGGCCAAGAGAAAACCCATTATTAAAAAAAAATGTTTTAGAAACTAAAATAACCTCAAAGCTTATAAAAATCATAACCAGTGAGCAGATTTTCCATTTTAATTTAGCATAAACTTTAAAAATAACAGAGCATAGCAAAATAGCTGAAAAAAAAAAAAAAACAAGTTAACTGATTTCTTGAATAAGTTCAAGCAGAAAAAAAGCAGTTCCATTTTGAATTTTGTGTTTGTCATAAACTCATTATTTATGGGGTCCGTTAGCACCTCCCGGCGTCTAACAAATGACGTCATCAACCGCTACGACGACCCCTTACAACAGAAAATGCTATAATATTTTCTTTTTACATGTAAACTTTCACAAAAACTTTATACGCAATAAAAATTACAATTGCGAGTAAAATATTATCTTTTGGGAGTTCGAGACGAAATAAATTTCACCATTATTATACCCGCGTGAAAACGTACTTAGTGAAATAAAGAACCTTTTTTGGGTATGTAGCTATTGCTTGCTTTTACTTACTATTTCGGCCATCTTTATACATAATATAGTACACAGTATGGCCTGTTACGAACTAGCATTAATATTCTATGTACATAAATGATAACTATTTTAATACACAAATACATTACATAACTGAGGTTACAGAAACAAAGGGTTACGGTCACATTTTCATAACTTAAATCTACCTTGAAGTTCCATTTTAAATGTTAGCAAGAAGTTTTCTTAGTTATGTTGACTCGTTACCTTGAATATTTTGTTTGTAATTTTATTTACTGTCTAATATAACTCTGTAGATAAATATCAAAGATTTTTTAAAACTAGGTATTTTATTTCAATTGCGCCCCCTTTTTTTTTTACAAGAGGAATCCATCATGGATACCCACCGGCCTGGGGACAGACCGATGGGTTATGTCGGACTCCTGCCCCGAGATGGTATTGGGGAAGACCTACCGACTAAACCTCTTGGAGTCCTCCACGTCCGCTATAGGCGAAGACTGTCTAATAACGAAAGGTGCCTAATACTATAATTTAAAATATTGCTGTTTTGTGTCGAATGGAGGATGATGACCGGCTGATTAGACTGTATATGGAAAATGGAAAACCTATCATCATTGCAACACCAGAAAACTTATATAACTTTACAAACACAACAAATTTTCAAACATTTTAATATATATTTTTTTGCTGATTTATGTAGGTATGTGTATAATGTGTATCGAGATAAGTATTGTATGTTATCCCAATATAAAAAAAATATAAAAAAAAAATATGTTTTTAATCTCTTCCAAGCTATATTTTTTATTAAGTAAAGATGTCACAATGAACATTAAGTAGAATTGCGCGCTCTTCTGATATCGGAAATCTGTAATTGCAGATTCATTGAAGAGGAAACTCTCACGGCAAAACATTGTATCAGCGATATTAATTAAAGAGTAAAGTTACATGTAATTATTTAGCATTGAGATAGCTTGGATAAGTAGAATACACGAAAGATTTTCTATACAAATATCATAAATGTGAATATAACTCTGTGGTGGACTTCATCTTATATACTTTTTATATGAATATATTATAATTATATAATTTTAGACAAAAACTAATATTATAAACTAAAAAAATCAAATCTTGGGTTATATTATTGTGATTTTCGTATTTTTTAAAAATAAAATAGACTTAATATTTGATTATAATTTAGCTTTCCATATGTTAAATAATATTTAAAAGCAATTAAGTAGTTTTTGAATTTAACAAGCATACAAAAAATATAGTTTAGATATTATAAACAGAAAAATTTGTCAAAATTTCATTGTTTTCTTTGTACGGAGAATATTCGTAGACTTCGTAGCACAATCGTAGCGTTCGTAGCAAAGCTGTGTAGCAGCAGAGGTGCGCTACAGCGCTACGCGCTAAGCAGCTCACATTAAGCGCTAGTTCAGACATTCGCGCGGTTTACGCGCGATTTCCGCACGTAAACCGCGCGGTTATGTCTGAACGATTACAAAACAACTCATATAAATAAGACCCGCGCGATTTCAGAATCGCATGGAAATCGCGCGGTTCCCGCCGTGTCTGAACTAGCGCTAAAACTTTTCATTGCATTGTGATAAGTTTCTCATCAACTCTCTTAGAAAGACAGTCAATTAAAATGTAAAGCTTAAAATGATTGTTAAATAATTGCTAAAATGATTGTTAAAGAAACATCGAGTAAACTCTCATTGTGTTTAGCCCTCAATAGAAAATCTCTTACAGAAATTATTAAATCCCGCCTCTATCTTCTTATTGAAAAGTAATTGAGACTGGTTGTGAGAGCTCACGTTAATTACCATCGAAATCGAAAGATCACTTATAGAGAAGTGGAAATGCTAAAGGGCAACGCAAATTAATTGGTTTCCATTCAATTGTTTGCACTGGCTGAAATTTATTCAACACGTAACGGTCCATTCTAAACTCAAATCGAAACTCTCTTGTTCAATAGAGTACGTACGGTACGTCTGTATGTATAAAGACACGAGTTAAGTAACGAGAATTACAATTATTCATGGCTTGGTTACATATCAAGTATTAATTAAAATAGAAACCAACTTATTCTTTTAGAAAATAATAACAAAGATCTTGAGAGTACTCGTAGCTCCGTTAACGCCATCTATTGATGAGTTTGAAACAAAGTGTATGTCCAAATAAACGTTAAGGCTAATTCGACGTAAGTCATTATTATCTTTGATTTACTTGATCTTGATACTCATTAAATTGTTATTAATGAAATAATCGTTTGAAACAGTGGACTTCACACACACTTTGAAAAGTACATACGTACCGCATTTAGGAGTAATAAAAGAACATTTAATTTAAAACGAAAACTCCGTAAAACGGTATGAATGCGAAACAAAAGGCGGGAACCCTTCCGAGACCCATAAGTTAAGACTTATTGTTTTATAGCGGAACTTACTTCAGCATACCTACCTACTTGAAGGAAAATTTATTTTATTTAATTTTTCAAAAATATGTGCAGAATTTCTGTGATATTGTAACAATCATCTTCTTCGGAATGAAACTCTGTAACAACAACCCTTGCGTTTTTTCACCAAGAAAAAGTGTACTATTTTCTTGGTAAAAGGTACCCTATACACTTTTCTGTACAGTCTTTCTCATAGGTTTCTTTCATCACACATTTTTTAAGCTGTCTCGGATTCTGTTTCCCTTCGCATCATAAATAATGAACTCACGCTAAGAAGATAAATGTTTATCTTAAATAAGATAGATAAAGTGAGATTAGAGCGATGTCTGGTCAAATACATTTGTTTCTTAATTAGACGCAATGTGGGCCGTCCAGACGCTCATGTGCGGACAGACAAAAACGTTTAAGTAAATAAGTAGGTTAAGTAAGTGCGCAAGATGAAAGCCACTCGAGTCACGTACAGAAACGTTATTACTATATTTCATATTTTTATGTTGGTTGGATAAAGTGTCGTTATTGCCCTCTGAAGTTATTTGCTTATTACAATAAAAACAAAGATATTAATCTAGATATTATGTGACGTTTATCTCAAAAGTGTTAGAACATAGAAATACTAGCTGATGCCCGCGACTTCGTCCGCGTTGAAAAAAAAAACATAAGCAATATAATTTCCGACATCTTTATTGCTATTACACTTTTTTCAGGCGTTACTTTTTTATTTTGCATACATGATGATCGGTTGAGTAGTTAAGGCGTGACAAGGTAACAGATACTATACCAAGGGCCCTAGCCAAGAGCCAAGTTAAAAAATAAAGCCCGGTGATTGGTTGTTGTAACGCCCACATAAAATTTTGACCAATCACAATGTTTTCTCCCAAGCGTAGCGTGGCCTGAACGTAGCGTTTACTGCACGTTTGCTCTTGGCTAGGGCCCCAGTCTAGGCTAGGCTAGGCCCAACTTGATGTTAAGATATCGTGACAGTAAATTGTCACGATATCTTAACATCAAGTCGTTTAAGTAATAAAAGTTTCGAGACTAAGAAACAGCGGATGTTGAATCTATATTCAATTGTTCTCAGAAACCGACGTCCCAGGATATAAATAGAGGTAAACACAATATTGCCATTCTGTTAGATTAAAACCAACACAACTAATCGTGTTTGTCTTAGCACTTTTTGTCTACTTTAACAATATAATCTACGCTCAGAACAAATAAGAACTATAGACATAATTTTGCGGACAACATAATACCACAGCATACTTATTTTTCGTACAGTAGGCCGACAGAGACGTCTAGACAGGCAATGATATTATAATATAAAACGAGGTAGATATGGGACTAGTGCCCTGGAACGGAGGCGTTCAAATTAAGACAATTGTTGTAATTTGATTTAGTCGCTTAATAACAGCGAGTGAAAGAACACGTGTGCTACTTACTCTGTGTCATAATTATTAAAATATTGTCTAAAATGCCGAGTTGTGTATTCCGAAAGTGTAAAAACTATGGTTTAAAAGTAAAAAAGGATAAAGGAGTTACATACCACACGTAAGTACATAAAAATCACATAAATTTTATACAAAATTGGGCGATCCAGTGCAATAGGGACAGATAGCGTGCGTCATAGATTAACAGTCAGAAGCGAAACCGTAGGCACAATTTACCGCGCTCTGTAACTATAAACTGGTGATGGGCGATTTCATTTCGAATTATATGAAATACTATTCCATTATATAAATACTATATTATATTATATTATATTATATTATATTATATTATATTATATTATATTATATTATATTATATTATATTATATTATATTATATTATATTATATTATATTATATTATATTATATTATATTCATAATTCTAATATAATATATATAATAATATATAAATAATAATAAAAGTTGGCAAATAAGTTGTTTTATTTAATGCCACCCCAATTATGTCGTTTATAGAGTTTGGGCGGAAAGAGAATGGACGCGGCGTATAAGGGAACTACCATAATGACTTTATTATTTTTATTATATAAATAATTTTACCAATAAGTTTTAGAGTAGTAAAAAATTTAACTAATTTTTAAAGGTATCAAGATGTTTACAGTCGAACTATAATAATGTAACAGAGTTTTCAAAATAACAAATACGATAATTAATCACAGTGGCGCCCTCAATTATTACGTCCATTCTCTTTCCGCACAGACTCTAATATCAATGATGTGACGCTTCTGTTTGCATCGCTCAGCTTTGTTTGGCTAGCGTACTTCAAACGCAACTCTTTACAGACAGCTATCTCTTTCCGTATCATACGTTCTGTATCATCTGTCACGCTTACTCATATATCTCACGTAATAAGTATATAGCAGTATACAGATAAGTAGGTATGTACAAAGCGGAACATTTTTTACAGACGTGCGATATGGAGATGGGTCATCTTTACTTAAAAAATCATTGTAGACAGGGCAATCGTGCGAGGCGTGAAGGGTGAGGCCCGAGTGGGACGTGCCCAAACTGCATACTTCGTCGTTCTTAGTAGCTTGGGATAAATATTCTAGGACTATCGCGTCTTTCAGATTTTAATTTATTATATAAATCAAAATGGTGCATACGGCATGTGCTGTAATTGCGTGCAAATCTTTATCTCGCATAAATAAAGAACAAAGCTTTCATCAATTTCCGCACAATGAAGAAAGGTACTTAAGTACATTTTATATTACTTAATTTGTGTTAATCCTTCCGTAATTTTTAAATACCTACACAGGCGGCGGTATCGCCCAACATTAAAGGGACCCGTGTGTGCGTAACCATCCTCTCTCTATTAATTGTGATCGAACTCTATTGTAAGACTATATAACAAAGAGTTTGTTTTAAAATAAAATACTTGACTAACATCTGACATAACACCATCTAGTGAAAATACAAGTGAGGTTACAAGTATTGCTAAATAATTTTTATACACAAAATATGATCAAAGGTACATCAAAAACTTTGGGGGACTTAAGTAAAAAACAAAAAATAAATCTGAATTAGTAATTTTAAACCACAATTAAAACAACATTATTTAAGTAATATATAATAGTAAAAACGTAGGTATTTAGAAAAAAAAACTACTCATAATAATTGCTAACGATATCTACGTAAATCCCGTTTTTTGCTTAATTAAGAAAATCTAGGACTACAAAATTTTATTTAACATTCTAATTGGTAATTTAATATTATAAAAAACTTAATATCTATAAAATATTTAAAGTTTTTTCTTTTTCGTGCTTCTAGTATTATTATTTTTTTATTAGAGAATATCTTGGTGCTATACTCGTAGGTCTCTATATGTTGACAGTCAGCCCTTTGAATTATTCATAGATAGTCTGTAGTTTTACGGAATATTAACATTCCATTAAAACTTAATGGCATTACTCAGGGAGACACTTTTTTACTCAACCCAAACCAGTTATTGCCATTGACAAGTTATGTCAATGGCAATAAACGATAACAAGCTATAGTTAAAATTTTAAACTAATCCCTCGACCATCTATTGAACCCAAACACGCTATATCTGCTGTAAGTTGCCGAGGAGTTGGGTGTCCCCTTGCTGAGGAGTGACTACTTGATGCTACAGAATCAAGTACAAGTTTACTATCAATCAAGTGTTACAAGGTTAACATGTCATGAAAATACCAAAGAAGTAAACAGTTTACTAAATTTCACGTCAATTAGGACGAAAGGCGAATGTGATGAAAAGCGAAGTGGACGAATAGCGAATGTGGTGAAGAGCTAAGTGGACGAATGGCGTCAAACTCAATCAAACGTTTGGAAGTTAGTGAAATCGCTTTGTCAACTAGGAAATGGGTTGATGGTCTCGCCTGAACAAATCTTCATAAATTAAAGCTAATTAGCTGTTGCATGCGACTTCGTCCGCGTAACTTTGTAAAATATCGCCTATGTTATATTACTCGCTGATAATATAGCTTCACAACACTGAAAGAATTTTTCAAATCGGTACAGTAGTTTCGGAGCCTAATCAATTCAAACAAACAAACAATCAAATCTTTCCTCTTTATAATATTAGTAAATATAGGAAAAATATTCCGATTTTTCTACCAACAAAAAGAAATCGGAACAAAATCGGTCCATCCATTTAATAGCTACGATTCAACAAACAGACACACAGACACACACGTCAAACCCTCACTGACCCATTTGGATTGATCACTCTCTATACAAGTTACTTAACTCAATTGTAATCAGTCAAAATGATGAAAAAGTTTCTCTGAATTGTTTTATGAAATAAATTTCACCCCATGTCATACATAACAGGACTCGGCACCGCTTTCATTGTTCCAGTAACGAGGGTTGGCAGAAATTTTATTAATAATTAATATTATTTAATATTTATTCTTCAGATTTAGGAAAACATTTTAGCTGCGAATTTTTGTCACTTGTTTGTCATTATTAAGCATCGTATTTATTTTTACAGTTAGCATCCCAACCTTTGTTTAAAGATACATATTATGAACAAAAAATTCATAATATGAATTCACATAGGTTAAAATTCATATAATTTAATATGGCAGGGTCACATTCGATTGTTCAACTATGATTTGTTTGTACATTTATTCCTATTTATTCCTGTTAATTAGTATGTACTTTTAGCTATAATAATAAATGTGTTAATTTGTTACTGAATTTTTAATTATAATATAATAGCTGCTGATATGATTTTCGGTAACATTATCTTTGAAAATATACTTTTCAGCGTTCCGTTCTGCACTGAACATGTTTGCACACAACTTATGAGAATGTCTTTCTTTAGTTTAAAACCTCTAACTTTTATTGTACAATTCTAAAGTTGGACATTTTCATATAAACGAGTTACCAAAGTGTCTCTTGTTTACTGCAATAAAAAAGTTATAGTACAAATAAAAGTTTAAAAAGAGAAACTTGCTCGTTCACAAGTTAAAATACACAGAGATTCTTAGATCGAGTTAAATAGTTTGAAAGTGTTGCCAACTAAGTGCAAAGTGACCCTTTCCAGTTGGAAACTCCTTACTTCATTTAACGCGTTCACTACATGTAAATATCTGACATGATATAAAACCTGGTAAGCGACAAATTTTAACTAATCATTAAAGATTTAAAAGATACGGACTAAAACTGATACTACATAAATAAATATCTTCACACATTCCACACAACACTATCTAGTTCCACAGTAAGCTATTAATGCTTGTATTATGGATACCAGACAGTAGATATACTACATAGATTACTTTTTTTTTTGTAAGTACATACATATTATAAATACAAACATCCATGAATCAGGTACATAGGTAAAATGTTAACACATAAACATTTGCCCCTAACGGGATTCAAACCAGAGACCACTTGGTTAAGAGCTAGTGTTAATAGCCACTAGACCAAACGTGTCGTCAAATTATTCGTTGCGTAGTTTTAAAGATCTAAGCATACAAATTAGCAGATATACAAACAGACAGACACGGAAAACGACTTCAAATTATATTATGTATGAAATTACACCTACATAAGATTTACTACTTTGTCACCTCGTCTTGTTAATTTTTATATTAAAAAAAAAATAAGATATTCAAACAGAAAATATTGTATATTACATAGTTTTTCATCAAAAGCTGTGTATGTAAATAAATTTCTAGCGTTCGGAACGCAATATAAGTTACCTCTCGTAAATCAAATTCTAGTTCTGAGGTCAACGGAGTATTTACAGCGAATAGTGATTACGGTATAGATAACTTCGCGTCTTGAATCTTTCACTCTGCTGAGTTTTCATGAAAGGCAAAGGGTGAACCGAATCTCAGTTAAAATGTTCTCCTTTTTCCTGTAGATACCGAGAGTTGAAACGGACTTTGATCTCTGTCTTTGCTGAGATCGTGTATTTATATTTATCTCGTATTGAATTGAATTTTTAGAAAAAATATAATATTAGTATTATAAAATGCGTGTCCCAGATGAGTATCATTTTTCAAAAACATCTTCTCCAGATGACACTCCGCTAATTAGCTAAGGAAGGATACTGATAAGGATAACATAAAAGATAAAAACTCTTTACTTTCGGGCATCTTTTCCCCAAATGACACTCCGCTAATTAATTAGCTAAGGAAGGATAACTGGTAAGGATAACATAAAAGATAAAATCTCGTTGCTTTCGGGCATCTTTTCTCCAAATGACACTCCGCTAACTAATTAGCTAATGAAGGATAACTAGTAAGGATAACATAAAATATAAAATCTCGTTGCTTTCGGGCATCTTTCTTAAAGAAGACCATCTTTATTTTGGAAAACGTTACCTTGTAACTCCCTCAGAATATAATATAACACCTACTATTGTGCATTTAGGGTGCTCAGGAAGTACTTAAAACCAAGTTCGCTGCTAAAAACACCCTTAATATGGTCTCAAGCATCAGACAGAAGCGGACAGAACAGATATAGATCGGCGGCACACTATGTTGCTACAAACAAGAAATTTCTTTCATTGAAATCTCGAAAAGGTCGACAGGACGTCAGACATGATCATTTACATAATGACTTATTAATTCTAAAACTTCATTTGGATTGTGGCTTATTCATCACAATTGAAACGCAAATTGAACAAACTAAATTAATTAAACTTACCTCTCTCGCAATGTTTCAAAACTACAAATACGTATTCATTATTCGCACACAAGCACGTTGACAAATGACAGCCTTCGAAACAATTCCACTGGCAACGTTCGGATTAGTATTTTCCACCGAAACTAAGCAATCATTGTTGACATTTGGATGAGATAATTTGGAAACTTAAGTTAGGCCCCAAAGTGCTTAAGAATGAAATTTTCAAAGTTTGTAGACAATTATTCCAAAAGTTGCGCATATATTAACAAACAAATCATAAATGCTGACGAAACCAGCACTCGTTTGCATTCAGGCTTGAAGACTACTCCATGTTTAGAAATATCGTGGATCTGTACCACAAACACAACATTAGTCCAACTAAAATGGTAATTAATCATCAAATAAATGTATCTATTTTAGTATTTAAATCACCTACCCACTCAACATTGTCACAAACAAACGCTGATTTTGTCCTATCTTGTGACGTGATTGATAGCAACTGACTTTGTTAAGAAACAACCAGCTTCGAATGAGCCAAGAATACAAAATATTTTCACCCTTTTTCTTATGTTTATCATTGTTGTGGGGAGGTCAGGAAGATCTAAAGAAATTGGTTATTCAGGTGCTATTAATCATTGTCGACGCAGCGTTATGTAGACTTTTAAATGAGGCCAAGTTTGTACCAAAATTTTAGAAGTAGTTTTAATTTTTAATGGATTTTTAACAGACGCAAAAATCATTAGATGGCTAAATAAATATAACAAATGTTAAATTTGTAGGCTTAGGAATATTTAAAGTCAATTCTTAATGATGATAATTATTATAATCTTTGTTTGACTCTCGAAGTTGAATATCCATAATAATATTATAAACTATCCCGCGACTTCGTCCGCGTTCTGCATGAAAGGTGCCCTATGTCCTTTCTGGTGTCCCAGACAATATGTATGCAAAATTTCATTGTGATCGGTTCAGTAGTTTTTGCGAGAAAGAGTATATTTATAATATTAGTACTGAATGAAGTACTGATGTCAAAGAAGCTCTGTCTGTTTGTTTGT
The DNA here is from genome assembly GCA_947623395.1 of Synanthedon tipuliformis. Lineage (NCBI taxonomy): Eukaryota > Metazoa > Arthropoda > Insecta > Lepidoptera > Sesiidae > Synanthedon > Synanthedon tipuliformis. The sequence goes on along the minus strand of OX392415.1, from coordinate 9,456,087 downwards.
CTATTACCTTTTCACGCCTTAACTAAATTCTTACATGAGAAACTTATGACTAATAGTTAAAAAACTTTAAATTCGCATTACAAGCATCAACCGAACATCATGAAATTTTGCAGACATGTTGTCAGGGATACAAGAAAGGACATAATGGCGCTGTGGTAGCATTTTAGTTACGGTGCTTTTATAAACTACGCAACAGACTTAAAGGTCGCCATTCACGGGCACTCCATTTGGCAGTGCTCTATATCGGTGCATGGCATCCAAATTTTTATCACACACAATTCACATGGTTTTTTACATTCACGATGAGATAATGCATGGATTTGGAGTGATAGAGTGGAGCGCTGCCAAATGGAGTGCCCGTGAATGGTAGCCTTAATGTTTCCACTCAGCACACTTAACTTCGTTTAAAGTCGGTAATATCATACCAAACCCCAATGCTAACTAACGACATTCCGGGCACTTTATGAACCACTATTTAATGGCTGTAGCTTGACTGACAAGTTTTAAGTTAACACGCCCATATAAGTTATTCTTCATAGTCACTAAATTTGTAATATCTTTGATATATTAAAAATTTTTTAGGTGTCTTTTCCTCGTTTCATGAAAAGTAGAAAAATCATAAACATTTCTATTAAATTCGGCCTTTTTCTGTTCGTAATTGTGAAATACGGTTATACCTTCATTAACTCCACAATTACGCATTAATGCTTGTTTATTCGAGATTTGGTTATTTTTTTAAATAACTGTCCCAAAAAAGTTAGGTCTGAATCCAAACATTTATCCTTATTTTTTGGTTTTAAAAAATAAAATAAGTAACCTTTCCTTTTTGCATTGTTTTTTAGTAGAACCTCTACATTCAGGCAGATAGTCAACAGGGTACTGGGTACTGGTAGGGTACCGTTACCTATAAACACAAGAGCACAAAGAATTTAAAAAAAAAAATCTTTACAGTAATAATATTAATAATAATTAATGTAAATATCTTACGAGAAACAATATAAGAGTTCTCTGTGAATTTATATGAATAAAAAAATATTTTAATAACAATAACAATGATTATTTGATGATGCCAATGTTATCTCGAAAAAAATATTAAAATATAATTAATAAAATAAAAAATAAGACAAATTAGAAACTTTAAAATACCTAGAAAAACTTGAATCCGTTTTACTCGACTATATACAATTTATATTTTACTTTGAAAATTTTAAAATTACGGATTTCATTGCAAATACAACTTTAAAAGATGTTCACTTTTTATCACTTTTTTATTACTTTTTATAGTGCTTTTTACTTCAACGTAAATTAATGGAGCAACAAAAAAAAATTCGGTACAAATTAGCAACAAATTCCCATATAGTTTTCAAGTCCGGCTTATGAAACGGGTATGCCACCTTAATATACGATTTGATTTGATCCAACTTCAAAGATAGTTTTTATTTTGAACCCGGGTGAAGCCGGGAGCGGGCCACTAGTTAGTAAATATATAAAACTAGTAATTATAAAGTTATATGGACACAATGCCCAGAAAAACTATCCATAAAGCATTTTTCTACAAAGAAAACACTTAAGCAACATGTGCCAGTAATACAACGGAAGAAATATTGTGCAAAAGTATCACGTAGCCCGTCTGTAATCGCTGTTACGTCCTTTACATGAAAGCTTCTTGATGGTGTCGGATTGTCTCACTATATCACAAGATTATTCTCGCTTCGCTAGCTTTAGAACTTACTTCTCGCCAACTGTACAGTCCTTCGTTGAGGACTTCACGCCCACTTCACTCTTGATAAGGAAAGCAATCTTTATGGTAACTAGTAACAAGTAAGACTTATTTTAAATAACTGTACCTAACAAATAATTCGTGGGTGCCGAGATGGGAAGGTGCCGAGATGGGAATAAACCTTATTTAGTATGGAGCAAACACTTCAATTATCTATTCGACACATTAATTACCGATTCTGACATATCTTTACTTTAGTCACCTAACACCTACGAATAAATAATATTAAGTATACAATTTTTCTTCTATAGTGATATTAAGTTCAAATCATAGGTTTGACGCCATTCGTCCATTTAGCTTTTTACCGCATTCGCTATTCGTCAACTTCGCTTTTCATCACATTCGCCTTTCAGCATCAGCAGTAATGAAAAAGTTGACATTAAATTTTTCAAATTAAAACAAACCTGAAAGTCACTGAATCGTAACCAAAGCCAATCGAAGTGTGTAATTTAAACAAAAGAAATACCTTTCAATCAATTCAAAACAAATTGAGAGGCGAAATTTCAATTAATATTTAGGTAATTATTGCTATAAAATGGCTTTAAATTTTACATTATTTATTAAAATCTTTAATTAACTATTTTATAGGCTGACACTTCGAATTTGCATTGTAGGCTTAGGTTTTTTTGGTTTTGTCCAAATTTTGTTCAACATCTATACTAATATTATAAGTACTTAAAGAGGAATGATTTGTTTGTCTGTTTGTTTGAATTGAATAGGCTCCGAAACTACTGGACCGATTTGAAAAATTATTTCACTGTTGGGAAGCTATATTATCAGCTAGTAACATAGGCTATATTTTAATAAAGTTACGCGGACGAAGTCGCGTGCAACAACTAGTATAAAATAAAAAAAAAATGTTCAACCTTGGAAATAAGATTACGTCTCGGATTACTTGAATCACTTAAGACAGTGTGGATTAAATCGCACTAACAGACAGATATCTGATAACGTCTAACTAAATCGAACAAAATGAAACCCCACAGGTACGATTTAAATTTGAGAAAACCTTGAAACAACTCATGAATTATTTACAATCCTTTATCTATATAAATAAAAATCAAACTAAGTATGTTAGTCCTCTATGGACTCAACCGCTCAACCGATTTTGAGGCAATCTTCAGATTGATGCTGTGACGTGTTGTAGATCGAATAAACAGTTTTTTTAAGTTTTTTTTTTAGTGATTTTGTGTCATGTTTCCATACAAAACTATTTAAAAATAAAAATGAGATATTCGATTCCTGACAAAAATATAATATGAGCAATAAAATAAGGACTGAATAATTTGTATCCCAAAGGCATCTAAATATGACTCCATGGTAGTCAATTATATAGTTCTGGCATATTTTACTCAGGCCTTGACAAGGCTATGTCATATTAGTCTATTTCCTCTGGTATTTTTGTATATAAACACGATATTTTTTCATGGTAATCTCATGTAAGGGAGTGGTTACTGCAGCTTTAAAGGCTATCCAGTTTATATCTGAAAAAAAAATTTGTAGCTTATTCCCTCGATGAAGTAAATAAAAGTTAAAATTTTCGAAAAACATGCATACATTTATGCTTGGCTCTCTAATGTGAGTGTTATATACCTATGCTTGAGTTAATATCATTATTAACTACGTTGTAGCGGTAGCAACGTGCTCTTCAATTATAACTTATTTAGTGTCTCGACTTTACGATGAAATTCTATGAAAATTGCTATTCCTGAGTATATTTTGATAGAAAAATCCAATGTGTCAGAGGTTTGTGTTCAGGATTTCAACTATGTTACACACTTGTAAACTTAGAATATTCGAAGCCAACCAATTTTTAGTCAGTGGTAAACGATTAAAAATTCTTGTTTTTTTTTTTTAAATTCTGTGGCAGAATCGTGTTCAGTGGAGTCGAATGAATCTTAAAAAATCCCGGTGGCAAAAAGTTTCACTAAATGCCGTCAACCGTTTTTCTGTCCAAATTTTCTCCTACCTCCTATCTTCCTTACCATGCATAAAAACTTGAGAAGTTTCTAGACTTGCTCATAAATATAAGAAACATTAACTCACCTTTTAGTGTCTTTAAATATGTATATAATGTACAATAAATTATATTTTTATGCTGGCAAAGTTACAATTTTATAGCACCCTTAAATCACGCCTACAGCACGGTTATCGTTTTATTACAAAGAAATGTTTCATATTTTTTATGTAGGTAGGTCTTTTACATCTGGGCATGTCTTAAATCAGTGATTTCAACTTGACAACAACTTGACTTGCGAAAAACAAACAATAAAACTACAATTTAAAAAATAATAAAAAGGAGATTTATTACATTTTTCTGAAGGCTGCAATTATTTCACTTGATGGAATTAGACTACATTGGCTCTTAAAAAATATAAACCAACATTTTAAGATTAACACATCATCAAGAAGAAAATACTTAATTACAAAGCTGGCTAAACTTACTTAGATTTCGTGCGAATTGGGAAACTACGGGTATTTACAATAATAAACTGAATTTGCTACCACGGCGCGTATTAGAAACGAGGTCTCGGCTGCCAGCAAAAGAATTGCAAATAACTCATGAATTTGAATTCAACTTGATGAAAATTCAACTCCTACGTTTGAAACTATGTAGTGCGTGCGAGGCGCATGTAATCTCTCACACTCTCATACATATATAACGACACTACTTACTTACTTAACGACTTAATACATACTTGACGACAAGTTTGGTCTAGTGGCTAATAGTAGCCCTATTCTGTTAACCAAACGGTCGCGGGTTCGAATCCCTCAGTGTCCATATCCATCCATAGCTCGTCCATAGCATCGCTACGATGCTTGGGTCATAGGCTACGGTAGCCACCTACCATTAAGTGGATCCTAATAACATAATTTTAAAAAAAAACCAAAGTCGACCGAGTTTGTTTTACTTTTAAACTTAATTTCAATTTTGAAATAGAGATCTAACATATAAGAAAAATTTAGTTAATATAATTAATAATCATTTAAAATAAATCAAATCAAAACTTGGAAGTGCTAAGTACAACGCATTTTTTTACTTACTGCCTAAAAGGGTGATGCCACTGAATAATGAATAAATTTAACATTCTTCTTCAAAAATCTCGGACGATTTAACGCAGGATAGAAGGATATTTGAGTTCTGTTTCATTAACCCGCTTGATGTTCTGCGATAAGGTAAGAGGCGTCTCTTAATCAAAATGTATTGTTGCTAACTAATAATATACAATATTTTTCCACTCGCTTCTTAACTTGGATATCTAAATTGAAAAATAATAAAAACAGTCAATAAATATATTATTAGAGCAGACTTAAATCTAAATGGTGAAAACGATTACCTGTATTTTTAATAATAATATAGATACTATGTAGCTGACCCGACAATCGTTGTTTTGCCATAAAAATTAAAAAAATTACGGGGTTAAAAAATAATTTACGGCCTATTCTCACACACAAAAAATTTCATAAAAATCGGGGGAGTTCGAGTTTCGGAGGAGTTTCGTTACAAAGACACGATAACTTTATATATTAGGTATATATCAGATTATAGATATAGAAGATAATATAAAAGACTATTTATAAATATATAAATAATTATAATACAAAATACTATGAAATAAATCGTTATTCGCCTCGAATCGAACGATCAAATTTAAAGATCGATCGATTAACGTGATAAAGGTTTGCGTAATTTATAAGCTTTGTGATAAGGTTGCGTGATAAGGTAATTTGAAGAAAAAATTGCATCCGGCGGGTCGCTATACAATAAACAGATGTTCTAAAATTCTCTTATTTCTTTTTTGTTAAATTTTGTTAATGGTGACGTTATCCACCTGCCATCAAGTGGTCCGTCTCCAGCCGCAGGCATAAACAAATCAAGAAATCTCTTCATAAAATACTAGCTGTTGCACGCGACTTCGTCCGCGTAACTTTATAAAATATAGCCTAATACTCGCTGATACTCGTAATGTAGCTTTTTATAGGTGAAGTTATCATTGTAAGTTGGTATAAGGTATGTAAATATTTACTGTCGACGTCTCGAAGCATTTGTTGCTATGTTCCTTTACAAATACAGCTCCAAGTATTGAGTTTGAGACTCCATTACCAAGAATCTGAAAAATATTTTCCTTTTATGCTCTATAAAGATGTTCATACTACGTTTTAGGAGTTCGTTGAATTTCACAATAAAATGAAAGCAGTAAGTCGGAAATTCCTTTTATTAGAAATTCACATTTGTGAGTGCATTAAATGATATTTATTATCATCTTATAAAAATTGTTATATTTGTAGAAAATATATTAATTTAATAACCGTCAACCCGCATTTTGTTATTCAGTACATTTTGGCTTCATTCATCATCATCTCCGCTGTAGGACGTCCACTGCTGGACATAGGCCGTTAGAATTAGAAGCAGTCTGGATCCACGGTTGACCGCGGCCCTTATCAGCGTCGGTCCACATTGTGGGTGATGTCCTACGCTTGCCGATCGAGAACCTTCCGACCCAGCGGCCGTCGTCGGCTCTCCGTAAGTACTATGTTTCTTTACATCTATACTAAAATTATAAGTACTTAAAGAGAAAAGATTTATTGTTTGTTTGAATTGAATAAGCTCCGAAACTACTGGACCGACTAAACTACGCAACGTATTTTGATAAGGGTTTCACTAATGGAAAAAAAAGCTATAAACGAGGAAGGTGTGTGAATACTTGCAGATAAAAATTGCACACGTACGAAGTCGGGACATGTCGCTAGTTACTGATATATTTAGTACAAAAATGTAGGTCTCATTTTACGTAGCACTTTCGCAGTACAGTTGGTAAGGGATTTGTAGGAAATCTCACAAAATCGTAATGCAAATGTGAGGAACGTTTTCTCTTTTATGACTTTATTTACGTTAGCATCTTATTTAGAAAATGTGATAGGGTTAAATTTACTGCTTATTCTTAGAAATAACCTTGCCCACTTAAAATGTGTACCTACGTAGGTATATACATACCCGTATACCAACATCTCTATTATGATTCTGTTATTAAAATAATAATAATAGTTTATTTCCAAACAAAAATATCCTAAAACGCTATAGCGTTATATTGCTATACTCGTACATACTTTTTCAGGCGTTATATCCGTTATTTTTCAATGCGGACGAAGTAGGGGGCAGTGGCTAGTTATAAAGTCTGTTTCTCTTCTAGTATAGCTAGAAGTATAGTATAAGATAGTATAGTATAAGCTAGTCTGTTTTTCCGTAAATTACTCAACGGATTTTTATTATAAAAAAAGCGACATACAGGGAAGATTTGTGTAGGTATTGTAATTTGCATTGGTGGTAAAATTACTTCAAATAAAAGTAAAGTAAAATGTATTTTCTATACTGTTTTTATTTTAAAAGACTACTGTACTGTATCTGAAAGAAGAGGATCTCCTTATCCTTATTGATTCCCGTCGTTCTATTTTTCAATTGCAGTCGTATAGCTCTCGTGAAATAAAATGTCTTTTGTTCCTCAATTGTATTCCACGTTTTATCAAATAAACTTCTAAAGTGGACTTTCACCATCTAAACATCCTACTAATATATATAACTAATAATAATCATCACTACATATTATAAAACAGTCGTCCGCCGCGTCTGTCTGTCTGTCTGTCTATCCCTACGTATGCTTAGATTAAAACTACGCAAAGCAAAGGAGCCCATACCACCCTAAACAGAATAAGAAGAAAATTTAATTGATTCATCAATTTATCTCAGCCGCACGACGTCCACTGCTGGACATATACCACTCAAGACATCAGAGATGACTATGGCCACTCCCATAATTTTCTAATAAAAACTTATTGTTAATGAAATTCCAAAATGACAAAAATATCATTATATTTGTTTTTAAGTAAAAGACACAACTGTAAACAATCACATGTAGGTACTTGTACGTATATTCAAGATTGTAAATTGAAAGGTCTAGAGTCCGCTCCGTGCATTGGGATATTACAGGATATTTGCCGCTGGTCGAAACCGATAGCGGAAATTGGACGCTGGAGATTCACACATCGATTCCTTTGCGAGGTTTCTAATTTTCCAGCTAACGCTTTTTTCGAGTGCTATTTAATTTTCGACCGTATCCTTTAAAAATAATTGCAACCATATTTGTTTTGAGGGTTTTTTTCAAAGCACCGGACGTTAATAGACTTTTGATCCGCAAATAACATACCGATATTTATTGCTTTTTAATGTCAAATTGTTTTGCTCCTACTAGTGTAGTCATAGGTACTTCATTTCATTCATTTCATACACAAACACACTAATAATTATACTGTGGCCACTGGCGACAATACTTACAAATTCTACAATTGATCTTATTAGTAATTATTATGCTGCTGTATGCACGCACGCACGCACGCACACATCTAGCAATATTTAGATGGATGGATTGGATTTAATTGAATAATATGGGATATTATATTGGGATTAATTATGGATTAGTGATAGTATAAAATAAATAATTAATATTGTTAAAGAATTAAGAAAATCTATGTGTGTATGTTGTGTAAAATTGTAACTTAAGTATATATTAATTAGTATTTAGTATTAGTAGGCCAATAATGGCCATTCAAAAATTGCCATAGCGGACGGTATTTCACGTCCACAAGGCGGGGTATTGGTAAAGTTTTCAACTAGCAATAATCGCACCTCGGATTAACCTCATTGGTTACGATATTGCCTCTGCGCAAAGTTAAAGCCGCTGATCTAAATTTTTCCCCCCATATTACACCGAGGTATGAAATGATAGCGCGATATAACGTGCTGGCGCAGCGCCATCTATCGCTTTTACAAGTTTGTTTGACTAAAATTTTAGATTTTATTTTAAATAAATTTCGTCCGCCCAGACATTTTTCAGTTAAAAATTATAAAATTAAGTTTGTTTTTCAACCAGTAAAACACTAGATATATCAAACTTACCCAACTACAATATTTATAACTTTATAAGTAATTGTTTCTTTCGGAAGATACATTGCAAAATAATTCGAATACGAATACCGTTTAATACAGAATGCAGATATACTATTTCGTTGACAGAATACCGTTTTAAATAATATAATCAAATATAATAAACAAACATTATGAAAAATCATAGCCGAAAAATACAATAAAAAACCTTTTTTCACTCTTTTAGAAGTGATTGTGAACGAAAATTAATAAACCTTTTTTGCGTAAAGTTAAATGTTATTTTATATTTTCAATTTTCTACTAAAAGCTTGATCACTTAATAAAAATTTATTGAAATGATCAATAGTGACTTTGCCCTGGGTGCGATTAAAAAACTATAAAGCCAAATTTTTATATAAACATAGATTATTTATATTGGTCTCGCTGCGCTCGACGCCGGTCGATTTTATTAATCTACTAGCTGGTGCCCGCGACTTCGTCCGCGTTCTGGATGAAAGGTACCCTATGTCCTTTTTGGAGTCCCAGACAACGTGTATGCAAAATTTACAACGCCATCTAGGGAATTCTGTTTGAAGCAATGTAGTACTCTAATTCATCTAAAAGTTAACAGATGGCACTACATGTTAGTTATAGTTTATAAAATTACGTGTTAATAAAATTAAAGCTGCTGCCCGCGACTTCGCCCGCGTAACTTAGTAAATTATGTACTTAAACCTTCCTCGAGAACCACTCTACCCATTAGTGAAAACCGCATTAAAATCCGTTGCGTAGTTTTAAAGATCTAAGCATACAAAGGGACATAGGGACAGAAAAAGCGACTTTGTTTTATACTATGTAGTGATGCCTTAGGTATATCTAAAGCAATTTGTGTGTTGCCGCGCCCCACAGTACAATAAAAGTTTCCGTCAATAATCAGCAGTTTTCCACAGAGGAAAAAAGCAATGAAATAAATAAATATTTTGCTTTTCATTCAATCCCTTTATTGTTCCCTTGTTTATTTTATGAGTAATAAACTTTTGTTGGGCAGCATTAAAAAGCGGTTACTAGGAAATTAAATTCACTTCAGTGCATTCGTGTAAATAAATTTTGTTTTTAGGTTAACAGGTCACGGCTCGTGTTTAGCTAATTGTAAAAGTATGAATGTTATTATACTAATTAAATTTGTAACTCAATTAGGACAATGCATATTGATAAATTCAACTGGTATTAAGTTAGAATTTTTGGAAGGCGAAGTCTCGCGTATTAAACATGACATTATTCTTAATATTTATGTTAATTTCATATTAATTAATATCGTTGAATGGCCAAACGTATTAGTTTGGACATTCAACAAGGAAATGCTGCCAGCGTCCTTGGTACAATGCCGCAGGGTCCATTTTTATCAGATTTTTATATTAAGTTTTAGTTTTAGGTATACTTAATTAATTAATATAATATAAAATTATATATTTGTGTAATATAATATATGTTAATATTTTTTTAATAAATACATTGTAAAATATGAAAAACATAAAAAAATATATTTAACTAGCGATATTATACAGCGCGGAGGAAGTCGCGGCCACAGCTAGTATAATCTGTAGTTAATCCGTAGGTGCTAGTAATATTCCCTCCCTGGGTACGCCGAGACCTTGTCGCGGTGGGGGGGCTCACCCTTGGCCTTGGGCCGGCCTCGGGTGCTAAGGAGGCGTACAACCGAGCGTTCCGAGCGGGCTCCCAAGCGGGAGTCCGTAGCGGAGCGCTCGCGGGAAGTACCCTCGCGGGTCTTTCAGTTGGAGGTCGGCCGCACTCGTTGAGTGCGGCCTTATGTTATTGTTTGTTCCGCACACGAGGTATGTGTGCGGATTATGAGTGGCGGGCTCCCTCCCGTCATTGGTGTTCTCCGCACTCAAGTGCAAGCACTCGAGTGCGGACTTTTCTTGAGAGCCTGGCTGTCTGGAGAAGGCTGCCCGCCTTCTGCAGATGGTCTAGGGGGACCTTGCGCACATGGTTGGCTAGCTGTGTGTGCCTGCACAAGGTCCCCCCCTTCGCGTGGGTATTGCCTGGGTGTCTCCGGGCAATCCCTTTCTTTGGCGATAGCCTAGCCCGTAGTGGCTAGGCTGCCCTGGGGGTGGATCGGAGTTAGGTGCCTCGGCAGAACCCGGTTCACCCCGCTCACAGGGAAAGGAGGCATCGGGGAGTTTTAGTGGGTATTCCCAGTGCCGCTAACATCCTAACATCAGGTGCTGGGCGACCCCCACATATCCCTATCGCCTAGCCAGCGGTAGGGAATCTGTAAGCGGATTTCTCCTCGACAAAAAAAAAAAAAAAAAGGTGCTAGTAATATTATAAATGCGAAAGTTTGTATGGATGTATGAATGTTTGTAACTCTTTCACGCAAAAACTACTGAACCGATCACCATGAAATTTTGCATACACGTTGTCTGGGACACCAGAAAGGACATAGGGTACCTTTAATCCATACGCGGACAGAGTCGCAGGGCACCAGCTAGTTTAAAGATACAGTCATATTCCTGAGTATAAACGCACAGCCAAACGTACTAACAATAAGTCTAGAAAGCTGACTGAAACTATTTTATAACCTTGACACAATTTTATATTTCCTATTCCAGTTCTATATTATCCAATAGCACAATAAACTTGTAATCTCCTTGTAATTCACATAACTAGACTACCTAATAATAGAATACTTGTTTTTAACCAGAAGAGTCGTTAGATTATTACCAAAGTACCTACCTACACGAATTTTTTTTTCAACGCAAATTCAAACACGTAACTTAAGCGATTCACATAGGCCAATGACATTGACGGTTTGACCTTCACCGATATGAGCTTTAGAATGTTTTATATATATCAACTTATTGTTCTAAATTTTATTGTGGGTTTTCTACTACTTCGATGGAAATTGTAAACAATATAATTTGTTCTTCACATGTTTAAGTATAACATATATTTTTTTCAAACCAATTGCGTTGATAGTTTCTTGTAACATATTTTTTTAAAAATGCAAATTTTTAGGATTGGTAGGATTTTTAGGATGATTTAAGGTGTGTTTACACCTTAAATCATTATGAACAAAATGTAAAAACAAAAAAATACACGAGCATCGTTATGTTTATTTAATTCGTCTCACCTTGATTCTTTTTTGCATAACAACATCCAATTCCAATTAAGCCGTCGGGCATGCAAAAGGCGTATAAAAACGCCTATTGTTTCTCCATTTGCCTTTACGTTTCAAATCTGATGAATAAGCGACTTTAAACGTTTCAGAGCTCTAACTCGACGTCGTTTGCTCTTTGAAACTGATACAAAAACGAATCAAGGGATAAGTGAAACTGTATCTCTGTATCTTATATGTTTTTTTTACTATTCATTGTAATTTTTGACACATCTCCCGATACAATTCCCCTCTCCCATTCGAATCCCTTATCCTTAATCCTAATATAGTTGGTAGCGCACTTGCAGGAGTTGTAGGCGACGGTCAGCCTGTCTGACTCTGACGAACTTACATAATAATTATGTGTGCAACGAATCCTGTGGATTTGTTTGTGAACCAATTTTCTTTCTTTGTTTAGTGAAGAGCTTTATTATTATTGAGATTACATCGTAATCAATTTTAAAAAATGAAGTTTTTCACCAGCGTATGCTCAAATTTCCGCTATTTTTTTTTTGTTTAGTAACTGTTGTGTGTGATTTAAAAAAAATGAATAGGTTAGTTTAATAATCATATAAATAACCTATATAAAAACCTAACAAAAAATATAAGATCGAAAATAAGTAGACCTACTACTTACTTGGCATTGTAAGGTTGGAAAACGTCAATTTACGAAAAAGCCTAACAAGGAGGCGTTCTTAGTTATTTATGCCAAAATGGTCCCACGTATTCCGAAATAATGAACAACTCTAAGCTTCTTACTGCGGCCTTCCGTCACAAGACGTCGCAAATTGCTAACTTTATTTACTTATTATGTCTTTTCACCGCCACTGTGACCACATTTATTTCAGTCTGTTCACTTTTTATATTTAAGACGGTTCGGTTTTTTATATTAGAGTAAGTTAGCTTTCCATTCTACCACATATAAAGCAACTATTTGCGGTAAACATTTCAAATGATACCCGACATAGTTTTGTAATCTATACTAATATCATAAAGCTGAAGAGTTTGTTTGTTTGTTTGTTTGTTTGAACGCGCTAATCTCAGGAACTACTGGTTCGAATTGAAAAATTCTTTTTGTGTTGGATAGATCATTTATCGAGGAAGGCTTTAGGCTATATAACATCACGTTGCGACTAATAGGAGCGAAGAAACAGTCGAAAATGTGGAAAAAAAAACGGGGGAAAATTATTCATCTTTGAGGGCTTCCGTTGCGTGCGCTGTGAAAACCGTTCGAGATACCCAAATGATTCCCAAAATAACTATTCCACGCGGACGAAGTCGCGAGCACCAGTTAGTTTCAATATATAAAAAACATTTCCTAAATATTTCGAAGAGCTCTTAGTCGATTTTATTTCTATATATCGTATCATATCATAGGTACAGGTACAAGTTATGCGTATTCGTCTAAAACCACTCAATCTGGACAAAGGCCATATTTCCGTTGTACGACACACCAACGCGTCATTTGTCACGGTTTATCGACAGTGTCTAAACTTTGATATTAGCCCTGCTTTCATTCCAGACTCAATTGTGGCTAAATGGAGGATTACTTGCCATTTTTCGCATTCAAATAAGCCGTTTTCGGCGCTGTTACGTCGGATTTGTGTATTAAATGAATTAGCTAAGTACCTATACAATGATTGTGAATTCTTTTAATCTTTGATCTCTAATGATATCATTTTATTATATTTTTATGAAATAAGATATTAGAGGTTGTTTGAATAAGTTTATTTTCCTTTGAAAATCTCTGTTAAGCTAGCTAAGTAGCTGCAAATTATTTTGGTTACTGTGACCATTCTTAGAACAAGTACCTAACCTACCATTCAATGATTTGAATTGTATGCCAAAATTCTTATTGTTGGTAGACACTTACATAAATTTATCTAAATAAAAATCTCACCAAAAAGATCTCGATTTTAACTTTATTTACCAACCTAAAGCCTTAAGAGAAGAAATAATTATTTATTGGTATATAATAATCGATTGTTTGATTGTAAAAACGCTTAATAAAATAAGTAGGTACTGCTACGCTGTTATTATGGGAGACCACGGAAGGAAAGTCGTGAAAGAGTTAACATATCATCACAACTTGTAGATTATCCCCAGCTGTGGGTTAAAACTTAACATACTTAAATAAGTATGTGCAGGCTGTGCCTCCTGTAATGGCGGCAGCCTCCACCAAGTGTTAACTTGACTTAAATGATGACGAATTTTGTTTGATGACTGCCTCGTTGGAGGCCTTGTGATAGTAAATAAATAAATAAATGCGAAAGCGAGTTTGTTTGTTACGCTTTCACGGCTTAACTACACAACTAATCTTTATGAAATTTTGAATAGATACACCTTATCCAGATAACCTAGCGTTTGGGTAGGCAAATCGTCAAATCTCATTAGTATTTTTTTTTATAAGAGATGGGTTAGCTCTTGGCCAACAACCAGCCACGTGGCAAGGATGAGGCCTAAGATGGAGCGATCAATCAATAATAATTTTAATTAGCTATTTCTTGAATTTACTAGATATTAGTTAGAAACTTTATCTAACAGCTCCATATCACGATCTGCTTAGGTACATTACGAATACGAACTGCCGGATTATATCGGCCCGACATATTATTATGCCTTTACATAAATTTGACATCATTATATCCATTACAAAATTCAATATTCAATCGGAGTTAGAACAAGGCAGTAAGTAGAAACTTTTAATGAACTCAGCTCTACGTATTGTAATTAAGGTGTAAACACACGCCAATCCTAAAAATTTGCATTTTTAAAAAAATATGTTAGAAGAAACTATCAATGCAATTGGTTTGAAAAAAATATATGTTATACTTAAACATGTGAAGAACAAATTATATTGTTTAGAATTTCCATCGAAGTAGTAGAAACCCCACAATAAAAGTTAGAACATAAGAAGAATTTGACTTATATTGAAATTTGTTGCGAAAACGGTTTATTGCGCGCAAATGATTCCTACACCAAATAATAAGTCAATATCATTTAAAAAAATGTATTGATTTTTTTATTTTTTTTTAATGTAGTTTTAATGAAAAGTACAAAAAACTACATTTATCAGGCCTGTTGAATTGTTTCCGCCGCCTCGGAACTCTAAATATATGGAGCTACAGTGTCTCAGTGACTGCGTTGAGGTGTGGATTACGTTTGTGTTTTTCGTGTGGAATTAGTATGATATATATAAACATTCTAAAGGTCATATCGGTGAAGGTCAAATCGTCAATGTCATTCGCCTTTGTGAATCCCTTAACATATTGTGCATGCGAAACAATGTTGTTACTGAACGCTTTTACTTTGTGCTATACGAGGAAAGTTTTAAAAATACAAATACCAATCTGAAACTTTATAATTAACTAGCTGGTGCCTGCGACTTCGTCCGCGTTCTGGATGAAGACCCTATGTCCTTTCTGGTGTCCCAGACAACGTGTATGCATAATTTCATGGTGATCGGTTCAGTAGTTTTTGCGTGAAAGAGTTACAAACATCCATCCATCCATCTATACCAACTTTCGCATTTATGGATGGATGGATGAAGCACCATCTTACATGGGTGTTAAACGTCTAGTATCAGTAGTTCGGAACTAAAGTGGCAAGCTAAAGCATTAAATAGTGGTTCATAAATTGACCGGAATGGCTCTAGTGTAGCCAGAGTCCGAAGATAACGTTAGCAGCCAAAACTAAAACCAAAATGAACTGAAACAATGCAAAATTACTTTCTTAAATGCATGAATTTTATTTTTTTATGAGTCATATTTTATTTATTGTTAAAATGTGTGTAATATTTTTTATATTTTATTGTTAAAAACAAATATACTTTTATTGAGTATAAAATTCATTTTATAACTATTTACTTAGTATTTAAATTATAGCCGTTACCTTCTTTATCCTTCACTAATGTCTTTTGGCGCTTTCTTTAAAATTTACACTCTTTAAAGTAACTAACACAATCTAACACAGCACTTTTAGATACACAGAGTTTGTGCTCCTTTATCTATGCTCCTTGCTCATTTATCGAAACGTCAACTTGAAAGTTGACATTGACAGACGGAAGCGAAACAAAATGTCACATCACATAACACTGTCAGTCTGTCATATCTGTCACCCAACCCAATAATAAAAAGAAAGCGATAGTGTACATAGTGAATTGATACCGTTTTCTAACTTAAAATAATTACCTTAGTTATTATTCCATTAAAATTAAACCATTACAATAATATTATTTTCAATAACTTCTTCAATCAGTCCATCGTCATGTCAGCTGAAAATTCACCGGTCAAACCCTCAAACTCGACTGTAATAGAAACATTAGATGACTTCGAGAACCATGTAAATTTTTGTTATTGCTACATACGCCTACTTTTATTGTTATTTTCCTCGTATTATGGTTGCTTTTTATGCATTATATATTACATCGCCTAATATTTAACAATACATCAGTTTACATACCTCGCAGGGAATGATTTCTGAGGCTTAAATAATGACTATTTCTGTTATCTGTTTCAGGACACATTAATAAAACATGTGGATATATCAATTGTAGAGTCTGAAAAACGAGCTAATGGCACTCTGCATGTCAGGGACCATTACACAGTATATTTAATTGATCTCAAGTAAGTTTGTACCTTCTTCTGTTTAATCGTTAAATAAGTGATGTTTTGATCATTAATCAAATGTATTCCCGTCTGATTGTAAGCTCCCTCATATACTGACATTAAACAGCAAATACTGGGGTCAATAACAAATATTCTATGAATATATTTCAATAACATATATTCTGAGAATATAGGTTTTATAAAAGACTATTAGATATGTGTTGTTAATTAAAGAACCATGAAACAATTAAATTTGTATTTGAAAAAAGCAATAGTAATGCTTACTGAAGGATCAAATTGACTTAATTGACTTTAGTTCCACAATATCAGAGTAAAAAAATTCTGATGAATTTGACAGTGAAAAATATCAGATGAGGTTGTCAAGTACCAACTATAATATCCAGCTAGACCATCTGCTAAATACAGCAAAACATTTGGCAATAGTTCAAGTGATGGAATTTTCTTTTTTTTTTATGGAGCATTTAAAATCTGTGTTTCCATTAAGTAGATTAGATCATTAAAATGATAAAAAAGTTAAGTTTAAATCTATCCAAATAGTTTGAAATTTTAGATTTTATGTAAGTAATTTAATCCTATTCATGTATAAATTTTAATTTATGATAATTAAATTGATTGTACAGATAAAAATTAATAGTTTAAATATGTTGCAAGTTGCAAAGCACAAAACTTGAGAACAGCTAAAACCGTTTGGCATTTTTTTTAAAAAGTCCAAGGATGGATATTATCCATAGTGATATACAAGTGAAAACTTGTAAAAATAGCTTGAATTATTGCATCCATGCAAAGCCGAAGTCCGGTCGCTAAAATATATTATAATAACTAAATATGCTAAACTAAATCTAAACTACCCTCAATATTTTTTTATCTCAAAACAATTGATAACTTAAATATTATAATGAAAATGTTTCAGAGTCTCAGATCCAGAATACACATTAGTACAAACGAAAGTTAGCACCATATGGAGAAGATACACAGAGTTCGAACAGATACATGATTATCTACAAGTTACATATCCACATGTTGTAATACCACCGCTGCCTGAAAAACGGGTAATAAATTTATACTGAATCCACCTTTAGCATAATAGTTCTACTGGCTTCTACCCAATTTAATAGCATATTATTTATTCATCAAGGTTGAATGCTACATGCTGTCTAAATATCAAGAAAAAAGTATTTGTTTTGATTCTTTATAAGTTACATTTATTTTACATTAATTATAGTAGTATTACTGGGACTGTTTAATTTATTCCTATTATTTCCATTACTAGCTGAGCTGGCTAACTTCATACTAGAGATGGGCCGAGTACTCGGTTGATACTCGGTACTCGGCGTACTCGGCGGGTTTTTTGATACTCGTACTCGGCCGAATAACTCGGTTTGAATGCCGAGTATACTCGGTTTAAGAAAAGCAATATATTTAGGTAGATTAGATATAATTAAAATAACAGTGTTCATCAAAAAGCATTTATTACTAATTTAGGAAATCTTTGACAATCTCAATTAATAAAATCAAAATCAAAAATTCAAAATTATGCTAATGAATGAGTAGTAATGAGACAAAATTAAAGAGTAAAGAGAACAGTAATAAAATTAATCAATATTTAAAATTTAATAAAGGTAAATTATGATGCAGGAACACAAGGCTCTCTGCACGTTCTGGTAACAGCCTATTCCTCTTTTCTTCGTAGACGTTACCAGTCTCCGAAAACAATCGCTCGCTATACACGGTGCTTGCAGGTGCACATAGAAACACTCTTGCTAAACGTGCCAGCTCTGGATACCTTGTTTGGTGCCCTGCCCACCACTCGAAAGGACTCTTGTTTTTTGCCAACAAATTTTCTTTTAAATAGCAATCTAATTCTAAAGCAATGGGGCTTTTAGGATCATCGCGCTCTAGTGGCTGGGTGGAAGCTAATTCTTCGAAGCAATTCCAGAAAGATGCATGAGGATCTTGTGACTGTGGTAATCGTTCAGATTCGTTTTCTTCACTGCTACTAGCACTCTCTGAAATGTCACTTCTTTTTACTTATTCTAAAAATAGCGTATTCCTTATCAGTTCATAGTTCTCTGGATGAAAAAATCGCATCCTGAATCTGGGGTATCTTTTATGACGCGCAACGTGAAGTATTTGTTTGCAAACTATCAAACAACTGGCAGTTGAAAGGCGCGGGCGGAGTGAGGGGTGTATCAACGCGAGCCGGCCGCTCGACAGGCGCGAACCTGTTTGTACTTGTTTACGAGCGCGAAATGGGAATTTGACTGAACCGAGTTACTCGGCCGAGTACTCGGTTGAAAAAAAATTGAACCGAATAAAACTCGGTACTCGTTACTCGGCAAAAGTGTTACTCGGCGCATCTCTACTTCATACCATCTCAAAAAACCATTCCATACAAAATGTATGAGAAAATGAATTTTCTTCATATATTATTTTCATTAATATTTCTATTTGTTTGATACGGTTGCTATTCAAGGTGGAGACAAATTTAACAAATCAAAGGTCATAAAAATCGTTCCAGCCGTTCTTGAGTTATAAATAGTGTTAACTAACTTTTTTTAATATAAATTTATAAATTTTTCACTGACGAAAAGAGTGTTAAACGAGGATGACCTATATATTTAATTTGCAGAAAAAAATGCATCCGCGCGAAGCCGGGAGCGGGTCGCTAATTTCCAACACAACGAAGTCCATGTGCACTTAAACGCAGGAACTTGTTTACAGGTGTTGTATGCGTGGAGAAAGTCGGACACGACTGAACCAGAGTTCATTGAGCGTCGTCGCGCCGGTCTAGAGAACTTTCTTCTGCGTGTTGCGTCTCACCCGCGGCTATGCTTCGACGACCAGTTCCTCAGTTTCCTGCAACAGGAGCATGGCTGGCGGGAAACTATCACGGACAGTGGTCAGTCACTTCTACAGTGTATTTCATGTCTGTATAAACTAAAGGTGTATAAAACCCCTAGGGTGATATAGGTGTTTTTGAAGTGAAAACTTCTTTAGGCGCGTTGGGCATTTTTGAGATGGAAAAAAACCATTGAAGTGGCGACCTGTTACTGTAACCGTGTACCCGACACCTCTGTACATTTTCAGATTTGCGCCATCTACACAATATCACTGAAACTAGAATATGTTACGTAATAATACATCCCTGCTAAAACTAATTGAATTGAAACAATACATCAATGCGAACAGAGATGGCGCTGATATTAATATTAACTGAACTCGCGAACTGTTACCGTAACCGACACCTCTGTATATAAGTATGTACTTTCATGACGATACAAAAAATACACACGTAATTGTTCAAGTTTTCCGGGAGTGCCGACCGAAGTGCCACTGTTTCTTTTTTAAATTACCCCTACCCCTACCCCTAGTTATTCAATGTCATACTGGTATGTTAAATTCATTAAATCCTAATGTTGGTCATAGACGTGTATAGTTAGGTGTTTTGAGCTTATCAATCTATACTAAAATTATAAAGAGAGAAATTGTATTTTTGTTTGTAATTAATGAATAAACTCAAAAATTACTGGATCGATTTTATAAATTCTTTGACCCATAGAAAGTTACAATATCAGCGAGTAGCATAGGCTATATTTTACAAGGACGAAGTCGCATGCAACAATTAGTCTATTAATAAACAAAATATTTATTTCAGGTTATATACTTCAGGCCGAAAACAAACTGAAATCATTGTCAGTATCAATAAGACTGAAGAAGCCTGATCCCGAGATAGAAAATGTTTACACCTATGGGAAACAATTAGAAACAAATTTAGGGAATTTTCTTTATACTAGGTAAAGTTAATTTGTTTCATTTTTACCTTTGTGAATATTTTGAAAATTTTTGTTTTTTTACCTTCGCTATATGAGTTATTTAATCTCTTCCGTTATTTGGTGAAGACCAGGTCCATTTCCGATTTAAGCCTCTTCTGAAAATAACTAAATATATATTTTTTTATACAATAGAATCTGAATATAATTACGGGACACAGAGGCTACTTTTTTCACGCCGACGAAGTCGCGGGCGCCAGCTAGTATGTGATATGATTATATAACGAGTCATTCTGCGTATATTTTAGAAAAGAAAAAATATTCAGCCATTTCCCAAACTTGGTGTGTTTTGAAAATGCGATTAATTTTTTACAACACCAGTGGCTGAAACTTTCGTGTAAAAAAATGTCCATACGCGAACTTTCCCCATAGCACTAGAGTCAGGTCCTGGATCAATAGGCCCATTGTGGTTTCCTTAACAAATTTTTACTTCAATAGAGTTAAATACTTAAGAGAATAATGCTTGCTTTGACGTTTTCGTTAGATCAAAGATAATAGACAAGAACTATGCCTTGTGTAAACTGCACGCAGAGTACGGCAAGTTGTTCAGCGAGTGGAGTGTCATAGAGAAGGAGATGGGAGATGGATTACAAAAGGCGGGACATTACTTTGGTAATTATTACAATGTGTAATTATATTACATACTACAATGTAATGTTAGTATCGGTATACTTATGGCTTCAAAATACATTTTAACATAAATACATCTAGCGATCTTATTAATTCGAAACTAATTTATTATTTTGTTCTTCATACGTGGGACTTATTTCATGAAAAGAACTCTAGTTGAGTAACTTTCAAGTGAATCCACTCCACTTTTTAAATAACATGATCTGTGTTTGTGTGTAGACTCAATAGCGGATAGTATAGACTCCGTGGCGGAGGATGAGGAGCAGCTGGCAGACCAGCTGAAGGAGTATCTGTTCTATGCGCGTGCGCTTCAACAACTCTGTCACAACCACGAAGCGTTGCAGAGGGCGCTTGAGAACGCGCACGACACGCTCAATAACAGGTACGAAAGGGCCTACACTACACAAGACATGTAGATAAGCTATAATTAAGTAGTGGCACTGCGTTTTGGTGGATAGCGAATGTCGTGTCAAAAGGTTCCCGTGACCACGGCCATCTACGGCCGCCCTAGAAAGTTGTCGAAATGAGTCCGCAACGTCCACGACACACCTACGCCCACTGACCTGTATTATATACCACTGGACAGGCTGTCCCATAGAAATGACAGCTAATTTTTTGTCTTGATTGTCCCAAGAACTAATTTTGAAGTATATGTATTGTATAATTACTAATTTTAGTTCCATGAACACTCGTTCTATAGCCTACAGGGTCAAAATGACTTTTTTCAAATAGACACAAAAATAATTTGACAGCTGCCTGTCCAGTGGTACCACTATATTACAGGTCAGTGGTCACGCCCCATTTTTACCCCTGATAGCGAGTGTCTGGCGCGGGGAGGGCTACGCTCCCTGTCGGAACCTCGGCGTACCCGACAGCAGAGGTACGCCGGTTAGGCCACTACCGGTCATGGGGGAAAGGTGGCCGACATTAGACACGTAATAGGAATACAATGTTCGCAGGGTGGTGGAGCGTGAAAGAGCAGCGGCGGGTAAGTCCGGACTAATGTCGCGCATATTCGGCACCACCGACCCGGACATCGTGCGGGACCAGACCACTCGAGCCCTCGACCTCAAGATCCGAAGTGACCAGGAACAAATACAGAAGGCCTCCAAAGACTTACAGTGAGTCCCTCTCCTAATTCACTTCTCTGTTTGCGGAATAGACATTCATTGCCAACGGTTTATTTTAAGCTCTGTGTAGATTCGTATGGGAATAATGATAATCATTATCATCTGGTATCCGACTACCGTAAAGTGGACGGTAAGCCTGTCTGACCTATAAAAAAAACACTTTGTTGACCACAATTGTCATCTGTGTATTACTGGGCTCTTATTGGCGTCGTCTTTAGATTTTTAATTTTGTGAAATAGT
Organism: Synanthedon tipuliformis; assembly: GCA_947623395.1. Lineage (NCBI taxonomy): Eukaryota > Metazoa > Arthropoda > Insecta > Lepidoptera > Sesiidae > Synanthedon > Synanthedon tipuliformis. The sequence goes on along the minus strand of OX392415.1, from coordinate 9,433,752 downwards.
TCTTCAACAATTTGTTGTACTCTTTCAGAGAATTCACCAAAAAAGCCTTGATAGAGATAGAACACTTTCAGAAACAAAAAGACAAGGATCTGCACGAGTCCCTCGTTGCCTTCATCACACTGCAAGTCAAAGCTGCCAAAAAGGTAAATAAAAACATTTGAAAACAACGTAATTTTCATTTAAGACAGGGTCTCACCTCACCTCAATTTTACTTTCAACTTTTTCACATTTCAGAACTTGCAAGCGTGGACTCAAATTAAAGAATGCCTTCAAAATATGCCTTGAACGTGATCAAAGTAGGTATTGTTATTATCCAAAATGGCGATTGTTCTAAACAACCTTTTTCACCAGCAAAATCTTTGCTATATGATGTAGTCAAAAGTAAAATACACACGAATATCTTTCAAAATGTTTAAATAGTCTTATTTATTTTAATTTTATTTTATATCTTATACAGTTCATTTATTTGTTATTATTTTGTAAATTATCTTATCATGTCTTGAAGCGAAAAATATCAATAGGAGACTGTGCGAAATATGTAATTATTATAAAAATTGTAATAGTATAATTTATTAATTTTTTTTTTCTAAGATCAGACAACTACATAACTTACAGGTTTGCATAATGACGTAATTTTAATTTGATAAAATGATATGTTGAGATTGTTTACAAAATATAACAAAAGAACAATAAATAAAAAAGAGTAGATTTTTTTGATTATAATATAAATTGTTTGTTTTTTTTTTACTTATAAGTCCGGTCGTATATTCCATAAAAGAACTACATACATAATAATATAGTTTATTTAAGTAGCACCCTTCGGGGTTTGATGGTGAGAGACGCCATTTTGTCGCCTATTAAAACAAAATGGCCGCCACACAAGAACTATACCAAAATGTACAGATTTTTATTTATATAAAATACGTATAAGTAGTAATTTTTATATCTCTTTCTATGTAGATTTTTAATCGAGACACTATTTAGATATTTGTAATAAATAACTTGTCTTCAATTAGAAAAATAACACTCAAAATCGGTTTTACTTACACACATAGTGTGAATTTGTGAAATCTTGGTTTGTTCTATTATTGTTCCATTTCTTTTTCTAAATTAAAATTTTATTGTAAACGCCTCCACACAATGTCTGAGGGAATATTCAATTCTGCACATTTGAAGGAATTTGTTATTTGTTTATAAATGTCAATAAGACAACCTATTTGTCATTGATACTTGTTTAAAATGTATCAAAATCTCTTTAACATAATGCTGAGGGCCTTGTGCGAGTGTTACTCGATTGAACGTGTCGAACGCATAAACGTCAATTTGTATTGGAATGAAGCAGCGCCACCTCGTGTCTAACGTGTAGCACTGCATCATTCCCATACAAATTGACGTTTACGCGTTCGACGCGTTCAATCGAGTAAAATTGGCACTAGGCCCTGTGCGAGTTTTACGCGTCGAACGCGTAAACATCAATTTGTATTGGAATGAAGCAGCGCCACCTGGTGGCTAACGCGTTCAACGCGTTTGATCGAGTAAAACTCGCACAAGGCCCTCAGTATTGTTGTCCTGTGCAATCTGTTGACGTTAATTGACGGAATTTAAATACATAGGTACTTAATTAAAATTTCCTTAAAATTATTCTTCAGTTACACATATAAATTTAAAAATTTTTATTAATTCTATTTAGTATTAAATAAAAATTTTGAAAAAATATATTTAAAATGACACTTAAAAGTTCAGAAGAAGAGGATGATAAATTTTTATGTTCAAAAATGTATGTCAGAATCATATAGCATTATTATTCAAATCACACTTCGCCTGAAGTAGATTTTATTTATCTATGTTAAGTTTCACTGTTGCGAAAATGCATTATAATGTTGTAGACATTATTATTTTTTCAAAATATCGCAACAAAAAATAACCAAGACAAATACCTACTTCAGTGTGAAAATTAATTTTCAATTTTTTTGCTATTAGAAAATTAAGTGTAAATATACATCCATAATACGTAAATTCCTCCAAAAATTAGTTATGTCTCATAAGAATTCCTATTTGATATTATTTCTGCCATCATAGATTAGGTACATTCATTGAAAATAGTCCCAATATTTAAGTTATTTTATAAAAAAAATAAGTAAGTAAAATGTTTTAAATAAAATTTCAATGAGTGTACCAATTTTTAAGACATATCCATTCATGTACAAACGGCAACACACTTAACTGCACATTCAAGACCCAACTGAGAGAATGTTTGAAAGGGATAGATATAATATTGTCATTTTCAATATAGACATAAGTTTTCCAGGTAATAATTCTTAATTTGGTCGCATTGCAATGCAGCTTTTCTTTAACGATCAAGTTGACAGTTATTCATAGTTTATTCTAAAGTTCTTGGTTCATAGATGTAATCTATCCTCCTTGGATGTAATCTAAATTTAAAAACAAGTATTGATTTTCTTTACTCAATTCTGTCTATTTGGCACAATCGTAGCTGTTTCAATATAATATAATAGAATATTCATTTAATTCCATAAAACAACGCGGTCGTCAGTGGCAACGCATCAACAACGACTTGTCACTGATAGACTGCAATGGCAATCCTTTACGTTTGTTTCTCACCACAAATGAAATTACAATATTTATACATACTAACTTCAGTAGAACTAAAAACAATATATATGTGTAATTAGTTCAGTAGAACAAAATTTTCACTTGTGGGAAAACTGGTGGTTGTCGAGTCGGCTAAATTGGGTTACCAACCATAGTTGCCGCCTGTTTATTATTTTCCGGCCATAATTATCTGTAGGTCATTTTGTTGGTCAAATAACACTATATTAATAGATGAATGATTGGTCTCGCTGCGCTCGACTAGGTACCGCCGTCGTACTTGTAAAATGCGGCATAAATTAGTACGCCGAATTCGGCGTACCCGAGCAACTGCAAACTGTCTGTCATTCGGCACGTATGCCGAATGTTTTATAAAATTTTAGGCATAATAAAATACCCGTTTGCGTAGTGAAACTGCGTAAAAATATAATAAAACTGGGTAAAAAGTGATAAAAAGTAACTATTTTTTACACACACTACAATAAAAAGTTGCCACATTTTAGGAGCTATTGCTTTTGTATAGCGCTCTTATCTAGTCGAGCGCAACGAGACCAATCAATTATCTGTGTAAGCAGGCGTAGGTCTTACATTCTTATTTTAAGTCGCGGACACCTAGTTATAAATAAAGGCCTAGTCAGGCCTGCTGCTGATTATTTAAAAGTAGCTAAAAATTTTTTTTTTTTTGTAAATGTAAACTTTATTACGTTATTGATTTTGCAACGCCATTTGTTAAAAGAGCACTAATACACTATCTTTGACTATATTATTTAATATTTATACGAGTCGGAGCGAACCGAGAACCGAGCTACGCTTCGCTCCGCTCAATGATGACGATTTTCATATGATACCAATGTTTTACGAAACTAAAGTAATGTGTAAGTTTTGTGTTTGAGTTTATATGTGCTGACCTAGCAATTTAAACTAATAGCACAAAATGACAAATGTAAATAAAATAACAATAACAAATAATTGTTACCGCATTGTAATAGTAAAATTGCGTCCCGCAAAACGTTAAATGTGTCTCGCATGTCCATACGAGTATAATAAGTAATTTTCATTTTCAATTAGATTTTTAAGTAGGTATGAGATGTGTGTATGCGCAAAGTATGCGCTATGCGTGTGTATGAACATCGGAGAAATGGTTACCTACTTGAAACGTTACGGGCAAAACAGGTAAAATAAAGTTAAGTTGCGTATTAACTAAAAAATAAACTAAAAAAACGGGTGTTTTTTTTATCCGTGATCACTACGAGAAATATGAAATTAAAAAACATAACGCGTCGCTTCGCTTCGACTCTGCTTGTGTGAGTTGAGCCTAACAAATTATTAATATCATTGTATATCATAGTAAGAAATAAGATGTTTAAATGTCATCACATTAAAGTTTTACCGCCTAGGTAAAACGAAAACGAACGACTCTACCCGATTTTGCCCGATTTGATAATTATCCGACGAAATTAAGTTATGTTACTCAGCCACTGGCTAGGGTTCATAATTGTCAACATCAAGTGTGAGTCGATATTCTGTCGATATGACAGAAAAAAAATTGTGTGCAGTTAAGAGTGGCGTCGTTTGTACCTGCATAAACATTCATATTGTTATTAGATTTTTTTAATATTATTATTATTTATATTACGTTAGCAACAGTATGGATAACCTCTTTAAACTTCCGTTCGCCTAGTTAATTATAATAGATTTTTCTATTATACGCATGTAAAATTGTTTTTCTTAATTTATTCATATTAAAAAAGTGACTAGTTTTTTTTTTTTTTTTTTTTTGTCATAGACGGTGACTCCATGGCAAACATTTTTAAATTTACCCTTTACTATTATTATTAAAATATGCATTAGTAAAAGACACCAAATCAACTTATTTCTATAAGTTATGTCCAACAACTTATGTCCAAAAAACTATAACTCCATTTTATAAATTTAATTTAACTTAGTAATAATTCTTTACATTCCAATATTTAAATTTGTTTTGAAAAATGGCCTTTTTGTCTATTTACAGTAGGTTACATTTTTAGATGGTTCTATCCGTACTGCCTCATATCTATTCACGAAAAATATCGAAGCAACTACATTATGTTTAAACTAGATTAAAATAATAAAAAAAATACATAATATTTTTAATTTTTCCTTTAAAAAAAAGAATGGAAATTTTTAATATTTTGTAAACTCTGTAGAATTGAGAACAATAATTGTCTACGATATTCTTCGTATTTTGACCCGATATTATTAATATTTAATATAACAAATAATATATTTTTCAGTCATTAGAATTAAAAAGTTTAATGGTGATGGTTTTTGTTTTTTTTTTTTTACATTTTCCTGTATTTTGTTGTCAATTTTTAGTTGCTTGAACCAATTGATTCATACGAATCACAAGTAATCCAAAGATTGTGAGATTTATTCAATAGACTATATTTTTGTTAAATTTTTGTTTCCACATTAGTTTTAGTCTGTCTATTTATAAATGGATTTCACTATATTATATAAAACTGAATATAAATATTGTCTCTTATTTACCTGTACCTATATTTTAAACTAGCTGGTGCTCGCGACTTCGTCCGCATTGAAAAATATAACATAACGTCTGACATCTTCACCCGCGTCGTTAACAGTGGCGCCCAATTTCCCCGGAAACAAAATGACAGGATCCCTCGGGAACCTGTCATTTTCCAGGATAAAAATTATCGTGTATGTTAGTCCTGGTAATAAACTATCTGTGTGCTGAATTTCACACAAATCCGTCAACCCGTTTTTGCGTAAAAGATTGACAAACATACATCCCTACAACATACAAATATTAGTATGTTTCTGTTTATTGTACCAAATATAACTGTTAAATTCGTTGTAATTTAACATTTGCAATTATTTATTTACAGTTAAGTACCTACGATTAGGTATAATTTTAAAAGTAAATATGTTTATTTTCAGTACGTAAAAAACGTAAAAATAAAAAAATATTGAGAAACGAAACTAAGAGACCGGATGGGATGTCTCTGATTCCGTGGAGATTGGGTAGAGTGCTGGTTTGGGATGCTACCTGTGTAGACACACTAGCCCCTTCGCATCTCCATGGAACATCTACAAAGGTAGCAGCCGCAGCAGAGGCGGCTGAAAGGGGCAAAATTCTTAAATATAGTGGTCTCGGCGCGGAATATGTTTTTATACCGTTCGGGGTTGAGACACTCGGTCCATGGGGCCCTGAAGCAATGGGCCTCTTCAAAGACATTTCGAAGAGGCTTGTTGATGCGACGGGAGATCGGAGAGCTGGCGCTTTCCTCGGCCAACGTATTAGTTTGGCCATTCAACGAGGAAATGCTGCCAGCGTCCTCGGTACAATGCCGCGAGGTCCATTTTTGTATTGAATTTTGTTTTTAGGTATAATTTATTTAGTTATTAGTTTGTAAATATTGTAAATTCATTTAAGTATTTATTAGTACAAGTCTATATACGAATATACTTATACCTGTGATATACCCAAGCGACATCGCTCTTTCACTAATTACCGTAAAACGAAACATATGGCCCGACTATCGATTTATTGATTCCATGTCTTTGCAACATTCTTACTTTAACTGTACCTATATTATGAATTTAAAAATAAAAAAATATTTTTTACAAAAGTTTAATATTTTGGGATGTTAGGTCTTAACTTTTTTTGTAAATTAAAAACATGGTTTACAAAAATATTTAAAGATATTATGTGAGTTGCAAGATAAATAATCTGTATTTAAAAGAATTCCTATACATTTTAAACGCCAACGCCCGATGAAAAGAGGTATTATAAGTTTGACCTATCTGTAGCATCGTACTTCCCAACGAATGGGTGGATTAAAACCGGGTCTTTTTTTTAAGTTTACATTGTCGATATGGTTCTTGGCTATAATTTCTTAGTTGACTGATGCTGCAGCATTCCGTAGACTACTGTCTGCGAAAAACCTAACTTCTCAGTATAATATAGCGTCTTTGGGCTCGATAGAAATTAGATAGATTATTAGATTCAGATAAAGAAAGACGAATTGAATAGGCAAATGTCAATTTTTATTCCTACACTCCAAATAATCAGTGATTATTTTAGTTTTATACCTCTTAAGAATTTTCATAATCATACTACCTGCTATGCCTAGACATACTAATACAAGCTATGGACATTGTACTAATTCAGTGACTTGTACTCTGACTCTTAATTGACTTGTACTAATTCAGTGTTTACAAAACAATTTTTAATGGTCTTTAATGGTTTTATGTTGACGACAACTGCACATCAATAATTCGTGAACCACGACACCGTATGGTCAGCGTAAATAGGTCACCACTCGCTTTTTCTACGTCTTTTCACGTACACGTCAATAACATGTGTATTTTGTTTTAGTTCTGATGTTCTAATCTTAACTCTACATAAATATTTCTTAATATAAACAAAACTTTAAGCGTTAATGCATAAGATTCACAATTAGATATTCGAATTGGCCGTTAATCATGAAACACCAACAAGTGAACGTGGATTACTGGGCTATGGGGAAGGCAATGTTTACGTATGGAGTGTTGACGGCCCTTGTCTGGTTGATGCTGAGGCTTTTTAACGCAGTGTTCACGCTGCCAAGGAGGTTGAGGGCGCAACAGGATAACATACAAAACTCTTTGAAAGAGTTACAAGTGAGTGATTCTAAATTAAATGTTACATTTGTAATGATTTTATATGTAACTAGCGACCTGTGATTCCAGTAATTATTTAGTCTTATATTCTATACCCACCTACAGATTTTGATACGGTTTTCACTAATAAAAAAAGGAATAAATGAGAAAGGTTTACCCCACCGATCTCCCCATGGTCGGTGGGGATCTGGATCGCAGATTTTCCCACGCAAAAAAAAAAATAAAAATAAAAAACAGGCTAATGTAAATCTATATCTATTGTCACATCGTTGTGCATTTATCTCGCTAAAATTAAAGAATGACTAGACCGATTACAATGTAATAAATATAGACTGATACTAACATCGGCTAACCTTGAAGATCAGCCATAGAAAGTCGTGTAAACCTTACAGCTGGGCCTAATTGCTTTGTGGGGCAGGAATCCTTACTAAACCTAGGCTTTAAACCTAGACTATCAATTCTTTTTCATATTAAAAAAAAATAAACACTTTCAGAAACGTTATCCCGATTTAAATATTACGGAACAAGATCTGAAGGACGCCGAGAAAGAGTTTGAGAAGTTGACAAGGGAAACTGAGGAAGAAGAAAAGAATAAATCGTCCGAGGCGAACGAGGAAATTAAAGAGATTGAAGAAAGCAAGAAAACAATTTAATAATATTATAGTGTTTTATAACTCAAGGTTGCACAAAGTTTATTTTTATAATATTTAATCAATCGGGCACATAAAATGTTACAAGCCATTGCTTTAAAATGATGTTAACTACAGACAATGTATGTATATTTCTTATAATTACATATATAAAATAGACCTTCATGGCCTAAACGTTGTTCAGTAGGTAACTAATGACAATAATATAAAATTATTGTGTTGGTAAGTTTGTCATTCTTATGTAAATCATTGCCTTTATTTTCACGTTACTATTTCCTTTCATAAGTAGCTACGAAAACTATTTTTTGTCTTCACGAATATTAATTATTATTTATTATTGTAGGTTTATGACACTTAGTGTTACAATCTAAAACTAGATGGCGCTGTGTGTGCATTTACGAGCTAACTCTGTTTGAAACTCGTCCGCTCCGGAGCCCGGAGGCGTGGTTGCCAACAAGAGCTTTCACCCCAACTTTAATTTTATTGATCGGCTCACTCGCAGTAATGTACAAAACATATTTTTAGCCGTTTTTGGCGTGTTATTTGTTGTCTTTTAGATACCATCTAAGTAAGAAACTTTAGTTCGCCGATTTGAAAACGTCCTCACATTGTGATAAATAGATAATGTGTTATCAAAGGCCGGCTGATGATTGTAAACACGACGCTAAACATTTTTTAATCAGTTGTTTCTGCACTTCGTTAAGTGTGAGTCGCATGTGAAATACTCGCTCAATTAATAAAGCGGTGATAATAATTAGTACCGATTTGTGAATGAATATATCTGATGTTTTATCGCGGTGGACTCTTGGTTAGTTGATATGGCGAGATCCAGCTACAGGCCGCTCGTACCGCGTACTTCGTTCAACTCTTTGGACAACAGAGACAATGAGTAAGTTCTTACTTCGCATTCCTTTGTTTTAAAACAGATTTATAAACCCATTCAATTATCAACAATTCAATATACTTATACTAAAGTGTATATAGACATAAATAAAATATGTGTCTAAGCGCGCAAACTGGAACGCCTATTTATTCTTTATTTACAAAAATAAATAATTAATTATGAGTTTTTCGGGGACCAGTGCTTATATTTATTAATTTTATTTTAATTACTTACTACTGTTTTGAATACAGTTATTATTTGAAAACTGAATTGTCCCCGTAATTGAAAAAAAAAATCTGGAAATAAACAAAGACATATGTAGGTATTTTCTTAATAACGAACAATAAAAAATAATAAAAAAAAAATTTTTTTTTCATGTTAAATTCTTAGAATAAAAACAAGCATTTAATTTTATTAGTAAGTAGATAGGTACAAGAAATATAAACAAATATAAGGTTACATTTATGTAGGTATATGAGTTAAGAAAATAAATGGATTAAGTTATCGTATGAAACGCCTCTGTCTAAAAATAGCATTGATCCTAATAGCCCATTCCAGCCTTAATATGCCTTTTATCCCGAGGAAATTTATTACCTGTATAAAATACTACCAACATATTTATGCCACATATGTATATGTGAGGAAAAACCAAGTCTCATTCATACTTATATAGTTTTGAACTGTATTTCTTTTATGTTAAAGTCCACACTTGATTGTAGATGGCCGTCACCTATAACACAAGCAACGCCACTGGTGCTGCAAGTGAGATACCGACCATAGAATGATTAAGCATAGGGATTAAGAATTGATAGGGAAATAGGTTCTGCCATTCTATTACTCACTTACCGATAAACAACAGTACAAATGCTAATAAACCACTAATACTTGATTGAGTAGCAAATTATCTTCAATAAGTTTTACATTTGTTATATATAACCAGTATTAAGTACTATTTTCTCTATGATATTACATAGTAGAATTTGTATTCCGGTGAGACACCAGTTGTGGCCTATTTATCCAGATCCAGATAAGTCACTACGCACAGTCGGAGAAGTAGAAACAATCTCTCTTCTGATTTGTTTCCACCTAGCTACAATATGGCCTTCTTCAAGCCTAAAGGGTATAAGGCAGCGTACCAGCACGAACAGCAGATATACTCGTAGTGTAGGTACCTATATAATTTTTAATTACAGCTTGTTTTAAAATATATAATAATTATATAGATAAGTATTTCTCTCTACAATAACACAAACTTAATACAAATCACTACAAAATACTTTATTGAATGGAAGTTTACATTGAACAGTCATTGAACATTGAACTACTAGAAATGTACCTGCGCATACAGGATTATCTCTTAAGTATTACGCATTCTCTTATGATAACAGCAATATTATCTTTTATGTTAGAGTTTTCCTGACATCTATATTACGAGTTAAGAGTATATAAAATTCTCGTGTCACAATGGTTGTAACCAAACTCCTCCGAAACGGCTTAACCGATTTTTAAGAATTTTATTTAAAAAATGAGGTTCTGAGAATAGGTCGTAAACTATTTTTTATACCCCTAACTAAGTGATAAAAGGTTGGCCCACCCCAAATTTTTATTTTGTTTATTTTTGCAAAACAACGTTTGCCGGGTCAGCTAGTAATATAATATAATTATATTCTATCAACCTTTTTTACTGTATAAAATTGTAATGAAATTTTCTTTTTAATTAAGGTGCAAAATTCCTAAGCCTTTCCTTTGTAGAAAATATCATTTATATGGAAATACGAGTAATAACCTTCTAAGGTATCTCACAAATTGCCTAGAAATGTAAAGCTGTAAAGCTAAAGTAATATGTATGTATGTAGTTTAACATAAAACTGCTTGCTTCGGATTATATTACATACTAGGGGCAGTTTATTTTGTACCTATGTATACATTTTCAGTGTTAGGTACATCGTTCGCATATAAAGCTCTAGTTACCGGCTTTAAGCTCAACAGAGAACTTTTTAATTAGATGTGTTTATGCTCGTCTGCTAACGTTAGGGCTGTTTCTCTTTACGAAAATAGTTATTAGTATGTTGATTAGTACGTAGTAGCAGGGGCACACTACATTTCGCGTATACATAAAATAATGGAACCATCTGCCATTAAAAAATCCGTCAGCCAGCTTATAGTTACGCTTACAATATTGTATACATAATATCGAAATTAGCTCGTATTGTCATGGTATTATCTCGCTCTCCCAGCAGAACTTAGTAGGAAAGTACTGTTATAATAGTTCAAATTACCATGTATCCTCGTATATGACACATGAGGCATATACGAGTACATTATATTTGACGCGCTCTAGTATGTCCATGTGACAGTTTTTTTTTTACATTTTTGAAAGCCTGTACACGCTTCCCCCACCGTTGAAAAGGTAAACATCACATACCCTTTTTCTCTTCCTACCATATAATCTTCGAAATCCAATAGGTCCCCACGACGTTCGAGTAACTCCACATTTAGCATCGTGGGCTCCCCTACCATAATGAAAGTAGCCAGGTAGCTTAATGTCGCACTTATAAAATAGGAATTCTAATTAGAATTTATATTTAATAAGTGATACATGAAGTGAACATTACTTACATAGTAATTCACATTTTCCTCTATTCAGTAACAAGAGGTCATCAACAATACTGATTTGCAATCAAAGATCACACAGACAAAGAGTGTCGCTAATGACGTAGATTCTAAAGTACATTCTATTACATGTTTACTGTAATAATGTGTTATTTAAATAACCATATCTAATTTCTTTATAACTTTATTAGTAAATATAATAAAATGGTACATATTTAGTTCTTTAAAAAAATACCTACTTATGCCAGCCATATCATATTATGTGCCATATCATATCACCTTTTTTTTAACGTTGGGAAATCCACTTGTTATAAAATATGCTTTTATATCCTCTTGTTATAAAAAAGTTCAGAGAAGGAAAATTTTTATAATTATAATAAGTGCGAAGCTGGGATGGGTCGCTAGTGTATAATGAAACAGCTATCTCTTAAAAATGTTAAATCGTTTATTCTATTTTTTAAGCAAATTGTTGCCAGTACGGTTTTATTCTACGCTGAAGCAAATTCTTTGTGCTGCAGTCTGTTACCATTCTGTTACGGTTTTTTTTTAATTTGCTTTGGATGCTCTACCAGCTACGGCTTTTTAAACTTATTTTAAAGTCTACAGTGCACCTACACGTACCTACACGTTAACATAACAACAAAGCTAAGTATAAGTTAATATTATATATCAAATATAAGAATGAAAAATCCGTACTAAGTAATATGATAAATGCAAAAGTTTATATGGATGTATGTATGGATGTTTGCAACTCTTTCACGCAAAAACTACTGAACCGATCACCATGAAATATTGCTCACGCGTTGTCTGCACCAGAAAGGACATAGGGACCTTTCATCCAGAACGCGGACAAAGTCGCGGGCACCAGCTAGTCATGAACTAGGTATATTTGTACAACTATTCCACAAATAGTTGTACAAATATAGTTCAATTTAGAAATTGTAAATGTGTAACCTCATTTACAATTTGTAATTTTGTAATGACAAAATTGATACGCTGAATGACCAAACAAATATTTTTGAAATAAGTAAAACAAACTTTAAGTACCTATTTGAACTGTGCACATTTGGTGGGGTAATTTTGATATGAAATGGGAGCGTTGTTGTTTGGTTACTAGTGTTTATCTTTAATCTGGTTCGGCTCGTGGGGTAATATCAGTGTTTACGACGTAATAATGGCCACTGACCTCAATCTCGTGTGAACATTATTGGGGAATTATATTTTGTATTTGGGCCGCTTGTTTATACTACTAATACCCCTCGGCCGACATCTTTGTGTAGACTAAAGTATTATATGGGGTTTAAATAAAGCGACATGCGTGACCCTCTATTATCTACCTTAATTTCTCTGACGCATATTTGTTGAATCCTTAACAACTTTTCATCGTTTAATTGTATAGAATACAATTAAGTATGAAAATATATTTTCATATTTCCTCATGAGACCGACATTTATAATACAAAGAATGCTATTTGGTTTTCTTAATAAACCCCAAAACATAAAATCAATAGTCAAAATTTGTATAATGTCTACATCCATATTCTTTGTTATGATTGTCAATAGTTTTAACAATAAAAAAAAAGAAAAATGTATATGTCGTCGGCACATCGTAGATTTTGGCATATCATGATATTCCTGGGCAGATCATATTTCTGTTAAAACTGAGAGGGTCGCCTCACTCCGCTCCGCTTCGCTGGGCTTTCCAAATTTATTTCCATATAAACCTAACACGCTCCTCCTCGCTCCTCGTCGCACCTATTTTTGACTTCGTGAAAGATTTTTGATTCCATACTTTACGATCTGCCCAATTCTACGATCTGCCCACGACATATATAAATTGTAGGAACAGAATATTATATTAATACCTATAATTATTCATTTTACGTTCATTATTCTAGAACAAGTTTAGTACGATTCTCCGTCTAATGTAAATAGTAATCATATCTTGAAGTTTTATCTTGCAGCTACCGCCAATGGCAATTATTTTATTTGTTTATATAATACTTTATATCTGCGGCTGCAGACATTGTAATCCATTGTACACATTGTGAGTTAGAAGATGTTTATATTTATTAAGACATTTGTGAATACTATTCACAAATTTATTTTTTATTTTACTATGGGAAATTTTCTTTTTCTTTTTAAGACAAAAATTGTAGTCTAAGGGCCTCTTTCACCACATGTCAAATAGGCTAACCGTCATTTAAAGTCACCCTTAGAAAGAGGCCCTTAGACTTTAGTTAGACTAATAAATAATTTTACTTGAACCTAATTTACAAACTGTAACATTTGCTAAGTCCATTAACATTAACATGATTGTCCATTAACATGATTCTTATTGTCTCTATTAAGAGGAAAAAAGGCTTTGATAGTGTGTTCTTTAGAAAAATTTAATTGTGCATAAGAAAAAAATATCCGTGCGAAACCGTTATCTGGTCTCTAGTTGTATTTTAATTGATTAAGTATATACGAGTAATTATGCATAACTTCGTATATTTACTATAATTTTTAGGTACAAAATTATTCATAATTATTCTTTTATTATGCAATTTACTGCTTGTAATCGACCCAAATTATGGGGAGTTTTAATTATTAACCTATAACACAGAATGATATAGCGATCGGTTGGACGATATAGCAGAATTATGAACTTCATATTGTTATAAACATCAAACATATACCTACTCGACTTTATTTGGAACTTCTTCTATAAACATTTTTTTATGTTATTATAAGCTCGACAGATAGGCTTAGTGTAGATAAAATTGAGATAAGTAGTAACAAAAAGAGGACGATTCTTACATTTCGTAATCGGCAAATTTACTACACCATACATATAACTAAGTATATAAATATTATACGTAAATACTCAACCACACAGCTAATATTCCAAACAGAAAAGTTTGGCTGATACTTAGAACTGTGCTACCGACCATAGCTAAAGATTAGAAAGAACAATGGACTCTATAATGTTAAAACACAAGGTAGAACCTATTAAAAATATTATTATTAGGTAATACCTATTACAAAACAACACAAGGTAGAAATAGGTAAATACCTATCCCTGATACAACACAATAGGTAAATACCAGGTAGGTATTTTTGTACTACCTTGTGTTGCTTTTAATAGGTATTACGAAATAAATTTTATAAAACATACACAATGTTTTATAAGACTTATTTCGTAATACTTTTGTTAGATAGAATAGAAAAGATAAGATAACGTTATAATATTTGCTATACCTACCTGTGTCATTTGATAAAGAAATATCTTTGATAATAATTTATCTATAGCATAATTATTAATGTTTTTACCGCTCAGGTGCAAGCGTGTTACACAATTAAGAGAGCCAACCTTTCTTATCCCTTATCCTTAAGTGAATATTATAAACAAGTAAATTGTAATAAGTAAATAAATAAATAATAACATTGGCATTGATGTACATATTTCGTTCATAAACATACCTATGTAATATTTGCTTGTATTATTTTTTAAATTTCTTAATTAAATCCTTATATATTTTTTCTCATTATTTTGGTTAACTAACGATAAACTAATACTAAAATAAAGTTGTTATTTAAGGAGTTAAAGTTCGCTATAATTATGTTTTTAAACGAAATTATATCCGATACACATTTGTTGGAAGCCTCTCTGGGTAACAATTTTTTTAACTTTTTTTTATTTTAACTTATTTTAAAAATTCGGGCCGAAATCAAATTCTAAACAAGTCCAAACATGTCTGCAGGTCTGTTTAGTGAGTCACAGTGAATATTTATAAATGGAGTGTTCAATTAATGGCCCGCAGACAGGACGAGGAGTTTGACCTTCTGGGATAATTTTATCTGTTGAGACTGCAGTTAGCTGCATTTGTAACCCATTATAATCTTATTAGTTGGAACCTTTTTATTCATGTTTTTTTAAAGTCGGCAGCCAGTCTACTTGATGGTCACTTAGTTTGCTCCGTCGTCTTCTATCATCAAGTATAAGGTTCTATCATCATTGGTCATAAGGAAATGCTACCATTGTTATTACTTATTATTTATCACTTCTCTTCGCAAGCATTTTTTTCTGCAAATTATTTATAAAAACCTTCGACGCTCTTTCCACCTTTGACGCTCTTTCCTTTAGTAATAACCTCATTAAAATCCTACATACAGAGGGACAGAGATACTAAGCAGTAAGTACTGCTGGCTTGAAGACCTTTTTGTTATTTCTCTATTAACCGCTAGTTTATATTATAACTGACTGGCAAACTGACGTTTTAATAATTTAAAAAAAATCAAAAATTTATTTATGTTTATTTCTTTAGAAGAAGCGTCTTGTTAGAATACTTGGTAGGATTTTTAAACTGACTAGAGCTTTTTATATCTATGCATTTCACTCGTACAATTATTGAAAGCTTTCCAACTTAATCAAACACATGTTAAAGTTACAGTACGACTCGGACATTTGGATTCTATAACCACTGATCGCATTGACTGACTTGACTTAAAATGCTGTTAAACATTTTCGGTCTTACTACAAAAGATTCAGTAAGCACTGTTCAAACACATGCTTAGTTAGACAAGCATTAAGCATTTAAGCATTGGTCAGCGAGCGTTTAAAATGTCCCTACCACAAAACCTTATTTAGCGCTAGTTTCGGTAGACAGTGTTAAAGTACGTGAATGTTATTGAATTATGGCAACCTTGGCAAACATTAATTCAGTCACTCGCCCTGCATTCATGTCGTTTTCATTTTACGCAGATCTGATAGGCGTATAATGATGAATTTTGGTTTTCACAAGCTATTATTACGGACTATATTAATGATATCAGCAAATTATAAGATTGGAATAAGTAATAAATTACAACAAATACGTTAGATTATTTATAAAATTTCGTAATACCAAAAAATATTGAGCATAATGGAACGTAACTAACACTGACGTAATTGTCAAATGTGGTCAAATGTAAAGTTTGATTTGTTAAAATTGTTAAATAAAATTTTTATTTGAGGATCCACCTCTAGCATCAAATGGTAGATAATCCTTTATTAAATAAATAATCTTGTTACCAAAGTTATATATTCGAATGGATTAATTCTCTCACGATGTATTCTATCTCAAAAATTATCCATGTAATCCATATCCACCATGTCAATTAAATTTAAAATATCCATACTCATTTATAAAATCAAAAGAAATCTTTAATATTAACTATTAAGTATACGCAAAACGAAATTTGACACAATACGTCAGAGAAGAGAGGCCGTTAACTAGAGAGACACTCGTTAAACTAGCATATGGCGGTGGTTAAATTTAAATAATGCTCAAGCATTGTTAAACCCTAAACAATGCCTAGACACTCTTTTGTAGTAAAGTTTTTTTTTAACACGTGTTTTAAGCCTGATTAAAGTGTGTTTAATGTTTTTGTAGTAAGACCGTTTAAAGCGACAAAAAAATCTTGGAGAATTGTTATGCAGCAAAGCGCTGTCCATTAATCTGGATAAGACGAGTGTCTGACCTAATTCACAGTCTCATTACGAAAGAAATGAATCTTTAAAACTCCGTGCGAATTATGCTGATCAAATTCGTTTGTGAAAAAAAATTTCTCTTCAATTTCCTAATAAAAGCCTTTTTATTAAAATTTGTAGAGAAAGCACTTTTTAGTTTTACTCTTTATCTGTTGAGATTTACCCTATCTTTATACAAATATGTAGTTTAGTTAGTTTAGTAGTTTATGTTAGTGACGTTTAGTGACTCTGAATTTGCGTCCGAATTACTTACTAAGATTATATGACAAAATTAAAAATAGAAGAGTTAAAAAAAAGTTACTAATTTTAGAATGAGTAAATTAAAAAGTGTTGAATTCCGGGTCGCGTATGAAAGAAGTAGGCTGTATAAAAGTCAACAGGCAACATCAAAAGGAAAAGCGCAGCACATTACTTCAGTGAGAGATCTGGAGTATTTTTGAGGCATATTTTTATACGATTGAGTTCAAATAGACTTTAACCCAAAATAAACTGAATAAAATTCTTCATTTTTCTACAGAGCTGAATGCAGTTTGCACTGATGTATTAATGATTAACCTATAATACTAGATTACTATATGATACTTTATAAAATGGAAATGGAAAAAACATTGTATTTTCATAAGCGAACTACAGCGCGTACGAAGTCGCATCAGCTAGTATTAAATAACTTTTAAGGCTCACGCTTGACTAAGTTTAATACAAGTAGGTAAAAAATTCTTAGACTATTTTTGTGTCACTTTGCTGTCTCTTTTTTTATAAATGCTCTTGCAAAATCTTTTCGGTCTTACTACAAAAGATTCAGTAAGCACTGTTCATACACATGCTTAGTTAGACAAGCATTAAGCATTTAAGCATTGGTCAGCGAGCGTTTAAAATGTCCCTACCACAAAACCTTATTTAGCGCTTGTTTCGGTAGACAGTGTTAAAGTACCTGAATGTTATTGAATTATGGCAACCTTGGCAAACATTCATTCAGTCACTCGCCCTGCATTCATGTCGTTTTCATTTTACGCAGATCTGATAGGCGTATAATGATGAATTTTGGTTTTCACAAGCTATTATTATGGACTATATTAATGATATCAGCAAATTATAAGATTGGAATAAGTAATAAATTACAACAATTACGTTAGATTATTTATAAAATTTCGTAATACCAAAAAATATTGAGCATAATGGAACGTAACTAACACTGACGTAATTGTCAAATGTGGTCAAATGTAAAGTTTGATTTGTTAAAACTGTTTAATAAAATTTTTATTTGAGGATCCACCTCTAGCATCACAAATGGTAGATCATCCTTTATTAAATAAATAATCTTGTTACCAAAGTTATATATTCGAATGGATTAATTCTCTCACGATGTATTCTATCTCAAAAATTATCCATGTAATCCATATCCTCCATGTCAATTAAATTTAAAATATCCATACTCATTTATAAAATCAAAAGAAATCTTTAATATTAACTATTAAGTATACGCAAAACGAAATTTGACACAATACGTCAGAGGAAGAGAGGCCGTTAACTAGATAGACACTCGTTAAACTAGCAAATGTGGTGGTTAAATTTAAATAATGCTCAAGCATTGTTAAACCCTAAACAATGCCTAGACACTCTTTTGTAGTAAAGTTTTTTTTAACACGTGTTTTAAGCCTGATTAAAGTGTGTTTAATGTTTTTGTAGTAAGACCGTTTGTGTTTCACTCAAGAATTTGCTGAGTCTGTTCATGAGCTCAGCAGGTACCTGCTTATATGGGTTCATATACCTCGTATTGATATACCTTTGTTATCTACAACTACAAGGCCCTAACCTCTTTACTGTTCTCCTTAAGTTATTAAAGAAGCATTAATCAAAAACGAATTCCACATTACTGCGGACCGAGCGAAGGCTTTAACGCTACGGGTGACTGTAATGACGGGAATGTAGGTCGGTTTGTAATGAGCGAACCCGGGTCAAAGCCGGAACGACCCTTAAATAAATTAAAACACATATTTACTCATTGTTTTAACCCCTTTTCTATTGTGAGTAAAATTAGATCTTTTGTAATATTTCCGTGCTTTTTGAAATTTTTATAAAAATATTCTTTACTATGTGTTATTATGCATTTGACGTGTTAATATAGTAAACTGACCAAAACAAGGCAAAATTTGCGAGAATAAACCCAACAATATTTATTTTGTCGTTGTAGCACTAGCCTTTCACATTAAGCTCTGAAACTTGGCAGCTTTGGTGGCTTTACAAACGTATGTAGCTTTATAATCCATGAGGTCTGCTCGCGGTATCGTCCATTGGCAAACATTCAAAAGTTGCTGAAGCTTAAACATTAAAACAAGACCACAAGTTAAACTTAATTAGTGTTTTTGCAAACACTAATGTTATCTATACTTACTAATAAATTAAATTGAAGTGTTTGTTTCAAATCTTAAAATAACTGTTTTAAAATAATGCATATCAAAGTACGATAGGTACATATAACAATAAACTAATTTTTATTTTATTTTTTCCGTTTATGTCGGATAATCTACAAAACGGCTGTACCGATTTAGACGGAAGTGGCAGATACAATACAATCACTGGCAGATAGCTGATGTTATAAGTAACTTAGGCTATTTTTATTTTAGAAAAAAATAATATATAGGCAGTACCGTGCGCACACCACCACCTCAGCGAATCGGGTTCAGCCAGTAGCAAATATAATTTCTTTGTCAATTTTGCGTGTCCACATGTGAACGAGACAGACACTCATCCATTGCAGTAAACAGCCAGTCATCTACAATGTGTAGCTTTAGTATTTAGCTAATGAGTCATATAAATGCATGCTAGTGATGCAATGGATCTCTATCAACTCACGTTTCCACTTTAATTAATTCGTCTGATATTACCAGCTCGTTTAAGATGCATTAAAATGTCTCATCGCACATTTTATCGTCATCATTATTCTTGGTACAATTATATATAATTTTAATAATTTAGCAGTTATGGATTTATGTAAAAGTTAAAAACTCTCTTCTCACTGCCAGGCATTGTGAAGCTGTTTTCGAATTCTTTGCTAAGTATATATTCAAGTTGTCTTCTCTAGATCTAGATACATGGAGGGATCTAAATGTGGCCTATGTCGGAGAACAGCCCATCACAAAAGTACGCATGATGAAAATTAGTAAATAAACCATAGAATAAAAATTTATTTTTATACCGACTCAATTGGACTGTCAACCTGTCTGACGACCTTAATTTCTAAAAATCTAGTTTCGAAATATACTGCATTTTCTAAAAATTCTAATTCTAAAAACATTGCAGTTTTAATTCTAAAACAGCTTTAAAATTCTAAAAACATTGCAGTTCTATAGCGAAACTGTATTTTTTCATGATTCCAATGAATCACAAACTCAGAACGTGGAGATTCCAGAAATACTCCCATTTCCCGAAACCGTGTCCGTCCTCCACCTTTTATAAAACAAAGCGCCGTTTGAATCACCGCTCTCTTACTGGAAGATGAGCGGTTAACGTAACATTTCACAATTTGAGTGGCCGCTCGTTTGGCCCACGACCAAAATATTTTGTCGTCCAGTTGAATCACTTTCAAATTGTCATAGGTTTGGCTCAGTGTGCCCTCTCAATATTATCGGAACTTTATCTTTTCGATAATACTTATTTCCAGTTATTGATTTTGATAATGCAATTGTAGGCACCTACTCGTAATACTTTCAAGGCTACACAATGTCTAACATAATCATTCAATAAACTCAGCTCTCATTATCGTTACATTTTACTATCTTTTAATTATTTATTATTACGAGGTTTTGATTTTGATAATAATAGGATAGGAAAGTAACTAACATTTTATCGCAAAATTTATTACATACAAATATACAAAATCTGACTTTTCTAGCTTATTTTCATTCAAATTCTCATTATTGTAAACACAAATTGTCTTTTCTATAATATTATATCTATGTTTATGATTTTTTTTTTCTTTATCACAAACTATCACAACTAGCTTTTGGAAGTCACTACTTTCCAAACATAGCATATGTATTTGGATATATTTGTACTCAAAAGCCAAACTACGTACTGCAGTCATAAGCAGAGTAACAGGTCTGGTAGCAGTTACTTACTATCCCCTAAAAGGCGGAAGGTATCAGGCAGCTTGACAGCCCTGCCTTAATATAAAAAACGAAGATAAATAACAAAACCAGGAAGTAGATCCAGTAACACAGAAACCTGAAACAGGCGAACGTTCTTATTTGTTTATATTAATTGGTATAATTTATTACAAATTCCGGATTAGATACTTACTTACCGAGAAATGGTGGCGATTCATTCATTTTCAACAAAATCAGGTCGAAGATAATATAAATAAGTGGTTCATTCACTGAAACACAAATTCTGTTTTCAGGAAATTGTGCTTCTTTTTCCTGTCTCTTGGTTATTATTAAATTATTAAAAAAATATTATTTATTTATTATTTATGTATTTATTATTTTTTTATTAAAAATATACATCCTAACCAATATGCGAAAATGCGGAAGTGAGTTATTTTTTACCATATAGGTACAATAAGTAGGTATATTTTTTACGCTTTCAGGACGCATGCATGACACGTTGTCAGGAATACAGAAAAAGGAATTGGTTTATCAATAACATAGGTTTGGAATTATCAGTAGCATAGGCTATATTTTATAAAGTAACGCGGTCGAAGTCGCGTGCAACAGCTAGTATTTTATAAAATTATATTTATTATAAACGTTATTAAGTATAAAGTCTATCTATACCTCACTTGCTACAGTAGGTTTTATGAAAAGAGATAAAAAGGTGTTTTAATAAAACCTTGCATCATTTCCTAAACTTGTTCCCTTAAAATTATGAAATCATTATCAGATTACAGTGAGTTTAATCTGTGAAAGCGCATTCTTTATCCTCACACTATAAATAGATCATACCCGTCGTCGGTGACACATCTAAAGGTAATTGAACCCGTGCGACTGTGAGCCACGAATTCAGGATAAACTATCTTTACAAATAGCATCCCATTTTTATTGCGGTCTTTCGGGATTCGTCCTACTTACAACCATAATATTAGAACCTTGAGGTGATCCACAGGTACGCCTCTCAGGGACGACTGTTAGGATGACGCGGACTGTTGGTTCGATTAAATAATCAGACTGCGCTATATTATTTTTATTTAACACCAAATAAATAATAAATGCTGTTCGTAGTTATAATACTTTCATTAAATAACCAGTCAGATCTTTTAATTTTAACCCAACCTAAGCTCGATGTTCTAATAAGATCGTACTTTTTGCCACGCATGATATACCTATTTATAGTTTTTCTGTGTCTCTTTTATGTGTCATGTTTACCTATGCAAATAATTTTTTTATCTTATTCTTCTACTTCTATCAATAACTTACTAACAAATAAATAGTTAACTGAATTTTTAATAAATAATTTAATATTTTTATTAATAATTCTTATATAAATAAAAATATTAAATAATGTTAATAATTTGTTATTGTTACATTAACTAGTCTATTATAGTCTATTATATTTGGTTACCCGCTCTACAATTTCTCAGTTCTCTGATGTAACCGCATTGAGGTTACGCAATTTCGCAAGCTGGCTCGCATTCTATCCCGACCCTCATTAGAGAATTCAAACATTTCATACTTTAACATAATTTGTATTTAACAGTAAACGGTCACATATTTAAAAGGCAAAGGAAATAGTGAAAAAGTAATTTATGATTTTTTTTAAATAGTCAATGTGATGACGATCCCGAGAAGAAACCCCGAAAGAAAGGACTCTGGCAACCCTTACTCTGCTTACTCACTCATCGGAACACAACAGCACATATTATGCTATTATGTCACGGTGGTCTTCTATAAAGAGGTGGTTGCTGACGACAGTAGGATTGCACAAATGCTACTTTCTAAATCTAGACCAGAGTCAAGTTTGCAAAGTTTATTTCCAAAGTTGAACCTGTCATAACCCAGGACATACAACGGCTCATTAAACAAGCTCATCAATACCTATTATAATTCAAAGTTCAATTGAAGTACAACTAAAAAACATTCCTGAAAAGCAATAACAAATCGAGGGAGCACGATAAGCGAATAAACAAATGTTTCAATGAAAACAAATTCCTATTACGTCCCTTCAAATTTGATGGACGCGAGCCAACAGTACCGGCGGCTACACGATTCGGGAGGAAACTGGGAGGAAAGAGCGAAGGGTGGCTGTCAAAAATATTTACCAAGAGTGACAAGGAATTTTCTCGGATATCCCGTTGTACGAGACGCCTCTAGGCGTTCGCTCGGAAAATTGCTCGACAATTTCACGCCAAGACATTCAGTGCGAATGAGAGCGGACGGAATCGAAATGGAAGAGAAAAAGTATGCCAAGAACTCAGAATACTTACACAGGGTGAAATATTCTCTTATTATATATATAAAAGAAGAAAGTCGTGTTAGTTACACCATTTATAACTCGAGAACGGCTGGGCCAAATTTTTATTATCTTTGTTTTTATGAATTCGTCTCCGTTTCGAATAGCAGAATAACCATTAATATATCGCAAAAAATAATAACAATAAACAGAAAACAGAAGAAAGGTATATTAGATCAAATCAAATCGATTGGTCTCATGTTTAACAATTTTAACATTGTTGGTCTCATATTTAACAATAATCTGTTCGCCTGATCTGCTCGTATATACATTAATATCACAAATTATATATATACCTACATAATATTACAAATTGAAGTCGCTGTCCGCGTCTGTCTGTTTCTTCTTTTAAAACTTCTTTTAAACCACCCAACGGATTATGAAACAGTTTTCACTAATGGAAAGTGATTCTGGCGACCGAACTACCGATACAAAAGTCTACAGTCCGGATGACGTGTACAACCGGACTACTGAGACTGAAAAGTCTCATTAGTTCGGTCAACTGTACCAGCAGCCGTACTACTGATACAACTTCGATTTCGCTATGTAAGAAGGTACCGTATCTTCATTTTTTTTTCTTTTATCTACCTACATTTTTCTAAGTCACTGTATGTCTTCTAAGTGATACTTAAATCTTCGGTATTTTTAATCAGTCCAGTAGAAAACCATAAAAGTACAACTTTAGGAAGCTTAAATAAAATTATATTTGCATGAATAAAATCATACCTAACACTTTTTTTATAAACGCTCCTGGGGGTGTTTTAGAGTGAAAAACATTTTGAATTTTCTTTCCGCTCCACGGGAGAGGCAGATTTGTTTACAAACAACATTCATTGTAGTAGGTACTTTCAACAAAATGGATTGTTCATTTTCAAAGGTCGTTGACAGCCGCCCTTAACTTAATCCGATAAACTTTATGTAAACAAAATAAATCATACCTCGTCCTCGCTTGCTTTCAGTTTAAAACGTTGCTATTAATATCTTTTATGTAATACATACAAAATGCTATCAAATTTTACCATCAATCATATCGTGTAGTGAAGATCATTTTCTTCACTTAAATATTACCTACTAGTAGCCTACTAGCGACTAGCCCCCGGCTTCACATGGTTAGCACTTGCTTTGCTTATGTTAAGAGGTGACGGTAGCCGCCTGCCATCAAGTTCAAGGTGACGGTGACTTAAAATATTAAAAAAATTTTATCATATTGTTTTCATTTTTTTAAGAAATTATCCTTAATGTTTACGGAATAAAATGCAGATAACGGGAGAGCTGTTGCTCTATATTTCTCTCTGAATAATCCTTCTTCTATCTACCAATGAAAGTCCTATTAAAATCGGTTTAATCTTTTGGAGATTAATAAACATACAAAAAACGCGCAGACGAAAATTATTACCGAAGACGCTTATTTGGAGGATTTTAATATTTAGCAAAAATATTAATCTCACAATTAAATTTTAATTTTTAATTTTAATTTTAATTGTAAAATATTTAACAAAAAGTAATAAGGCTAACGGCAACGGCAATAGGGCTAACGGTTTAAGTATTACTTACTGTTTAAAAATATTTTTTCATAATGTGAACGCATTGATGATTAAATAATGCATTACACACAAAGAACATATGTTGTGCATTTTGTTTCCTAGTAATCATGCAATATACTTACTATACTATCCGACCTTGTTTCACGTGATTTATCCAAGACTAGGTACCTACTCGTATATATTTCCTACTACTAGATTATAGTAATACGTTGTTGCGTAGTTGTAAACTGTAGAGAAAAAATTTCGAATATGCTTATTTACAATATTTGTTTATCTACATTAGTGTTTATGATAATTTTAACATAGTTAAATACAATAAAAATAAATTTATCTAAGACCTAAGTTTGCAGATATAATTTCTATGGGGAAGAAACCGACAAGGAATCTCCTTAGTTACTACTTCCTTATAAACCAAAGAAATGTATACAAAAATAAATAATTAAAATAAACAAATAAACAAATAAAAAAATTATAAAAAAAATACAATGCAGGAAAAGTCTATTATTTTATGTCGAATAAAATGTTAAGTTACAAACATTGAAATGTCATACATAACAATTTTACTTCAGGACTTACGCATATTTCGATTCGGCATTAAATAGCCACACCGCTATGCAGTCATGTGGGTTTCCTGAAATGTCTGCATTCTTACACAGATGCCTAATGTAATGGGATGGTTACTGCTGTAGTGTGTCCTGACACTAAGTATGTTGAGAACACAAATACATTATTATGGGGACCTTCCTTTATAGCCTTCACTTTAATATAATGTAACAGAATTAAACGCTCCCAGTTTCCCAGCAGCCGCAATGTATCTGAGAATCAATAACATTACGCGTATATTGTACCGACATTAACACCGTATTAAACCGAGTGTATCTACGGGAAGTTTACGTTTACGCCACGACTAACAGAGATTGATAGTCGCAATAACAATCAGAGAGCTCTCTATGGCTGCTGGTTTTCCTGCTAGATAATGCGATTTCACTCCATTACCGTTTTTCCTGAAAGCGTTTGATGTACGCAACAAATGAAGATAGTTACGCACATTTATTTTTCTATTTTCCACCAATAGGAAGGAATGTCGTAGCCCAATGCGCTTGAGAATTATGGTTAGTTATTGTAAGGAATCCTAAAGAAATATTTAAGATCTTTGAAGACATGTGAATTGTAAGAAATTGGCAGATGGCAGACGTTAGCCCACACTTTTTCATACATAGACTCTTCGTTATCACTACTTACATATCCTGAGCGGTTGTAACAAGTATTCAAATCGCTGATCGATCTGTTATAATTTTTAAATTTTCTTCAAAACTTATTTTACAAGAACGCATGACGGGTTAATGATTTCGATATATAAACTAACTAAGAAGCCCTTTGTTTACCGTCGCGAGACCGCCAGCCGTTATACAAACAGTAGTCCCTACGGTAAGCATTTTACTATGTTTGTAATGCGGATGTTTTATACAGCAATGACAAATAGTGCAGTACGTATACATACATACATACGTAAGGTTTTCTAAGTAAATATCTACATTCATTGTACATTCATTCATTTACGTTGTTTACGAAGTCTATATTTTATTGGGTTAGTGTAAATTATTACAAAGTTAGGAAATGTTATAGAGTCTTTTGAGTTGTGGTTACAAATAGTCATAAACTCAGTATCTCTATCAATGCGTTCCACAATTAAAATTGAGCAGCCCATCCGGCGAAGGTAACCACGCCCTTGCAAAAGATAAACGTTAAATAACAAAACATAATGAGTGACTAGCTGATGACCCCGCAACTTCGTATGCGCTGTAATAAAAAATATCCTGTAGATAATCATCATCTATAGGATACTTTTACTTTTTACTACTGATTAAATATAATAAATCAGTGAAAACCGCATTAAAATCGGTTAAGCCGTTTCCGATATCACTGAAACGCTAGTAGATCAAAAGTCACAAGTCACATATTTCAGTTGTACAATGCGAATAATAAAACTTCAATTTATTCCGATGGGTTGTTCGGGGACGTGTAATAAAATAAAATGAAAACTGTATCCGTAGTTGAACTGTAAAAGCGATATCACACAACCGTCTGGCTTACTGCCACCCTCTGACAATCGTACGAGTTGGCCTTGCGCGAGAAAGTGGCTCAGGTATTTACCACTTGGCAAACAACCATCAACCGACCCCTATGCTGTTTTATTGCGTATAACCCGGCTACGTCGTCAATACTGGCAATACATTAATAACCTTCAATGCCTTCAATAAATCTAAGTGACAAAAATGTCCTTGAAATTTTCTTTTCTCAGTCTCCATGTGGATTATATTATGCTTATTTTTTACTAGCTGGTGTCCACGACTTCGTTCGCGTTGAAAAATAAAAGATATGACGCCTGACATTATATTTTTTCCAAGTGTTGGATCTTTACATTTTTAGATAGTTGGTGCCCGCAGCTTCACCCGCGTGGAATATTTTATCTAGATTGGCCTAGATTCAAGATGCCTCCATCTTAAAATTTTATTCATAATATTTGTGAAAGAATTATTTACATTGGATAAGTATATAATTTTGAAACAAACAAACACTCGTGCCTCTCGTACTCATGCCTTGTTGTACTAATGGTTTGTTAAATACAAACCATGAGTACAACAAGGCCTCTCAAGTCTCAAATCAAATTGTGTCTCACACACCCAGGAAAAGCTAAGAACACTTCAGTAATTTTTTTTTACCTATCGTTATAAGTATTTTAGATACAACTTTTAGCCAAAAAAGTTTTATACACAGTATTTAACTTTTTTTTAAAACTCCTTTTCGGACCAAGCGCTTTGAAACATCCTTTATAATGCGAACTGCCAGGGTTTGGAACTCCCTGCCGGCGTCTGTGTTTCCGAGCACATATAACCCTAATCTTTTCAAAGATCGAGTGAATAGGCATCTTCTGGGTGAGCTCGCTCCATCTTAGGCCTCATCCTTGCCACATGGCTGGTTGTTGGCTAAGAGCTAACCCATCTCTTATAAAAAAAAATGTTTATTTATTAAGATTATAATAATTATTGCATCGCAATACAATTCATAAATTAATATTCAAACATTTACAGATAGATTGCCCTTGTAATATTTACGAAGGCCGCTTCATCACTAAACTGTTCTGCATCATTGTTGCATTAATAATTATATTGAGTGTTTAATAATTTCCTTCCTTTAACCTAAAATGTAACCCCAATCCTTTTTCAAGTATTTCGTCCTCCGTACATTATATATATTTTTTAATTTTTAAATTTGATTAAACTTACTCTAAGTTATCCAAAAATCTACAAACATTTTATTATCCGGTCTCTTTTTGAAATCCGATTTTTGAAATTTTCAAAAATCCTTTCTTAGCGAGTGCTTGCTTACGTTATAAATTGAACCAATGTTCCAAATTTCAGCTTTCTAGACTTAATAGTTTTAGCTGTGTCACGATAAACAATTTTATAAGTATAGATAACTAGTGCAAAGCCCTGGCGAATAGTTGGTTGCTAAGTAACTGATTGGCATAATAGTACGAATAATTGAGAATGTGATCCTGATAACTTCCTGATAAGACTTCTAGACGCGGCCTAAACATTTTTTTGTCGAAGTGAAAATTCACAATTAAGTCTTAAGTTTTTTTTAGTTTTTATAAATCCCGGATCAAACTTGGGTTGAATACTTTTCAACGAGTTTTATGAAAATATTGGTATATGCTCGCTTTTGTTTTTGATTAATATTTTAAATATATATATATATAATATTTCATGCTGTATGCATTTCCATTAGTGAATTGCTTTTTTCCATTAGTGAAGACCATTCAAAATCATTTAGATGATTTAGAAGTTAGCAAGAAAAACAGACAGAAGCTGATAAAGTTAAAAAGGTAATAATAAAAAAAAAACTTTACTTAATCATAATTATGTATATAAATATATGCTTAAAAGACATAAAAGATTTATAATGTACTTTTTATTACTTTAGAAAAGCTTACGATTTGTAGCTGTCTTAAGCGCCGAACTACCTAACGCAGCGTTAAACTAACCAGTTTTAGTCTCGACAAACAACTTTCCTTTTTAACTTATCTACGATTAATTGAGTCTGTTGAATCTGATAAAAATTAATTCTCTTTGCAGGTAAGTCACGCGTGCACACGTCAATTCGGGAAATCACGTAAGAGGATCACGATATTAACTTTCGAGACAATGTCATTAGCCGGATAATTTCAATACATCAACGTCTGAAAGTTCAGCTTTAGTTTATTTAGTTATCATCCCGATTTAGTTGTCACCAGTTTTTTTGAATTTCCTCCCACTATGGAAACAAATTTAAAGACATACGTACGTACGTATACATATACAATAAGCTTTAATTACTGTCCCTTTTGCAAAAATTAATAACTCGTAAAAAATTAAACACGACACTGTGACCGCATTTCATATAAAACCCCGCAGCATCCATCTCTAGGGAAATGCACCTACTTTCTTTCTACTGCATCTAGCGGGCTCTGACCAAAGACTCAAAAAATTAAAAGTCTTAAACGCTTCTATAACTCCTTTTAGGATTTTAATTCTTAAACGCAGCCGCATAGAGTTTACATTCAACTGTTGGTCGCTTTCAAATAGGCTTTAATACGTCGCGCCGCAGGCCATTTATTTCACGAAGTGTGGCAGTCGTTAGCCAGCTGCGGTGAGCGCGGAACGTGTCGGTCTGTGGATAATATTAAAAGGGAGACGCGACCCTATGAATTGATATTCCGTAACATGTGCTGTGCTTAGAAGATGACTGGTGGTGAAATTTGCTGCAGTGAAAAATGGTATGCGTTTGTTTGGAGGCGTAGCTGAAAGGGTGCGATGCACTTACGGGCACTGCTCTCTCTCGATCGGACTGCCGGCATGAAGGGCCAACCGGTTTGGTGAGACCATTTGCCGATCAGCACTATTGTCTAGCTAGAGTAGAGTAGAAAGCCTTAAACTTAGTTTTCTGTACATCCTTGTATTGTGGTCGTTCAAAAGATAAATATGTAGCTAATATATTTTTAAAAGTTCATCATCAGCTTTGCAGCGTAAAATTTTCCCCTTTCTCTGTTGTAAAGTGATTATAAATAGAAGATGTCAATAAGCTCCGCGTATACAATCGCCTATTTATGTATTTGTATTCGATGCGTCCGAGCTTTGGTGAGCTTTTGAATAACAATGCACGATTCAATACTTATGCAATAGCGGTTTCGTTTCGGTTTCAATGTGAATTTAAATATATTTTTTAAATGCGTTTACTTTTTACGACATTGTTTTTTGTGTTATAAAAATAAACATCGGCACTGTTTTGTTTTGTTTGCACAAAAATTAGGCACCTGATTGTTATTGTAATGCATAAAACACTAGTTTTTGTCCGCAACTCCGTCCACAAATCTTTATAAAATTATAGCCTATGTTAGGCTAAACTAAAACCTAATCTAACGTTTAAACTAAAGCTTAGTAAAAATCCATTCAGTAGTTTTTGCGTGATAGAGTTACAAGTGTTCATACCTACAACCTCAAACTTCCGCATTATTTTATAATATTAATACTAACTTTTACTGTGCCTTCACTTATACGTATCTATATCAATTATTGTCTATGGGTTATTCTGTTGAATAAACTATATTTTTGTAAAATTTCATAAAAATCCGTTCAGTATAGTTTTTTCGTGAAAGAGTAACAAACATAACTACCTACTTACATCATTAAAAATTTACGCATTTATTACACTAAATAATACTTGAGGAATCATAACAACATGGACTATAATAATATATATATAATATGTATAATATGTATAGGTATTACTTATTTATTTTTAGGTACATAATATTAAGATTCGATAGGTAGGTATGTCAGGTGAATTTTAAAAAGTAATACCTATACATATATATAATATATATAATCTTAATATTATGACCTAAAGCTATTTGGAAAGTGATACAAAATTTACACTATATAGGTAGCAACTTTTGAAACTTTCAGACATTCGATACTGTTTTAAGATATCATAAATCTCACGGAAAACTTACTTTCAACATTATCAAATTACATCAATTATAAGTTATAAAGAAGTTTTATATAACAACAAGACTCTCAAATAACACTTCTTTACTGATTGAACTCAATTTCTGTGAAACCTATATTTTTTAAACAATTGTTTGGACATGACATAAGGGTGTTTTTTTTAATTGGATTTCTTTTTTTTATTATCTTATAATGCCGATATATCGACGTACACAAACATATTATCTACTTATAATGCCACATGGACCCGCCCCTGGCTTCGCACGGGTGCAAATTTTTCCTGCAAATTATACAAACAAACCTTCATTCGCTTTTTCATTAGCGCTGAAACAAGCTGAAACCGTATCTTTGGGTGGTTTAAAAGAAGAAAGCGGAAGAAAGGGGGGGGCTAATTTATTTTTTAATATGTGTAATAGATATTGCTTTTAAATTTATTGTGTTTTATAATTACTTACTAATAAGAACTTCATTTTACCACCTACACTACAGTCCATTTAATTATGACTATTAAACCGATTCACAAAATAATCTTCAATAGTAAATTTAACAACACGATCGATTTTTATTAATAACAGTTAATTAATTTTATAAATGTTATTTTAATAAACAGATATTTTGTAAATATAAATATTAGATATATATATATATATTATAAATATTGAAAAAGTTATATAATCGATGTTATTTTAACTACATTATACAATTTTGTGTGAGTTAATCTAGATTTTATTTAATACTAGCTGGCGCCCGCGACTTCGCCCGCGTGAAAAAGTAGTAGCCTATCCTGCGTCCCGTACGTCTAAATGTTTATCTACCAAGTTTCATGAAAATCAGTTAATTCGTTTAAGAGTTATGGAGGAACATACAACATGCAATACGTACACTTACAGAATTAGTATTGATTGATGTAACCTACAATCATATTTCTATAGGTGATTATAGGTATTTCGTGACTATAGGTATGAAAGATATGAATGCTATACTTAATTTTATTGTGAAAAAAAGTACTTTGAAACCTTGACGTGAAATCGGAAATGTTTCACTTTATGGTTTTAAATTCAATGTCACTGATGCGGAATCGTATTTTGAACTGTTTCGTTTCGGATATTATGATCCAACTGAAGCGACAATTTACTGGCGGTAATAAGTCATGAATAATCATCATATAAAACTAGCTGGTTCCCGTGACTTCGTCCGTTTTGAGAACTAAAGATATAACGCCCGTCTGACGGCAGTATTGAGTATAGCCACCCCCTTAAACAAGGGTTACACAGTTAATAAATATCACATTGATGGATCACAAAAATTCCAGACTTCGTCAATATTCTTGCTTATCGCGTTTAGACGTCAATATTTACTGACGTCATCACGAATATCGCGATATTTATTGACTGTGTAACCCCTGCCTTACAATAAGGGATGCCAGAGCCCATTTCCCCATCCCTTCCCTACCTCTTATCCTACTGAAGTTGGTAGCGCTCTTTGAGCACCTGTGGCGTTCTTTTGTTACAGGCGATCATAGCCATCTGCCATCAAGTCTATCGTCAGCTTGTCTATCGTCAGCTTGTCTGTCGATCTTAACATTAAAAAAAATAAAACCCGACATACCTACATTGACGCCTGATGACATTGTAGGTACTTTTGCCATGCATTGTATCTATATCTTTAGATATCTTTAGCCCATGGGTAATATTTAAATTTTTTTTTTACTCATCCAGAGTACCTAGTTTCGAAAATTACTTCCTACATACAAAAAAAAACGGTTTAGTTTCGTACGAATTGTGCGAAGAAGCCAACGAACGTACAAACCTTACCTCTTTATTATAATTTTATAACAGTATAAATGGGCCCCCACAGCAGCCATTGTGCGAACACCACTTTCTTCAACATTATGTACAAATTAAAAAGGCCAGTGGAAGTCGGCCATTGTTGTCGTCGGCTTTACTGAATTGTTACCGTGATGATGAAATGTATACAGAATACAAATGAGAACTCTACGTAGGATTATGCGTCACATTAGCTATTCACTATTATAATGACAGTTGTAGAATAATAATAATAATATTGCATAACATCAACAAGAAAGAAAAAATAAATTGTTTAATCTAATAAAACGGGCGCGGACAAAGTCGGAGGCACAAACTAATATAATTTATTATAAGTCATTGTTAATCACAAAAAAGTACTTATTCATAGAAAGCTACATAGAGCAAATTATATAGGTATTTAATAAACAAAAAAGTACTTATTCATAGAAAATTAGAAAGCTAGATAAAGGCAAATTATATAGGTATTTAATATACAATTTATATCCTAGCACGCCGCACTTTGAGGTAATTGTACCGAAAACAGTATGTAGTAAAAAAATTTTTTAATTTTTAAATTGGATAATTGATAACATCCTCAGTACAGTTTTAATGTTACAATAATGATTCTTGTATTGTGTACGGTTTCCTGAATGTAATACTTTTAAATTTTTAATTAAGTTAAATGTGTGTCTACCACGTGTCTTACACTTAGACAAATTGTCGCACGGTAACAATTTATTTTATCAAAGGACTTTTATGACTATTATGTAAACATACAACATTCGATTGAAGACAGACAAGAGACAAAAACAAGGACAATACTGTTGACTTTCTTGTCTAATATTGTAATGTGTTTACATATTCAAATTTGTATGGTCAACAAATTTAATTTTCAAATATATATCGCCTGTTATGCTTTTGTCATGCGTTGTATTTTTTTTTTGTATTTGTCCCTCAGCGACAGTACTTTTATCTGGATGAAAGGTACCCTAATATATATCTATATATGTACTTTTCGTATCCCTAACAATATAGATAGATAAAGTAAAATTTCATGATGATCGGTTGAGTAATTAAGGCGTCAATAAGTACCAGAGAGACAGACAGAGTTTTCACATTTGTATAGTATTTATTGGCCATAAACTAACTAGATATCGCCTATCGCCTATTTCCAAGTGACCGATGACCTTTTAAAAACTAAACCTGTTAAAAGTTTTAACGTCTAGAGAATTATTTAACTATTTTATTGGAACATAACTTTCAGATTAGGTTAGGATTAACAGTCTTTACAGGCTAAGATTAGGTAGGTATGTAGAAAATTATTCTATCTTACTATGGTCAGACCTATAAATACAATAAAGACGAAAATCTAAAGATCTAATTCCTACAGTCTGAGATTAACGTTTGATATTAGTCTTATAAAATCAATTAATTCAATTTTTTTTTAAATTTTTTATAAAAAGCTATTAAAAACTAGATTTCTATCTTTTTTATAGTCGTTTACAAAATAACTAGTTATATACTCTATCGCCTATTTCAAGTCGAAGTGACCGGTGACCTTTTATAGGATAGGTACTTGCTTCCGCGCCTAAAGAATTATTTTAACTATTCCGCTAAGACTTAATTTTAACCTGTCTAGGTGAGATACGGATTAAAAATCTATACTAATAATATAAAGAGGTCAAGTTTGTTTGTTTGTATGTAGGAGGTAATCTTAGGACTACTCATCCGATTAAATATTTCACCGTTATTTAAAATACAACTTCAGAATGGCTAAATATCTAAAAAAAAAGCATCTAAAGCTTAGTAAAAGTACATAATTATAATGTCAGGCTTTATACCTATTTTTCAACGCGGACGAAGTCGCAGGCATAAGCTAGTTATTATAAGTGTCAAGTAGAAACTTCTGTAGATTATTATTTAATACTAGCTGTCACGGCAAATGTTGTTTTGCAAAAAATAAAAAATAAATTTTTGGGGTGGTATAAAAAACTACCCTTAACATTTAGTGGTATAAAATTTAGATGTTGGCCGATTCTCAGACCTACTCGATAAGCACACAAAATTTCATCAAATTCACCGTTTCGGAGGAGTTTGGCAACAAACACCGCGACTTAAATTATTTCCTTTCTACCGGGTCGTCAAAGAAAGTAGATATAATGAATTCCAATTTGGGTCGTTCTTATTAACACTGCCAATATAACGAGCGATTGAATCATGTTCCGTAATTACTAAAGTTCAAGTAACGGCGATACGTATTATTTTCAGCGAAGCGACTAACTGTGAAGACACAATGGGAATGTTTGCTTACTCTAATGGCCGAGATACTGTTCAATTTATGGTGTAATTTGCGAACAATCTCCAATAATAATTTCTAGGTCACATTTCGTTATGGAAGGCTCTATGTATAGATACCTACGCCATATTACTAATCGATTCACAAATTTGGCAATTGAGGCTTCGCGAGAGAGCCAAGAATACCTATAATATTATAATCCCAATCTTAGTACTTACATATGAATACTAATAATAAATCTGTAAGTGTAGATATTATATGTATGTATGTATGTATGTATGTATGTATGTATGTATGTATGTATGTATGTATGTATGTTCCTCCATAACTCTTAAACGAATTTACTGATTTTCATGAAACATGGTAGAGAAACATTAGACGTACGGGACACAGGATAGGCTACTTTTTTCACGCGGACGAAGTCGCGGGCGCCAGCTAGTAATAGGTATTATAAATGCGAGAGTTTGTATGTGTGTTGCTCAATCACGCAAAAACGGCTGAACGCATTTGGTTGGCACTCAGATAGTTTATTATCTGGATTAACATATAGGAAATACGTTAATAATATGTAGATTATGTCACACCATGTTTTATGAATGTGTGCGAGACGACTGCTAAAAGGAATAATAATCTTCAAACAGACCGTTGATAAAATTTTATTACGCATTCAATTTTAACATCCCGATTGTATAACTAGTTTATTTCTTTAAAAAAAATATTTTTACATAATAAATAAACAGACATTGCAGACAGGTACTAATAATCTACATTCCAAAACCGAGACAGTTTGCAGCAAAACTGAGTTGAGTTCATTGAACCTTTTTTTTATTGGGTGCCGAAAGGCAAACACGTTTCGTATTCGAACCGAGACGGCCCATAATACCGCTGTAATAAACGAACTTAAAATCTAATAACAGGATCACTATAATAATATGAACTATTTAATGTATAAACAGGTGATTATACCTATTAAATTTAAGTTAACGCATCTGTACAAATAGTAAAGTTAGTATTACCTACTTTCTTTTACGAAGGGGAAATCTTGCAGAAGATACTCTATGCATCTACGCAGGTATGTAAGGATAACATGGCTCAGGCCCATTATCCGCATAGGGTAATAATATATTACATGAAATTCCAATCCTGAAGCTTATATATTACTTACCGCCTACTTAGCTTTTGTCCGTGACTTCTTCCGCGTTGAACAATAAAATTATAATGCATGGAGCAAATATATGATCAATATTACGACCGCCAAAGATTAAAATTCCTTAAATTAAAAGATAGAAATTTGGAGATAAAGTTAAAAAATTGCAAATGAGGTAGCACATTTAAAAAATAAAAATACTAATTTACTTATAATAAAAAACTAATTTACATGCTAATAGTACATCTGCAAAGCGCCACCATTTAAATACCTTTCTTTAATTGACTGTGTTATACAAAAACCTTTAAATAAGAGGGACCAACTGCCTTCATCACTTGGGGGCTCTTATCAACCGCAAACATATATACGTACTGCATTATACTGCAGTATTAACTCAACTATTTACTTACTCCATTATTTACTCTAATATATATTCTATAGGTACCATAGAATAGGTATATGACACATTATTCGTGTATGTGTCATATATGGCGAATGGCGCGAATATTACATCAAGTAACGTGAAGCAATGATAATTCAACTGTCTAGCTAACTGGTCTAGGCTTAAGAAATTGTCCAGGAACTACTTTGTGACACGCGATGACCCACAATTCTATTCCGATAGCGCGTTTTATTACCTCAGTATATAACTAGACTACACCTCTTTGTATTTTGCTCCGATTTTATCGTTAAATTATGCAACAGAAAGTTCTTGTGGTTTAACTCTGGTTTAAAATGATTTTTATTATTTAATCACATCGATGTTTAATCAAGACCAAACTTGTCTTACACTTCTTTCACGAAGATCGTATAATCGATATTCGAAAAAAGAAAGTTGTAATGGCGGTTTAGCAAGAAGTAAGAAAAAAGAAAGATCAGTACTCTGTTATGATTTTTGTGCGAAAAATGCACGATTCTATTGCGTGATTAAGTAACAGTCAAGTCGTACTACACGTACCTACATATATGTTTCTATATATTCTTATTCTGAAATAGTGAACAACAAGTTTTTGATACTCTTCACTTATAATAAGCGATCAGCTTCGCGAGAATAATATGATTTTTGTACAAAGCTTCCTCTTTTTTCTCCTTCCATGAGTGAAGACCGTATCAACATAAGTTGGTTGGTTTAGACGAAGTTAGCGGAAGCAGACATCGACTTTTTATTATAATTGTACTTGTATTAAAAAAAATATTAAATAAAATTATTTATTTTTTATAATATACATATATATATTTATATAAAATAGATATATGTATGTATAGTTTAACGCACAGACTATAATTTCAGTGGAATATAATAAAATTAGTCACGCGGTCCACGCGTTCTATATTTGTACGCTTCAAGATTTACAAAAACGAGGTTAAGTGCGCTAATAATTGCAAACCGTAAAATATCAAAAGATTGGAAACACCTGTTGTGCGACCTATATTTTGATGGTGTTATTAACACCATTTTGAAATTACTCGACCCATAATTCTTTGTTTACATAATCTAATAACTTTTTATGAACATTACAAATAGTGTAACGCATGTTGTACAGTACAATTTTTTGAAATTTAAGTAACGTGGTTATTATACATTTTAAAACGTAAGAAATTAACTATCTCAGTATAAGTTTCAAAGTCAATGAGCACACCAAAATTTGATCGTCCTCTTTTTATGGCTTCACTTTGTATTGTACCGTAATCTTGTATTGGGTGAATCATGGGGTGCAAAACTTTTAGGAAAAGAAAAAACATTCAAACAACCTTTTTTGATCGTACCTCTTTATACTTAGGTACCGCAATTTTTTGTTTATAAATAGATAAAAAAAGTACTTTATAATATATTTTTATATATTTTACTCTATTTTTAGATATATTTTTACTCGAAAGTTTTTCAATACACTCCGCAGTTGCATTGCTATTCATCCCAGATAATTCAGTACTATGGCTTCGAATAAAAGTAAGAGCTAAGAAAATATGCTCATATTAAAATGTGCCTGGCGTTCCCCACCTCTGCCTTAGGCAACATCGCCGGCTGCCACGGTCCCGACCTTCGCCAGTCTAGGGTCACGGCTTTCACGCAAATCGGCTAATTTCAGATGTATTTCCCATTAAATACTGCCGTTTTAACACGCCACTACAAAAACTTATACCTGTGGAACACTAAGTTGTGATGTTTCTTTAAACAGTCCCTTTTAAAAGTATAAAATTGATTTAGATTCAAAGAAAATTTATATGGTTTCAGTGTCAGTTCTTTGGCATGAAAATAAAATTTAGTACATTGCATTTAATTTCAACGTTTTTCTCATATGACTTCATGGGAGAAAAGACATCACATAAATTATTGCAAAATACCATATTTTAATTCTCAAGTTTATAGGTTTAGAAGCTACAAGCCGCAAGCCCAGAAAGTACATACTTTTTAATTGAGCGCATCCACACTCTGTGGACCGATAATCTCAAAAGCCAAATTTTGTATTACTAGCTGGTGCCCGCGACTTCGTCCGCGTTGAAAAAGCAATAAATCGCCTGACATCGTTATTGCTATTACACTTAGCCAGGAGTTAGTTTCCTTAACTTTAGATGATCCCT
The DNA here is from genome assembly GCA_947623395.1 of Synanthedon tipuliformis. NCBI lineage: Eukaryota > Metazoa > Arthropoda > Insecta > Lepidoptera > Sesiidae > Synanthedon > Synanthedon tipuliformis. The sequence continues at coordinate 9,394,944 of OX392415.1, read as the reverse complement.
CGGGAGCAGTACTTTTTTCTGGATGAAAATACTTTTTTTATGTCCTTTCTGGTGTCCCAGACAACGTGTATGCAAAATTTCATGATGATCGGTTCAGTAGTTTTTGCGTGAAAGAGTTACAAACATACATACATACATCCATACATCCATACAAACTTTCGCATTTATAATATTAGTGCGGATTTGATAAAACCATTTCGGCCCTTGAAAGCTTGTGTACTCTGAACCGTTTTTAAAACCTACAAAAGTACTTCAAAGCTAGTGCGAAAATGGTGGAAATCGGGTCAATATCGCGGATTTCCTGGCACTATTTTTCTTTATGCTCGATGCAAATGCTATGACGTCGTTGTTTGTGTAAACACAAAAGACTTTATTCGTCATAGTGGTTGTGGCGCCCGGCGCAATAACTCGACGTAGGTACACAATCTTACTGAGGCCGTCCTACATCCTTGTTTAGACTGTTGTTTAGTTTTACTCTAATAAACACTACAGAGGTCATCGCACAGCCACTTTATAATATATTATCTTAAAGGACATTATTCTTAAGCTATTCAAATTATGAACCTGCACATATCATTTCTCAAGCATATTTGTGCTTGGAACACAATTGATAAATTTCCTTATCGGATAATTTCTATCTAAAAGTTGATGGAGAGCCACTACAGATTTGTTTCTTAGATTGATAATATTATATGAAATCAATTCGTATTCAAATACATAGGAATTCTAAAATATGCTGGTGATTGCAAAATTTAGAAAACAAGGATGCTGAATTGTCTTTGATACGGCATAACTTGAAATTTTTGTAGCAATATGTGTTTGTGTACCTATATGAATCAAATATTAAGAATATTTAATATTGCATTCATATCGAACCAATCTCTGTGGCTCGATATGGCTGTTATTTTAATTAGAAAGAAGAATGCTTAGTCATCTATAAGGCGGTAACCGTTGATAATGAGATTTGATCACGGCAACCGACGACCCTGGGGCGAAATTGTTGATCGCCAATGAGCAAGCTTTCTGATTAATGGTTTGTCACACCGAACTAATGAAGACTGATAAATGGAGGCGAGAATTGTAGTATTTATGGAAATAATTATAAAATCTTTCTTGAATAGTTTTTTTTTGTTTGCCCCCGTGGTTTATGTGACAATATAGTGTTTCCTTGTTTTGGCTTTTTCTATACTTATATTATAAAGAGTAAAAATATAACTCCTGGTTTGTTGTTAAGGATTTTCTACGCATATAATCACGCCAAAGAACTTGTAGGACTCAAATAACCTCGTAAACGGCCGAGACCCTGCATTAAAATGGCTTCCGAAGTCTGTTAACGAGTATTAATTTGCTCTTAAGTGGCTTAACATAGTCACATATGTTTTATTTACATTTGTAACAATGAATCTGATGTTTGGCTTCACTTTAATGCCTAATCTCTGTTTCTACTTGGTAGCCCATTCGTATTTCTTGGTATTGCTTGTATATCAAGACGCATTCCAGCTCTTATCTATGCTAGTAAAATTAATTTGTTTACTAAAATAAAGACTAAGCAAAGCATAAGTATAGGACTTGGTAAACTCACTGGTAGGTGTGTCAATAAAGACTTCTTTGTCTTATTTCAAAGTCTGAATATAGAATTAATTTGTATTCAGGTTATAAGACGCAACATTATGAACTTGAGAAAATTACCGCATAAATTCACACTTAAATAGGTCAACAAGGTAAAAGCAATTATTTTACCAACTTCTTACGTAGAAACATAAATTTCTGTCCTCATTAATTCAATTATTTTCAAGAAAATTTCACGTCGAGAAAAAAAAATACTAATTATTAACTTGTAGTGTGAAATGTATCTTACTGGAATAGGAAGGAATATGTCCAGCAATGGACGTCCTGCGACCAAGATGATGATGATGATGACGATGAATGTGAAAATAATTAAGTAAAAAAAATATATAATTAAAATCATTCTTGTTGTCCTATAGAATCTATTTCCAAAATTCTTTATCGTAAACATTTCATTATACTTAATTTAATAATTTAAGCCAATAACCTGATTTACGTAACTTAAAAAATTCTCATGTTAACACCTATTACATAATATCGATACAATTATAACAGAAACAACTATCTTGCAAAAAACAGTTAACAGCTAACAGCTCGTGTGCTTTTGTTTTTTAGTGAATTTTGTGAATTTCCTTATTTCCCTATCCTCTCATTATTGTCCCATTACACTATCTAGTTCAAGAGTGTTATCAAGTATAACGTCAACGTGGCTGCCTATCTAAAAAAAATTATCGTGGTGATTGTTCTATGCGCAATAACATCATAATAATTACAGACTTACCACAAAATTTAGCACAAATTTAGCAATCATCTGACAACAGTACCTCGCCTCGTCTCGTAGTCGTCGCGTCCATTTTTAATGAACCGGAAGTTGCCATTAGAGCGGAATGAGCGACCATTTTAACATCGTTGTGAGCTGTCAGACACAATCGCAATGGAAGTGCGTATCAATCACCGTCTGCATTTTCTAACTATGACACGAACTATATGACTTCGTTAAATTGCATTATTGTCCTTTGTTCTTTATACTTAATGTGTCGCATAGTAAAAAAAAATGGTCACGAAGTGTAAAAGTTTATAAATAAAAATGGGGTTGAATTTCTCTTCATCCACATTCGTAGCCATTTTTCATGAACAGCTACGAAAAAGGAAATTTTCTTCACTGTTTCACAACTGTTTATTAAACAAGAACTATTTTTTCCATTTTTGTAATTTTTCATTACCAGTATGTATATTGTATATATTTTTATTTTCTACATTATTATTATTTAAAATATGGTGTTGCCAAGGACAAGAAATCGGAAATCAGATATGTAGAAGGTAGAAGGTTACATCGCTCCATTGTAGCCATATCCATTTTTAAAATATATGAATTTATTATTAAATACTAATTTTTTACTACATTAATCATGATATTTGATGATAACCTAATATCATGTGGACTGTCATGCTGTCTGTCGACCTTAACATAAAAAAAGATGTATTACATTTAGGTATTATATTCAAAACACTGACCTACTATTAACTTGATTAGTCAATAAATTATTATATTTCATTGTCCATGGTTGGTTGATAACTCATATACTTAGTGAATGTATGTATTGTGGTTCCATTCTGTACAATGTCTTCAGAACAATGACGTCACGTCCGTTACGTCCGTTACGTCACTGGCACGAACAAGTGACAAAGTGTATCGTCATCTAATATTGTGCCTACTTGAAAGCAGCTGCTTCTGCTTCGCAACCATGTCAAGAATACAAAAGTTGCCGAGATCCGTTTACGAGTATAAATAGAATCTAATATGTCACATCAACCCTCACATTTATGACCACTAACTACCTAACTTCGTTCACATTAAAATAGAATTTCATTATTTAATTAATAATAGAAATGTTTCACATTTAGATTTTATATTTAAAACGTACGTACATTTATGTCGTGACGCAATTATAAAATTATAGGTTATAATTTAATTATACACTCCTTGTGACTATAGTTTAGTTATATAGAAGTGTTCTGTGATTGTACGTATATGTACAAGTCTCGTTATGAGTTATATACCGTAAACCTGTTTGTCAAAATATAAAATACTAGCTGCTGCCCACGACTTCGCCCGCGTAACTTTGTAAATTATATACTAAAACCTTCCTCGAGAACCACTCTATCCATTAGTGAACCGCATTAGAATCTGTTGCGTAGTTTTAAAGATCTAAGCATACATAGGGACAGACAGACAGACAGACGCGGCGGAGGACTTTGTTTTATAATATGTAGTGGTCTACATAAAACTAGTGCCTAACACTACCTAACTCCACAAAAAGCCGGAGACGAATGGCTAATAAAATATATTTTTATTTCATTTGTATTGATTTTGCGTAAACTTTGTCGTTATACGATAAGTAATGTGTTTCGACTTTATCCACTATTAAAACATAAATGCTGATAAACACTTACACATTTTCATGTCTCTCATGAAAGTCTACTTCATAAATATAAAAATTTACTTTCTTTTTACGATGACTGCTCTTTTTAAGAGAACTTTGCGTTTTAGTGTAGACCTTTGAAACAACAGTATTACAGGGAAATAAATGTAGTGATAGGTTTACCCTAATATAAGGCAGGGGATTTTTGAGTCGATTCATAATTTTTGTTTAATGTCATTCACAGTTAAGCCAGCCTAAAACATCTACAAGCTGATGTTATTACTTTTATATCGGAAACTGTATTTGTCAAAAAAAAGCCACGGCGCGCAACATCTCTGATTCCCGTTGAAACTTTTGACAGTGAACTCGCCTATGGCTTACCTACGCTATAATACACTCTACCTACCATTCCTACCATACACCATTTATGCACATACTTGCGGCATCTGCCGAGACATTAATCGCTTGTATATATTCAATTTCGATCTTGATCCCCCGGTAGTTCAATTCTGAGCACATGGCCCTGATGTCCACAATACATATAGTTGTAAAAGATTTTTCAAATCATTTACACAGGAATCAGATTTTATCTCTTACTTAATTTTTATCTTCTTCGGCAATATTATCTACTGGAGTTTTTTTAAATATTTAAAATACTTATCTATTACGTAAAAAACATCACATTGTAAACATAGAGAGCAAATTTACTCCTTTCTCTCGTTACTATTTTGGCGGAAAGCTCTGCAAATATTAGCGCGCGTTGTATCTCTCCTCTCATAACAAGATGAGGAAAGCCTCGAAAATAATATTTACTATAGACTTGTATACTAAATCCTATTTAAAACGAGGCATTTTGTATGTAAGGAAATAAAGTGAAATAAAATGAAATCTTAAATGAAATCCAAATTACATTAAACATACAAAGTTAAGAGATAAATCTGAAAGGAATCTACCTACATACTTTATAATGACGTCATGTTAAGTTTGAACAGATCATTAAAGCGACAATTGCACCCGAAAACGAACAACGTGACGCGGAAAACGTGCACAGATACAAAATGTCCACAAATCCGCGTCATTTATTTATAATTCATATTAACGTATGTAAAAATGACATAAAGGAAACCAGTTCATGCATTTATAAAACGCTTATTATTTACTGGGGATTCAATGCAATAACAGGAGTCACAAACGATTTGGTTTTCAAAGAAAATTTATTGTAATATTATAAGTACAACTTGAAGTTAATTTAAATTCCTCGTATGTTGAGAGCTCGTTTTAGTTACTTATTAAACTTTAAATTAAAAATAACTTTAAAGTAAGTACATACCAAAATTAAATGGCTCATTCTTTTCACACCATATGTATAATCACTATAACAAAGACAGATTTTCAATTTCCCACGTAACAACACGTCTGCCGCCTCATTTTGTATTGAATAATAAATGCGCCGTTTTTTTCTTTATACAATATCGCATTTCCTATCATACAAGCATGTTCAGAAGTATACCAGTTATAACTGGTAACTAACCCGAGGAATAGGGCAACCATTTTGAGATTCAACTAGAGGCAGGGCACACTGCGAAACATTTGAACAACCCGTCTGGTGGCAGTAAACAGCCTCTTTCAGAAGAACACCATGAAGTGATGTGGATGAGTGAGTAAAGGATGCCAAAGCTTATTGCCTTGCCCTATCCCTTCCTACCCAATCCTACTATTGTCGGCAGAAGAATTGCAGTTGCCGTGGCGTTGCTTGTGTTTTAGGTGACGGTTAGCCACCTATCACCAAATGACCGTGAGTCTGTCTGTCGATCTTAACATTTAAAAAAATTGACTTGTTGACTTATTTGACAAAACCGAATGTTTCAGAGAAAGTCCAGATATTTTAATTTGAAAAGATAATAATAAATTCTACGCACATACAGAGATAACAGCCGCCTTGTTTTTAATTGACATAATTTGTATTTGTGATATGAAAATGTTATTTTTTTATTCAATGAGAACATCAAACTTTTAAAATAAACAATCTTCTTAAGACAATAACAATAATCCCAAATTAGTTAAATATCCAAATCTTGGCAGTCGGGAAATGTGACCACAAGGCTATTTTCCATCACCGCCTTCGGTGATCAATTCAATAAATGGTTCCGTTGTTTGGACTACCACGTGTAAGCAGTGCGTCTGGTATGTCTAACTAAACTGACAAGAGCAGACGATTTCTACGCCATCATGCGCAAAAAGACCGCTTCATTGCTTTGCAGATTGCGTGCACGAATCCCATCTTGGTGACCATACCTGAGAGATATGTAACTCCATAAGTATCCCAATATTATACGCCCCCGCATACAGGAGTATGCGAGCATACTCCTGTATGGAGTAGCATACAGGAGATGATTTAACCCTTATAACAAAACTATGTGCCATCGTCAATAATAAACAAATTTAATTAATTAAAAGTCCTGACCAGGCCTGATAATTTTGGTCCACGATACACTTACTTTATCCTTGAGGGATTGCCGTACATGCAGATAATATTTCAGCGGTGAGTCGTGTTATTCGAGACGTACTTGTTTACATTCTATTTGCACAAACATAAAGTGTAGTTCGTTGATTGAACTGTCATGTTTCCGTACGTAATTTACGTGACGCGCCTTGACATCACGTTACCAGATTTATGTCCTATGTCCATGATGTTCATATGAAATATTGAATCCAATAGGTATTTTCAAGCTCGCTCGTCTTAATCTATACTAATATTATAAAGCTGAAGAGTTTGTTTGTTTGTTTGTTTGAACGCGCTAATCTCAGGAACTACTGGTTCGAATTGAAAAATTCTTTTTGTGTTGGATAGATCATTTATCGAGGAAGGTTTTAGGCTATATAACATCACGTTGCGACTAATAGGAGCGAAGAAACAGTCGAAAATGTGGAAAAAAAACGGGGAAAATTATTCATCTTTGAGGGCTTCCGTTGCGTGCGCTGCGAAAACCGTTCGAGATACCCAAATGATTCCCAAAATAACTATTCCACGCAGACGAAGTCGCGAGCACCAGCTAGTTATTTAATATGTGTCATTCGTAAATGCTGCAAGAATTTTCATTTTTTCAAGGCTATATTTCCTTGTGTAATAATTTCTTTCTGAGGTTAGTAAATAGTACCTACATAAAACTTGATTTTCTGTAACATCGAAACTTGGAGTTTCTCTAGAGGCTTACCTTAGCATTGTTGATGTTGTTTCCTCTTTTGGGATCCTTATAATTATAATTAAGACAACCCACGTCGACACGAAAGTAGAATAGAAGGTGTCCAGAGTGAATGTTGATTTTTTTATTAATTTAGTTGAACGGGAGGCAGGACGTTGACCTGTCCCGTTTACACGTCGCCGGCTTTCCGTCCGTTACGCACGCTTGTCTCATACAGATTATTCATTTGTCTTCCTTCAACGTTCCAAACGAAAGAACACTTCCATTAATATATCTTTTTGTGTAACACGTTCATTGATTTATTATTTTTATATTATACTAGCTTGTGCCCACAACTTCGTACGAGATGTACGTAAGTAGTATGTTTTTTGAAAATCCCACAGGAACCCAACAGTACTTATCTTTTAAAAGTTTCATTGCCAATATTCTTCCTTATATATCTTCCTTTCCTATATATCTCCAATATATGCTCTCTCCAATAATTATATCTTCCTTTCAATATTCTTTTGACTAGGAAAGTCTGGTGAACGTATATGTTAACAGACTCGTTGTTTTCCAACTTCACTTCTATTTCTTTAGTACAAAAGCTTTATTAACTTGCACGCCTGTTAAGTTACGTAACAGTTTTTATACAATGACAAAACGAAACGCTTGCTATTCAAAGTGCTTCGCAAGTTCCGTTCTCGATGGAAACTTGACATGAATTCACAAATGATTCCGATTAGAAAAAAATCAGGAAAGTTAAAAAAAGAACTACAACTTGCATTTAAAATGGAATTTCTATTTAAAATGGAAGCGAGATTTTAAAATCGATACATCCTCCCACTTATCCCTACAAGTAAGGATAACTTAGAAGTGTTACGGGCGATAAAATCGTAAACGATCCGTGTCTGTATATTATAATTTTAAAAAAGAATAAAACAATTTTAAATACACGTGGTACTTATGTTACCGAAGTCAATTAAATAGTTCTTACATTTTTGTCTGTTTGTCTGTGCCTTTGTGCACAGGCGAGGTGAAAAATAAAAATAAAATTAAAAAGACAGCAAAATAAATTTTAAAAAATGTCACTCCAGAACTTAAATAACTTAAAATGAATCTTGACGATATTAAAATAAATTGGGTACTTACTTCATTTTAAAGCTCTTTTTATGTCTTTTATAGCTGTTAAAAATATATATTTCATTCCAATCGGTTTAGAAACAAAAAAAGTTAACTACACGTGTACGAAGTCGCTGGCACAGCTAGTTAATTAATATAATAAAAATCTTCTCTCTTTATAATATTACTTTTTTTTACATACAACATTAATAATTAAAATATTAAGTTATAGTTATTATAATTTAATATTTTAAATACCAAAATTTTTATTTATTTTATATATACTTAATACATGAATTTACAATATTTACAAACTAATAACTAAATAAATTATACCTAAAAACAAAATTCAATACAAAAATGGACCCCGCGGCATTGTACCGAGGACGCTGGCAGCATTTCCCCGTTGAATGGCCAAACTAATACGTTGGCCGAGGAAAGCGCCAGCTCTCCGATCTCCCGTCGCATCAACAAGCCTCTTCGAAATGTCTTTGAAGAGCCCATTGCTTCAGGGCCCCATGGACCGAGTGTCTCAACCCCGAAAGGTATTACTTAGTAAAGATATAGATTGGTTCGTAAAACGATGTACGATCCGAAGATCGTTATTAGTTTTTGTGTATGTTTTTACTGTTCGCCTCGGTAACTTGTCTGTCTGTATATATCTGCACTGTTCAATAACCTTTACGGTATCTGAATATGAAGGGAAACCGTTCTCATCAACTAATATTAATGATACACTGCTATAACAACTTGCCCAGATTTATCTTGCAAATTACTTTGTTTTGATTCGGTTATTGTTTTTCAATATATGCACGTATTGAAAGCATAATAATTCATATTGTAAACAAATTCTACTTATCGAAGATAACATCAATAATGTTATTTATAAACTTAAAAGTAAAATCATTTTTATCCTGCTAATATTATGAAAGCTTGTGAGGATGGATGTATGGATGTTTGTTACTCTTTCACGCAAAACGGCCTAAACTATTTGGATGAAATTTGGCTCAGAGATAGTTTATTACCTGGATTAACATATAGAATACTTTTTATCCTGAAAAAATGTTGAGTTCTAGAGGGATTGTCAAAAAATATATTTAAAAAGAGGCGCCACTGTCGCCCTGGCGCGGCGATAAAGATGTCAGATATTTTCTCGTGATTCATTTTTGGGGGCGTTTCATCAATTTATCAAGTAGTGGGCACCGCTAGAATTTTTATAACATTTTCAATGTGTTTTTCTGAATTCTTTTTTGGCATTAGTAATAATCTAATTTGTTAATGGCGCTAACCACTTTTGGCGCCACTTAACTGTCGTCAACAGTGGTGGCGTCAGATCTCAGGCGCTATCAGGTGTTAGAATACTTTTATTTTTTTATTTACTTGCTTACTTTACTTTACTTATTTTTTGACATTTTGAGTAAAAAGAAAATTATGATATATATCCGAAAAACCATCATAATTTCACTTTTTTCGAAATATTTTACTATCAGGTGATGTTGTATTTTTGAATCGTAAAATCGTCAAGGATATTTATTAAACTACTAGCTGCTGCCCGCGACATTCGCCCGCGTAACTTTGTAAATTATATACTAAAACCTTCCTTGAGAACCACTCTATCCATTGGTGAAAACAGCATGAAAATCGATGTAGTAGTTTTTGAGTTTATCGCGAACAGACAGACGGAGGAGGACTTTGTTTTATAATATTTAAACTATAACAAATTTTTTCTGAGCAACATCAAGATATTTTAATTGTTTACCATTGGATAAAAATAGGTTAACTTCCAATAATTGTAATTTAATCAAAATTATAAGAAAAAAAGTGTTTTCGTCTTGATTTTCGATAATCATTATCATAAATTCGTTAACTTGAATGAAAAAATACGATTAACGAGTTAGGTAATTTAAAAATTCACTAACTAACAAAAACTTCTCATAAAACAACTAATTTTATACGAGGATATTGATGCTTATACAAGGATGTTGTGTATGAGATATGAAAATTCCTCTCCAGTGACTTCTATCTTTAGTAACCATTAACATGTATACTTACATTATATACATACGCACAAGTTCTAATATTAGTTCATCTTGGAACACGCGGTTTCATCCATAGAGACATTTATGAAGTGCTATCATTCTTCCCGACTATAAAATTAACCGGCAATAAAGTTTTACGTTACCAAATGTTCAATGTGTCGTAATGTCTGGAATCTCTTTCGTTAAATCGATTTTTATTAACGGTTTTTCTAGGATTACGTAATGAGTATAAAATGCCTTCAAAGGCAGGATAAATTTATAATAATTATCTTAAAAGTATGCGTGTTGTTTTTTGCAGATATTGTAAAAAATCTCTATATAAAAACAACTAATCTTAAAAAAATTATAATTAGGTATTATGTTAATAGCTTATGTGACGTGAGAATATGTTTTTAAGTTTGCTTCCATAGTGGGAGGCAATTCAGAAAACGGTTGATAACAAAATTGGGGGAATCCATTTGATTATATTTCCCAACCGAGGACAAAGTAAATATAAAAATTATAAAAGTTTAAAAATAAATTAAATAGTTTAAATTATAAAAGTTCACTGCTCTGCTTATATTAAAATATTAAAAACTTATATATATATATATATATATATATATATATATATATATATAAAACAGAGCTTTTTATCTGTTTTTTGTTCTCGCTCCGTTTTTTTTTATTCGCTTTGTTTCACAATTATATTTTCTGTTTTTTACATAAAATAATATTTCTATTATATTCACTTCTCCGTGATTTTCTACTTAATAATTTTCTATCATATAACCCTCTTTTCTAAATAACCTTAAGATATAAAATATCTAGTTATTTCAAAAGGAACTCTAACAAATTATAATTATATAGGAAGTAAATTGAAAACTAACCTAAATTATCTTTTATTTTAACGATATTTAAAATAAATGTTACACGGAAATCTCGAAGACATACTCGTGTCTATCTAAACAAAATCAACGCAGTATCCATGCCAAATGCGTCATGAATGTCTCTCACGTTCCGTGACACTGAACTACATGACGGTTACTTATACTTTTTATATGATTAGTGACGTATTTAACTGAACGGATTAAATGTACTGCTAATTTAATTACAACAATTGAAAGAACAAGAGACTATTCTATATACATTTAAGGCTAAAAATCTGTGATCATACTTTGAAGGTATTATCAATTTGTTACCGAAAAAGAGTTATTTGGTTTTAAGTATACTTTTTGGTTTCCGCAAACAGATTTTGATACGGAAAGAGCAATCGACGACGAATATTTGTCTGTATAATTTGCTGAAATAATCCAACGCGGGAGGCGGGCCGCTTGTTAGTGTTTATAGGTAATAAAGAGATATAGATTACAAGTATAGTAATAAAGGGATACTTTTTTGAGCACTGTAAAAAGGTGAAAAAATTTGTGTGTGTCAGCTCCGACACGAACGATTATAAAATTTAAATTTTCACAATTAGAACACGTTTTTTTTTAATAATATTTTGTAGATGGCGCAATATCTCTGAAACTTCAGATATTCTAAAATATAAAAAAAGGTGACTATAACGCATAACATAACGCATTCGTGTAACAATTTTGTTTGATGTTACTCCCATAAACCCCCTATGAGCTTATAGGTTATATTATATACGCAAATCGATTCTTAAGGAGTAAACTCCAAAAATATACAGAAAATGAGCCTCTCAAATATATTTTTTCTTAATTTGATTTTTTAGTACATTCTGCGAATTTGAAACTTCTAACAAGTTATAAAGCTTATTTACAGGATGCTCTCGATTGTTACGTCCTCTTGTCACTCACTCGACGTGGGGGACGTCGACTATTTTCGAACCGAGCTCGAACTAATGACAGTAAATTGCCCCCCCTCTGCGAACACAGGAATATCTACTAAAGACATCGCGTGCAACTCCAATGACTAAATATTATACACCTTGCTACTTGCTACCCAGTTAATTACAAGTTTTCATATGTTACGGATACTTTCGGTATTATATAGTCTCATTTATAGAATTCTTGTTAATTCACCCTTAAAATTGTTAATGTAAAATATATCCTAAAGTGTGAACGATATGTTTGAATTTTACATAGAGTTTTATGTTTGTAAATAAAAACAGTACATACCTACATGTTCAGCTTTAATACGCAAATGTTTGATTTATTGAAACTATAAATTTTGTGTTGTTGATTAGAAATGCGTAAATATAAGTATGTTATTAAACAATTATTATTAGCAATAAGTATAGAGTTCTTGAGCAGCTTATCACAGTTCACCATATGTTTAGTAGTCCAAGTTGGTACAAGTTTTGACGTAAATGGCATTTTAAATTAGCTTCCATAGTGGAAAGCAATTCAACAAAACAAAATCGAGAGGTATGTTAGTACATTATACTTCAATGATCGAGAGATATATCTTGATGCTATATAGCTTCATATCTATCATCTACATCTATATATATAAGTTTTAAATATTTTTTTGGTAATATGGTATATTCCAATTCGTTGGATATACATAATACCTACTCGTACATAATTATGATTCACTCAAAGAAATATTCCTCGTAACGTACACTACGACACAGACTGAGTGTATTTGTATTTGTGTCACAAATTTTATTATTTTCGAATTCTCTAACAAATAGTAGTACCGAATGTGTCATAGATAACAATCTGTTTTGTCTATGGTTAGGTTATTTGGATCGGAAACTACGGTAAATTGACGCCCGCGCACCATTACGAATTCAGAACCGTTATGATGTAGGTACGTACTCTATGCAATCAGTTTATTACAAACAATATTTACCTACAAGCAGATGTGTACGATTTTAAATACTGTTGTCTTACTATGCTTATAACGACCTCGTAAAATGGAAAGCAATCAAGATATGAAATCAGCACGTCATAAATCTTTTGCTGAGATATAAAACACCTATTTCATTTCAATATTTATTGATTAAATAGCTTTGTTTTGAAGTTAAAAATAAGTTTTAATCTTTATTAAATTGACATTTAATTAATTAACTAGCTTTTATTGTCCGCGACTTCGCCCACGCCTAAGAAAGCTCTGGGTTAGCTCGCTCAGTCGTCGGCCTCGTCTTTCTTGCATGCCTAAATGCTAAATAATTTAATACCTATTGACGTCAGTTCCAATGTGTAAAATCAAAGGTTATAATAAACATATATATATTAATATTTCAAATGTTAATAACATTTCTTTTAAACTCATAAATTCGAAACATATACGACATCTTTCTATGCTATAAAAATAATGTCATCAAAATATTATTCACAATAGTCCTCACGTAAAATGCAATCAATAAATTATACTTAGAGTAGGCCGATAGTAAGTAACTTATGAGCGGGGTATGGGTGTATTGGCAACCCGTTTTGGCTTCAGCTACCGATTCGTACTGAGGTATGCCAACTTATCCGATTAAATGCAGCCTCCACTCAGTTATTTACTTGGTGTATGGTTGCTCTTTCCATTCCACTCACTATACAGAATAGTCAAGTGCAAAATGTACTCAGAAATTGCGAATAATCATAACCTTATTACCTCATTTATATGTAATGCACATTTCTAAGGAATTCTGAATGATAACGAATAAATAATGTAATAAGAAATAATATTACACGATGATTGATATTAGTATAGACTAGTATATATAGACAAGTATTTATTTATGATTGCAAACTTGAAGTGGGTAGGTTACTGAATGACAAAGGATACCTACATATATAGTTACATACGTATTTGAATGAACTTAAATAAGATTTAAAAAACATATTTACGAGTATTTAACTAAGTATCATTTCAAAAACAGTTCAATATATCTTTTTTTACAGGGATACCTACAGAAAAGAACATAGGGTAAACATTGCACCAGAAAATTGGTATTTGATGTTTGAATCTTACTAACACTTTCAAATCTATTTATCATAATACTGATGTAGTGAAAATGACATCACTTGTAAACATCAAGTAGATTGATGGTGCTGTTGTTTTTCGTTGTTTTCATGGAAAATGGAAAATTTATGGAAATTAAAGTTGTATAAATAACTCGTAAATTAGAAGAAATGGAACATCAATTTTAGTTAGTACTTCGATGAAAGGGAATGTTAAATATAAATGGTTGAAACGGACTTTCGACTTCTATAAATAAATAAAAATATTATAAACATTCAATTGAAAAAAAGTATTGAAAATAACATCGTTTCTATGAATATTTGGTTGCTTCTTGCTCACAAAATAGCTAAGTATATATTTCAAGTATTCTTTCTAATCGTCCAGTTATATTTTATAACATAGAAGATATAATTAAAAAATGCACATTTAATAATAAAAAATATACAACTTAAACTAATTTACATGCTAACAGTATCCTGGAAGCGTCGCCATTTTCAATCCCTTTCTTGACTGGGTTATTGCTATTGAAGTTTGAACGGAAGCGGCCCACTATACATACATATTGAAGCTTCATACAATTCTATTGTATGCCATATTTAGATGAATCCCTGACTTTTGGTAGCTACGAAATGTAATGCATATTGTATTATAATCATGTTTCATTGTATAGGTAATAATTATTTATCCCTTTATATTACATTGGAAAGTACCTACTTTAAGCCTTTGTCTTTCGTGTCTTTAATATTCTTATTACTTAATGGAATGTCAAGTCCATGAAAGTAAAAAAAATAAGTCTTTAACTTTAATATGAGATATGTCTTAAGGCTAGCCGCACACACGCAATAATATTGTCAATAAAGTGCGTATTGACAATAATATTTGAGTGTGTGCGGCCAGTATTTCGGTATTGTTCAATATTAATGTCGATTTTCTGAAATTGAGATTTCGACTCTTCAATATCGGGGGGAGGCAGGATATTGTCAATAATATTGTCGTTTGCGGGCGCGCGGCAATATTTTAGTTGAAAAAAAGATTTCATTGCAGGTGGACGTTCGGTTCGTGTTTTTGCTCAATATGGAGGACGAAAACGCCATCCATAGTGAAAATAGTTTCGATAATATTTGTTGGAATTTATGAAAACATGGGAAACTTATCCAGAACTGTATAATAAATCCATCGAAGTTGTAGTTCATTTATTAGATTAAAATGACTTAAATCAGATTTTTTTATCATCCAGTCTTTAATCCATCGTTTCTTTCTTGATTTTTTTTATGTTATGGTCGACAAACAAGGTGACGCTCCAATTTATGGTAGGTGTCTACCGTCGCCTATAACACAAGCAACGCCACAAGTGCTGCAAGTACGCTGCCGATCATAGAAGGATTAAGGATAAGGGGAAGGGCATAAAAAGGATAAGAGAGAAAGGATAAAGGGAACGGAGTAGTGGGCTCTGGCATCCCTTACTCACTCACCGAAACACATTAGCACATTTATGCTAATTATTTCACCGTGTTATTCTGTAAGGGGGTGGTTACTGCCGCCAGACGGATTGCCTTTTTTGAGAAATTAAAATTAATGCAATGACATTTTTCTTTCTTTTCATTGTATAAAACGTGTACACACGAATCAAGCTACCATAGAGTAACTTATATTATACAAGCTACTGAGCGACTGAGTCAAATTTTACCACGAAAATTGACAATAATATTGAGTAGTGTGCGGTACCAAATATTGATCAATATTATTGTCAATTTTGTATTGACAATATTATTGCGTGTGTGCGGCTAGGGTTAGACTTCAATATGAGCCACTACCTGTTTCTTCGGTAACTTCTTCTAAACCACCCAATGGTCTTGGATACGGTTTTCACTAATGGAAATTGCGATAAACGATAACGATATTTGTGTATATTATTTACAAAAAAAAAATCATAACGATGCCAGGGGCGGTTATTTTTTCAAATTTTTTTTTCTTTTAATATTCCTTCAAAATGTTTGGTTTTTTTCCTTTACTTTCAAAAGGTCAGACTTTCAGATGGTCAGTTTTTCAAATCGTCAGAATTACAAATGGTCAAACACGTACATAAATAGAGTTTCTTAAATCTAAATATTCGTAATAAAACGAACGACTTCAACATAAGCATTTATTGAATTTACCTATTGAACTAGTTAACCCACGATAATTTTGCAAGAGTGCCCACTAAACCAATTTGCAAACTCGAAGCGAAGTGGGCTGGCGATGGGTTAACGTATAAGGCTTGAAATATAGCTGACCGTCTATCAAGTACACCAACCACTTGAAAAACTTGAAGAACCGCTTTAAAAATCTCATATTTTATGTGCATTATTATCACATTTTAAAGTTAACTACTATTTTCTTTCTTGTAAAAAGAATGTTTAAATAAAATATAAATTACGTTTAAGATAACTTGATGACATGATTATGATTAAAAACTATTATTAATTATTGTTATTGGTATAATATTTTTTTCCATACAAATTAATATAAAATTAGATGTTATATTTCTATTTAAAATAAAAAAAATTGACGCGAACGAAGTCGCTTGCAAAAGCTAGTTTCCCGAATTTTATTAAAAAATGAAATAAGTATTCAATACCTGAACAAAATATATGAGAAATAAATTATACTGAATAAACACCTAAGAAAAAGTAGCGCGGTCGAAGTCGCGTGCGAATGCCAGTATATTTTCCATCGACGATTAATAGAGATATAAAAAATGTCGCACCTCAACTTGTTTAATTTGAAATTGGATTTCATCCATAAATCCATCCAAACTAAACAAAAACAAACAACGAAACTATACTGTAGTGATGCCAAAAATGTACGCCACAAAAGAAAATTCGTATCAAAACACACATAACAGCGTCGCAAATTTTAAAAAGTTTTCCTTCTCTATTATTACTTATAGACAGCGACCTTTGAATACAGATATACTATTTCGTTGCCTATAGGTGACTGACTGAAAATATTTGTCGCACTCAGAGAAAACAAAAGATAACTCTGTTTACGGTTGAGTAGGTATGGGATTACGAATCATGAATAATATTTGCTAAAGTAAGTATTAGATAAAATTATACATAAACATATCTATACCTATTTAATATTTTAATTATAAGGGAGCTACATTTGTTTGTAATGGGTTGCCATAAAACTGTTAGACCTGGCGGTCGTCGCCAAGATTATAATTTATTTGTAAATAAAATTAAATCATAGGTAATTGGCAAGGAACACTCACGGTTTGGCATGACCGCAATTTCATTAAACCGTTTTGCGTCTAATATGAATTGACATCAAAAAGAATTGAAATGTCATACTCATTTTTAAATTTTACCTTATAGGTAAAACGGAATATGTAACGCTGGACCAAATTTTAACAATTATGCAAAACTAGTTGACTCGGTAAATACAAATCGGTTATGATATCACACAAATAATTTGCATCAAATAGATAAAGAGATAAAACCACATACTTATAATATATAGTATTTTCTACTAGCAGTTTCCGCTTTTCGACTGCATAAAATTTGGTTTTTGCACTGCACTAAAATATGAAATATTATCCCATAAAACGTTATTACTAAACCATTGAATAATTCAATCGCCTAATAATGGGAAACTAAATTGTAAACAAAAGCAAAACGCCTTTTATTTTATTGCAGATACTACTATAATGTAAAATATTATCCTACTAGCAACCCGCTCCCGGATTCGCACGGGTGCAATTTTTTACTTCACTTTCCATTACTATCAACCGGATGAAAATCCGTTCGGAAATTTTTCAAATCGAGTGTTCCAAAACTAATGAGCATTTTAAGCGTACATACCTAGGTACCTATTTAGAGTGACAAAATTCGCAAATCTTCATGAAATATCCTATTTTAAATACCTACTACTTTTTCGGTGCTTAAATGAATTAATTGATTAAACAGATTCAATGTATACTTACCTAATATTTTCTCATCACACAGATTTTACGTAAATATGCCTCATTCGTAATCATAACATAATAATCATAATAATGTTATCTCCATAATTATCCATAGTGAACTTCCTTCTTAGAATTCACGTTCAACTAATAAATTATGCGAACGTTTCATGGGCTAGTGACGTTCATCTAACCTCAGTCAGTATTCTTTTTTTAAAATATCTTCAACAAAAGAACCGCGCACAGTGGCAGTATTTACATTTGTTTTACGGTTGAAACGGAAGCCTGTTCTGCGTATTATTGTTTCGGCTTTGAAATTACATTTAAACAATTTTTACGTCTTCATTGCGTCTGTTCCTCGTTTTCTTGTCGTTAAAAATGCCCAGTAAAATCTTGGACGTAATAGATTAGCGGTTTTATTGTTAACTATGCATTAGCAGTATTGCATAGCCTATAAACAGGCCTTTAATAAATATAAAATTCAATTTATAATTTCAAAATCGTTTTTTTTTTTTCAAGTCCTTTTTATATACTAATACAAACATTTGTAAATTAAAAGAAATTAACTGAAAAAAAATACTTAAATTTTACTTTGTCACTTACTCGTACTAGATGCTGTATTATTTCTCTTAAATATTGCGTAAGTATATAATGAAAAAGCGGTGCCTCCTCACACAGGCTCTTTAAACTTAAATGGAAGCACCAGCCTTTTAAATCTAAGAAGATCTAAGAAGCTTTGTAAAAGAAATAAGACTACACATATGCAATTTTTTCTGCAAACTATACACAAACCTTCCATATATATCGCTTTATCATTAGTGAAAACCGTTTTAAAATCTGATAGGTTAGTGGAGACACAGACAGAGGACTATATAGCGGTTTTATTGGCTTGTTGTTGTTTTGCCACATTGTTGATTCGCCACAGAAAAAAACATGTTACTTTTATATCTGTATATAGATAAATAGATAATTAGGCTTGTACAAAATAAACATCTAGTACAAAGAAGAAGGTTGACTCTGATTTCAAAATATATCGCCTGGAAGTCATAGTTACATGACAACGATCTAAAATTTCTAGAGGTTCTGATAAGTTGTAGCTTTTATTGTAGGTCTCATCAGGTCTCATCATTGCTTAGTTAATACTATTTAATTATGTGTTCTTAGTAGTGTTTTTTTAATTGTTGAAATGGTTGAATGCCTTAAAATTGCTCGTGTCTCAATTAAAAAAAAATCCAGGATTAAAATATCGTATTGCTGTTAATAAATTATAAGTATTTATAACATAGATAAATGATTGGTCTCGCTGCGCTCGACTAGATACCGCCGTCGTACTTGTAAAATGCGGCATAAAATAGTACGCCGAATTCAGCGTACCCGAACCAATCACATTGCAAACTGTCTGTGATGTGCCGAATGTTTTATTAAATTTTACGCATAATAAAATACCAGTTTGCGTAGTGAAATTCTGTAAAAATATTATAAAACTGGGTAAAAAGTAATAAAAAGTGACGATTTTTTACACACACTACAATAAAAAGTTGCCACATTTTCGGAGCTATTGCTTTTGTATAGTACTCTATCTAGTCGAGCGCAGCGAGACCAATCTTTGATTTATAAGCTAAAGAAATTTCTATATCTTCTAGGTATCTAATACGTTTTGATCTTGACGCAATCTTCAACTTTTACGTGGATTCATTTTAAAAGTTAACATTTATCATCAAAATAAAATTTGACATAATGTCAACGTCACTCTGAATGATATACTCTTTATTCTTTATGACGTAGTGTAACGTAGTATTATTTATTTATTTTATTATATTATATTATATTTAGTTATATTACCTTATTTGTTTATTTATTTATTTAAGTATTTAAAACCTTATTATTATTATTATTATTATTATTATTATTATTATTATTATTATTATTATTTTATCTTTTTTTATGTTAGCACTTAAAATATATTTAAACAAAAAAAATAAAAAAACACAAGGGGGTGGTCCTTAAGCCCGTACGTTATTATATATATATTAAATTTAAAATTTGATTCAATAAATCCGGCTAATAAAAATTAAAAACTTAGCTGGATGTGAATAATGGCTGGATGTAGTAATAATAATGTTTTCCTTCTCGGCAAAATAAAACACGCTGCTCATCAGTGTCACCAAAGAAAAAAATGAATAATACGCCAAACATGCCGCACGTTAGAAAAATATATATTATCTGTAAACTTAAATTTAAACTTAATAATCTGTTTGTTTCACTACTTCTGTTAAATAAAATTAAAAACTTATCTGAGCTGGAAATAATGGATGTCTTCAATAATATTGGAATGATGCTCAGTCGGTAGAATTAAACACGCTCTTTCCTCCACGGGACCAAAGAAATGTGAAGAAGAATAATCATAATGTAAAAATGCGGGTAAAACCCAGGATTCATTATATATTTATTTATATATCTCTAATTAAATCCATGAATGACAAAAAACCAAAAACAAAAAACAAAAAAAAAACCCATATTATAACCGGGGTTTTTTACATAAATATTTTAAATTGAATATAATAAATTTAATAGAATTTCAAAAGAAAATTAACTGGTAAATAAAGGCTATTATCAGCACAAAACTGAACCGCTCTCTGCGAGCGACAGAGAAACAATGACCTCTACTAAACTGAAAATTTTGAATATTGAACGTCAAATGCAATTCTATATATTTAAAAAAATAATAATAAGGTTTTAAATACTTAAATAAATAAATAAACAAATAAGGTAATATAACTAAATATAATAAAATAAATAAATAATACTACGTTACAGTAGGTACACAAAGACAGTTAATTGAAACCGTTATTAAAATGAAAATGGAAACGTGAAAAGTGCCAAAGAACTTGCAATATGAAGTAGTACGTTCTAACAAAAATAGACCGCACTTCGTCCACGTTAGACTGCATAATGAACTCTCAAGGCTGAACTGAGATTATAATAGAAGACTGGCCAAGTATCTAGATTCTAGATCTTGAGTAGCCGTAGTGTAATACAAATATAAAAACTACCTCCTTTTTTTATTTATCTTATGTATAACTATCTTCTAGCAAGCATAGAATAAATTCTGTCAGGTTTTTTGTTTGCAGAAATCTCTCCACACCTCTAATCTTGTTGGTGTCACTCAAAAGTTCCTGATTCTTGGGATAAAAATACTTATATTTATTTAGACTACATATTTGCCAAGAGTGGGTACGGTTAGATTGTCATTAGCAGCTGTTAGTTTGCGTCATAGCCCTCATGCCAATATTAACATGAGACAGTCCGCTGAGCGAATAAAATAGCAAAATGAACGATTTGCAGAAAATTGCAAATTTTAGCAAGTTATAATTGTAGCCATTGTGTAAAATCAAGTGAATTAACTAACATTTTATTGTTACAGGACTACGTCGCCTCCTGGAGAACCTTTAGTGCGAGCTCCAGTAGGAAAGCCGAGATGTCCACCAGCGATATCGAGGCTCCGTGTGGAAAAGGTTGAAGGTGGTTTGGCAGTTGCTGGGGTAGTTGTTGCAGCCAATTGCCAAATAGTTTTACCTATATTTGGATTCCTTTTTATGCTCGTTGGATGTGTGCTTACAGGTGCGTGTCAAATTCACACTTATCTTAACACTTATAAAGCTCAGATTATGAATAATCATAAATTTTCCAAGAAATCACTTTAGCTTTTACTTTACATACATTTTTTACTTTTCCACACGAGTGTACATGAAGAATTTAATTATCGTTACAGCGGCATCATATCGTGGATGTGGTGAAAATGAAGAGCCTGATCATTATGCAGCGAGAATCGCTTTCACAGGAAACTCAAGGGTGCTTGGTCCGGTGTGCATTGTCGCTGGAGCACTTATGACGATAGCAGGTATTCTCTATAATTCATTTTCTCCACAAATTTTATTTATGGAAACTATAGTTAACAAAACAAAGCATTAAATTTTAGTTAAGTAGGTAGATCCTAAATATTTTTTCCTCCTATCAAAAGCCTCTTCTTTTGTGAATCAATTCGCGTACAATGTCTTAAAAGTTAAGGGAAGATAAGATAATGGAAGAGTAGAGCAAATGAGCTTTGGCATCTCTTACTCACTCGTCGAAACGTAATACATATACTGTCATACTGAACCTACTTTCTAGATCAAGACTAGAGACAATTTTTAAAAGTTTATGACCAAAGTTGGCCCTAAGACGAGAGCCTTAACGCATGCACTCGCCTTAAACCACTCGTCCAATCCAATGGTAAAAGGAATAATAAAATTATTATTGTGTTAAGTTGCTTATAAACTCATAATAACTTAGACATAGACATAATAGACATAATAGCTAGACTATATTACACACTTCAAGAACTGCTTATAAGGACAGTTGTTTCTTATTTAGGACTGATGTACTCCCAAATAAGAAACTACTTGAGATTGTGTCTAAAATATTAGATAAATCAATGTCTAATACATTAGATAGTATTAGTAATCAAGTAACGATTTCTATTTGCAGGTATTGTGTTATGCATATTAATGCGGACGGCACAACGTCGACAGCGCCGACTAGCATTCCACTGTCCGATCCATGGAGACTTCTATCCGCTCAGCCCTCAAAATAGCAG
This sequence comes from Synanthedon tipuliformis, assembly GCA_947623395.1. Classification (NCBI taxonomy): domain Eukaryota; kingdom Metazoa; phylum Arthropoda; class Insecta; order Lepidoptera; family Sesiidae; genus Synanthedon; species Synanthedon tipuliformis. Next base: position 9,372,124 of record OX392415.1, on the reverse strand, counting down.
AAAATATTCACGTAAGTTCAAAAGTAATTACAAATAATAACCACTCGTCTATTTCGAGATTTGTTATGCGTCACCTTGCCGATATATAAACACCCACCCTTAAAACTTCCTACACACGAAATGGCTTTTCCTATTGTACATATATATAATTATATAACTAAATATATATATGATAACATAACATCATTCTTTTTTACTATCTACTTATGTAAGAATAATTGATATCGAAAGCTCGTGGCCTAAAATTTTATTATTTCGCCCACTTTTTAGAAAAAAAGTGAAAATATTTATTCCTCACATCAACACTGTACAAACATACAAAAAAGAATAACTTACTACGCATACTTTACCTAGATATATACACAATGAAACATTTAGTACCAACATCCGAGAAAATGGTACCATGGCTCAGTATAGCTCAGGCAGAAAGATCTTATCGTGGACGTCAACGCACTAATCAGTAGTTATGATAATACAGGTACCTACATAGTGTTCATTGAAGCAACACCATTCCAAATTGGTATTTCCGTATGAGACTTGAACTACTTAGTGGGCTGGTCTACTGAACTTACGTCACGGTGAACCAGAAACTAAACTCATTCGATTCAATTGGTTTTTTTTTATTTGCCTTGTTTACAGATTTTTACAGGTTAAATATCTGTAGAAATGTCTGTAATGTTATAGACATGACATATCTATCGTCTTTTAATCTATAGTATAAATAAATGTTTGTCAAGTATAATATAATATTATAGTAGATATATTTTTAACATAGAGTGAAAGAAATTATCTTCCATCAACAGGTAGCCCGACGGGATTGTGGCGTTGGCTGCGCAGTTGGTTAGGTCTCGTGGAAGATAACGAGACGCCTCGTTGCCCACGTTCAACGGAACCCGCCTCCCCGGCGAGAGCTGATGCGCCGTGTCCCCCACCTTTGCCTTTCCTTGTGCCATCCGATTCTGTGGTGTAAGTATTCTATAAAATCATCCATTTTGTAAAATTAAAAACAAGATACCTAGACAAAGACAGGTTTTAGAACACCTTAACATTGATTGTTATCATGTATACCTACATAATATACACTTATCTAGACTACTTTATATACCTACATAGTACTACATTACAGAAACACAAAAAAATGTTATTTAGAAATACTTTTTTTATTAAAACGTTAAGTTTCTGATGAAACTATATGAACATGTTCTATAATTGTATTCTGTTGTATTTTCAGAGGCATGGGCTCAGTGCTGGGAGCTCCGCTTAGTCCCGAACAAACTTTCGGCTCTATAAAGTCACTCGCCATATCGAGGGAAGTCGCAAGTTTTCCTTTGTCACGGTCACCGACGCCGCCCCCTATGAGGTTAGCACCCTTTTATTGTCATTCTGGTAATAGATTTAAGCATAAGCAAAACTTATGTATACAATGTAAACTATGGCAAAATGGGTTTGGATATAAACTTACGCTCTTATTCATAAAAATCCCTTATTAGAGGCTTAAAACGTTCAATAGTTAAAACGCTCATAAGACCTTAATAAGCTTATTATAAAATTGCTATTCATAAACGTTCCATAAGCCTGTCATAACTAATATGTCGCTATTAGTTAGTTTATCATTGTTATGTTGCCGTTCTGATGAATTCATAGACAAAAAAGCTAAAATATCTGTATCCACGCCCCAAATGACAGTAAAGTGATTTTTTTTATGTGATATTTTGACATTTCTTATGAAAATTGAAAAATAACCCAATTTACTTGTGTGATAAATAAGTGATTTTGTTAACAAATTTTTGATTGGCAATTAACTATGGAATCCAAAAGTGGATAAAAAACGGCAAAGAAGCCTAAATTGGTCAGAGGAAGATAAAGTGAGTGTTTTATTTTTAAATATTTATTTGCCATTAGTTGTGTATGTAGTATTTTCTGTTTATTAATTTCTTACTTTTACTTCCGTAGCATCTATTGTTGGAATTGGTGAGGGAGAGAGTTGAAGCGATCGAAAATAAAAATAAATAATACTAATTGCAATTACAAAATACAAGCAGCGTGGGCGGATTTACAAGTCAGGTATGTATAGCTTTGTTTGTCAATTGCTACGACATGAACAAACACATATTTAATGCGTACGTTATTGTTATATTAGATGTTTGTTAAAGTCGTTCATTATTTCCAGCTTCAATAGTAGGTATGTGCAATGGTACCACACGTACCATTACTCAGCTGAAATCCTAGTGGGGCATTTTAAAGATGACCCAAAAACGACAAAAAGTAGAAGAAAGAAAACAAACTGTTGTGACTGGTGGTGGTCCACCGCCGCCAAGGAAGCCAGACAACGCTGAAGATATAAGTTCGTGGCTCCCAAACGAATTCATTATATATACAAACGAGTTTGATTCAGACCGAATAAATCAGGTAATTTCATGTTTAGCTTTCAAATATTCCCTAACCTAAACAAATTATTTTATTAAATATTTTTTATTTGTTATAAATATATTTATTTTATTATTTTTAAAACACCTTCAACAAATCTGCTCATATTCTTTGGACTGATCGCATGATGCAAATTTAAAACAAAAAATTATTATTATTATTTTATTAGAAATTGTAAGCATTGCTGTCATGAGGGAACCACTTTTAATTTTCTCAAAGTTTTCTAACTGTGAATTTTGAAAATCGGTGCAGTAGTTTTTGAGTTTATCACAAACAGACAGACAGATGGGGCGGAGGACTTTGTATTATAATATGTAGTGTAGAAATAATAAATAATTATGTGTGGACAATATCACATAACACCATGACAATGCAAAGTTGATAGTGTGTTATTGCACCACAGCCTTCGGGCTCACATAGCTCTAATATGCTCATATCTATAAAATATTGTATGCCAAATAAACATCCCACATAATATTTCATCACCACACATAATATGTGCTATTTTATTTCAGCCTTTTATTTCATTTTTATTTCATGAAATGGAGTGTCGGAAGGAGCTTCATGAAGCCCAAATTAAAAATGAAGAGAAGAAAGGAAGAATATTGGACCTAAAAGAAATTTTAGTGCAAAAGAAAATTGTTATGAGAAAATAATAAATTACTTGAAAAATATATTGTATTTTTACTACATATATCACTTATTATGTTATATCTTACATAAGTATGTAATTTAAACTATTATTTGCTAATTCCTTTACAAACAAACATCAATCAAAATTCAAACTCCACATCAAATCAGTCAGTCGGTCAGCTGTTTCAAGTCGGCCATCTTGAATTGTTCCCTTATTAGAGGCTTATAGTAGGGTCCATGCTTCAATAACTTTATGAAACACTTATTAAGCGGTTTGCTGCTATTGAACGTTTATGAATAACACTTTTTGGTAAATTTCTTATAACAAGCTAATAAGCCTTCTATAACTTTTTATGAATAAGGCCGTTAGTTTGGATATGTGCAAAAAGAATAGCTCCAAACTATATTGAACGGGAGAGTCGGGAGATGTTAGAGATGTTATAGAGACGTGAATATATGTATGCGAAAGTCATGTCAGTGGCTTTACGCTGCGTTTTGGACGCATCGCTGACACTATATACATACATAAAGTCAAACAACTAACGTCTTCAAACATCCTGTGAATCGACCCTAATTCTCATGCAGAACTTATTAGTTTGCAACATAAGACGCCAGAAACTAATTACATACTAATATAAATTAAAAACTTTTCACAGAAAAATGTGTGAATAAACCCTTACACAGATAGATATGCTTGGTTTTGCAGTTGTCCTCCGTTCAAAGACGAGTCGAAAAGCATCGAAAACAACTTGCCAAATGTAGTGACGATGCGGCCAGACTTCGACTGCGGGTCTCCTACGTGCAATTATCGAGTAGTGGAGTGCAAGCTGACGACCACGGACGAAATATGCAAGAGTGCACCAACGACTACGGCTAGCATGGACGTGCACACGATCTCACAAAAAAGAACCAGACCCAATACGGTATCAATCACCATACCTGATGAGGGCAACGGTTAAAGCATTTCAAAGAACTGACCTATTAGATAATTTTGTAAGAGAAATTGTTCAAAGAATGAATTTGATGGTATGTTTTGTGAATGATTTGCGAACGATTGTTAACTGTACCTACCTAAGTAAGTATATTTAGAGAGTGATACCGGTACATTATGTAATAAAAATGAAATTGTTTAAAAAGATATTATATTTTTCACAAAATTGCTTTTAACTTTTGATATCAGCTCAAACGATCACAAATTGTCTTCCGCTAGAGCTCACTCGAATACATTTTCCGGTTGGAAATTGCGACGTCTAAATTTTTAAATAAATAATACCTATTAAAACTTTCACTTATTCTACTCTTTTTAAGGCAATAATAAAATTAATTATAATGTATTTCATCACAAATTTTCGAATAACACTATAACATAACAAATATATACCCACTACCGATAGATCATTGCAACTGTGCGAGATCTTTGATTTTGATCGTCTATCGTGATCCCATCACATTTATTGTCTAATAGACGGCCTAGATTAAGCATTGAGTTATATATACTATGTACTAGATTAAATATTTCTAAATAAAAGTTTTTATAAGAGGTAAAGTTTGCTTCAGCGCTGTGACATTGAAATATGTATTCTACTCGGTTTCACACAAAATCTAGTACATAGTACTGTAAAGTTCACTTATTTGAAGATTGGCAAAATATTTTTAAAAATAGAAAGCTTAGTAGGAAGAACATGTGTTTAATAGTTTGCTGCTTACATATTAATGTATTATAATATACATTTTAAGTTGTTTGCAATAATTTGAATTTCCTTTATATTTTGTTATGATTATTACCGATAAGATAATAAGTACATAAGATAATGCACTTAAAACAAAAATAAAATGCATTTTTTAAATTAATTTATTGCATTATTTAAGGAATTGAATGTCCTCCCATATATTTGGTATCTACTTATTTGCATCAAATTGCAATAATTATTTTATAAACAAGAAATTGATACTAAATTGTATAATTTATTTATCATAATTCTTGTTTAGTTAGATAAATAATAGTGTTTTTTGTACATGATTGTACTTTTGTGTATTCAACAAGGAATAGTTCCCGGTGATGACATGAATGCGAGCGTGTGTCCTGAGTAGCAGAGTATTGCGGCAGCGGAATCCGCTATGCACGTAACGAATCCGCGATTTATTTAAACCAAGCCAAGCTGTAAGCGAACGGATCTAGTATTTGTTTCGTGCGCAGCGAATTCTGCATCCGCAATTCGCCGTCACTCTGGACACACCCTTCATGAATGTGAGTCGTAAGACTAGAGACTTCCTAGTCGTCCTAATATTTTGACTATGACTGTACAATCATTTAAGATAACAACTATGTTGGCTCACTAGTAATAATTTACAACTAAGGAGTAAGTAATCAATTGCGAGTTCTTTCAATGTCTATATTTAGGCTTCATTAATTTGTGGACGCTATATAAGTGCTTACGTCTTGTGTTTTCCCTATCCTATGTATGGCTTGAAAATTCTATGTATCGACATCAATAAACTCAAGGGTGTTAATGACAGCCTATTTTTTACTTATATTTTTTTTACTAAGCATAAGTATTTAGTGTTTCACCTTAAATTTTCTTATAAACAAAGTCACGTTAAACAACTGCTTGGCTTACCTAAAACTTTAGCACGCTCATGTATCTCTAGTTTTTATTGTACACAAATGTGATATATTTTTTTAATTTTTTTTATCTAAATTTTTTTTCTTGTGTGTGTATTAAGTTCACTTTTTGTCCTAATTTAATTTTGGTGAAAAAGCCAAAAGAAGATGCCAAACTTTCATTCATCAAGCTGCAATCAATAATCATACAATCATTGCGTAAGTTACAGAATATTTGACATAATGTGCTCAGAAAAGACATAAAGTAATAATTGAAATGTATGTAAGTAGATGAAACATGAAAGTTTTAGTCCAGTGTTGTATCTAAATAATGTTTACTGTAGATTGTTAGGTTTAAGAGGCAGATGTGATGCAAATAATGTAATGGCCAACAATATTGTTTATAAGGTAGGTAAATATTTTGTTGAAGTGGGCAACACTTGAAATCAATCACTGGCAAACGAACTATATAATTATGGTTACTATCGAGTTGTTAATATTTATATAATAATGTAGTGCGTTTCTCAACCTTTTTTATGTAAACAGCCAAAAATTTAAATGAAAAAATTTTGCGACTCACTACAATAAGTTACAAAGTTTTACATTAATTAACACGCCGAGGATTCATAGTTTTTACTTTCCATGTGTAAGATTAATATGATTTATTGAACATTTATTGAACATAAGGGTCTTATTTATTGAACACCTAGGGTAACCCCCTAGGCCCTAGGGCGACCCCGAGGTTGAGAAACTGCATGTACAATTGTACAGCATTAACAAAACACCACAAATTCAAAACTCGGAATTTTATATTCATAACATCAAATTGAGTGTAAATATACCTTTGCGTATAAAAAACTTAGTGACAACAACTAGATGTTAAGTTTATTGTAAAATACAATATACCTAAGTAGATTTTTTTATAAACATAGATAAGTGCCACGCCTAAAATATCTATTTTATTGTATAACTTCATTAAACTTATTTAATATTGTTTTAGTCAGTTATAGTAATAAGATTAAACAAATAAAAATCTGTAAGTTAAATTGTGTGTTTTTTATTTTAAATATGCCCCATATGGTATTTTTAATAGCCATATGAAAAATATTCCGGTAGGTTTATTATTGCAAAATCTACTTACCTAAGTCAGGTCATAATTATTTGGTACTGTGACTAACAAAGCCAACAGGCAGAGACGGCTATTACTCATGCTCTATGAAAGCTGTATATACGAGGCTCAACCTCGGGGATATAACAGTTTTTATTTACTTGAGGCTGACGCGCAACCAAACTGATACAAAGACGAATAGGAAGAAAATTAAAAATAATAAGTTTAGTTTAGGTAGATATAGAGCCGAGGAGGTAGAGCGGAAAAAATCAACAGAGGCACCATACAGAGATTCAGATTCAATTATACACATAATAAAATCTCACTTTCACAGCAGTTTGGTCGCCATTAAATCTCTATAATTATTTTTATCTCTATAATTTCGTTACAAATGGCACTTACTTGTATTTTTGAATTGAAATTAGATATTAGTCTATTTTTGAAATCAAAGCTATAATAAATAAATATTATAATAGATATAGTTACGTACTTATTTTTAAAAACAGACAAAACAGTTTAATGTTCTAAAAAACGAAAACACCTAAGTTTCTTTCTATGCTGTGTAAGATTGTGTGGACATAATAAAATTTAAATTTAGCGCGCATATGTACTCGTATCGTACCCAATCGCGGTCAAAATGCATTTTCGCGGTGGTCACGTGACTAAGATTGCGATATGATTTTATATGATAGCAACATTACTCAGTGTTGCTATTGTGCAAATGTTATGTTACAATCAGGCTTAAACACTTTTTATATTTTTATCAAAAGTAATCATAAGCTTGTGAAATATTTTTATCGGTTTATCTACGAATGGCTTAGCTAGCTCAATCGATACATTATGTTTTTCACACTGGCAGTTTTCATTGTTTCGCCATCTACGATGTGGCAGCCATCTTGAATAAAATTTCCCAATGGCGTTCCAAATAAATAGTGAATAAAATTGCTGGTTGAAAATATAGAAAATAAAATATTTGATAATTCTTAAAATTAATTATAAAGCAAAATCCAGGCGTTAATGTGTGTTCGAAATTAATTAAAAGTTTTAAAAAGATCTGCAATAAAACAAATCAGCTGTTATCCGTCAATCGATGTCAACAAAATTACATAATTTTGTTTAGAAAAACATAATAGTCTACGTTTTTGAGTGTCATTTTGAAAATTATAAACATGAAAATCTAAGTTTTTATTTGACAAATTTCTAAAGTAAATGTCTATTCGGGAGCTGAAAAATTGTGAATTTATTTTCGACCTTTAATATGATGTAGTCCGTAACAATTTTTTAAAGTTATGGATCAAAATATTATAGAGAGTGGTGGTTTTTATTTTATACACAATTTTGACTCGGGAAATCTGGGTCATGTCGAAAGAATCCCTACAGAGCACATTGGTAAGAGAAAAACGCTATGAAATTTTAATAATATTTCAAAGTCCAATGCCATTCTTTATTTTGAAATAAATTTTTAGTGCCAACAGATTGCCCTTTACAGGGTTTCGCGTCTAATTATTTCTTCAAACGTTCTTGAATACATTGTCAGACGATATAAATTTAAATACAAGTTCAATTTGAATTTCGATCTTATTTTTATCCAATAGCCATAATAATCCAAACCTATTTTTGTTTTTATTTAATCATTATACATATGTAATTATAATAAAATTGTTTTCGGTTGTGCGTTTGTGTACACTTATTTCACAAACGGCTTAACTAACCGATTTGAATGCGATTTTTACTGATCTATTGCAGCAAGCTTCCCATAACATTTAGTGTTCGTTTCATTCCAATCAGTTTACAAACAAAAAATGCATGCATACAAAGTTGCAGGCACAGCTAGTACTTAAATATTTTTTTCAATTTTATTTATAACTGAAGAAAAGCTTTGCTTTTTAATCAAGTATTTTAAGGAGCCTTAAAATTTCAGCTCCAAGTGTTAACCACAAGAGTAATGTCACAGAGACACCAGATTATGAATTTAACTTATGGACTCGACCAGACTGTGCAGGCACGGAGTTTGAAAATGGAAATCGAACATGGTTTTATTTTGGAGTCCAGGGAAGTGAAGCCAATGTATTGGTAAGTGATACATACAAATAATCTGGTATCTATGTTAGATTGACATAATAGATAAGATTTAGTGCTAGCCATTCAGGATCAAGCCTATGGTCTAATTGGACTGATCAGGCCCATTGGATGGTCTATTGGTGTTATTTTGCAATTTTTGCATAACAGTCATACTAATTGTGCATATGTCATTTTGCATGACAGCCATAACTACTTATGGAAATTGACACTCATACACCAGTTGGCTTGATCAAGCCGATAGTATCATACCGATTTGACGATAGGATTGTTTGTACATAGCTAGCTTAAGTTTTTTGTAGTTGTATTAAATGTTGTAAGAATTTTCATAGATCAAATTATTTCTCTGACTTACAGGTGCGGCTTAACATAATAAACTTAAACAAACAAGGAAAAATGTATAATCAAGGAATGGCGCCTGTAACTCGCACCTTACCTGGAAAACCACAATGGGAGCGAATCAGGGATCGTCCAATTCATTCAGTAAGCATATTTTTTAACCATTTATAAATCGTAAGATTAAATTTAATGAAGCAAATAAAAACAGCAAATGATTAGCATAACAGAATTTAGTTTCGCTTTGCCAACTTTCAGTAATTATGACTGATAAGAAAATTACTTACATACCAACATATTTTCCTCTTTAGGAAAATTTTAATATAATATAATATATAAAAGCTTTTTAATTATAATAATTTTGTTTACAGACCGACGACAACACATTCACACTAAGTTTTAAATACAGAACTTCGGACAATGTGAAAGCGACAACATTCTTTGCTTTCACATATCCATACTCGTTTGCTGAACTGCAAATAGCTTTGAACTCTATAGACTTGAAGATGTTACCATTGCCTCCACCACAGTCCCCGGACGACATCTATTACCACAGAGAATGCCTCATTTATTCTCTAGAAGGTATGTTCTCCAGCATTTTCACAACATGACATTAACTTACTCTGATTGTTATTATTCATTTACAAGTACAAATTAATTTTATCCAAATACGATAGCTAATCAGCACAGATTTAAGTAATTAATATGAATACAATACCCTTTCATTAAATGTTGCAAATCTTTACTGGTTACAGGAAGGAGGGTAGATCTATTAACATTAACCTCACACCACGGGATAACAACGGAAAGGGAAGACAGGTTGAAAAGTCTTTTCCCTGATAATCAAGAGCGGCCATTTAAATTTGATAACAAGAAGGTATATTTAATAAAAGGGAATAAACATTTTTTTTTATTTAAAAAATGTATGTAAACTAATAAAAATATACATACATAAAAATAACTTTGCACACGCAGGCCCGTCTGGCGGTAGTAACCACCCCTTCAATGAACCCCACTGTGAAATAGCAACATTTGTGCTGTTGCGTTTCAGTGAGTGAGTCTGTCTGTCGATCTTAATATAAAAAAAATGTGACAGGTAATATTCATATCGGCCCGGGTGCACCCCGGGGAGACTCCGTCGAGCTTCGTGTTCAACGGTTTCCTGAACCTGTTGCTGACGCGCCACGACCCGATCGCGATCCAACTGCGCAAGAGCTACGTGTTCAAGATGGTGCCCTTCCTGAATCCGGACGGAGTCGCTCGCGGCCACTACCGCACCGACACGCGCGGAGTCAACCTCAACAGGGTCTACCTCAGCCCTTCGCTCCTCTACCATCCGACGGTCTACGCCGCCAGAGCGCTCATAAGGTTATCTTCTTTCACTTATTTACACTGTCTGCTTATGGGCCATTTTTCCTTTAGCACGTTCAGCTCATAGGGTGTTTTACTTAAATGTCCTTTAGATACGAAGGTTTTTTTACACAGGGATACATATATATAGTTTGATGTGTAGCTACATATCTATAATCTGCATTCAAAATTTAGTTACACCACTCGATACTCGGCCAATTCTAATTTTATTTCTAGATAGAAATTCTAGTAGAAAACTAAATATTAAGCGAGAAAAAAATTTTGATTCAAAAACATCTAATATAATGAAGCTGGAGGGTTTGGTTGGTTGATTGAACGCATTAAACTCTGGAGCCTACAAATCTTATTTAAATCATTGGTTGTAATGATTTTCTCAAATGTTTGATTTCAACATAAGTTTAATAGGCCTTTACTATCATTTCATCACTTTACATACATACCACCTTCCTTTTACCTACAGTAAGAGCGCTGGGTCAATATATTTGGATTTTTTTAACAGGTACTACCATTTCGGCCACGAAAGAGATGACGATGACACAAAGAGCATCACGTCCCGGAGTATGGCCAACATCAGCGAGAGTAATGAGGTTAGTATTAATTACTTGTTATAGTAAACACTTGGTATCCTTCACCTGTTCCACCTATCCCTCCCTACTAAGGTATCCCCACTTGTAGGGATAAGTGGATTTCTTCCACTTATCGAAACCATGAAAATAAAACAAAGCTACGATATTCTGAACAATATATTATATATTGTTAGCGTCTGCTATTTATGTTGACGGAAGTTTATTAATTAAGGCGGAAAGTGTGGTAAAAAGTGCTCTGTGACTTTGCAAAAGAGTTGCTCAGATTCGTTCATTCAGATTCTTTTGGTGAGATTGAAAAGGTATGAATGATATTGAAAAGGTATCAGACAATTGAACGAATGCGTTCGCGAAGATGTCTTTGTCGTGTGTTGCCACATCTTATAAAGTAGACCGTTTTGATAAAAGTGTTTGGATCAAATATAAAACGGTATCATTAATGTACCCGAAATAGAGGCTAACATTACCTGTCATTTTGTTTGGTTCACACTTTATTGACGTGAACAGATGATGGAAGAGCGGCGTAAGCGCATGTCAGGAAGGTCTGGGAGGGCGAAGACCCAGGAGGAGACGGCAACCGGAGGAGGGGAGGCAGCTCATCTCGCCGAACAGGTTTGTTCCAATTCACCTTATTCTTATTTATTTAAGGAGAAATAACAAAACTGCAGTATAAGTAAACGTAAAAAAAAATAACTTAAAAAATACTGAAAAATATTTATGATACTACCAGTCTCAACATTTCTGTATGATATTTAAATGGTAGAAAGCTGGTAAATACAGTTATGTCGTGATTTGTGTAACTGTTTGATGTCGAATTTCAGTCAAAACAAAATATAAATCCAATTATTCTCTTATTCTTGAGTGCATTTTTGAAGTTGCAACGCTGATGATCTGCAGTGAGGTTGTCAACACTGCAGACCCACTCAGATTTTTCTGTTTTCACTGAACTGAAATCATTGAAACTGTGTAAAAATATATTATTACGAATGGCAAGCCACGATTCGTGTCTAATATTCTGACTAATATTTTAAATGTGAAAATGAGTTTGTTTGTTTGTTTGTTGATACGGTTTCACGCCTTAACTACCCACCCAACCGATTATCATGAAATTTTGCATACACCTTGTCAGTGAGTATACAGTAAAAGTTCATAGGGATCATCTAAAAATATAAAAATATCAACACTTGAAACACATTTTTGCTTTCATATCAGGCGGACAGGCAAAACTTATAGTATTATATTATAGAAATTTTTATTTTTTATCAACCGAATCAAATGGATGTATCAAATATTTAATCAATGAATTTCAAAAGTAATTTTTACGTTACACACTGTGGAGTTCTAAATTTATTCCCCTGGTAAGAGCTAGTTAGTAAACATAATATTATGTTTGTTTAAGTATAAATATAAAAAGATAAACATAAGTGGTACCTGGAATTGTTTTAATTAATTTTACCGTTACATAGATTAAGATTATTCATGATATCATAGTTAAAGCCTAATTAGCTCTTGAATATCACCGAACGTCAAATCTGCTCTTGAAGCTTATCAGAAAGTATTTTTTAATTAATGTTCTAGTGAAAAATACTTATATCGGTAAATATTTTCAGCATCGAATTTAATATTACTTGTTTCAATGGTATTATTAGTTATTTTCCTCCCAGCTAAAGTTTTGTCTAAAGCTAAAGCCCACTCTTCTTCTATATGCATCTTATTCCTTGTATTTTATCTTGAATTTTTCCTATACATTTTGTATTGCGTGATTATTTTGCAGAAATAGTATGTAAGTGACTCACAATTTATTAATCATGAAGCTTTAAATCTGTACGGACGCGTGCGCAACTCGAAACAAAACTGTTGTTTTCTATGGACAAAAGTTTAATAGATAATCTCTTAGTCCTTTCGCATATTACAATACTCATTAGATTAAATATAAGATACTCCAGTAATATACCAGTTGCTCCGCCGCCATCCTGACGATACTCATTGGAAACGAGTAGTCGTGAACGCGTAGTACCTATACCGGTAGGGTAGTGTGAAATTTGCCAAATTACCTTACATATTGTATGTGAGAAACCTCGAGCCTTGCGCAGGATACTAGATCGCTTTTAAGTATCGTAATGTAGGAAGGGTTTAAGAGAACGTTATCCGTGAAGGTGTACGACATGAAGCTGCACGAGATGCCGTCGCAGACGGAGGAGAACGACTGGAAGTCGAAGGAGGCGAAGTTCGAAGAGCCTTCGCTGCTGGACGAGAGCGTGCTTCGCTCGTGCCTCGGCTCCGGAGTGCATCTCACCCACAGTGAAGAGCTCCAAGGCAGTCTGCGAGGCGCCAATCCCCTACGTCCCTTGCGAGACACCCTCAAGAACAGCATCACACTGCTCATGGACTCTTCGTCTCTCGAGGGGTATGTATCACTAATATAGATGTGGATATATATAGTCTAAGTTCTTGGCTAAGTAAGAGAGTATTCACCTAACATTGTATTTTATACCTTTTAAAAAAAGGGCATAAAACTTTCTATTAGATTTAATTTAAACATGGCTCTCGTGCACCTCTTTTGTACCTTAAAAACAAAATTTCTGTATGTCGAATTGCCCCAGAATAAAATAAGTAATTGCGTTGCGTGATTTAAACCTTAATCCAATAGGTGATAATCTTATTCCCTACAAGAAAAGTTTTCACATTTTTGTAATATATTTTTCAGTGAGAGTACAATAGGAGACAAAGATTCGAGGATGGCAAACCTGAAGATGAGTTGGTGCGAAGAGTGTCGACGATTTGTCGACAAGGTAGAGGAGACAATGCCCAGCATTGACGCTGTAGAGCCTGGCCATAGTACCGACACTGTAAGTGACGCAAATCTACGTACATTGGTCTATGTATCTACTATCGTACGTAATCTACGTACATAGTATAAATTTGACACCTATAACATAACCTATATATCACCGTAGTGAAGACTTATTTTAGACTGTTTATACCCATGAGTCGAGATTCGAAATATTCAAAAACAAATCTATACAAAAAAATATTAAGTACCTACAGGAATCAAATTCTTTAATTTGATTTAATATTATCGATAACCAACCCTTTTCAGAAAACCATTATAACTTTACTCATTTTCTTTTCCAAGTCGAAGTTGACAGACAGGTTGACAGGTCTTTGCCGTAAAAATAAAAAAATTTTTATTAATTTTCATATCTGCATTTTCGTTTGTTACCATATCGACATATTTTCCTTGCGCAGATAATTTCAGAAAAAATCTACAGCTCCATAGACGAGTACGGGGAGCATCAGAGAAAAAAATCTGAACGTCAAGAGCGCAAGGTACTGAAATGTCCGATTATAATATTCTTTAATCGAATGAACCTTTTGTTTAAAACTAGCTATGTACAATACCAATTCAAACGAGTGTTTAGAAACCGAATAAAGTCCTATCAACGACATTATAAAGTCTGGCTTTGCCCCATGACTGACATTCGATTCTAAAAATTATTACTGCAATTCTTTAGGACGTATTGTTACTATTGCAATAGTGAGACGTTCATGAATTACTATTGCAAGGCGCAGCACTATTTTTTTTTTAAATTAAATATATCCATGACCATGTTTTATTAGGCAACAAAATCGCGATCTATTTTCTCATAGATAACATACACTTTTCGTCTAGTACTTAAACAAGATTTACCAGACGAAAATTTCGAATTTTAAACCGCATTGTGTAGGCTTTTTTGAACCGTCTATTGCGGACATTCGCCGCGCCATACTGATTACGGTCTTAAATAGGATTATTAAACGCTAATAACGCTAATGTTATGACCTACCTCCAAACTTTGAACTCTTTCTAAAACTATATATATGCTTTAGCGTGGGTGTAGCTTCTACGTATTGTATAAAGAAAAGACATTTGTTTCAGCAACAGATTACAACGCCGAAAATGCTTGAAAACGTCTACTTCTGTACAAACTGTTTCAAAAGATACGCTCTCTCCGAGAACAATGAGGAAGTGGTGAGGATATTTTTCTTTATCGGAACGAATTTGTAGCCGCTATCTAAACTTTTAATATAATTAAACTTAAAGCGATAAACTAAAATAGTGGGTTCTTTTAGTGACATTTAATATTAAATCAAACCGACAAAATTGTCCTAAAGATACAGATACAGATTAATAAAATATATTAACCCAGTCACCTAAGACAAAAAAATCGCTTTAGGTCGCAATAAATTGCACTGTCTTGATTTTTTTGGGATTTTGTTAGGATAGATACAAGTAGTGTAAAACCAAGTTTGCAGTTTCGAAAGACTTGTGCTAACTGCACGGTGCTCGAAAAAGCTCGAAATTTTCAAACATTTTTTTTAGTTTTTCGCTTATAACTACTAAAAAGTGCATTGTATGGAAAAGTAGTCTTAGACACTTCTCCGAGATGTCTAAGAGTGTCTAAGATTACTAGTAAAAGGACAACGTAAACGTTACCTTTGCGTTACAGAAGTTGCGCGATGGCGTCTCCTTGTTGACACCGACGTCTGGTGGAGACAGCAGTGAGCAGACGCCAGTGATCGCTCCTCGTCCAGAACCACCCCCCGTCTTGCACCCCGAACAGAGAATTGTCACTCAATTGGTATGACAGCTTTCTTTTCTTCCTCTAACTCTACACCTATCAAAACTACTTAAATGGAACTGTTTTCGAAGCTAGTCTTACTAACTCGTTTCCTTAATAATTTCAGCCATCAATACCGGTGAAAGACGAACTTCCAAAGATCGACACAAGCAAGAGCAAACCGTCGAAGAAAAAGGTAGCGCCAGTCGCGAGCAAACCAAAGGAACCGGACTCGGGCCTGTATCTCTACATAGACTTGCACGGACACGCCTCAAAAAAAGGTATCTTTCTCTACATAAAATTCAAAATAGGAATCAAGTGTTATATTAGTGCGAATCTACAGTATCACACAACAAAATAATAATGCAAATGTCATTATTTTATATTAAATACTTACCAACAATTTGATTGATATCACTATTCACATTATTTAACATGGGTCAATGTGAACCAGTACTTATTGGTTTGAGTATGTATCCTCATAATAATATGTATATACTGGCCACGTCTGGCGTGTAAAATCATAACATACAATACTAAACTAAAACATATAAAACAATAATAATATCAATATTTTTGCTGACAAGGTTTATTTTAGGGTTTTTTAAATACTTAACTCGTTTGACCAACACATTTTTATAACATAAAGCCAAAAAGCGAGCGGATATACATGATAAAAGAGATAAATAAATTGGTCGCAATTTTTTTTTTTTCAGGTATATTCATGTACGGGAATTACTTCGAAGACCTGGAGAGTTCTGTGGAGTGCATGTTGCTGCCCAGGATTATGGCGCTCAATAACACGCACTTTCATTTCTCCTCCTGTAACTTCACAGAGAGAAATATGTATCTCAAGTGAGTCACTGTCAAGTGTCAATACTCATTCAATTCCATCACAATGTAGTAGGTAAATAGAAAAGATACTAATAAAATTATATACGACGTATCTATATAAATAGAAATAAATCGCTAAATTTGTTGGTAAGCATAAAACACGAGGTCATTTCGGCTAAGATTTTTTCGTAGTTTTTTTTTTAAATATCCTAAAAACGTATAATTATGTGGTTTTATGATCGATCAACGAAAATGAGACTAGGCTAAACTCGGACGGACCGACGTCCGTCCGAGCTATAGATTCAGATAATGTGTAACATACATAAGACAGGCATAATTCTGTCGACGACCCCATTGACAGTCGCCGCCATTTTCTTACACGCGCATCTTACACGAGACGTCATTATTTATGGTCAATGGTCATGGTCTAAGGCGGTTTTTGTCTTGCGGCGCAGGGACCGTCGCGACGGTATGTCGCGCGAAGGCAGCGGGCGCGTGGCGGTGCTGAAGGCGACGGGTCTGGTGCGCTCGTACACGCTCGAGTGCAACTACAACACTGGCCGCCTCGTGAACGTGCTGCCGCCGCCAGTGCGCGACGCGGCCCCCCTCCACCCCACCGCCCCCCACCACGCCACCCTCGCCCCGCCCAAGTACACGCCGCACATCTTCGAAGAGGTAAACCCATTTCAGGTTTGTGTCGCGCACGAACGCCCAACAACGCCCATTTTATTAGAACGAGAACCACAGAACAATATTACACTTTAGAAATGTCAACGTTGCCGTCAGCGTACACATCGAAACGTGAAGCGACTGTTTTTTTTTTTTTTTTGCACAGCGCAGCATGCAACGCGTTTCGGTATGAACTGACGCAACCTCTGGGTATCTCAAAGCTTAGGGGATCATCCATTATAAATTCGTTTGATATGTTTTTGAATATAATTTTGATATTTAACTTGCATTTGACAAAATTGTAATGAAAGTACCCCAGTTGTCTGCAGAATGCAATAAGATTAATGTTATGTTTAAACAAAATATCTATAAGAGCAGTTGAGGTAGTTGTTAGTTGGTTGGTAGTGGTAGTAGAGTGGAATCCCGTGCACTAGTATATAGAAGTGAATCCCCATTTCAGATAAGACACTGTCGCGCTAAAGCTCTGGAGATTAATGAAGAGATAGATCCTAGACAGGTTGGTCTTGTGCGCTCACCTAATAGTTAAAATGTATAAGTTGGATTGCACCACCACAAAAACTACCGAGAAACTGAAATTCGAAATGTATTCTTCAGTGATTTTCTAAGAACATGTATTTTCGAATATTGGTTTCAAAGTTGTCTTCCACAATTCATTACTACATAGGCCTAGAGCGTTGACCACACTTGGGGTCTAATTTACATTACGAAAAATGTACAAATTTTTAGTATGCTTTTCTGCTTTATGCTTTTCTTCCAAACAAAGTTTAAGAAATTATGCTTCAGCATAAAATTTTTATTCAATTGATGATACTTTGTAATGTAAATTCGATTTACACATCGCTTGTAGTTTTAGCTTGTCATATTAGAGATATATCTCTTCAAAAATCTCCAGATATATTAAACACATTGCTGCTTGAACATTTGTCACCGAATCGGTTCTTTGAAAATAAAATAAATACAGTTTCATACCATATAAGCAGTATCCTGTATGACTACCTGTATGTAAAGCTATTTTTTTCTTATGCTATTGCAAAAGCTATAATTTCTTCATACAATTATCATTTGGTTTTAAAATATATATAAGTTTGTTTCAATCGCTAATTTAATTTGCCTAAATTGGTGTGAGGATTTACTCTGGGAAATGTCTCATACCTACGAGTACCAAGGAAAGATAATTTTTATCATTATGTCAATTGATTTGCGAAAATTAGTTTTTTATACTGGTATAGCGGCTGCCTAGCACTATCTCCGGCCTTGATTTGGGGATTTGGGATACATTTTAGAGAAGAAAAGTAGTCAGTTTTGTTCTGGTGCAGGTGGGAAGGTCTCTCGGTGCGTCCATCTTGGATTTGACGGGACAACATCCGAACTCGCGCGTGCCGTGCTCGGAGCACCGAACGCTGGCGTCGTTGCGCGATTGGCTGCGCGCACACTCCCGCACCGCACGGCCGCAGGTACATCACTCGACAAATAAAGTGCTTTATCACCCTAAGATTCAACATTCTTTCTTTGTATGTTGTAGAATGATAAGGTCTGTTTTCCTTTGAAAATTCAAAGTGACAATTTCTATTGCTATCTTTATTGATAATGCGATGACAAATTGTGTCAATCAGTAATCAATACCTATTTCAAATCTAAGCCTTAGCGAATTTTGAAATGAATGGAATTTGTAATCGAAACTGATCGAAGCACTTTTCTTGTCTGCTTTGCATCACTTGAACCAATATGCTATTTGACAAGATTTAAAATATGTGCTACAAAATACTACAAATTGTGCTTATCCTATCAGAAAATAGGTAAAAAAAACATAATAATGTCACTTTATTTTAAGCTAAATTATGTATATTTTTGGCAAATTTAGTATGAAGAAGAAATATAATAACTTTTTAAATTTTATCTGCGACCGAAACGCTCTGTGATTGGTTGCAACTCTGGTGACGTCATGCGCCAGTGTCTAAAAGCAATGTTTATATAGGTTATTGCAGGTTATTGAGTTGTTTACTAGCGTGTGACGTCACTCGTATCAAAGACCAGCGCCGTAACAGAAACAGCGTTTTTGGCGCAGTGTGATTTTTGTTAATAATTCAGTAGATCTCCCGGAAATATATCAATGTAGTGTGCTTATTATGTAATAAAGAATAATTTAAAACGATTTTCTAAAATTAGTCAAATAGCGGATTAACACTTTACCTTGTAACGAAACGGGACCTCTTTGATTTCCAGTGATTTATCTACTAAATACATCAGCTCTATATAATAAACTAGCCGTGGTAAGATATTTAAATTGACAAATGAATCGCGAAGTCTCACCTCGCTTAACCCATGAGTAGAAACATATAATTAGTTACTTACTAACCTAACCTTAAAATTCTTGCATACCATGCAATGTGGTGTCGATTTCAAATACGAATTATTAGCGTGTTATTGAAGAGATAATGTGTCTTATCCACCATTTTTTTAAATGAAATAATTCTCGTCAATGTACTGACATGTTTTATACCTACCTCTTCCGTGACACGCTATCTCTAAGTACTTTAAAAATAATAAAACCCACTTTTCAAAGTTTTATTTTAGCTGAAATTTTTTGAAGCAATAAAATGCCTCTTATTCGTAATAAAAAGCAAACTAAGAATTTAATAGTGATAAATTATTTTTAAAGTCAATTGTACGATTGTTGTTATTAAATCTAAAATACTTTTAAATACAAACAAGTGCTTACAATTACAGCTGACAATGTCTCGTCTCCGACCGAAGACCAGTTCGCCAACTCGCGTTCCCTTGTACGCTCGCTCCAAGGGCAAGGTGATCGACGAGCGCAAAGAGAACACTTACGTCGGCGCCAAAACGGACACGGAACGCAAGCGATCGCCGCCACTCCTCGCCCAACGTTCCGGACACGACGTCGTCAATATGAACGTCAAGTATCTGAAGAAGAGCGAGCCAGTCAAGACACCTTCGCGCACCCGATATCTTTCCGAAAACGAACCGAAACCCAAAACGCTGACGACGAAACGCCGAAACATACTGGCCATACGCAAACCGAACACTAGCAAGACTCAATTGAGCGGAGTAGTCAAGGCGAAAATGAGCCGCAGATCGGCAGACGACGCCGAGAGCGCCAGAGCACCGCTCGCGACTAAACTCAGCAAGAGGAGTTTCGCCCGGAGTCTGAGGTCGAACGGTCGCGACGTGAGATGCAAGGCGATGGCGAGTTCCTCGTCCGACGACATGGTGAACGGAAACTGGGAGGATATAAGGGGAGGCACCGTGTTGGGTGCGCCGAGCAGATCCGATTCGCTGTCCATGGGGGCCAAACGACGCCCCTTCCCCAACCCGTCGCCCGCCCGTCTCAAGAAGAGTCGTCTCAAAACGGGCTTGTAGCGTCACGCCAACGCAACGAGGCCGCGTCACAACATCGACACGCTCCCAGCGGACGTCTCTAGGCCCAAACCGTCTGCAGCAAAAAGGACCAGCTAAAAAAACACACTTAGGGAGTAAGTAACTATATTAATTCAGCTTTAAAATACAAAACCGATATAAGCTGAATTGATATTTGTTAATTACAAGCAAAAAGTCGGCGGCCTCGTTAAAGCCCCAAAAAAAATTCTGAATAATTAAGATTTTTTTTAATATTATATTTTTTTATATTAAACACTTTGGTTTCGGGGTAACTTCTTGAAATTCTAAGGTGCTTGCCATCTAGTAAAGGAGAGTTATATATTTTGAATTTGTTATGTTGAATTTAGGTATTTTATGTATAACATACTAATTAAAATAATATATTATTGACATATACGCGTTATAATTTAAATGTTATGCATTCGTTTTTTTTGGATTGTTTTCTTTTTCTTTATTGAGAAAATAGTATCTTTTGACAAAAAAAAAAATGAAGTATTTTTGTAAAAACTGTGTATGTTTATATCTTATGTTGAAAGTCATAAAAAGTATATTAAATGTGTTTAAGGCTTTAAAAAGACTTAAAATTAATAAATCAAAATGTTAAAAATGTATATGTAGTGTAATCAGCAGTAGTGATGTAATATAAATGTTGCCAGGTCTAGTGATTTTTTGGGAAATTAATTTAATCCGAGGGTCATTTATTAGCGGTTTAAACCGTTGATTTTGTTTTAAAAAAATATGTTATTTCGAGTGTTTTATTAACTTTTAGATGTGATTGAATGGCTTTATTTCCACAAACAGTAAAGACATTAGTAAATTTTTATATTTAAAAAAGACCTGGCATTGCTGTGGAAGAAGCTCGTTTAGCGGTGTTTGATAATGTATTGATCTCATTTATTCTCAACAAATGTGATTCATGCAGCATATATCTTGTCAAAATTTAATGTAGGTTTTAAGCAATCACAATTTTCAGGCTATACTTTGTCATGGTGTAGTGAGAAATCTTCCAACACCCAGTTCTCAAATTAATTAACAGCGGGGAAAAATGAAAAGATGAGAACCACCACATCACGATTGTATCTTTCTTAATCAAATTATTATTATATTGTACATTTATAACTAATACGTCGTCATTATAATATTTACCTAACCATAACGTGCAATAATTTTTGTATAGAGATAGTCGATTGTTTTGTCTTGCGACACAAAATCCATTTCCAAGTGAGTCCGTATAGAAAATGTTGTATAATGTGCTCTGGGATTCACAAGTCGTGAGTTTAATAGTCTTTATAGTAGATAATATAGTATTGTATATTTAAAAATAGTGACTATTTAATTTATTGTCAGAAATATTAGAATTCAACTAAACATACAATAAATAAATGTTCTCATAATCATTGTGTTTATTATTGTGTGATACCTATCTATTTTATTTTCAGTCTATTTAAACTTAGTTTATTTTATTTTTTTAAGGAGTACCAAGATTATTCACTGCATTTGTCAATAGAAATACTTAATCAACATGCTATCATAATATCACATAAATATATATGATACATACATACAAAACCGTTGTCGTCTGAATATACATACAAAACCGAAAATTAATTTACAATTTGAAACAAGTAATAATGACCCATCTCACTCTGTCAGTACCGGAAATATGCGACATACTCGGTACTCGTTTAAAAAAATATATAAACTAAGTAGATCGAAATTAAGACTACCAAGAAGTATCTCGTTGGATATGCTTCCACCCGATCTCTCTACAATGGTCGTAAGTTTCCTTCACTCTGAAAAGCAGTGTCGCTCGAGTCTGCTGCAGCGCGGCTATTTTTAAGTTGTAAAATTAATAGTTAATTCAACATGAGCTTTTTCTAAATGTCTTAAGTGGTAAGTAAGGAGCGAGCAGTTTTCGTAAGTTTTAGTAAAATATAAACCACCTTTAAAAGTTGCGTGTCGCATCCTGTGGTTTTTGACTCAAAAACTTTCTTAAAATCCAAACAATTAAAAATTTCATGAACAAATAGAAACAACAATACATTACTTTATAGTATTGGTAGTATTGATAAAATGGTAACTCGAGTATTGATTTAAAATAAAATCTCAGTACATAAGAAAGTTTGTGAAGATGGATGGATGTTTATTGTTTCATGTAAAACTACTGAATAGATTTTTGATTTAACTTTAGAATAAAGCTTTAATTTAGATATATGTAGAATGGGCAAAACCTAGTATTAAATAAAACACAAAGTACTGTAAACTTAATTTATTAGTCCACAGTGAACTTAAAACTATTTCTTTACAGCCTGCGACCACGTCGACCACCCTTCCTGCGGGTTGAGTCCGATGGTACAGGTGTAACATCCTCAATGCGACCGATCTTCATACTGGAGCGGGCGAGGGCTCGGAGGGCCGACTGAGCGCCTGGTCCGGGTGTCTTTGTTTTGTTACCGCCAGTGGCACGCAGCTTAATGTGCAGGGCTGTGATGCCGAGGGTCTTGCATTTCTCGGCAACATCCTATGAATATTAACATATATATTATTATGAATAACTTTGCTGCCAGGCAGATCCCAAGATATTTAAACAAATCTGCAACTGTGTACATATCACCAGATTAATTGTGGAACAAATGGCCAAAGAAATAGCTGTATATTAAGAAAGTTATGGATTTCAATTATTTGATTACTTATTTCAAGTCAAATTAGATGACAATTTCAAAGACTTGATGAATTTCTCATTAATTAAATAACAGTTTTTCTATTCTTGTGTAGATGTGGCTTCCTTAGTCAAGAAGAGGCTCATGTGTCCATGTGCATTGAAATTGTAAAATCTCAATAGTATTTTGGAATAGAAATAAGTGGTACTGGAGGATTTCTTAAGATAAAACAAAAATTGAAAAGATACCTATGTTTATAATAAAAAGTTTTATAGGATTATTTTTCTGTGTATATAAATAAATATTCCTCTAATCATAATGCATTAAAATCAGTTGTATACTTTAAAAGATCTAAGCGTACATACAGAGAGGGAAACAACTTGTTTTATTTATACTATGTAAAAAATTTCCACTATAGTATGTATTTATAATTAATGTAAATATTGTAATAATCCCAAATTGTTTGGTTGACTTATCAAAGACAAATGCAGAGGCTTTAATGAGGACGACAAATTGACACAATATTAACAAAGTTTTTCAACTTGTTAAAGAAACCGGAAAAAGTGAATGAAACCAGACTCAGGTGTTGGTATTTGATAGTAAACTGGAATTTATAAGTGCTAATAGATAAAATTGTTGGATGCTCCTCTTGCCAGATTTGGACATTTTTAGCGACTGACTTAAGTTTTAAGAACAAATTGATTGAAACTCACTGATCAGTCATGTTGTTAAAGTTATGTTATGGTATAGCTCCTATACTTTTTTATGTTTACCCCTTTGTATTGACATAATTATAATATTAATTAAATATCTATCTATACTTAACTTTAGATTTTTAATCTATTTTCTGTTTATTGTTTGTGAATGTTGACATCTATAATTGGTAAATGTATGTATAATGTCGTGTGAAGCTGTTTGTATGTAAATAAATAAATTAATCTAAGGGACAAAATCTACTTTAGAGGGCAAGAAATAGGATAACCCTTAAAAAAATGTCTTTACAATCATCAAACTAATTAGTTACAGTTAAAACTTAACTGTAACTCATAAAATTTAAGTATTATGTGGGTTAACTACGAGTTTAAAAGTACACAAATAAATAGTGACTAAAGTAACATGGATTTTTGGTTAAACATAACCTCTAAGTTTGTATACAAGTTACAGCAGCAATGTTTATCTAATTCTAATTACTTCAGCTAGTGACTTCTTTGACGTACCTGTGCAGCTAACATAGCGGCATAAGGAGAAGCTTCATCACGATCAGCTTTCACCTTCATTCCTCCGGTGACCCTAGCAATAGTTTCCCGACCAGACAAGTCGGTAACGTGCACAAATGTGTCATTGAAAGAAGCGAAGATATGGGCGACACCGAAAACAGTCTCACCAACCAAATGTTGGGGTCCGAGGGTCACCTGGACTTCCTCTTTAGCAACTTTGTTTTTCCTCGGTGCCATGGTTCAGCCTGAAAACGACAACAGTATTCTGTACCACTTGTAACTGGTAAAAATCAAAGTAATCCGCGCACAATCCGTCTGTTACAAATGAAACTATATTAAACGAATATCGCTTTCAACAATGCACTTAATATTTTTATGTTTAATAGAACGAAATAAATAATTTGTTAAAAAAATTAAAATACCTCAGCCTTTGAAACCTGACAAACACTTGAAAGAAAGAGAGGGATGACAAAAATAAGATAAAAGAGAACCTCAAACACAGACTAACCAAAAGTGACCAAAAAGATTTGAACCACAGACCATCAAATATGAGCTTATGTAGCGCCGACAGATAATTAATAAATAAGCGTTAAATAGTAGATAAATACTTTATTAGATTTAAAAATAACTCAAAATGAAAAAGTAATGACATTTGTTTCAGATATAATGTTTCAGAATAATAGTTTATTTCAGATATAACCAATGATTTTGTATTGGTCTCGCTCGCTACGCTTGACTAGATAGAGGACTATACAACAACGACAGCTCCGTAAATGCGGCCGTTTTTTATTCTAGTGTGTATAAGCAACATTTGTCAGTTGACATTGTGAACTAGTGTGCGTGAAGAATTGTGTTACCAGCTGCTAACTGTTACCCGAGTTAATGGGAAAAATATTTTATGCTGTGGTCTATTAGTTAATTAAGTTATAAATATAGCTCAGAAAATACTTAAAAATGAACAATAAATTAAAACGGAATGTATAAATATATTTATATATAGAAAAATGGAAAATATGTATTATATCAATGATTAGGCCTCATTTTTAATAGTTTTTTTTTATTTACATGTAATATTTACAAGTTATTATTAAAAATAAGGGTTAATAAGGGTTGGCTTTAGAATCGTGTGGGAAGATTTTAGGGTATTTGAAGGTTAAATTAGTTAGAAATGGATGTTAATTTCATAAAAATATAGTTTTTATGGAATGGAAATCAGTCTACAATTAATTCAATAAGATTTTAGAACATAACCTAAAATTGTTTACAATACAAAGAAATATGTACATACCAGTAATACAGAAGGCTTATAAAGTGTTTGGAAGTGAGATTATTTAACAATAGATGTTAGTTTTATAAAAATATTGTTTTTATGGTGAGGAAATTCATTGACAATTAATTTTATATAGATTTTAAAACATGACCTCAAATTGTTTGTATAGTACATCAATATTTACATACATGTTGTAGGTACAAGACATTTGTACTGGATGGAAACAAAAAGGTTAGGTTCCGTAATGTTTATGACTGTAAACACGTATGTAAAAAGTAGATACAACAAAATTAAATAAATGAAAACAGTTTTAAACAGTGAAAATTTATGTGTTGTACTGAATATGTGTGTTGTAATAATGTTTTTAAGTGATGCTGATGCTGATAGTTGCAACAAACCTGGTATGTACATATTTATTTGTATTGTAAACAATTTTAGGTTATGTTCTAAAATATTATTAAATTAATTGTAGACTCATTTCCTTTCCATAAAAACTATATTTTTATAAAATTAACATCCATTTCTAACTAATTTAACCTTAAATACCCTAAAATCTTCCCACACGATTCTAAATAATTCCCAATAACTAGGTTAGATAAATGAAATATGTTATATAATAAAATAAAATAAAAACAATAAATTCACATTATAAAAATCTCAACCATGGGGAAATTGATTCTTGTATACGCGGCAACACTGAATGGCGTTTTGGGTTCATATTATTTTATGGTGAAATTTCGAAATTATACGATATTTACTGATGGTATGTGATCCCAGTGTTCTTCTTATTTTTTGTGGTATTATTTTTACACAGTTTCACTACGCACCCCGGCATTTTAGTTTGAATTATGCCCAAAATTTAATAAAACATTCGGCATGTACACATGACAGACAGCTTGCAGTGTGACTGGGTGGTGATTAGCTCCGGTACGCCAAATTTGGCGTATCATTTTTTTCGCGTTTGACAATTACGACTGCTTTGTCTTGTCGAGTGAAGCGAGACCAATTTTTAGTCTATGGATATAACATTTATATTGTGGAGACAACATTCCATAAGCATTCATGCAGTTTAACACTTTTATATTATATTTTTGTGGCTATTAATAAATCTTCATCAGCTCATTTATTCTACTACGTCTAAATAAATATTTAGTTTAATAATATATAAATAATATTGTTAACTATAGAAATCCATTACCAAGATAGCATTCTGTGGCAAATAGGTATGTGATTCATGGACATTCATGGTGACAACTTCCGGAAGTGTTGTACTCTACGTCATTGCCAACAGATTTATCGCATAGTACGACAATCTCATCTCAAGGAAAAAATCTTAATTTTAGAAACATAACGTATTTATAATAACGTGAATTATTGTGATAAACTTCCTTTAGCATTAGTGTAATCTAGTTCAATTTTATTAAGTGAGTATAACAATCGTATATGGTCATAAGTGTTGCGTAAAGTTTTAAGTACGCGATGACATTCTGTCACTCGTGTGACTTCAATATCGTAATCTTACTACGTTTTTAGATATTCTCAAAGACCATTAGTTGCATCTGCTTTGATAAAACTTAGCTATTATTATTCAGCAACCAGAAGACGCTACGTAATTGAAAACAATTAGATTTGCAAGTCATTATTCACTTGCGATTTCTTTGTATAGTGAACACAAATTATAAGGTGCTAAAAGTTATTATATCATACATTTCAGATACAAAATGTTCATCTTGGATTGGTTTACTGGTGTCCTCGGATTCCTGGGTATGTTAATTCATAAGGTTTTATTTTTAAAATGTTTTGATTTGTCTGTTTATAAAAAAAAAAACAAGTTACTCTGTTGCTTCATCTTGTCATATTTGCTTGTAACAAAAGAAATTGTTTTATTTATGATAGAAATAAAAAAAAACTAATTCATCTTCAAATTCTATGTTAATTATAATGTTAAATGACCTGGAATCCTAATTAGTTTATTTTGTATTTTTTTTTAATTTGTAAATGTTGTAGTTGAAAACTCATTATTTGTATGTAACTCTTTCATAGTATATATTTATTTTCCATTTTAGGACTATGGAAAAAATCGGGAAAGCTTCTATTCTTGGGGCTGGATAATGCTGGCAAGACAACACTCCTTCACATGCTCAAGGATGACCGACTGGCACAGCATGTACCCACTTTACATCCCAGTTAGTTATTTCATGCATACTTATTAATTACACTAATGACACTAATCTTTATAAATCAAAGTATTTAATGCTAAGTTAGATGTTAATAGTTAAAAGTAGATATCCTACTAATACTATAAATGCAAAAGGTTGTTGTATATGGAATTTTAGATTGATGTTTGTTAATCTTTCATGCAAAAATAGTTTTATGGATTTAAATCAATTTTGGATTAACATATAGGATATACTTTTTATTGTAAAAAATGTTAGCTTCCTGAGGGACCATAAATTATATTTTTCATTAAGTACATTTTTAAATTCATACTTCGTACTTTCGAGTTCATGCAGGACAGTTAGTGATTTTTTTTTTAACAATAAGCTATCAAATTACAGTATGTTCAATGTGTGTTAACAGCATCCGAGGAGCTGTCGATAGGCAATATGCGCTTCACGACGTTCGACCTGGGCGGGCACGCGCAAGCCCGGCGAGTGTGGCGCGACTACTTTCCGGCGGTGGACGCCATCGTGTTCCTGGTGGACGCGTGCGACCGCGCTCGCTTCCCCGAATCCATCGCAGAGCTGGACTCGCTTCTCACCGATGAAACGCTCAGCAATTGCCCCGTGCTCATCCTGGGCAACAAGATAGACAAGCCGGGCGCCGCGAGCGAGGACGAGCTCCGTCAGTACTTCAACCTGTACCAGCAGACCACTGGTAAGGGGAAAGTGTCTCGGTCGGAGTTGCCCGGCCGGCCGTTGGAGCTGTTCATGTGTTCAGTGCTCAAGCGGCAGGGCTACGGGGAGGGCTTCCGCTGGTTGGCTCAGTACATCGACTGAGCGCATCCGAGTCACGCGCCGCGCTACACGCCGCAGCCAATCACTACACGCAGCCACCTTGTACATATATTTCACTACTAGGCCATAAATAGAAATTACTCCATAGCTACATACTTAAACTGTTTTCAAACAGATTTACAGGACTGAATCTCGAGAAATGTGCACTGCTTCATGGTTCTTTGGTTACTCTTCGACTCAGGGTTTCAAATGAGTTAGATAAACAAAATTCAAAGTTGACTCGTAATAGGCTATTTGACAGTGTAAATTGTCTACAGTTAATTTTTTTTAAGACTACATAAAAGAATTTTAGATAAACCACTCTGTTAAAATAGTTACTGGAATAAATGACAGCCATTCATACTAGCCTACTATGTTGTACCGATATTACAATAATTTTAATAAAAAGTACTTAACTTGAAGCCATAAGATTGATGTATATTTTTAATTCGGAAACTGGAGTGCCAATCTTTGACTTTCATTATGAAATTGTTTAGTTAACATAATATGACAAAAGATGGCGCTGAACAGCATTCTGAATTTTAAGGAAAAATCACATGTAACAGTTAAGTGACACACAGCAATTTAGAACCAGTTGAATTATGTTTTAAGTTATGAAGCATAACAATGCATAGAAAGCTTGAAATTTCGTCTAATCAAATTTTTATCAGACATTGAGTCGTTGATAATTTTTTTTTGACATGTTAAATGTTTAGGGATCTTAATTTTTAATTTGAGAAAGTAATCACTTATAGTACAGACAACACACAATTTGATCTGTTTCATAAGTTTATTTACACTGTCTCGTCTCGAATTTTTTCAAAATTTTCAAACCATTACATGAGAATTACATTTTTATTGACATATATCTTAACGAATTGCATACACATTGACAGGGGGAATAGAAAAGGACATAGGGTACCTTTCATCCAGAAAATTAGTATTGTTCCCGAAGGACTCGAACGGAGTTGCGAGCAAAAGCTAGGAATTTAATAAAAGTGGGTTTTGAGATAAACCATGTTAAAAAAGCTTGTTATTTTGAGTTTAATAGACAGCAGTGAAAAGAATCTGGCAATCTGCCTATATGAATAGGTCATACAAAGTTTTAGATTTTTTTTGTTTTCCATACAAAAAGCATCGAAATGGAATGTAATAAAAATGAAATGAAATCTTGGTCTGTGCCAGTATAAACGTAAATATTAATACATACATCCAAATAATTGTGAAATCGTGAGAGAAAAGTTATGAAGGTAGCATTGTAACAAATGCATAATATTATTTTACTTTGAAATTGTTCTGAAATATAACTGTAAAATGGTTACAGACAGATGACATGATCATTTTTAAGTGTTTGCTTATTTTCACTTAGTATTAGATTTGCAGTTGTGAAGTAAAATGTTGCATTAATTGTAAAAAACCAAATAAGTGATAAGACTCAACATTCTTAAGAAGTCTTATCGGCCAAATTAAAATTTATGATAGATGTCGGAAAAAAAAAAACAAACATAATATTCTAAGTTAAGGCCCCGCTCCCTAAACATTGATTGTTTGCCGTAAAACTGTAAGTAAACCAAATATCACATCAATGTAAAACTTAAATAATATTATATTTTACACCTTTTTCTAGTCAATGTCAAGACAGAAACACAATTAGTGGAAATTGACTCGACACTTTTATTTTTATAAATTGAGTCATTTATTCGATATTTTTTCTTTTATCTCAGAAGCAACTTTAGTTACATATGCAAAATAAATTATCATAGAAAGAAAATGAGGTTTATTAGTTATTCTCAAGACAAAATTTACCTAGAACGATTATTATTCTCATAATAAATTAAATTTGATTTTAGACTTACGCCTTTAGTTCTATGCAAGAAAAACAGAGAAATGGATCATTCGATATTCAACCTTATTCGAACCGTATTTGTGTTTGAAAGGGAATGCATGCGAGTGTTCCTCAGTACCGCGCTGTGCGCCCACAGAGAGCGTTTTGGGAGCGTCACCTTAATACAGTAATAAATTTGTGGTAATCAACAAATATTTTTTATGGTTGTCTATGATTATAATAAAAAATATTTGTTTCTTAGCCGACATTCACTTTTGAAGTAAAGAGATTTCGACCATAGTCTCTTCCAATTGTGAAAATCGGTTTATAATTTTTTTCTTTTCTTGAAATAGCTACTAGATAAAAAAAGGAATTTGATTTTACAAGCAAATGAGAAAAAGGTACTGAACTGTTTTGTCTTTAGGTACCTTATATACACAGAGGTTAATGATTGTATAATGTTCTTTTTATTCATTGCAATAACTCGAGCAACATTTTTTTTATATATTTTATTTGTAAAAAAAGCATCTGTAAAGCGAGGCCGTCCCTGAGCTTTGCTATGCTGAATGTGTAATCATAATATTTAAAAATATGCGGATGTGGCTACGTGTATTGTTGCCTGGCAAATGGCGTTGTGAGCATAATAATACTCGCTATCTAGTTATGAATTTGAAATAGTCAACATTAACTGCGATTAAGTTTGAAAATAGTGAATAATGACATGAAAAATCGTTCTATATTTTACATAGAGTACAAACTTCCTCAATCAATTGGCACACATCACTAGTTAGCGAGTTGGACTTAAAAGCGGCTCTAAAATTATGTTAGCTGTTTCTTACTGTATATGTATAATGTTCGGTGATTTTAAATTTGTGGCTGTAAATTTTCCAATTTTTACATAAGTGTAAAAGAACACAGAGCAGAGAATCGCCGCCCGCTATTAGAGAAGGCAGTAATAATTAATATTCGTGCTGCTCAATTGCGCTGAGCGCAACTCAGGGCACTCAGTCTCTATTTGCACATTGTAGAGTTAAATTTTTTATCCAATATAGCCAAAATATAGCTGTAGAAATGCCTCATTGTGTCGTGAATAAGAAAAAATCTGGTGTAAAATCTTGAAGTAAAGCCGTGCATGTGTTAGTGTGAATAAACTGATGCACTGGACTTGTATGCAAAGTGTTGACCATGCCGTCTCTAGTGCGGCGATTCTTTGCTCTATGGTAAAGAATGAATTGGGAGAATAATAAAGGGCGACGTACACCGGGCGGTCGTCGAAACGCGACAACCCGCCTGGTGTGCGCCGACCCTTAACGCGATGTTTGCATATTCGTGAAACCAGTAATTGTTTAAGGTAATGGTGCAAAGCATTCATTTGTTATTGTGCATATTTTATGGCCAACATAATGTTTTTGCGTTTACAATCGACATACTATTATTATTATAATGTATAATCCTTAACCTGTTATATTTTTTACTCATTACAAGGTCAGTAGAAAACAGGCGATTCTACTTTTAAATCTTATTTATTTCCATTCCAACTAAGTAAATATACTTATTTGAATAATTTTGACTGAATGCTCGTTTTTTTGTATAATACCTGCAAATGATTATATTTTTTTATTTATTTCAATCTTAGTATTCAATTGTAATTGTTTTTATGACATTGATGGTATGAAACGGCTCGTCAAAAGTGTCTACAATCAGCGATAAGAAAACTTGGGACATGTTTTATGGGAATAAGCACAAATATGCTCACGGAAGCGCCTATAATGTGAATGTCGAGTTTTCCTGTGATATAGTTAAAACAGTCTTAAACAATAGACAAGCCGTTTCCGGTGAATGTTTCGATCAACGCGTTAACCGGCCGCCAGCTTTACTTATGAATTCTTCTCTATACTACTTTGCGGTTTAAGTCCAAAATCAAAGTTTGTAATAAAATTTATATGAAATTAATTTGATTTTTTATTTCACTATAACAATGGCCAGGTAAAATTTGATTTGATTCTTTGGCAGATAGATTTTCTTCGGAACGAGCGGAGGGTATAAAAATGAAACAAAATGACTATACTAATTAAATTTGTAATGATAGGAAAATAATGCAATAAAAATACAATGTATAGAATATTTCTAAGTTAATATTATAAACAAGTGTCAAAAGTTTACTTACACACAGTACTCAGACGGGAATGCAATAGACAGCAAAAGGTTTCATTTACTTTTTACATCTGCGAGGCTCTGTACACCGCATTTACATTTAACATATTGCACAAATAACACTTAACATACATTGTCACAGAATATTATAATTATCAATTCATTAAACGTGGAAGGTGACGAACTATTCAAGAAAATAATTTTTAACGCGACAATAATAAGAAAACTTAAAAAATAATGTATAAGATTACCCATTTGAATAGGTACATAAAAATATATTTTAGAAACGCCAAGAAATAAGCAAACGCACGCATTACTTTTTAAAATATAATATGTAGTTAAAATGCGTCGATTATTTCAAATAAAATTTCATTAAAAACTTATTTTTCACACAATTCATTAATACATTTCATCAACTCTGAACTAATTTCGTCTCCTCTAAAGCGACTATAATATACTAGTCTCATAATATACTGTGTCGATACCAGGGATGTTGCGAACATTCGCATCTGCATCCGCAAATGCGGAACATCCGCATTGATTTGGACATCTGCATCTGCTTCCGCATCCGCATTAATCAATGCGAATGTTCATGCGGATGCGAATATTATACAAGTAGCGACAAGAAAGAAATTGGGCGGGGCCGGTGATTGACGCGTGCCGGTCGCACGTGACAATAACCAATGGGAGCGAAGAAATTGGTGACAAGATTCGACACGTTTGTTTGTTCTAGCTAGTGCATCATTTGTTTCTTGCAAGTGAATAAATATTACGTGTTTGTTTGCGCTGTGAAGTGAAAGTGAACTACTTATCGTATCATAAAGATAGATAGGTATTTTAATGTTGTTGTGATACAGTGTGTAAATAAGAAGAGTTTACAAGAAAACTTTATATTATTTAAGACTAATATCCATAAGATCACAAGGTAAATTCTATTATATTACGCCGGTAATACGTTTTATTGTAGGAAAAATTTTCGTTTTATGACGAAATTCGTTATTTTTCCAGTGTGATTCCCGTTATTGATAGTTTATCTAACTATTTAGTCAACAATGTCACCACCGACCAAAAGTAATGTATGGGATTATTTTGTACCAAATAAAGAAGACCAGGATAAAGCTGATTGTAAAATATGCAAAAAAAGCTACTCTCGCAAGGGCCGCACCACATCGTCTTTGAAAAACCATCTTAAGTCGATGCACTCAGAAGAATTTTCTACATTTGAGAACATTAGTAAAGAAAAAAAATTACAACAGATGAAATCTGACGTAATACGTTGTCATTGTTTTAATTCTTCATTAATAGACTTTATTTACATAATATCTTATACATCCGCATCCGCATCTGCATCCGCGGATGTGAGCCTGCTAAACTCCGCATCCGCATCCGCATCCGCGGATGTGAAAATATCGGCATCTGCAACATCCCTAGTCGATACTGTTAAGGGTGATTCATATAAAAACCGTTCTTGAGGTAATATCACATTTGGGACTACCGTTAGCTTTATTTTACTTTACTTACATTTAACTACTTACTTGACTAAAGTTTACGTACAATTTTATACTCTGTTCAGACGTGCTATATACAAGTGGTACAACAATTTCATCACAATGTCGTACGCGAATTTAATTATCGATTTATTTATTTATTTTTTTAAATAGTATGTCATTGATTTATTAAGTTAAAAACGCGACAGAGTGGTCAACTTGTGCATAAACTTCGTTCGAGACGAAAATTCGCTGCATTGACGTTTGTTTAAATCAGAGGTTGTCAAACTTTTTAGTTCTTGTTGTCAAAGGTTGGTATCGAGGTAATTTACAATTAGTCTTTCCAGCGCCGGCCCTAACCTTTGCAATTTTAGAAGAAACGCTGTTTACGGACTAAATTCAAGGCTAGTCTATCCCGTCGAGACAGATTTAAAAGTCTGTAGATTACGGATTTCTCTAAAAGCAAAAGGTGCCTCTTTGTTGCCCTTCACTGTCTGGTGCCTAACGCGACCGCTACTCTTGCTCTAACCCCGTCTTCTAGAATCTAGATAGATGGACAACTAAGATCCGCCCGCATACACAATTACACCTAAGCATCGAAGTGCTACACCTATGGAATTCGAGTCTCTTGCTTCCGCGCGTCAATGGTAAAAGGTAACAACCAAGTTCTACTAATGATTTTTATACTCAATCTTTAAGTGACAGAGTTCACTTTTAAATATTTCATAAAGTTCGTAGTGTTTTGTATGGCGTGCAAAATCCATACATGTATGCGTTTTGTAGTAGTACATTGATGCACCTAAAGTAAAGCCAAGAAGACATCGCAAACAATGTAATTAAACACGAACAAGTTTTTTAACGTGGAATTATCTCTGTCCTTTTCCCTCGCACGTCAAAATGTCAAAAGCGACCGGTGCTATACATATGTTTCATGGTACAGGAATGTGATCTTGATATCACTTGGTTTCTATGATCCTTTTAAAATGTGTGGTTGCGCTATTATATAAAACATGCACTACTAGTAAAAATATGTGTTAATTATTTGTTTTATTAAAAAAATGTTATGAAACTGACAAGTTTGATTACATTATTTGCTTTGTCTCCGTGACCTTGCTTTAGTTTGACAACCACTGATCTATTCATACTATTTAAGTAAATACACGTGCATTTAAACTATATACTGTTTTAATAACACCTTTGACGAATTTCAAAATAATGATATTAATGATATATTGTTTGATAACTAATTTTGTAAAGAGAATAAAAGACTGAAATTAATGTTTTTACAGCGAATTCTCGTCATACGTTCTACAGACACTAAAGGTACTCATTAGACCCTACAAAAATACACTATTTATACGATAATTATTGATGCAAGAGCCGAACAAATACAAAGATTTACGTCGGTGTTGAATGTGACACACACACTGAGGCACGGCGTGATTGTTACTGTCGCTATACACACACACAACTAAATGCAAGCTAATTCATTTATCGCTTAAAATAAGATTTCAGTATACCGTTGAGGTTTAAAAAGAGTAATTGAAAAAATTAATAATAAAATTAAATATGAATTTTAACCGATTAAAGTCATATAAAACATCGCGTAAACTATATAAAATCCACGTCTACTTATTCACTAAAATATAAAAATCCTAAAACGACAAAATACAATAACAATGATTTAAATACCGATTTGATTGTATTTACAAAACTTTCGAAAACCTCTCGTCAACGTTTTACATTTACTAAAATATTTAAAAATTACATGAAAAAAAATTATGATTTTATAACAGTGGACTCTGTAAAATTCTAAAATTTGTCTCCCACAAAGACTCCTTATACAAACAGTGTAATATAATTATGGAAAATATTCATTTGCCTTGGCATCAGTGAAATCACTTTGGTGTTTGAAATTTACAAGTTTCTAAATAGCTTCTTCGCATTCGGATGGATTCAGTTCATCCATTTGCGACAGTTGGGCGCTCCACACATGCACATGATCTTGTGAGCGTCGTCCTCTATATCAAATTTGTAGTCATATGCGAGCTGAAAACGAAAATTTCATTATGCAAATAAAATAAAAGTCCTTATAAAAATTATAATTATACTCTTTTTTTTTTTTAATAAATCTAAGCCTTACTAAAAAAGTTTTTCGTCTCCTGAAAAGTCGGGTTTTGGTTTATACGTCAATTGAACTCAAAGGTGGTCGATAAGAATTCAAACAGTTCGTACCTCCTCGCCTCTTGCGATGCGCCGCTTGGCGAAAATGATGATGCGCAGATGGCGGTCCACCTCGACGGTCTCGGCGACGCAGTTGGGCGCGCACGAGTGGTTGATGTAGCGCGCCAGCCCGCCGCTCAGCGTCGCGTCCACCACGCGCCTCTCGTCTAGCCGGAACATGTAGATGCCTCGGTTGCGCTCATCGTACTTCTTCTCGCGCATCTCCGACAGCTCCGAGCGGATGATCTCCCCGATGTACTCGATCACCATCGTGTGCTTCTCCAAGTCGCGCGCCGCGTACAGCCCCAGGCCCTGGATCTTGGAGCGCGCTAAGTACACATTGTTGCGCCACTCGAGCTTCATCTTCTTGTACTGGCTGCTCTTGGTGTGCACGAACTGTTTGGTGTAGGGGCAGGCGGGGTGGTCGGCAGGCGAGGTGGGCGCAGGCGAGGGTGCAGGGGGCATGGCGCGGGGCGCGATAGGGCGCCGCCAAGAGCCACGGCCGCGGGGCTCGCAGCGCGCGGCGCCCGACGGGTTCACGGCCAGCCCGCCCTCAAGTAGCGCCGAGCGCCCGAAGCGGAAGCGGTAGTCGGTGAGCGTCTCGACGCCGGGCAGGCTCTCGAGCACGCGCACCACACCGGGCTCCGTCAGCCCGAACAGGTCCTCTCCCGTCACGTAGTTGGGCCACAGCTTCAGCACACCCTCCTCGCGGCGCGACTCGCGCAACGCCCCTACCGCTTCCAGCACCTGTATAGTTAGATAGATATAAATATGCAATTTTTTTCTGCAAATAGAATAGAAATGTTCTATCAAAGGTTGGTACTTGGCACGCCCCCAAAATTTACTTGTATTTGCAGGCGACGATAGCTACGTTGTGTGTACCATCAAATAGATAGACCATCAGTCTGCCTGCCAAACTGCCTCTTTTGTAATAATGAAAAATTAATAATAAATGTGAACCTTGGCCCAAGCTGCCTTCGGTGTGGGCGCGGCCATTTCGAGCTTGTTCTCGTCCTGCACGAGCACGTGAAACTTGGGCTTGCCGTCTTCCTCTGAGATCCAGCATACGTATCGGCAGCGACTGTTCGCCTTAGTCATCGACCAGAAGAAACGAACCTGAAAAATAAAACATCGGGTTGCTGCAATAGAAAACCGTTAATACTGAAAGAATATCTTCAACTTTTAAACTTTTGTCTGTCACTCAAACTAACTTTCTCTGTTGCATGAATAAATAGCATGAGCACTCTCTGTCATACTATAATTGATTTTAAACATGCATTATACTCACGATTTTGTAACCAATGGGATATATGTAGTAGGGCGTATGGAACGCCTCCAGCTGGTGGGGCAACAGATGGCCCGGACTGAGAAATATGAGTCCGCCAACTCTGATGAGGTGGTTGGTGTCCGAATGCAACATCACCGACGCCACTTGGCGTTGTTCATCGCGGGAAACGTACACGCGTCTTTGCACGCTCAACGTCGTCAGCTCGTTGTCTTTCTCGCCCTGAACCAATACAATTGCACGGTTAAAACAATCAAAACGAGACGCTCAAAGCGAATCGTCGTTGACAAACCAAAAACAGCTATAGTTCTTGCATTTCACGAAGGCGAGTGGGATTTACTTGTAGTAAACACTTGTCTGTATATGTGTCACAGTGTGCGTGAGATCGAAAGAGGGTATGGTTTGTATAAAAAAAAACGCAACTTAACGCTCCGTCAGACACGCACACTATCGCAATGTGCGTGTACACGTTCAACCACAAGCAAAACTCACTCGCCTTCGTGAAATGCAAAGACTATATCTGCAAAAAGTATACTTTTGAGATATTGACAAAAAGGTTTTCCTAAAAGTTATTACATTATGGTTTATTGAAAAAAAAAAAAATAATTTGAAATTTTGTTATATGTGAACTTATTTATATTTTAAACATGAAAATTTAAGTTCATTTATTATTTTGATAATAGAGTAATTTTTGCATATGACAAATTCTAGCACGTAGCATTATTTTATTAAGAGTCGTAGTTTGACAAAACAATACTCATAAGAACTTGGCAGTTTTATTATCTTTACATAGTATAAAACAAAGTCGCTTTTTCTGTCCCTATGTCCCTTTGTATGCTTAGATCTTTAAAACTACGCAACGGATTTTAATGCGGTTTTCACTAATGGGTAGAGTGGTTCTCGAGGAAGGTTTATAAGTACATAATTTACTAAGTTACGCGGGCGAAGTCGCGGGCAGCAGCTAGTACAATATATAAGGCAGTGAACTATTCACTAAAGTAAAAATGATAGAATCTCAAAAATGTGCACAAGCCGATTTTGGTTTAACAATGACGAAATGTAAATAATAATTTTTATAAACCTTAGGTGCGTGCGACGAGCAGTAGGCGGTTTTATTTTTGTAGAACACGCAGTTGTCTTTGACAGCGCATCCCAGGTGATACACATTCCCGCAACGCACTTTGAAACAGCGCACTGTAGCCCCGAGTCTCCTGCAAACCGCACAAGTTGCGTTCGCTCCGGCTGCTAAAGCGTTTTCTACATTCATTAAGGCTCCGCTAACAGTTTCGTACACCCCTTCCGACCACAATGCACAATTAAGATGGACCCATCTGTCCACGTCGCAATTGAGCAGTCTCGACACACCGTCTGCGACTCCATCGCCTTGTATACCGCACAGTTCGCATCTGCGATTGTCTTCATTCGTCACCGGCATTATTGCCACTCCTGTGCGGAACACCAGCTCGGTTAGCTCTCTGTCGGTGGGGCGTTTATATTTCAACGGGGGACCTATACACCCTGGCGCCCACGCCTTGTATCTAATGCCTCTATATTTCTCTCTTTCGACGCTATGATTACTCTTTTCATCTTGGTCGACGCTCTTCAAATCCTCGTCCAAAGCGCTAACGTCGTCTCCGACTTCCTTCATCAACTCATCATTGTCTAGTGAATCCATAAACGATAAATCCATTTTTTCGTCTTTTATGTCCGGTTTAATATCTAAGTCATCAGTTTCCATACTCTCTGTAGATGCAGTGTCGAAATCGTCGCGGTCTTTTGACACATTTGTGTCTATGTCCGATTTACTATCATCTTTCGCCGCAGATTTCGATTTGCCATCTAGAATGATATTTGTCGGTCGCCAAGCAAATCTTTCGTAACATTGCGTGCTACAGAAATACAGTTCTGAATCACTGTCGCACAAGATTTCTTCAGCGTTACCTTTATTGGCAGAAAGTAGTGGAAACTCTGACGCCTTAGCTCTTACTACTGAGTCTAATATGACAACATCGCAATGACGGCAGAACTTTGCTGCGCCATTTAAAATACTCTGAATATCTATCGGGGCGCCTTCCTTGCCATCCTTTCCCTTGGAACGATACAGACCAAGTTTATGCGAGGGTGGAGTGGCTGTTCGTTCAATAATTTGATAGGAGGTTGGGGGTGGTATATGCAGAATACTAGCGAGCTCCTTTAGTACACCGATTATATCTTCCGCTGCGCCAGATGTCAAAGTAAGAGTTACTGTGACGTTCTCATTACTTTCGGTGCTTCCTGGTGATTCGAGCATCTTTTTCATTGGTGAGTCAGAATCAAAACATTTTAGCACCTTCTGATTTTCATCCTCCTCCTTGAGTTGATATAATGAAACAGGTTTAATTCGAATAGGCACAGGAGATATAATCGGTATGACAGGTGAAATTCTTCCGCCGATTGCTGAATCACTATCTTCGTCATCATCGTCGTCGTTAATAATCTTTAAACCTGGGAATCTATTGGGCGATTCGAAATCCATCGTACAATCGGGACTAGAACAACTCACGATAGTATCCGGAGTGTCTGTGTCTCGTTCTTTACATATGAAATCCAACTTCTTGTCCTCTATATCGTCGTCAAGCATTATGGGTTGGAACTCTTGATCGTAAAATCCTCTTTGTGTTGATGTTTGAGGCTTCTCAGGCAGGGGCTCCTCATCGCCGAAAGGCTTCGTGTTGTAATAATCAGCAACGTTTGGAATTCTCGCGCTACCGAATTCACCAACTAGATCACCTTTTAAAATATCGTAGTCCTTGTTCTTTAATTTAGTTAAATCTCCCGAACCAAAAAGTGGGCAAACAGCAAAATTCGTGGTTAAAGCTGGTTCTTGAATCTGCATTGGATGCAATAGACGCAGTTGAGCCATCAAATTGTCGATGAACGTATCGTAATCTTCCTCATACCTAGAACCTTTACGAGGTCTCTTTTTAGCGTTAGCTGCATTTAAACTATTCTCGGCAGCAGCCTTCATATTCATTTGCATTTGCTTTCGTTTCTTTTGCTGATATTCACGGCGTTTACGTTTTTTAGCCTCCGATGGAGTTTCTGGCGCATTGACTTCTGATGTTGGATCCATACTCAAGCTTTCAGAAAACTCTTCTTTCATTGGTTGATCCAATTTCCCCTGGTCCGAAGCAGTCGATACGCCAGATGTAGCTGACTGTTGGGAACTTTCGTCAAGTAACTCCTTTTTAACATCCAAAGGTGTAAAAGGTCGGTGAATAGGACTTTGTTGCGGTGGCGCTACTTCTTTTTTTATTGCTTGCTGAAGTTGTTGGTTTTCTATGTTCATCGGGTACATTTGCATGGTCTTCATTGTGGGTGAACATTCTGGCACTGGTGTAGTTTCCTCTTTAGTAGTCATTTTCAAGGGAGTCTTTCGAACATCCATTAAAGATTGAGTTGAAGTTTGTATCAAAGGTGACATTGCCGAAGTAGGAATTGTCGTTTGAATAGGACGAGGCGTGAACGGCGAATTTACCGTTGTAATATGTCGAGGAGAATTTTTAGGTAACTCTACTTCTTGCGGTAAAGGCAGGGTGGGGGGCGGAATGGATGGTCTAGCTAATTGATCCTCTAATGATGATATAGTTCCTAATGCTGGCGCCGTCCTCTGTATGGTCATTGTACGTTGAGGAACTACAGTAGCAGTAGTGGTCGTAGTTTGTAGCAGCTGCTTAAGTAAAACGTTTTGGGATTCGTCGTTCCGTTGAGAGTTATTGCCTGATTGCACAACTTTGTTACCGCTCGCATCTGTAGTTGCTGTTGAAGAATGACCCTCTTCCGTTTCCATTGGCTCCGATTTTACAATGACGGACTCCACACTGTGT
Source organism: Synanthedon tipuliformis (assembly GCA_947623395.1). Lineage (NCBI taxonomy): Eukaryota > Metazoa > Arthropoda > Insecta > Lepidoptera > Sesiidae > Synanthedon > Synanthedon tipuliformis. Next base: position 9,330,477 of record OX392415.1, on the reverse strand, counting down.
CTTTTTGTAGGTTGAATGTGACCGACAATAACATCACTTTTTGGTTCGTCTGTAGACTTAGATCTCTTCAAAGGTGACGTTAATTGGGTATGTAAAAGTTTGGATGACGTTATGAAGTTTAAGGCGGTGACTGGTGGCTTCTGCATTGGATTTAAACCTGGACTAAGAATGTTGTGTCTCACGGTGACATTAGGAGGTGGATCCTTATTGCCTATAATTGGTCTCGTGGTCATAACCAAAGCAGGAGGTTGAATAGAGCTAATGCTTTGCGAGTTAAAAGGTATATTGCCGGTGTTTATTTGTCTCGACGGTTGTAGTAATGTATGTCCTAAAATACTTGTAGGCAAACCTTGACTCTTTTGGTAACCGCTTACACTTGTTGTAATTGTATTGTTCGAATGGATTATCGAAGGTGTGGAAATACCGTGAATTTTAGATAAAGCTGGCATTTGAATAACTTGAGAAGACACGGAGGTTCCAACAGATTCTTCAGTGGGAGTAAATGTTTGGCTTGTAGCCAAGGGTGACTGCGCAGGTGATTTCATTAAAGTATTTTGAATGCCAACAGGCGAATTTATAGGAGACCCTGTGGGTGATTTTCTATTCTGTCCCATAGTGGACAATGTGTTGACTCGTGAACCGACCATGTGAGCCGCACTCATTGAAATACTTTCGGTATTTGACAAAGAAATGGATTTTTCCAATCTCTGAATTGGAGAAGGTCTCGAAGTTGCTACTTCGACTTTTGATGAAGGCAATAGATTTTCGAAGTTTACTTGTGTTGGCGTGGTGGCTTCGCTATTTTTTCTTATCGTTGTAGAAGTCGGCGGAGACTCCACTTTTGTCGTATTGGTATTAAATGAAGACATGATAGTGCGCAGCTGTTGTGATACATTTGCAATGTTAGATGTCAGTTCTGCTGGTTGTGATAATGGTGAAAGCTGTGGTACGGTGGCTGACTGCAAACCCATCCTTTCAGGTTCTTTTTTCAAAAAGTTACTTTGTGGAGGCGTTTCCTGACTTTCTTTGATATCGTGTTTTGGCGGCATGGATACGTTAGGATTTGAAGTAGGAGCTTTGACTTGCGATTGTTTCATACCATACGTTTTAGTCTCATCGGGTATATTTTCCAACATACAGAGCATGTCTTCAAATATCTCAACATGTTTTTGGTTGCCATCCACGGTTTCTGGATGATCTTGCATAGTTATGTCATTTAAATATTTCTCTTGGGATGGTGTCGGCGAAGGGATGGATATTTGAACTGATTCTTGAGTCATGTCAGAAGATATTTGCATATTAGAATCTATGACCATATCCTTAGTTTGATTAGCTATTGCCTTTATAGTTTTCACTAATTGATTTTCTGTTGTTTCTGATGTTCCCGGATTTGGACAAGGTGTATCAGATACCTTTTTATTATTATATGATAATAACAGATTGTTTCGAATATTATCCTCTGGTTTGTCTTCGTCGTCTCCTTCCATAATATTGTCAGGAATTTTTTCTGGTACAGGATCGGGGCTCTTAATATCTGCTTTTCCCAATAAAAGAGGTGTTCTATCTGACAAGCACAGTGTAGGTGGCAGTTCTGTTTGTTGACTTATTTCTGTTTCAATATCAATATCTCTCGAAGTTTCTCGTAAAGTTGGAGGTTTTAATTCAATTTGAGTTGAACCTTGAGATGTAGTCATCAAATGATGTGAAGTCATTGGAATATGCATTTCTCTGTCTATATTTTCAGGTGTGACCGTACTATCTGGTGATGCAGCCTCGTCTTGGAATATTTTAGCTGGTAATGTAACGTCATGTGTAACAGATAAATTAGACAGCTTTGTGTTCGAAAGTGATAATCCCATCGGCTTTTCTATAGTTTTTACAATTTTTTGTTTCACTTGATGTTGAGTCAGAATAGAAACTGGCACTCTTGAAGTGCCAGCAGGTGCATTGGATGTCGCCAGAGTTATAACTGGGTTCATATTTGGCCCTTTAGATGATATAACACTTATAACAGAATTGATCGGCTTATTTATATTAAGGGGTACTTTTTTAATTGGTGCTTTGGAAACGCCACCAACGTGGCCTGAAATTGGAACTGACGTAAGACTTTTTAATACAGGTACGGAAATAGTTTGGTTTGCGATCGATACTGAAGCGACAGTAGCTTGAGATACTTCATTCAGTATTTTGGTATTTGCATGTGGAGAGAGAACGGACGAGAAAACAGCGCGAGACAATGCGGAGGTTTGAGATTGGTTTACAATCTTGTACTGTTGAACTTTTCCCTGAGCTTGGTTTGCTGTTGCGAGGCTGATCACGGCTACTGTTTTTGTAGTGGTTTCTGTTCTTGTGGACGATTTTTCAACTGCGATAGTCTCCTCTTCTATTTCATCGTCCTGTTTGCCGCTGTCAATTAGATCTTCGAAATCTTCTTCTGTCGCAATACGCTCCTCAGGCGATATGGCACCAGGTTCCACCACAACTATATCTGCATCGTCAAGATGTTCTTCTACAATCTCTGTAATATCCACATCGTCTTCTTTACCGAAGCTCATTCTGACGTCGTCCTGCATTGAAGTGTAATCGACACCTTCCGAAGAATACAGTACATACTCTCTTGGAGTGTCACTGCTAACGTCATCCGAAGTTCTATCATCGGAAGTACTGGGGGCTGCAGTTTTTCCGGTGAACCTTGGACGAGGTGGAGTTCTGCGCTTCAGTATGGATACTTTGTTTATGTGAGGTGGTCTACGTCTCTCGTCCTCTTTGTTTGGCCAGACGGGCGCACCTCCGAAGAGGCCCACCCTGAAGTATCTGTATCCGGGAGGAATCGGTGCCATGTGATGGGAGTGATGGCCTCCGCCACCATGGTCCTGATGCATGGGCGCAGGGGACGCCGCTGGAGACGCTGAAGGTGTAGGGGTTCGAGCGACGTGCGGCGATCGAGACAACGATGGCGACGACGGCGCCCCACCCATAGGACTATACTGTTGGCGTTGTAGCATTTGTTGTCGCTGTGGAATAAATTGCAATATTTAATATATTTCAGGCATCGACGAATTTCAGTTTAGGTCAATACATGGTAGGTTGTGCTTACGGCCAACTCATTGTTAGGGTTCCCCGGTGAAGGCATAGGTTGCGGACTGCCCAACGGCGAAGTCTGTTGACGATTGCCGAAAGGCACTCCAACTCTCATTCCTGTCGAGTGGCAAAACAAATTGTTGTTAGATTTTATAAAAAGTACAAGCCAAAAAAAAATCAAATAAGTTCTTATTATATTATATTTGTAAAATTTGGAAGTTTGTGCTATGATACAATAGAAAGTAAGCAATCATTTTCAACAACTATGTATATGCGTGGTTATACTACATTGTTCATTCATTGCCATTGCATTTCTTAAGGAGTTGTACATTTGAGTGTTCAGAGTTTCACCTCTCACTCAATTTGGTGGTTCTAATAATTGAATATCAGAGGCGCAATTTAATTACATAATTTACTTACATTTAATACAGTAAAATTGCTTAATTATTTAAAATTACGAACGTTTATTGGGAATGAGTTGCAATAATATTATTAATAATGTAAAATTTGTATAATTTGCAAACAATATACTAATAAAGATACTAATCAGGGTTAAAACTCTTTTTAAGATGTAACATTTTTTATATTTTTACTTATGACATATTGTGAAACAATAATATGTTACGTTTATCTTATTCGACGCATCTAATGGTGCTAACGGTCCTAATAGGTCACGTTTACGTGAACAGGCGAAACAAGATAGTGTTCAGTGTAAGTACACTTACCTTGTTGGTGGTGCGGAGGCCTGGCAAACCGTGTCGGTAGAGGTGAGCAGCCGGGCGCCGGCCGTGAGAATCTACCTGCCGAGTAGTCGGTCTGCAACAAAAACAAACACCATCATATTTTATTTATTCATCAAATATAATCAATCGCTTATTATTATAAAAAAAAATAGGTTTTCTTTGAACTTTACAGTAAGAACTTACATTTTGCATTTGAGGAGAATGTGATGCCACAGGACTTTGAATCTGTGACTGTTGATATATCTGTAAACGAAAAACCCGTGTTGGTGAAAAATTGAACAATGAACGGGGCAATGAATGACTATAAGTCGTGTTTTTTTTAAACGAACCTGAGGGCTTCTGCTGGGTGCAGGTAATTGTGGGCTAGTCCTTTGAGCCTGTAATTGCTGCAGAAAATGTTGCGGCGACATTGATGATTGCATCGGCGATTGCTGAGCGTGCATAGGCGATTGTTGTAAATGCATCGGAGATTGTTGCGAATGCAAAGGACTCTGTTGCGGATGCAAAGGACTTTGCTGCGGATGCAACGGCGACTGCTGTGCGGACATCTGGCCCTGTTGGTTGTGGTGCGAAGACTGATGCAACGGCGACTGTTGCGGGTGCATCGGACTTTGCTGCGGATGCATCGGGCTCTGTTGAGGGTGCATCGGGCTCTGTTGGGGATGCATCGGACTTTGTTGCGGATGCACCGGGCTCTGTTGATGGTGCATCGGACTTTGTTGGGGATGCATAGAGCTCTGTTGTGGGTGCATGGGGCTCTGCTGGGGATGCATTGGACTTTGTTGTGGATGCATAGGACTCTGTTGCGATAAGTTAGACTGAGGCACGTGCAATGGAGACTGTTGGGAATGGAGAGGAGATTGTTGTGTATGATGAGGAGATTGAGTGGACGAATGCAACGGGGATTGAGAAGTGTGGTGTAAGGGAGACTGTTGAGAATGTAAAGGGGACTGCATAGGAGATGTGAGATGGTGAAGTGGAGATTGAGGGGCGAGAGAGTGCAAAGGGGACTGTGAATGTGGGGATTGCACGTGCAGCGGAGACATGGCCGGTCGAGGTCCGGTCGGTCGAGCAGTTTGGTTTCCTGCGGCCATTGTAGTTCGCACTCCGCTCAGCTGTTGCTGGCCGAATTGTACCATGCCCCCAACGGATTGTGGCCTTTCTTGCACACCAGACAACTGTCTCACTAGCTGCTGTTGACTCCCAGGTTGCTCGATGACAAGTGTTCGTCCACCTTGCAGAATTCTACCCTGAGCGTTCATAGCCGACGTCACTAAGCCTATCCTTTGCTGAGACAAGGGTTGTCCGTCAGCATTGAGTACTGTTTGTTGAGTCCGAATAAGTGTTTGCTGTTGTTGTGGCTGCTGCTGCTGCACCACAGAGCCTTGAAGACCCAACTGCATCGGTCGGTTCAAATTGGCTTGTTGCTGGAGTTGTGGTGACTGAGCTATATTTTGGTTTTGAAACACGGTTTGATTAGTGGTGATCTGCTGCTGACTGATCACCGTCTGTTGCGCCAGTTGAGGATTGTTTTGACGATGTTTATTCTCGTATTCCTGCAAAGTAAATATCCATTAGTACGTTAAAGATGCAAAAACAAAGTGTACTCGAGTTGTGACAGACGATACCTGGACAAGCATGCTGTGCTGCCTGGCCTGTTTCCTCGCCGCCTCGAGGTGCTTTTGAAGCGCCTGTTGCTCGGTGGAGACACGTCGGAGCTCCGCGGCGTCGTTCGGCAGTAACTCGTTACCTGACTTGCGCAACTGTCGCTGCTTGCTGTTCAACGACTGGAAATGCAAAACGCAATGACGTATAACGTCGAGACACGTTAGTCGGTTAGTGGTGCAACACCGCCCCAGTTAGTACACAAGGTCATTCGGTTATGACAAGATTAAAGTGTGCGACAAAATATCCCCCAGTGCGAGTAAAACGGGACCTGTAAAGTAGAATCTTGTAAACAAATGTGGCTCGGAGGAGGCGGCTATCGTCTACTAAAAAGCTCACGAACACGAAAGCGCACTACCGGACTCACCTTGCGGATCTTGCGCAGCTTCTGCACCTCGCTCTCGTAGTAGCGCAGCTGGTCGGAGGCGAACGCGTTGTACTGCTTGAGCCACGTCTCGTAGGCGTGGGTCGCGAGCAGGTCAGCCTCGGTGACGGCCCGCTCGGGGGGCGGCGGAGGCGCTGCGGGCGCCACTCCCGCGTACAGTGGGATGGAGGGCGCGGCGGGAGGCGCGACGGCAGGCGCCCCGGCCCCCACCGTCGCGCCGCCCGTACCCCCTACCACACCCACCCACTCGCCGCCTTCGCGCTCCTGCTCGCGCTTCTCTTGTTCCAGGAGTTCCTCCAGAAGCAACGGTTGCTCCTGGTTTACGTTCTGACGGTTAAATTATTGCCTTTCACGTCTCCACTCAATTTCTATTACCCGCCACCGACGACAACGCAGATTGCCGATTTTTTTTTCATTTCTCTCTTACTACTTTGGGAATGCAATACCAGAATACCGAGATCTTATAGGTTCAGAAACGGGAATGGGTTGTTTTTAGTTGTAATTTACTGTAAACGTAGTATTGGTTTTATTTTTGTTAAAGTAAACGTCATATTGTATGGCGTTGTGAATGCTAAATAGTACTAATAACAAATCGGAGTGGGCACAGAGAGGACGGCTCAAGCTGTCTCCGGTACAGTTCAGTAGACTACAACTACTAACGACCTGTCGCCTCCGTACCGTGTCATGTGTACAGAAGTCATTTAAAATGTTTAAATTTATGTAAAAACTTGAAATTTGCGATGTTAAGTCTTCGGGATTGCATTTTCCACTCATGCTAAACTTGGCACAAAATCTCGCTGCAGGCTGCAAAATGAGGTCATAAATTTATTTTGCCCAAGCAGATTGTATCGATATCGATAAACCGTTCACGGTCATTCGTTTATTTATAGAGGTCGGACAAGCGTAATTTTTATTCATTGTTTATTAGAATACTTAACGAAAACTTACTTGGCTTTTTGCAGAATATTAATTCTGCTAACATTAATGTGGAATTACTACAAAATGAAGACTTGAGAAAATCCTTTACTTTCCAAAATTATGTGAAAACCGAATTAAAATAGGTCCTACCAATTCTCGAGTTTTTGGAGCGTACAAAAACCAACAAAACATTTTTACATAATATAAAGATTCCGATTTGATAACGATTTTTAATATTTACTTTATAATTTGTAGTTAAATAAAAAAAAATGCAATCATAAGTATAAGTGCAAGTGAACGCGCCATATAAAATACTCCGCTCTACTGATAGGTTTTACTGACGCGCCCGCAGCGAGATTTAGTTCCTAGTATACATCATTTTCAACTTCATTTTAATTATAATAATTGTCGACAATTTTATTTATAAAATTTCTTATATAGTACCCATCTCATCTTGGACAAACTAAAGCAACGATTCTTAAAGGATGATACATCTACAGACACCACATAAGGTACGAAAAACTTAACAGAATATGTGTGTATGCCGCTCAGTCAGCGATACTATTGTAAGCATGAAAGTAATTGTCTCACAAGTAAAAGTAATATAAGTAGATTACTTAGCAGCAAAAACTAATAGGTGAGTGCATTACTATTAGCGATTTTAAAATATAAAATTGTGAAACTACACCTACGACACAGTGCCATATTTATCTATGTATATATAACTTGTAGACTTTCTAGTTGAAAATATGCTGTGGTTTTTCAATGTATTAAAGAAGTTGAGAATTAAAAAATATTTAAAAAGCATAATTTTTTGAATTCATGTAAATGGCAAAATAATTTTAAAAAAGCAGGTACTTTAAAAAACCAGAGCATAAAGGATAACAAATGAATAAAAGAACAAAACAATATGAATGAACGTTTACTAACCAATGACAAGTAGGTACTTTTTGAATGAATTTATTTAAATAATTTTTGTATGTTTTATTGAGAAAAATTCAATATAATAATTTCACAATGTTACTTATGTATTAATATAATTTAAAATTTATTTATTATATATTGAATAAACATCATTAAGTTTCTTTTAATGTGATGTCTTTATAAATGCTTGTAGTAATTAACTGATTTAGTTGAATTTCTTCTATACAAACTAATATAATTCTAAATTTAACTTCCGACACCTATTTATTACGAACCATAACCAATATTATGTCACGATTTCCATCACCGAGAGACGAACTGATCAAGATGAGACAGGCAATAATAACAAAATAATTTACCTTCACAATATTTTTTTTTCTAAATTTTAATTTATACAATTTGATCGAGAACTAAGCTAATGTTCTTACAATTATTAATAAATTTAGTGTCGTGTTAGGGGGGGGATGCTGAAAAGTTTCAAAGGTTAGTAAGTATACATGCGTGCGGCGAACAAGCGAAGTACAAAGCGTCAAACAGACTTGTGAAAAAGGTGATATCGGCGACAAGACATTGTTCTATCGAGGGAATATTTTGTGAATATTGAGGACATGTGGGTTGGAGTGGGTGAGTGAGTGCACTTAGTATGGGCGCAGTGTGATATTTTC